>JARYHS010008074.1:322090575-322129928 GCA_031002005.1 Vandiemenella viatica
ATGGTTTCTACCATGACTTCATCTGACGGTGAAGATGTTTTAATCTTACTACATTTAAACATATTCAATATAAGAGTAGTTTCTGGGTTCATCCTTTATGGCTGAAGAAGGGGAGGAAGTATGGAATTTTTGACGTGATGAAAGAGTTGGAAATGTATCCTGAAGGTTTTCAAAATTTTTACAGAATGTCTCAACCATATTTCTTTTATCTACTGAACAAAATTAAGGATGGCATACAGAAAAAAATCTACCAACTGGAGATCGCCAGTTTGTCCAGAAGAGAGGATGTTAATTACATTAAGGAAAGTAATCAAAACACAAACCTTTATTTGAAATTTTTTTTTATTAAAACGAAAGAAGTCTTTCAATGTATAACTATCTGTTTTCACATCAGTCTCTGTGCTTGATGCGTAGTATGTCTCCTCGATTTGATGATAATGTAATATAGAGTGGAGATGTCGATGTACCGATACCAGCATCAGTTGTTGGCGTTGTCAGGATGGTCGTCACTGGTTACAGACAATAAGTCCGAAGCATTCTGTTCAAAATTCCTATTTTGATTTTACGTTTTTGTTGTGCTGTCATAGATTTAATATCTGCAAATTTTTTGCAAAAAAAAAAAAAAAAAAAAAAAAAAAACATATCTGGATCAAGTTCTAGAGCTTTTGGTTCATGTTTATTTTTTTAACAATTTATATTTTTGTTGAAAGTATTTTAACGTTTCTCTAAACTGTGGAATTTACAGTGTGGAATTGGCAGTGTTGATGGAAAACACATGAGAATAAAAGCTCCGTCAAAATCAGGTTCCGCCTTTGTCAATTACAAATGATTCTATTCTACAATATAACATCCGATTCTGTCACTGCTAACAAACAGTGACAGATGCGGATGGCTTATTTGTTACTACAGACATAAGCGAATACGGCCGAAACAATGATGGTCGAGCGTTTAATCGCAGCAATTTGGAAGAGCTCTACAACAACAGGGCCTTTAATTACCCGACCCTGCCCCTCTTCCTGGAGAAACAATGAAAATCCTTTTCTATTTTATAGCTGATGAAGCATTCCCACTGCAACCAAATATTATGAAACCTTTTTCTCGCAATCAATTATCAAACGATCGCAGAATATTCAACACCAGGTTATGTAGAGGTAGGAAATGTGTGGAATGTGCTTTTGGCGTATTAACTTCAAAATTCAGGGTCTTGAATACATTAATATGTTGCTCTCCTAAAACTGATTTACTGATTCAAGCCATGTGCGTTTTGCACAACGCAATACGGAAATACGATGGTAAATTTTCAATAGCTCAGATTGAAAGCATTGTTATAGGAAATCCAATGACCGAAGGATATCCAAGAAGACAAAATGCAAAATACGTAAGAGAGTATTTGTGCAAGTACTTCGTAAAACGTGCACCCATTCCGTATCAGGATAGATATTGTGTATATTAATAACAGTTGCTATAATCTGATTTTTTAGAAGCTTTTTACCACCCTTGTATGTACCTAACAGAAATAAATTTTATAAATTTTTTTAAAAACTTTCCTGTTTCATTTAATTCCTTAGAGATCTTTTGCCAGTACTGTCCCGTACATTACGATTGCAATAATCTGAACGATTAAAATCGTACAGTTCGGGAAACTTCTCAATGATTTCACAAAATTGTATATTAAACTCAGAATTATCAGGCATTTTTATAACTGCGAGAATGCGTCGCTTGGAGGTCCGCGCCACGCGCCCGTTCATTGCGCCCCTCGAGACTTCGAAGAGACGCGGCGCGGACCTCCAAGGGGCGCGCCCGCGCCCCGCCGCCTCTGTGTGAATTGCGCCATTTGATAACACAGGAGCGACCTCAAAATGCGCCGCGTCTCCGCCCGACGTCCGCGCCGCGTCTCTTCTGTGTGAATTGGGCCTTAGAGATGAGACATATTGAGTGGGATTGAGAGTAGGGTTGTTACAGAGGTTGTCATATAACCTTATTTTTGCTAATAGATCATCAAAATTATTTAAAAGATCTGCGAGCTCATAAGAATCCAACAGTAAAATATATTTAGTATAATTTTACTGTAGTTTTCGGGTAAATAGCACGATTAAATAGTAAAATTCAATCGCGATATATTGTAAACATTGGCTATATAATTAGAATAGCTTATTTCGTAATAAATTCATCCCCTTCTTGTACAGAGATGCAGTCGGTGACCACAATTCAAATAAAATTCAAGACTTAAGGTTTATAAAATAGTACTAAAGAGATGTTTAAGATGGTTCAAGCCGTCTGGTCAGAAAAACCGCCAAAATAGTTTTTTTAATTGCACAGCTCCAAGTTTTTAAGTTACAGTACAGTCTCATAGCTCAAAAGATGCGGAAAAATTCGAACTATATTATATCAAAATTTAGAATCGGTAGTAAACTTTATGGAAATAAATGATGGTTTTGTAAGAAGTATAAGATTTGTACACTGTGGAATTCAGTTAATTCACAGAATTTAGAGTATGTTTAAAACAAAGTAGGGTTTGTCCCATGCACACTGAGCGATTTTTGTAAACATTTAGGTATTATTTTGGCCAAGTAGAGGGAAAAAAAATTTAATCTGAAGGAGAAAATTGTTGGATGTCATAAAACAAAATTATAGATTTTGAAGGAAAGAAAGAAAACTGTATTAAAGAGTGTAGAAAACAGATAAAAAAAGCACCTCACTACCATAAAGAATTTCTAAGATTTTCAGTTAAGACACAAAGTGGTTTTCATTAATAAATATAATTGTATGCAAGCTTTATTATATATCAAAAGTTAGAGAAGGATTTGTAGATGATTTTTAAGTAAAAATTAACACTTAAGCTAAAATATTTTTCGATAGAGAGGCAATTTTAGGTTTTGGAAATTAAGTATAATTTTTATAAACAAATGCTTCAATTTAGGGGAAAATTTGTATGGAATTGATTTAACGTTCAGACTAAGAGCTACCATCCACAAAATTTTCAAGAAGATTAGAAAGACATTGAGGTTTGGAATTGCGATGTGTTAGGCGGAAAAGTGAACAGGAAGCAATGTAGAGGTCAGCCTTTGTTAGGCAAGCTTAAACGTCTAGTGGAAGTGAGGCTTAGCTCACGATGAAATAGAACTTTTAGTTTAGGTCATCGGGAGCAGGGCCCGCTCTAGGGGGGGGGCAAACCGGGCATTTGCCCGGGGCGCTAAAATTTAGGGGCGCTAATTCGGCTGTAAGTGTGAGAAAAATATTAATGATATTAATGTGTTAAATACCCAATTAATCAAAAAAATCCACATACCGATTTTTTCGTTCGTTAAAAACTAACAGTTCTTAGCTATTTGGGTGCGCCCCTAGAGACGTCGAAGAGACGGGGCGCGGACCTCAAAGGGGCGTGCCGTTGCCCAGCCGCCTCTGTATTAATTGCGCCATAGGAGCAACTTCAAAATGCGCCGCGTCCGCGCCATATCTCAGCCCGAAGTCCGCGCCACGTCTCTTCTGTGTGGATTGGGCCTTAGCACGCGAGTAGAACGCTGTTTCGACTTTTGCTGTCTCAACTTGCTTATTATTGCTAATTATAAAAGTGGTTTCATTACACAAACACATTAGTCTTACTATTACGTTATTAGTGATAAGTGGAAGTTCATAAAAATTACTTGAGGATTTCTTAATTTCTAAAGGTAAGTACGTACATCAATGATTAAACTGTTATTTAGTTGGATATACGACATAAGCGCACAACGACAAAAGCGCACAACAGAATCGCTGTAGGTGGGGGTGTTACACCTGACCTCGGCTACTTGCACTGATTCCGACGTTATACTGCCCACAAGTTACTAGACACGTCGAAAAGGAGTGTTTTTCGCAATTGTAGTGAGGCTCCAATACATGGAATCGATAGTGCTTGGCGGGAGATGCTGAGTATTTATTTTATTGAATTGATGAACCAAATCAATATGGATTTTAGTTTTTGGAAATCGAAGTGGAATAATTTGCATAATAATTTCTTCTTGTAATCCGAGCCTCACAGATTTGTTGTACAAATTAGATACAGCCAATGAAAGTGTTATGGTTGGGTTAAATTATATACGCTAGCTTTGATCGCTTGTGAAAATACTGTAGTTTAGTGGGTGTGGGACAGTACTTACAATCATTAATAAATAAATAATATTACCAGCTGCTGATTACCGATTAGTTACTTCAAATACCATTACTATATTCAATTTCGAATGTTAACTGCTAATATATGATAACCCATGATGCTTATTATATATGGGAATGCGGTTTCCAGATACTCTAATTGCTGCTTTTGTAAACCGTTTCAACAAAAAGAAATTCATTAACTATTTTAGTGAATGTGAATAACTCTGCAGTCATTGCGCGACAATCACTGCACGACTTTTTTTTTTTTTTTTTTTTTGTTAGCTTGGAACGTATTCCGTTTAAGCCTACAGAAATTGCGATTCTGTATACACGGTTTCTGTATTTGCAGCAAATTTACGGGTCGTATCCTCCGCGAATAAGCTTTGACTGTGTAGTAACACTAGACTTTCTTTATGTTCACAGGGTATGGAAAATATTTTTTGTGTTGTGCATAAATATTTTTTTATATCGACTGAGAATAATTTATCTTAGTTATGGTTTTAGCTTATTTAGAATAAGGATAAATATTTAATTTTTATATTATTTTATAGTGTACATTATTTGAGTTACGTGCGTGCCTCTTCCAAAATGTCTGACGGTCAAAGAAAACTATCTGGTTACCAGTACAAAAAAAGAAGGTTGGGAAAGGAAGCGGAAAGGCAGAATCAATCTGGCGCGTTAAAATAATATACTGTATTCAGGGTTTACCAAAACAAATCTTAGAATCCAATATCGAGTCGGGATACGAAAGAAGTACAGAATCGTCAGAGAATAATAGCAAACAAATGAACGAAGTTTCTAAACCAATTGGAACTGACACCAACGTGAGACTCACAGAAGGCGTTCTAAAACTTTGTGGCCAAGAATTTTATGAGACGCCGTAAGAAGCTTTTAGTAAGGCAGGGTCCACCTAAACTATTCCATTATTACAAATTTCCTTCCAATGACAAATGTCGACATTTTAGCGCAAAATATTATGCACGAATTTTAAGGAACGGAGAGCAAATATTGCGAGATTAGCTACTATCTTTCACAAAACTGCGTTTACTGCTTCTGTTGCAAAATTTTTGGCTGTTTAGTTAGTTCTTTCTCAAAGGAGGGTTTTAAAAATTGGAAGCACCTGGACAAAACTTTAAAAGAGAATGAAATTTCTAAAAATCGTATTCAGGCAAAAAAATCATGGCTAGAAATGAACGAAAGATTAAATTGTTGTAAAACTGTAGATACTGCCACTAAAAGAGTTATTAATGCCGAAATAAATCATTGGAATGAGGGGCTTTTAAGAATCGTTGCAATTACCAAAATGCTTGGTAAAAGTTGTCTGGTTCATCAAGGTACAAGCAACAAGCTGTTTGAGAATAAGAACGGTAATTTCTTAAAAATAGTTGAGTTACTGTCTGAATACGATCCCATTGTGGAAGAGCACGTCCGTTGAGTGCTCTAAAAAGTAGAGACTAAAGCTCAATGTCTTGGGAAAAATATACAAACCGGGATGGTAGATCTGCTGCATCAAAGTGTAAAGTCTCATGTTATTAATGGAATAACAAAATTCAAATATTTTTCCATAATTTTAAACTGTACTCCTGACTTTAGTAAGATACAGCAAATTACTCTTGTAATCAGATATGTTTCAACCAATAAAATTAATCCTGATGTTGAAATTAAAATTAATGAAAGCTTTTAAGGATTCTTACCAGTCGAAAGATCCACAGAAAAACAAATGTCTGATATTATAGTTGGAGAACTTAATGACTTGGTTTTAAATTTCCAAGATATCAGAGGGCAGGGACTGACAACGGGTCCAATATGAGGGGCGATAAAGCAGGAGTGCACTCTAGAATTAAACAATATAATTCGCTAGCATTCAATGTTCCGTGTAGTAGCCATTCTCTCAATCTTGTTATTAATGGCAAAAGCATCATTGGAAGCCGCTAATTTTTTCAACATGGTCCAAAAAATATTTTTATTCTTTTTGGCATCTACTTTTCGATGGGCAAATACTTTTAAAGCATGTTCAGGGTTCAACTTTGAAAACATAGAGTGACACTAGATGGGAGAATAGGATAGGGGCATTAAACCCTTTAAAATTTCATTTGGGCGATGTATACGACGCCTTGATAAGCATTTACGAAATCCAAAAAAATTATAATTTAATGATGTAGTCTTTTTTAGCAATTGAATATGAAATTGCTGATGAAGTAAATTTAAAGATGTAATAAAAAATTCGCAAACTGAAAGTAAGAAAAAAAGTTTTTTTGTCATTTTAGCGTATTTGATGTAGTCTCGTTTTTTTTTCAAAATAATGGCTTTTAGATTGTTTGTATGATAATATCCATCTGTAATAGCATTTACAAATGTAAAAAATATGGTTAATTTGTAGCTATGTACAGATATTTCATAATTAATTTCTCTATTTTGTGCCGCTAGATCAAAATTCAAAAGTTTATTTATGAATATAAGATTTTATTAAAATTAAAATAAAATATTTTATTCGATTAAAAATTAATTATTATTTTTTTAAAATTACATAATTCTACATAATCGTAAGGGGCGGCAATTCGTCTATTTGTCCGGGGCGGCAAAACCGCTAGAGCGGGCCCTGTCGGGAGTTTCTTGCTGCTTGTCTCATGGTTTAAATCTGCAATCAATAATTTTGGAGAAGAATTTCGATACTTTAAAAGTTTGGTACCAATGATGTAGTACCTTGTTTTGAGGAATATACAGTTGAACATTAAATAAAAGTTATTTGAATTGAATTTTATTTGATCCATGAAGTCATGATTCATGACATAGGACAATTTATCAGTAATTACAATAAGCATTACAATGTAAGTTTTTCACACAATACAGGATTATATATCATTATTATAATTATCATAATTAAAATTGCACAGGCAATACAAGCAGCATATGAAATACATATGCTCAACTGAAGTTGAATTAATATTTCGATGCTTTACAAGTTACAATACAAAATAATTTAATAATGTTTGTTCATTTATCGATGGTTCGTATATTCATTCACACTATAGAAACTATTGACTAATAAAAAAAATTAGCTTATATTTAAAATTATGTAAATTTGATATTTGTTTTATGCTTTCAGGAAGAGAGTTGTACAGCATTTTAGGCTGGTAGAGTACACTTGTGCCACTCCATATGAAAATTGTTCCTATTCCTTGTTTCGTGTTTATGTATTTCCTTGTTTAGCGCTGCATATTCTTGATGTGATTTCAGGAAGCAGATACACTCAAATAAGTATATACATGGTAGAGTCAATATTTTTAGTTCTTTAAATATATCCCTGCAGGATTCTCTATGTTTCATACCTTTCATGATTTTTATAGCTCTCTTTTGAAGTATGAATGCCTGTTTTTCATGTGTTGAATTTCCCCAAAAAATTATACAATATCTTACTAACTCTATGCATATATGAATAGTAGGCACACAGCATTGTTTTCAAAGAGCAGCACTCTTTAAGCATTCTTAAAATATGATAACATTTGCTTAACTTCTAATTCAGTGATTCAACATGTTTATCCCACTTTAAATGTTCATTCAACCGTATTCCTAAACATTTTGTGTTATGTATTTGTTTTATATAGGCAACTCCTATCTTCACCAAATTATTACTGTTATTTTTGTTCATTATATGAGTGAAACTAATCCATACTGTCTTTTCATGATTTACAATTAAGCAATTATCTTGGAACAACTTTTCCACTTCTTTTGTTGTTGCAGTAATTTTCTGTTGTAGGTCAACTTCATCCTGCCCTTTTATAAAAATATTAGTGTCGTCTGCAAACAATACCTCATTGGCTGTTAATAAATGATTTGGTAAATCATTTATATATATAAGAAATAGTAAGGGTCCTAAGACTGAGCCTTATGGTACTCTGTGGTCAACTTTCTGATACTCTGAAAAATATTTTTTACCATCATGACATACTTTTACTCTCTGGTACCTGTTGGAGAGATATGATTTAAACCAATCATATTCAATAACTGTACAATTTTATTAATAAAAGATCATGTCTAATAAGATCAAATGCCTTGGACAGGTCTAAGAATAACCCACTGTTTATTTCACCCTTATTCACTGCATTGAGAACAGTATTCAGAAAATTGTAAATGGCTGTTTCTGTGGACCTATTGTTCCTAAACCCATGTTGTGAATTGCTCAGTATTTTGTTTCTAGTGAGAAAATCAGTGAGCCTTTCATACATTACTCTTTCAATTATTTTTGAAAAGCCAGGTGGTAGAGACACAGGTCTGTAGTTCTTTATGTTATATTTGTCTTCCTTTTTGTAAAGTGGCGTTACTGTTGAATACTTTAGTTCTGTTGGGAATATTCCTGCATTAAAGGAATCATTAATAATATCTGTAAAGTGGGAAACAATGTATCCTGAGCTGTGTTTAATGATTTTGTCTGGGATCCCATCAATACTACAGAACATTTTATTTTTTAATTTAGAAATAGTTTTTCCTACTTCTGTTGTAGTAACTGGATATAGAAAAATAGTTTTTTCATTCATGGGGACATTTATATTACCATTTCTACTGCATGTCTCAAAGAACCTACCTTCATCTGCTGGGGTTTTATAGGGGATTGGCAACCAAAAGACAGTGTACTGTTAGACTACAGTATCAGTTTTAGCTTACGCACTAGCTGTTTGTACTAACCCCCAGCAAACACCAAGTCATAATGATGTCATCTTTGTGGATGCAGTTTCAGATGTTCAGTGCTTGGCATCTACAGATGAAGATGTTTTGTGGAAGTGGATGTGAAGGTTGAAAAATAGATTTATAATTATTTAGATTTTAATAGTTTATCAAAATAAATTTAAAGTCAAAATAAGTATATTTTTTATCCAAAATTCTACATGTTTTCTTAAGTAAAGCCTATTTTCATATAATACTGCCATACTGATTGACTTATTGTCTTCAGCTTTAAACAAACAAAAAAAAAAAGGATGATTTCAAATTATTTATAATTACTTATGTGTCCAATTAAAAAAAATCTATATAATATGAACTTTTTCGGAGTATGCCACTTGACAAATTCAAGTGTCAAGCACAAGAGCATGCCACCGCAAATCTCCGTGCCCACCACCCACCTTTCCACTGCTCTAGCGGCCTGTTCACTGTTCAAATTGTAGAACCTACAATGATACGGTTTTCCTATAAAGGACACTTGATAGGCTGTGAAAGGGGTTACAGGACTACATTTAGGACATGTTGGACGTTGTTGGATACCCATGCAACCAACACGGGTCCTTGCCATCCAACAAACTATGGTGTTATATCATAACTGGACGAAACATCTTACTGGTGTACTATGAGAAAGAACGAATGGGAAGGATTGCTTGGAACATTTTTTTGGGTCCCTCTAAGCATCGTGAATGGGTGAGCACATCCTATGGTAGTTCTACATGGATGTCGTATAAGTTCGACCATGAATAGGCTGCTTTACATGCAAGTTCAAACGTATAAATTTAATTTAATTGCAATGGAGCACTGGCTCCGGTGGCAATTTCCCTAGACCCCCATCTTCCCCCTATCCTGCAGCCACCTTACATTTGCCCTCTACAAATTTTATCTCTAAATTCTTTCAACGTTTTCGGTAAATTATTCATCATTTCTCTTGGTAACTCATTCCAATCCCTGACACCCTTACCTAAAAAAGAGAATCTTCCCACACCCTTCTGCCTGAAATCGAGTGCCAGCTTGTGGTCATGGTCATCTTTTCCCTTCCATGCACTACTTTTCATACCTACTCCAATATCTTTCCATGCCTCATCGCCAGTATACGCCCTGTACACTCCCATGACCCTCCTCATCCTCCTCCTGTCTTGTAATTAATCCCATTCCAGCTCCTTTATCATATCCGTCACTGATTGCATTCTGTGATGATTTCCAGAAACAAATCTATCAGCCCTTTTTTTCACCCTCTCCAACTCCTGTATTTGATACGTAAAATGAGGGTCTCAAACTACACTACCATATTCGAGCAATGGTCTGACCAAAGTTTTGTAACCCAATTCCTTTAATTCTTGTCACTTAAGTAATAACATTGTTCAGCTCATTCTTATTTTTATTGTAAGAAAAAAACAGCGACATTGTTGCTAGCTAAGTGATGATGAGCTGAATCTTGTATATAGAGAAAATAATAATAAAAATTGCAATGTAATCAAAACATCCATTATAAGCCCGCAATGAAGTGGAGGTAGTATTTCACACAAAGGTTCCATAATTGCTCTGTTACATCCCTAATTGAGACAAATCACGTGACTGACACCAGAGAAGAACAAGGTGTGAAGGGTGGGAACAGCAATGGTGGATGAAGGAAGTTCAGCAATCAAAATTATGGGCTCTGTAGCGCTCAGTCAAATAAAATAAAATGAGTTAAAATTAAATACATACACAAAAATATTCAGGATTGGTTAAAATATAAACAATAAATAATTAAATAAATTTTTTATTGTTATTAGCATTGGCTAACAGCATTTTCATTGGCACTAGGAAAAAATTTACAACATAGTGATTTTTAACTTTAACTGTTTGTAAATATTGGAGGTCTCTTCTCAACAAATGCTGCCATTCCTTCCTTCTTGTCATTCTAGAAAAATATTTTTTTCTTAGTGCAATAAATACACTCACATTGAAATTAAAGAAAGCTAGCTAGCATTATTATTTTAACACAGAATTAAACAGAATAACATTCATACATAAAATCAAATATTGTGAATTTTGAAATTGTGTATTTTTTTGAAAAAAAAATTTACTCAACATTAATAATTTTTAACTTAACGATATACACCTTTAATTGATTCACACAAAATTACTAATGTAACATATTGTTTTTTTTCATTCCCCTTGAGTCTCCAAAGCTGAAGATGCAAACTATTTTACGCTAAAAAGTGAGTTATACAGTAGAAACCTGGGCTTAAAACTATTTTGATTTTTGACTCTTGTCTGTCCGGGTGGTGCCATACCATGATATATATCTGACACTTTGGCCATCAAGTTCTGCCCAGGAAGAAGACCACAAAGTAATGGTCGAAATGTTGGCTCTACCTATCACTACCTGACGTCACCCAGACAGCCAAAAGACAACTTCTGGCTGTTTGATATTATTTGTGAACAGAGTATTTCCTAGAGCGTTCCTGAAATGTAATTTTCATGATTATTTTGATTTTGAAATAAATTCTTATACTGCAGGGTAATGAAAATATGAATCTTTAAAGACCTCAGCCTCAAAAATATATATTACTATTTTTTTTAATGATAAATGTATTTATAGAATAAAGGAGGAAACTAATATTTGCATTCAGTGTTTTATGATTATCAAATTGGTGTGGAATAAAAGGCATCAACAAGCTCGTATAAAGGCAAGTGGTTTTCAATTTATATCTTTATCTATAATATAAAAATGAATCGCAAAATGTGTTGGTAAGCGCATAACTCAACAACGCCTGGACCAATTTGGCCAATTTTTTTTTTTAAATGTTCGTTGGAGTTCAAGGATGGTTTTTACGGCGAGAAAAATTCGAATAATTGCCGGAAAACCCCTTAAAACAGCCCTTTTCTTTTTCCAACCCTTAAAACAGCCCTTTTCTTTTTCCCATATAAACGTTTCCTATTCCATTTATCAGATTGCAATGAAACTTTGGAGAGTTTTCGAGTGTGCGTCTGCGAAGGTTCCTGTGAAAAAAAAATTCCAAAAAGTCAGCCCCTATTCTCCATAACACCCCATAATTTAGGCAAAACCACATTTTTTATTCGATTTAGATTGGAATTTGTACACTTATACTTTAAAACAAACAGAAAAATACTGCCAACATATGATTTCCGAATATTCATCTCCTCTCCCCCTTTCCACCCCCATTACGTTTTTACCCCATAATTTAGGCAAACCACATTTTTTATTCGATTTAGATAGGAATTTGTACACTTATACTTTAAAACAAACAGAAAAATACTGCCAACATATGATTTCCGAATATTCATCACCTCTCCCCCTTTCCACCCCCATTACGTTTTTACCCCATAATTTAGGCAAACCAAATTTTTTATCCGATTTAGATAAGAATTTGTACACTTATACTTTAAAACAAACAGAAAAATACTGCCTACGTATGGTTTCCGAATATTCATCCCCTCTCTCCCTTTCCAACCCCATTACGTTTTCACCCCATAATTTAGGCAAACCACATTTTTATTCGATTTAGATAAGAATTTGTGCACGTATACTTTAAAAAAGAGAGAGAAATACTGTACACATTAATTTCACAAAAACCCAATACCTCTCCTCTCTTTCCACCACCTTAATTACACCCTCTGTCTGTATATCTGTTTGTCCTCTATGCGCTCCTAAACCGTTCATCCGATTATGGTGAAACTTTGGTGAGTTGTCGAGTGCGCATCCGGGGTGGTTCCTAAGAAATAAAATTTCCAAAAAACCACCTCCCCATCCCCATAACACCCCATAACTTAACAAAACCTACAGATTTTATCCGATTTGTACGGAAATTTGCATACATATACTTTAAAATAAACAGAAAAACACTGTCTACATTTGGATTCCAAAAACGCACCCCCTTTCCCCCTTCCCGCCCCTTAATTTTTACACAAACCTACACTTTTTATCAGATTTTGATGGAACTTTGCACGCATATACTATTAATAAAATAGAAAAATGCTGTAGACATTAATTTTACAAAAACACAATCCCTCTCACCCTTTCTACCCCAAAACCACCCCCTCTTCCCCCTTGCATCCCATAATTAAAAAAAAACACAGATTTTATCTGATTTTGATGGAAATTGGCACACAGAAATTTTTATCCGATTATGATGAAACTCTGTTGAGTTGTAGAGAGTACGTCTGGGAAGCTTCCTGATTTTTTTTTTTTTTTTTATACCCTCCACCCCTTAATTTAAACAAACCCATAGAATTAATCAGATTTCCACCAAAATTTGCAACATATGGTATCCAAAATTGCAACCCCTTTTCCCCTTTAAACCCCCTTAATTTTTGCCAATATACCTTATATAAAGCCAGTTTTTTTCCAACTTTTTAAGGAACTTTGCACACATATACTTTAAAATAAACTGAAAAATACTGTCTACATTTGGTTTGCCTAAACCAAGTCAAGCAATAGCGAAGCATTGCCGGGTCAGCTAGTTAGTTATAAAAAATCTTGTAATATGAGTTGTACAGGCGATAGTTTTGCAGGGCCTTCACACCTCAAAATAAGAAATATGCAATATAATAAGCCTCTGACAGATGATGAAATTGCAAATTTGTTAGCTGTGCTTTCAGACGAGTACCGCAGTGATATTAGTTACGACAGTGATGACGAATTCATTCCCCCCGTAGGTGCCCATGATATTTCGGATTCTGAAGAGGAACAATTCCAAGACGTGCAAGAGGCAACATATCTTCAGTATTATTCCATTATGGTAAGAAATATAATTTCGGAAAATGACCCAACAACAATGGAACAATTTCCTTTCACTACATTAGATTATTTGCAGTAATAATATGACTGTAACCACTTTACAATAATTTTTATATTAAATATTAGTTAGTAATAATATATCATACAAAAATATGCATTTTGTCACATATTTTCATTATTTTGTTTCATTTTATACGTGGCCTTTAGGAAATAATTTTACCTCTAGTGCCTATCCTTGGTTGGCTAGTTGTCAAAATATTCCATCAGAAAATGCCTGAATATTGCTTACTAATTAGTATAATAACAATGAGCAGGAAAAAGCTTTAAGGCAATAAAACTAAGGAAGGATAGGGAAATATGACCCAACACTTACCACAGATGAAGGCGGCTGGGACGACGAACAAAAAACAAACACAATAGAAGCGCAATATTTCGGCCTACAGCAGCCTTAAACGTGCAGAAGGTGAAGCACCAGGCGGCATCACATGTGTACACATAGACGGCCGACTGATGAATGGTGTCTCAGGTGCGGATGGTAGTTTAGGTGGAGAAGGGGGGAGGGGGGGAGAGTAAACTCAAATATTGGATCGATAATCGATATTGATGATGATATGTTATTATTGAAAGAGGTGAATAATAACTGGGTGGGGATATATATATATATATATAACTATAAGTGAAAAGTAAAATAAATGTAAATAGCATGGATAATAGTAAATACAGGAATACAAAAAATGTAAATGGTATAGATAATAAGTGCTGGGTCTGGTGGGCAGAGTTTATTGGAGATTGAGGCCAGGAGGATGTCTGGTGTCATGGATATTCTGGTAGGCTAGTTCCCATCTACGAAGTTCAGAGGGGGTCATGTTGTTAGGGAAAACTCTGATTGCCCTAACTGAAAAACAGATGTTCAAATTATTGATTTTGTGGGAACTGGCATGTTTTGCAACTGGATGGGCCTCATTGTTAGTATAAACTGTCTGCCTGTGGCCATTCATTCTGATAGCTAGGGGATTGGTTGTGAGGCCTATATATGAACTGGAGCAATGGAGGCATGTCAGTTGGTATATGAGGTGTGTTGTCATGCAAGTAGCATGACCAATGATAGAGAATGTTTCACCTGTGGTAGGATTGGAGTAAGTGGTAGTGGCTGGTTGCATGCTGCATGTTTTACAACGGGGTCTATTGCACGGGAATGAACCCTGTGGCAATCTGGGGGAATTACTTGGTGAGTACTTTTGAACCAAGATATTTCTTAAATTTGCTGGTCTGCTAAAACATGTGCGAGAGACAGTAGATAGAATTTTATGGAGAATGGTGCACATCCCGGGGAAGGAACGTAGGAAATCATGTCCACGGTGAAGGCTTAGGTTAGTAGACTCGAGACCAGGGAAGAACTGAGTTAGTTTCAAGGGGTACTGACTTGGAGTGGCTTTGTAAAGGAAGGGCTATGGCACGGGAGATTTGTTTGGGTACTAAGTCAGGAGGGTAGCTACGGGAGATGAGAGCTCCAGACAGGTTTTCTGTGTATTGGGAGAGAGATTGTTCATCAGAGCAGATTCGCCTGCCACGGAGGGCCAGACTGTAAGGAAGGGAACGTTTGATGTACAAGGGATGACAACTGTTGAAATGAAGATATAGCTGCAGATTAGTAGGTTTGATATGAACAGAGGTATGTAGGCGCCCGTTATGCAAGGAAACGTCAACATCAAGAAAGGTAACATGAGTATGGGAGTACGTCCAAGTAAAGTTGATGGAGTGGTTGTTTCGGGAGTTGAGGAAATCTATTAGATGATGCTCATCGTGGGTACAGATCATAAAGATGTCATCTATGTATCTGAACCACACAAGAGGTTTAATGGGAAGATTGTTAAGGAATCGTTGTTCCAGACGGCCCAAGAAAAGGTTTGCATAGAATGGTGTCATCCGGATGCCCATTGTAGTACCATGTATCTGGTGGTAAATTTGTGAGTTAAAGGAAAAGTAGTTGTTAGACAGGATGAGGTTAGCCAAGGAAATGGGGAAGGATGTCTTGGGGAGGCTGTTGGGATGTCGCATTTCCAGGAAGTGTTCCATGGCGCTGAGGCCCTGTCCGTGAGGGATGTTGGTGTAAAGGGAAGAGACATCTATGGAGACAAGAAGGAGTCAGGTGGTAGAGGAGTGGGGACTGTGGAAAGTCGTTCAAGGAAGTGTGGGGTGTCTTTAATGAATGTAAGTAGGTCCTTTACAAAAGGCTGGAGTTGCTGATCCACAAAAGGTGAATTCCGTTCTGTAGGAGACCCATAAGCCGCAACTATAGGTCTCCCCGGATTTCTAGTTTTGTGGATCTTGGGAAGAAGGTAAAAGGTGGGTGTACGGGGGTTCTGCGGGGTAAGGAGGGCAAAGAGTTGGGGGAGAGTCCTTGTAAGGGGCCTTGGAGGTTAAGGAGAGTGCGTACTTCTTGGCATATTGAGGTTGTAGGATCTGTAGGGTGTGGAAAGTATGTGTTGGTGTCAGAGAGCTGTCTCAAAGCTTCGGCCTCATAGTCACAGCGGTCCATGATTACGGTCGTTGAGCCTTTGTCAGTTGGGAGAATAATGATGTTCCTGTTCTTAGACAGTTCTCTCATGGCACGGGTTTCGTTAATACTGATGTTTTTGGATTGGGAAATGAAGTTGAGAAAAGATTTTGAGGACAGGTTGGATGTGAGGAATTCCTGGAACATAAGGAGTGGATGGTGTTGAGGAAGGAGAGGTGGATCTAGTTTGGATGGAGGTTTGAAACGCTCTAGGCAGGGCTCAATCTCATCATGCTGAAAGTCATTACCATCCCGGGTGGCAAAGTGGTAACGCCACTGGAGAGTGCGGCAGAATGCTAAAGAGTCCCGGACCAAAGCAGCATGGTCAAAATTAGGGGTGGCGGAAAATGACAATCCCTTCGAGAGAACAGAGAGTTGAGATTCTGTTAACGGAGATGATAAAAGGTTCACCACAGACTGCTGTGGTTTAGCAGGAGGTAGAGTGGCGATTTTGATGTGGGTGGTAGAGGGGTTGGGTGGGGGAGATTGAAAATGTGGGCAAGACAAGGGGTTTTGGAAATCAAGGGAGCTGTCGGAGTGTGTTGAGGATGATTGGGATGTTGGTGAGGTAGGGGTAGACCCATAGCCAGGTAACTTTTTGCAAGTGCAGAAAGCTTGCCCAGATGTTTTTTGCTTGTTTTGCTTGTTTTCCATTTCACGATTTTTCTGAAGTAGCATTTTTGCATGATTTTTCCGCTGTTTCTTGATACAGCACTCTTTTATAATTTTTTTTTTTTTTTTTTTTTTTTTTTTTTTTTTTTTTTTTTTTTAATTCTTGGTTCTGAATTTTTCCGCTGTGCTGTATCCTTTGCACCATATTCAGATATTCCCTTTGTGACACTTTCTTCTCAACAGTTGTTTGGAAAGTTTTGGGCCTCATCATTCATATATATCTACTTCCCCTAACATGTCACCCATAGATTCATACATCTCTTCCTACAAGTTTCACGCCTTCTGCCTCGCGAAACTGCGTTTACATACTCTCTTCCTTCAATCTTGCCACTCTCTAAATATTCCACCAAATGGATTAACCATTAAACTCCCTGTCTCTGGCTGCCATCCACAAATTCACCCACCACTCCACATGTTTTGCTTTACACAATCACTTAACTTCACCAGACTTGTCCTTCTACAGCTCTTGTTCAAAACAGACTGGCATTCTGCCCAGCTTGTCTCCCTACACAAAATTCTTTGTCTTTCTGCCCCAAATAAAATTAATCATTTACAGCAGATTCTATCAGATTGTATACAGATCTTAGCAAACCAAGCACAAAAACATCTGGGCAAGCTTTCTGCACTTACAAAAAGTTACCTGGCTATGGGTCTACCCCTATCTCACCAACATCCCAATCATCCTCAACACACTCCTACAGCTCCGTTGATTTCCAAAACCCCTTGTCTTTTTCTTTTGATAGAAGGGGGTGTGGTAAGAAAAATTTTAAGAACCTCTAATCTAGAATGTAAAATATTTCCAGGAGAGCAAGATTAGCCAAACAACAACTAAAATAAATTCTGTGTGAAAGAATGAATCTGAGGATAATATCAAGTAATACAGGACTACAATTAAAACTGTTGTGCTTTGGCTTAAGTATATGGTATGCCATATAATAAGGGAATGAAGGTCAGTTTATGAAGACATTGATGAATATTTACATTTCAGGAACGCATACATATAGTTTTGATTAAATGCACAAAAAAACATTCAATAGGCTATTTGACGGTATTAAAAATATATTATAAATTGTAGTCATTCTCATAGATTAATGCCTCAGGAAGAGAATTTTTTTAATCTTGAAAAGAGAAGTGGATTATTTTTTTTAATAAAAAAGCAAAACAAAAATTATACTTTTTTTTACCTCTGGTCACATAACAGAAAGTGCTTTAGGATTGGTGGTCATTTGAGTGACGTCACACGTCTGTAAATGCAGCGAATGGAGGGTTTCCTACTACCCAAGTTTTCAACTATTTTTTAAAAAAATTCAATTTTTTTTTTTTTTTTTTTTTTTTTTTTTTTTTTTTTTTTTTTTTTGCTGGTTCTTTCTCGTTAGTAATGAAATTTAATTTTGAATACACAATCGATAATAATTTGTAAAAGCCTACAAAGGAAAAATATCGAAAATAGACGTCTCATTTGTGGGGATAGCTATAGGAAAAAAAAAAAAAAAAAAAAAAAAAAAAAAACCCTGGCTTTTATTCTGCTGAGCTTAAAAATGAACACCTTCAATTTGAGAATCATTTATATTTAAATTGAAAGTTAGAGATTTTCTGGCGAAAAATTCTGTACGCGAAATTTGTGCAGTCATTCTGAAAATAAAGAAAAGTAGTGTGGGTATCACAAACATGCGCAAACAAATGAAGGTATTTCTTGTACCGGTAGCTAATAAGTAGCTCTTTCAAATAAAAAGAGTAAGAGATCAGTATAATGAACTAAAACTCAATATGAAATTGGCTCAGAATTTTTTAAATTAAAAATAATCTCGATGCTTTTAATTATGCTAATGAATAAGTTTAAAAATGTATTATGGAAAAATCATGCGTTAACTTACCTCGAGACTCGCCAAAAGCAATAGCAACACACAAATCACTATTAGCCTTCAGAAAAACAGTGTAATCATCGACAAAACTCAGTCAAATGGCGCGGCTGACTGGAGCACTTGATCCGTGGATCAAAGGAAGCCCACTAAGCAAACTACTTTTTCTATTGTTAGGCGCGAATTCGTGGAAAATAAACCTTTGTTCCGAGTAGGTAATATGGTTTATCTACTTTCAATAAAAATAACTATTTTGCCTACGTAGTGTCAAAATTGACTTTTGTTCCTCTAGATTTCGAAAACATCACACTGTGCAGCATCCTTTTGAATGCGAGGCCAAAGCATTGACCGCTCGCCCACAACGCTGGATGTTGTGGGCCATTTTTCTTAATTGTAGATAAAAGTTTATAGATAAATGATATTTTTTTTGTCTACGAAACTGAATTTGTTTAGCCTATTTATTCATTTACCTATCTCGTCTCACTTCATCTCACACGAATAAACTGTGATATTTAAGTGTTTACTATTAACATAAAGAGAAGCAACTAAGAAGTAGTGTCTGGGTAGCTGCGTGATTGAAGAGTGGTAATGGAATTCAGAATGTCCAACGTTCGAACCTTGGTTGGGATAATATTTTTTGCGGGCATTTTTTTCCGTTTTTGTTGGCTGTTTTTTGCACTACAAAACCCTGTTTCATTCGAAAAATTCACAATGGTTGTTAAGCGTCATGCAAACATTTGATACAAATTGCTACCATAAAAGAAAACTTTTAATTTTTTAACTTTCCAAAGATAGAATATCATGCAAAAAATACAGGTGCACGGCAGAGAATAATGGAATTTATTTTAGAAGTGAGATCACTTGTAGAAATTTCACGCTAATCTTGCAACAGTTCTGGAACGCTCTGTGTCCCTTTTGTTGGAATATTTATGTGACGATACAACTGCAGGTTACCTTCCTGACATAATTGCGACTATTTCGGCGATATTTACTTTTAATGTGCAAGTAATTTTCATATTTTTTTGAAAAAAATAACTGTTTTTCGTTGTGCAATTAACGTCCAATTTCGTTTTTGATGTCTTCTTTGGTTATATTTCAAAAGATTGTAATTCGTTTGTTGTCCAAAAAGTTGTGAAGCCTTCATAAAAAAAAAAAAAAAAAAAAAAAAAAAAATGATGTTGTAGTGGATTTTTCAGAAAAAAAATGATTATACGATGCAACCAACAGCAACTAGTATCCAAAGAATACGACAACAGAAAACCAATTAAACATATTCCGAAGCGATGATCGAACCTAAGGACTTTAACCTTAGTGATAGTTGCCTTAAACAATGTATTACATTTAACATCACGAAGTTGCTAAATGCGCTTCACAGAACATCGTGAGTTTGTTGCAATATCAAATTGAAGTTATTACATTTTTTAGCTCCACAGAATAAAACTTAGAGGTTGTTTTTATAGCTAGCCCCATAAATAAGGCGTCTATTTTCAATATTTTTCCTCTGTTTTTACAAATTGTTCTCGATTTTGTATTGAAAATAAACTTTCATTAATAACAAGAAATAACCAGCAACAAACAATAAAAATAGTAGAAAACTTGGATAATAGGAAACGCTCCATTCGCAGCCACAGCTTTTACAGACGTGTGTCGTCACGAGTGTCATTGCCCGCGCCAGGCAGCAAAAGAGCGTTTTGGCAGGCTTTTAAATATTTTAAATTTTAACTTTGAATTTCGTCAAAAAATAAAAAGTACTCGGTGAATAATGTGTACTTACAATAAACAATTTAAAACCATTTTCAAAAAGTAGTCAAATACCCAATTGGCACAATGATCCAAAACCTACCGTTGCATGGGTTGCCTGGGCTGTTATCTGCTCAAAGCGCATTCCTTCCTGTAGTGTTGTTTCCAAAGCTGAAATATATAATGATAAAATTATATTTAAAATTTATTGCATTAATAAATCCACATTTCATAATTTTTGTCTTTGGTAGGTCATAACATTACATTAATTTTTTACTTTATATTTTAAACAGCAATGTTTCCACAAGATCAAATGAATCATTAAAGTCCTGTAAGATTAAAATTGTTGTGACATTTGTGCTCACCTGCATTCACTGATTGCTTGAGAAGAGAAACAATGAGCGATGAGTGGGATGAGATCTTCTCAGCAATTTTCACAACTTCATTTAGAAGTTGCTCTGCTGGGAAAACTTTGCTAACCAAGCCTAAAAAATTAGTAAATAGAGGAATTTTTAATAGCTGTTCCACTTATAAAGTAAGTAGAAAACTCTAATTAAACATCTAAATTGTTATAGAATTATTTAATTCCTCTTTATTGAAATTTGAAGAATTGTAGTCTCTTGTGATTTCAGTGCAGCATTAACACTTTTCAGCTATTATCAGCTACCAGTGCACATAGTAACCTTGTAGTACTGCATTCTTAAGCCAATGTTGTAAAAGTGATAAATTTTCAAAGAGAAAAGTTGCTGGTGATCAGCTAAATGATCCTTCTGTAGCTGAAATCATACTGTTGTACTGAGAGAGTCATGGTAACCTAAAGTGAAAAATGATACACAGATGGCAAACTAATCTGAGTGACAGAAAAATCACTCACTGAGTAGGATTATTGCCAGGAATAAGCAGAATAATACTAACAGTTAGAAAAACTTCTAATCACGCACTGCTTCTACAGAATTTAGTTATATTAAAACAATGATAGGAATGGTATAAGCAAAATAAATGGAAGAAGTCAGTAATGATTCTCAGAATAGAAAATGTGAACTACTAGTTAAAGGAGATGTGAAAGAATCAAATTAACTTCATCCTCATTCCAAGAAGCATGTGTTTATAAAACTGGCAGAGATACACATTTACAACACTGTTTTTCCAACAATGGATCATAGTGACGGTTTCATCATAATTTGGGTAATCATATCAGGTATTCAGTGTTTTCAATTAATAACAATAAATAAATGATAGCTACCATGTCATATACCAATAAGTAGTGGGATGGTGATCTGAAGAAAAATCCGTAATAGTAACATATATACAAGTAAATTTAACAACTACCTTCCTTATTAAAAAAGAGGGGGGGGTTCAGTAACAGAATAAGATTATCTGAGCCTTCTCAAATGTCTTTATAGAGCAACTTAGCAAAAACTGTGATGTAAATTTTCACTATATACTACTCAAAATATGCATCCTGTGCATTCTAAAGAGTCTTTGGCTATTGTAGTAAGAACTTCCTTCCACTCCGAACTGTTAACGTTTTTTTATTCAGGATTTGTATTCCTCAATTTAAGGCTCTCCTTAATTTTAAAGTTTATTGTAAAAGCAAAAGATATGGATATGAAAGATATTACTGTGAAATGCTTACTGGAAGGAAGCAATTTAGTTCTAAGGAAAATAAAATATACATTTTTCAGGAAATTTTTCTTGAAGAATTATTTTTTGTGAAAACAAAATATGGAATGCTATGATGACCAGGGCACATTGGGAGGGTGGTAGGAAAAGATTTCAAAATCCTTCATTAGTTGGAGAAGGTGATAACAGATGTACAAAAGAAGTGAGGGAATTGGTTTTCAAAACCCTGATCAGACCATTGATTCAATAAGATGGTGTAGTGTGGGGCAGGGCAGGATTCGGTGAAGGAAAGGAGGATAACTAGATTTGTCTCTGTAAATCACCACAGAACACAATCAGTAACTCATATGATAAAGGGACTTGATTGGGATTCACTGGAACGTAATGGGGTGGTAAAGACAGTGGGAATGCACAAGGAGCAGCGGCGGCCTTAGCCATTGCGAGGCCCGGGGTGGCAGATCTTTGCGAGGCCATTGCCCTTTGTGCAAAGTATATGAATTGGAAGTAGATATTTCTAATGATAGACGAAAAATTCAAAAGCCATAAATAAATACATTTTAAATTTTAAAATATTATATTTGAAGAGTTATTAAATGCTAACAAACATAAAGACGTCAAATTATTAAGAATAAACTGAAGTACATAAATGCGTTGAAAGATATACGCAGGGATTTAGTAGTGATGTTTGCAGCTTTTCCTAAGACTAAAATATTTAGTTAAAGCACAAAAAACTAACGAATGAGCTACGTCATTTTAAATTCAAAGAATGAAAAATGGCTGAAAACTGATACTGTGTAATCTAATTCCTCAAATATGTTTTAATAGTTTTTAACCTTGAAATCTTTTTTTTGCGGACACATTAGGTGTAGTGGCAATAATTCTCAGGACTACTTCGATCGTGGAGCATACTTCAGTTAACGTTTTTTATGCTATATATCTCATCACCGAGATAACGCCGTCGTTTTCTTCTTATACGCGGATTAACATATTCAGTTCTTAATAAAACTCTTGTACATTAATATCTGATGTTTCTCCTGCTGTTAGAGGTACATGTAAGTCACTTCATTGCTTCAAAAGTTCAGTCACTAATTTCCTTTAATCCTTTTATATTATACATGAAAACAAACATGTTCTTATTATGATTAAGTGCCTCAAATCTACGTTGGCAGCTTGCGAGAGCTTAGTCAATATTAACATACAAATAATTTATTTTGAAAATCTCCTCCGTGCGCAATTCAAGAGTTTCATATTCCCCTTCATAATCAAAGTTCGTTCTTTTACCTCTCTTTTTCATGATTATGAACTTTGTCAAAATCATTTTCATCAGCTGTACCTATCTCTCATTGTTACCAAAGATAATTGGAAACCATTTTCTCAATAATTATCAAGCCAATGAGTAAATGCGTGTAAGTGTTGTATAGCCGCATCTAGTTGCATTTTTCATTTTGCAACATTTTTCTTATAACATTTATCTTTGTAAGAATGTCATACCATACGAGGAGAGCAACTACAAATTTGTAGGTAGTTATTGCCATTTTAATAGAGCCAATTTTTTAATCCGTTGTATTTTCAGCTAAATCCCTCAAAGCATCAAATATATCTCTTGGTTGGTATTTAGAGGCCTTCACTGATTCTACCCTGCATTCCCTTCTAGTTTCAGAAAATGTTTTTAGCAAAAAGGATTTTACACGTGCTATTAAAATAGCCCACTTATCACTCGATCTGGCAGAAAGTGAGGCTGCATCTCAAAGAAGAAGATTCCAGATATGACTCCCATAGAATAACAAATAAGCCGATGGATTAAATTCAAGTATACTTTTCTGAACACCACTTTTTTTATCCTTGTATATTGGCTTCATTATCATATCCTTGGTATCTACAGTTTTGCAAAGATAAACCCAGCTGTTCTAGTATATACTATATACTTAATGAAGCTCTCAGTTGTGGTTTTTTCGACAGCTAAGAAGCCAATATAATGTTCTTCAACGTTAGCTGTAATATATATATAAAAAATCTTATTAAAATTGACAATTGCTCAGTATGAGAATCATCACAAGTACAATCAAAAGTAAATGACTAATTTTTATTCTTTACTATTTTGTCAACAATTTGAGTCTCCAAGTGACTCGCCATTAATTGAATCAGCTCATTTTGAATTTTTTTTATTTATTTTTTTTTCTAAATAATGGTCATTAATCGTCTTGTCTGTTACTTGTTTTAGGTGAAATCATAGCAATGGATCAAATCGGGATATTAACTTTACTTAATCTATAAGGTTGTCATTAGTCTCACTTTAATCTGAGTCAGATATTAATTTCTCTCTACGACCACTGAAGGCCTCATTGTGAGATGTTAACATTTCTTAATTGCAAGCAGTCTTTCTAAACTGTCTCTCCAACGCTGCCTTTCTTCAGTCGGGGCTTTTGGTTTACTTTTTGACGGCGCGGTCTGGTATCGGGCAGGTGGTTGTAGAGAAGCATCGAAAACACGTAACAAAACTATGCGATCAAGTGGATTTTCTAATATTCGAGGAGCGAGATTCAAATAGTAATGATTTTTTACCATGTTTCACGTTAATTTTACTTTTTATACGAATGTGATACTGAATAAATCTAAATGAGAAATTTTGATTAGGTTCTTATTAATATATACTTTACTATCAGTTAACCACCTTTATTTTATTGTCATCACTAATAACTAAAGATAAAATATTTTTCTTAAAAATATAAACATTTTTCAACACGAGTTGTTGCACGAGGCCCCTTCAAGAGCGAGGCCCCGGGCGATTGCCCTGCTCGCCACCCCCTAAGGCCGCCTCTGACAAGGAGTATATTGGTATGAGGGTTTGAAAGCTATTGGTTAAAGAATTAAGAGCAGTGTATGGAAGGGAAAAGATGTCTTATGTTGGTAAGGGAGTCAGGGATTGGAATAAATTATCAAGGTAAGTGATGAATAATTTACCCAAGGTTATGAAAGTATTTAAATTAAAAATTCATAAACAACTTAAAAGGGAGGTACAAGAAGGAGAGAAAATGAGAGTGTAAAGAAAATGTCATTGAAGCTTGTACACTGTCACAATTAAATTAAATCATTTTTCAAAGAAGTTTCTGATACTACTGAAGAAAGTCAATGCATTTGATTTTGAAACTAAGCAATTTTATTAGAAGTGCAATCATTGAACATGAAACTAATGAAATGGAGGTATTCAGTGTATTTTAATGTTACAGAAATTATTTATAGATATTAATTTCATATTTTTGTACATTTACCTTAAAAATCAATAGTAAAAAGATGACAGTTTTCTGGGAAAAAAATTCAGAATGAACACTCTCACCTAATTTCTCTGCTTCTGTTGCTGAAATTGGGTTTCCAGTCAAGCATATTTCCATTGCTTTGGATTTTCCAACCAATCTTGTAAGTCTTTGCGTGCCACCAGCTCCAGGTATAGTTCCTATGACAATCTCTGGTTGACCAAAACGTGCTTTGTCACCAGCATAAATAATATCACACATCATAGCCATTTCACATCCACCACCTAACTAAAACACCAGTAATTTTGTCACTTATTCAGTACTATGTTTTACTTTCTTTGAGTGTGAAGTATGATCTAAACTAGTAGGTAAGTAATATTTATTATGACATAAAGATCTAAAGGATCAGTTTAAAAAATTATATTATTGGAAATTGGTACCAAGACCACACAGCTATAACAAGGTTAACATAATTATTTTAAATTTTTCTTTGAAAAAATTAAGTGAAAACAAATAGAAAAATTTTAAATTGATAATATTTAGTCATCATATATATTATTTCTATAAGGTATTTTTTTGTCACAAGCCTATATCTTCCTTCATACTTAACCGAAATCAATGAATGAGGTGTCATTTTAAAGCTTATGGTCTCCACTTTGGTTAAATTTTATTTTAAGCAAGAAAGTTTTCGGAATTCGACCCTTAAAGGGCAAAAATGAAAATTTTTCTAAAATGCTGTTTTCTGTGTTACGAGTCAGTTATCTCCCTGGATACCTATCTGAAACCGTTTTATGAAGTATCGTATTAAAGATTAAAATCTCCGCTTTCGTGACGTCATATATTAAGCCAGAAAGTTTTCGGAATTCGACCCTTAAAGGGCAAAAGTATCAATATTTTTGCAATGCGTTTTTGTGTCACGAGCGATTTATCTCCCTTAATAGCTAACCGATATAGATAAATGAGTTATCATATTAAAGAATAAGGTCTCCGCCATGGTAACATTATATTTTAAGAAAGGAATTTTTCGTAATTCGACCCTTATAGGGCAAAAATGTCACTTTTTCTAAAATGCGTTTTTTGTATCTCGAGCCATTTATCTCCCTGGATATCTAACAAAAATCGATAAATGAGGTAGGATTATGAGGAGTAATGCCTCAGCTTTGTGACATCATATTTTAAGAAAGAATGTGTTTGGAATTCAACCCTTAAAGGGAAAAAGTATAAATTTTTCTATAACGCATTTTTGTGTCACGAGCGATTTATCTCCCTTAATATCTAACCGATATAGATAAATGAGGTATCATATTAAAGAATAAGGTCTCCGCCATGGTAACATTATATTTTAAGAAAGGAATTTTTCGTAATTCGACCCTTCTAGGGCAAAAATGTCACTTTTTCTAAAATGCGTTTTTTGTATCTCGAGCCATTTATCTCCCTGGATATCTAACCAAAATCGATAAATGAGGTAGGATTATGAGAAGTAATGTCTCAGCTTTGTGACATCATATTTTAAGAAAGAATTTTTTTGGAATTCAACCATTAAAGGAAAAAAGTATAAATTTTTCTATTACCGATTTTTGTGTCACGGGCGATTTATCTCCCTTGATATATAACCGATATAGATAAATGAGGTATCATATTAAAGAATAAGGTCTCCGCCGTGGTAACATTATATTATAACAAAGGATTTTTTCGTAATTTGACCCTTAAAAGGCAAAAATGTCAATTTTTCTAAAATGCGTTTTTTGTATCTCGAGCCATTTATCTCGCTGGATATCTAACCAAAATCGATAAATGAAGTAGGAATATAAGGAGTAATGTATCAGCTTTGTGAAATCATATTTTAAGAAAGAATGTTTTTGGAATTCAACCTTTAAAGGAAAAAAGTATAAATTTTTCTATAACCGATTTTTGTGTCACGAGCGATTTATCTCCCTTGATATCTAACCGATATAGATAAATGAGGTATCATATTAAAGAATAAGGTCTCCGCCGTGGTAACATTATATTTTAAGAAAGAAATTTTTCGTAATTCGACCGATAAAAGGCAAAAAAGTCATTTTTTCTAAAATGCGTTTTTTGTGTCTCGAGCCACTTATCTCCCTTGATATCTTTCCAAAATCGATAAATCAAGTACGATTGTGAGGAATAATGTCTCAGCTTTGCTGACATCATATTTTAAGAAAGAAATGTTTGGAATTCAACTATTAAAGGGTAAAAGTATAAATTGTTCTATAACGTATTTTTGTGTCACGAGCCTTATATTTCCCTTGATATCTAATCGATATAGATAAATGACATATCGTATTAAAGACTAAGGTTTCCGCCGTGGTAACATTATATTCTAAGAAAGGAATTTTTCGTAATTCGACCCATAAAGCGCAAAAATGTCAATATTTCTAAAATACGTTTTTTGTGTTTCGAACCATTTATCTCCCTGGATTTCTAACCAAAATCGATAAATGAAGTAGGAGTATGAAGAGTAATGACTGAACTTGGTGACATTATATTCAACCTCACTATTCATCGCATTTTATTCGCGAAATTTTCGTACGGGTCGTCTAGTCATTAACATTCTTGTTACAAGTAGAGATGAATCTGAACTATCATCCTTGATATTAGAGGCTGGTGTGCCTAATAAGTTCACAACATTTGTTGGTAAGTTAATGTCTGATTGCTGTATATCTCCCAACAGCCTAGAATAATTTTACCAACGTATTTTGCAAGAGAATAACATACGGTTTAAATCTCCCTCGCTAATCTCAACACATCCACATGTGGGGGATTGTACTAAATGAATCTATAAAGATGTTTTGGATATCTTCCATGACTGAATTTTAGTTGTACTGTAAAAATACTAATTGTTTTTCTTGTACAAACCATCTTCGATGCCATTTTTTTATTTGCAATGTGAAGTAGGACCTCAAAGGAAAAAATTAAGCATTCCTCTGAGGAACATGTGGAAAACAGATATGTTACACCTCAGAAATCATAGTAACCCCTTATTTATAAAGAATGTTGAGCTTCTGATCAGCTATTAGTTGATGCATGGTGAGATCACATTATTTACCTAACCATACGTCTTGATGATATGTAAAGTGGGATTAATCTTTTGATGTTTATATTCAGAGTATTCAAAAAGAGACAAGAAGATGAAAAGCAACATAAATAATAATTTATCTGCAGATTGACCAGTGTGAGAATTTGTATTAAAGGGATTTATCTTAAGCATGGAATGTCTGGATCCAGGCACAAGTAAGTTGGCCAAAACAAACATCTAATCTGTAAGTCTCCAGTCTTAGTGACCAGCTACACTTAAGTACTAGGCTACAAAAAAGAAATAGAGTTCACATCCTTCACCGGAACATGCTACTATAACAAAAACATTCAAGCTGCCTTGGTAAGAACTTATAATAAATTATCTGCAGATGTTATTAATAAGCCACCGAGTGTGGTGGATGAGCAGTGACGATCTGGCCTCACATTTGGGAGAACGTGGGTTTGAATCACATGTCTGGGCATCCACATTTGGGTTTTCCAAAGTTTCCCCAAATCACTCCAAGTGAGTACTTGGATTCTTCTTTCAAAAGGCCATGTCCAAATTCCTTCCCATTCCTTGCCCTTAGTCCTTTCCTGCCTCTTATCATCTCGATGTCAACAAGGCATAAAGCCGTAAGAAAAGAAAAAAATCAAGAAGACAAAACTTACCATGAAGAAATACTTCTCCACTATGACTCAGTGAAGAAACTAATAAACTTTCATCACCCTGTATAATCATAATGTACATATGCAGTGACTTATGTGGTAAAATATAACATACCTTTATATACACTTCATTACAAACAATTTTTATAATGATCATGTGTATGTAACTTATCTTTAAACTGAGTATATTACTTGTGCTTTTACAATCCTCATATAAACGTAGTATATCATTACTCTATTGATTTCTATTATGTATAATCATCTATATGTTGTATAGTAGATATTTAATATGCAGTATATAATTCATAATGTAGGAATCAAGCCAATTACAACTTGAAGCTCACTCACAAGTCTTATGTGGGATTCACAACACTATATATATTTAATCACATTAAAAATTGAATCCCTCTTTATGTGAATAAAGGTTATTAAAAAATGTGGAATAGGGCAATTAAATTGGGCAATGACCACCTTCATACTCTCAATATTCTCTGTCCTCTCTGTAATTTTGGTGACCAGTAATGTCTACATCAAGAAATTTCTCCTGGAACCAAAGTCAAGAGAAGGGTATAACAGAAAAATGTATAAGTAAAGAATATAATTGTAGACGCTCCATGACAAAAGTTAAGAAAAATTTCCTTGATGGAATGATTGGAGAGAATAGTGGCTGCCGGAAACAAGCTGAAGACATATGCTTGAACTGAGTTTGGTAGGTTTTGAAGGGGATATTATAGAAATTGCTGACGTATGTATGAGTATATGAAAATAGATGAGGGTAATATTTGGTATAATTGGATTTAATTCAGGTCAGAAATATTGGGATAAGGTGTTGAAGAAATGTGTTTGATTAGCACATGATGAAAATAATTTGTGCAAATAAGATCGTGTCATTTGTTGATAGAATATTTGCTGAACAGTAGACATACCATGACATTTATGATGAAAGTTTTGTTTAAATTGATGAATCAGTGTTGCTTAAATACATCTGCCTGCTTCTTAACTAAGTATATGATTTCCAATTTCTGCCTTTCAATCAGATTCATCTCTACCAAAAATTTTCACCTTCCTTCTTTAACACTTCACAAATCAGCCAGTTGCCAGCATTAAAAAGATGGTCTGGTTCACAAATACTGAACTACAATATGGCATTTTTTTAGGAAAAAAAATCCTTTAAAAATCTTACAGCATGCATATGACAAAGATAATTCAGCTAGTCACTCCACTGTAGGATATTCCATTGCTGGAACTTGCCACTGAAAATCAGATGTCAATTACATTAATTTCCCTGAATCAATCATTATTTTCAACTTAATTTTCCACAAGAATGATTAAAAATGGTCTGATAAATACACTAGCTGCTGCAAGTATCAGCTTTAGAATCCAGCAACCAGTGGCGTAGCTAGGTCAACAAGGGCCCCGGTGCAAAAAATTTATTTTGGGTCCTCAGGCCAGATGGACGACCTTTTTTTTGGCCCTCTGAACTGTGCTTGGGGATCCCCAGAGGTGCGCTTGGGAGCGCCCTGAGGTATGCTTGGAGGCCCCCTGAGCATAGGGGCCCCCTGAGTGTACGGGCCCCGGTGCACTGCACCGCCTAGCCCCTTAGTAGCCCCTGCCAGCAACAATTTTTACCATTTAGCCTCTGAGGATATCTTCCTAAATTATTGGCTATATTATTAATAAAGTGTGATCATAATATTGTGGGGTCCCAAGAAACTGAAGAAATTATTCTCATGAATCATTTCTGGTGAATGGTAAAGGTTTCAGTAAACCATTGGCCAAAACTGAAGGTGATAGTAGGTACAACTGGTAGATATTTCAGAATTGAAGAGTAATTACACAGGTAGGATCTAGGTTAAGCATATAAAAGGAAGGCATAAGTACAGTGGAATTGAAGAAAAAGATTTCAAGGAGATAAAAGGAAGGGGGCAAGAAACAAGAAAGAATATTACGGAATATACATACAATATTAGTGAAGGAATGAGACTAAAAGGGATGGAAAGAAGAGAACCCAATTAAATTAAGAGATGGTAAATAAACAGGGAACATTTGGAACAACTAGATAAAGAATTAAGGGAAATTAATAATGGGTTTATGAAGAATTTGATGGATGCAGGGGACCCATTCAATGATACATCTAGAAATTCCTGTGTCTATGTAAGATAACAGACAGAAAGAGAAGGAATTCAATTAATTGTAGATGAGGATGGAGAAGATGTTATTGATTATTAGAAAACGGCAGTGATAGTAAGTAACTAGTTTAAATAAACTATTATGGACTAATGTTCCAAGATGGAAGAGTATAAATTAAAAGAAAAGCTTCTCTATATAAGTAGAAATGAACAGACTAATCATGTGGATATTAGAAAGGAATTTATAAAGCTAAAAAAGCATAAAGGATCTGCAATTGTTAATGTTACTACAGAGGTATTAACAATAGAAAGAATCAGCATAGTGCCCTACCTTATGATATTATTTATATTGTGTGTGGCTACTTGATGCTTACTGGAAAAGGTGATAGTACAGGGCGTTTCAAAAAGAAGATACGTATTACAAAGTATTCTTTTGTAATCTTGGTTGTCCGGGTTGAACCGCGTCAATTTGTTGAAACCTGTCGTTTCGGCCATCATTTTGTGGCCTTCTTCAGAGTACTGATACGGCTGGAACTGCTGCCGCCTATATATAGCTCCCGAAGACGCGCTAGCCGTTTGGAGTGACGTCACTCAAACTACCGTCGCCAGCGTGGCCGGTCCGATGGGGGCCTGCGTCCCGCGTTTTCCTGATCAAGCATGACCATATTTGGTCAAGTTGTAGCCCGCCATCCGCGTTCATATTATCCGGTCGTTTTTTAATTTCCAATGCTTCTCTGACACGCCGGGGCCACCATCTGCTTTCTTGAACCAATACACTTGTGTCATTGAATAAAATTGCGTGCCCACTGTCAGCAGAGTGTTGCGCTACAGCTGATTTGCTGACATCATTATTTTTAAGATGTCTCATGTGTTCACACAGCCTTTCCTTGACTGTCCGTCCAGTTTCGCCGATATACACTTGGCCACAGCTACAGGGTATCTGGTATACGCCCACTGTCTGCAACTTCTCCCTCTTGTCTTTGACTTTTAAAAGCACATCAGAAATCTTCCTAGGCGCTCTGTATATTGGACGGATATTTTTCTTTTTTAAAAGACGGCCGATTTTATCCGTCACCCCGTGGATAAAATCGGCCGTCTTTTAAAAAAGAAAAATATCCGTCCAATATACAGAGCGCCTAGGAAGATTTCTGATGTGCTTTTAAAAGTCAAAGACAAGAGGGAGAAGTTGCAGACAGCGGGCGTATACCAGATACCCTGTAGCTGTGGCCAAGTGTATATCGGCGAAACTGGACGGACAGTCAAGGAAAGGCTGTGTGAACACATGAGACATCTTAAAAATAATGACGTCAGCAAATCAGCTGTAGCGCAACACTCTGCTGACAGTGGGCACGCAATTTTATTCAATGACACAAGTGTATTGGTTCAAGAAAGCAGATGGTGGCCCCGGCGTGTCAGAGAAGCATTGGAAATTAAAAAACGACCGGATAATATGAACGCGGACGGCGGGCTACAACTTGACCAAATATGGTCATGCTTGATCAGGAAAACGCGGGACGCAGGCCCCCATCGGACCGGCCACGCTGGCGGCGGTAGTTTGAGTGATGTCACTCCAAACGGCTAGCGCGTCTTCGGGAGCTATATATAGGCGGCAGCAGTTCCAGCCGTATCAGTACTCTGAAGAAGGCCACAAAATGATGGCCGAAACGTCAGGTTTCAACAAATTGAAGCGGTTCAACCCGGACAACCAAGATTACAAAAGAATACTTTGTAATACGTATCTTCTTTTTGAAACGCCCTGTACTATCACCTTTTCCAGTAAGCATCAAGTAGCCACACACAATATAAATAATATCATAAGGTAGGGCACTATGCTGATTCTTTCTATTGTTAATACCTCTGTAGTAACATTAACAATTGCAGATCCTTTATGCTTTTTTAGCTTTATAAATTCCTTTCTAATATCCACATGATTAGTCTGTTCATTTCTACTTATATAGAGAAGCTTTTCTTTTAATTTATACTCTTCCATCTTGGAACATTAGTCCATAATAGTTTATTTAAACTAGTTACTTACTATCACTGCCGTTTTCTAATAATCAATAACATCTTCTCCATCCTCATCTACAATTAATTGAATTCCTTCTCTTCTGTCTGTTATCTTACATAGACACAGGAATTTCTAGATGTATCATTGAATGGGTCCCCTGCATCCATCAAATTCTTCATAAACCCATTATTAATTTCCCTTAATTCTTTATCTAGTTGTTCCAAATGTTCCCTGTTTATTTACCATCTCTTAATTTAATTGGGTTCTCTTCTTTCCATCCCTTTTAGTCTCATTCCTTCACTAATATTGTATGTATATTCCGTAATATTCTTTCTTGTTTCTTGCCCCCTTCCTTTTATCTCCTTGAAATCTTTTCTTCAATTCCACTGTACTTATGCCTTCCTTTTATATGCTTAACCTAGATCCTACCTGTGTAATTACTCTTCAATTCTGAAATATCTACCAGTTGTACCTACTATCACCTTCAGTTTTGGCCAATGGTTTACTGAAACCTTTACCATTCACCAGAAATGATTCATGAGAATAATTTCTTCAGTTTCTTGGGACCCCACAATATTATGATCACACTTTATTAATAATATAGCCAATAATTTAGGAAGATATCCTCAGAGGCTAAATGGTAAAAATTGTTGCTGGCAGGGCTACTAAGGGGCTAGGCGGTGCAGTGCACCGGGGCCCGTACACTCAGGGGGCCCCTATGCTCAGGGGGCCTCCAAGCATACCTCAGGGCGCTCCCAAGCGCACCTCTGGGGATCCCAAGCACAGTTCAGAGGGCCAAAAAAAAGGTCGTCCATCTGGCCTGAGGACCCAAAATAAATTTTTTGCACCGGGGCCCTTGTTGACCTAGCTACGCCACTGGTTGCTGGATTCTAAAGCTGATACTTGCAGCAGCTAGTGTATTTATCAGACCATTTTTAATCATTCTTGTGGAAAATTAAGTTGAAAATAATGATTGATTCAGGGAAATTAATGTAATTGACATCTGATTTTCAGTGGCAAGTTCCAGCAATGGAATATCCTACAGTGGAGTGACTAGCTGAATTATCTTTGTCATATGCATGCTGTAAGATTTTTAAAGGATTTTTTTTCCTAAAAAAATGCCATATTGTAGTTCAGTATTTGTGAACCAGACCATCTTTTTAATGCTGGCAACTGGCTGATTTGTGAAGTGTTAAAGAAGGAAGGTGAAAATTTTTGGTAGAGATGAATCTGATTGAAAGGCAGAAATTGGAAATCATATACTTAGTTAAGAAGCAGGCAGATGTATTTAAGCAACACTGATTCATCAATTTAAACAAAACTTTCATCATAAATGTCATTCTTTCTATTCCAAATACCAAAAATAGGTATGTCTACTGTTCAGCAAATATTCTATCAACAAATGACACGATCTTATTTGCACAAATTATTTTCATCATGTGCTAATCAAACACATTTCTTCTCAACACCTTATCCCAATATTTCTGACCTGAATTAAATCCAATTATACCAAATATTACCCTCATCTATTTTCATATACTCATACATACGTCAGCAATTTCTATAATATCCCCTTCAAAACCTACCAAACTCAGTTCAAGCATATGTCTTCAGCTTGTTTCCGGCAGCCACTATTCTCTCCAATCATTCCATCAAGGAAATTTTTCTTAACTTTTGTCATGGAGCGTCTACAATTATATTCTTTACTTATACATTTTTCTGTTATACCCTTCTCTTGACTTTGGTTCCAGGAGAAATTTCTTGATGTAGACATTACTGGTCACCAAAATTACAGAGAGGACAGAGAATATTGAGAGTATGAAGGTGGTCATTGCCCAATTTAATTGCCCTATTCCACATTTTTTAATAACCTTTATTCACATAAAGAGGGATTCAATTTTTAATGTGATTAAATATATATAGTGTTGTGAATCCCACATAAGACTTGTGAGTGAGCTTCAAGTTGTAATTGGCTTGATTCCTACATTATGAATTATATACTGCATATTAAATATCTACTATACAACATATAGATGATTATACATAATAGAAATCAATAGAGTAATGATATACTATGTTTATATGAGGATTGTAAAAGCACAAGTAATATACTCAGTTTAAAGATAAGTTACATACACATGATCATTATAAAAATTGTTTGTAATGAAGTGTATATAAAGGTATGTTATATTTTACCACATAAGTCACTGCATATGTACATTATGATTATACAGGGTGATGAAAGTTTATTAGTTTCTTCACTGAGTCATAGTGGAGAAGTATTTCTTCATGGTAAGTTTTGTCTTCTTGATTTTTTTCTTTTCTTACGGCTTTATGCCTTGTTGACATCGAGATGATAAGAGGCAGGAAAGGACTAAGGGCAAGGAATGGGAAGGAATTTGGACATGGCCTTTTGAAAGAAGAATCCAAGTACTCACTTGGAGTGATTTGGGGAAACTTTGGAAAACCCAAATGTGGATGCCCAGACATGTGATTCAAACCCACGTTCTCCCAAATGTGAGGCCAGATCGTCACTGCTCATCCACCACACTCGGTGGCTTATTAATAACATCTGCAGATAATTTATTATAAGTTCTTACCAAGGCAGCTTGAATGTTTTTGTTATAGTAGCATGTTCCGGTGAAGGATGTGAACTCTATTTCTTTTTTGTAGCCTAGTACTTAAGTGTAGCTGGTCACTAAGACTGGAGACTTACAGATTAGATGTTTGTTTTGGCCAACTTACTTGTGCCTGGATCCAGACATTCCATGCTTAAGATAAATCCCTTTAATACAAATTCTCACACTGGTCAATCTGCAGATAAATTATTATTTATGTTGCTTTTCATCTTCTTGTCTCTTTTTGAATACTCTGAATATAAACATCAAAAGATTAATCCCACTTTACATATCATCAAGACGTATGGTTAGGTAAATAATGTGATCTCACCATGCATCAACTAATAGCTGATCAGAAGCTCAACATTCTTTATAAATAAGGGGTTACTATGATTTCTGAGGTGTAACATATCTGTTTTCCACATGTTCCTCAGAGGAATGCTTAATTTTTTCCTTTGAGGTCCTACTTCACATTGCAAATAAAAAAATGGCATCGAAGATGGTTTGTACAAGAAAAACAATTAGTATTTTTACAGTACAACTAAAATTCAGTCATGGAAGATATCCAAAACATCTTTATAGATTCATTTAGTACAATCCCCCACATGTGGATGTGTTGAGATTAGCGAGGGAGATTTAAACCGTATGTTATTCTCTTGCAAAATACGTTGGTAAAATTATTCTAGGCTGTTGGGAGATATACAGCAATCAGACATTAACTTACCAACAAATGTTGTGAACTTATTAGGCACACCAGCCTCTAATATCAAGGATGATAGTTCAGATTCATCTCTACTTGTAACAAGAATGTTAATGACTAGACGACCCGTACGAAAATTTCGCGAATAAAATGCGATGAATAGTGAGGTTGAATATAATGTCACCAAGTTCAGTCATTACTCTTCATACTCCTACTTCATTTATCGATTTTGGTTAGAAATCCAGGGAGATAAATGGTCGAAACACAAAAAACGTATTTTAGAAATATTGACATTTTTGCGCTTTATGGGTCGAATTACGAAAAATTCCTTTCTTAGAATATAATGTTACCACGGCGGAAACCTTAGTCTTTAATACGATATGTCATTTATCTATATCGATTAGATATCAAGGGAAATATAAGGCTCGTGACACAAAAATACGTTGTAGAACAATTTATACTTTTTCCCTTTAATAGTTGAATTCCAAACATTCTTTCTTAAAATATGATGTCAGCAAAGCTGAGACATTATTCCTCACAATCGTACTTGATTTATCGATTTTGGATAGATATCAAGGGAGATAAGTGGCTCGAGACACAAAAAACGCATTTTAGAAAAATGACTTTTTTGCCTTTTATGGGTCGAATTACGAAAAATTCCTTTCTTAAAATATAATGTTACCACGGCGGAGACCTTATTCTTTAATATGATACCTCATTTATCTATATCGGTTAGATATCAAGGGAGATAAATCGCTCGTGACACAAAAATCGGTTATAGAAAAATTTATACTTTTTTCCTTTAAGGTTGAATTCCAAAAACATTCTTTCTTAAAATATGATTTCACAAAGCTGATACATTACTCCTTATATTCCTACTTCATTTATCGATTTTGGTTAGATATCCAGGGAGATAAATGGCTCGAGATACAAAAAACGCATTTTAGAAAAATTGACATTTTTGCCTTTTAAGGGTCGAATTACGAAAAATTCCTTTGTTAAAATATAATGTTACCACGGCGGAGACCTTATTCTTTAATATGATACCTCATTTATCTATATCGGTTAGATATCAAGGGAGATAAATCGCCGTGACACAAAAATCGGTATAGAAAAATTTATACTTTTTTCCTTTAAGGGTTGAATTCCAAAAAATTCTTTCTTAAAATATGATGTCACAAAGCTGAGACATTACTCCTCATAATCCTACCTCATTTATCGATTTTGGTTAGATATCCAGGGAGATAAATGGCTCGAGATACAAAAAACGCATTTTAGAAAAAGTGACATTTTTGCCCTATAAGGGTCGAATTACGAAAAATTCCTTTCTTAAAATATAATGTTACCATGGCGGAGACCTTATTCTTTAATATGATACCTCATTTATCTATATCGGTTAGATATTAAGGGAGATAAATCGCTCGTGACACAAAAATGCGTTATAGAAAAATTTATACTTTTTCCCTTTAAGGGTTGAATTCCAAACATTCTTTCTTAAAATATGATGTCACAAAGCTGAGACATTACTCCTCATAATCCTACCTCATTTATCGATTTTGGTTAGATATCCAGGGAGATAAATGGCTCGAGATACAAAAAACGCATTTTAGAAAAAGTGACATTTTTGCCCTATAAGGGTCGAATTACGAAAAATTCCTTTCTTAAAATATAATGTTACCATGGCGGAGACCTTATTCTTTAATATGATACCTCATTTATCTATATCGGTTAGATATTAAGGGAGATAAATCGCTCGTGACACAAAAACGCATTGCAAAAATATTGATACTTTTGCCCTTTAAGGGTCGAATTCCGAAACTTTCTGGCTTAATATATGACGTCACTAAAGCGGAGATCTTAATCTTTAAAACGATACTTCATAAAACGGTTTCAGATAGGTATCCAGGGAGATAACTGACTCGTAACACAGAAAACAGCATTTTAGAAAAATTTACATTTTTGCCCTTTAAGGGTCGAATTCCGAAAACTTTCTTGCTTAAAATACGATTTAACCAAAGTGGAGACCATAAGCTTTAAAATGACACCTCATTCATTGATTTCGGTTAAGTATGAAGGAAGATATAGGCTTGTGACAAAAAAATACCTTATAGAAATATATATGATGACTAAATATTATCATTTAAAATTTTTCTATTTGTTTTCACTTAATTTTTTCAAAGAAAATTTAAATAATTATGTTACCTTGTTATAGCTGTGTGGTCTTGGTACCAATTTCCAATAATATAATTTTTTAAACTGATCCTTTAGATCTTTATGTCATAATAAATATTACTTACCTACTAGTTTAGATCATACTTCACACTCAAAGAAAGTAAAACATAGTACTGAATAAGTGACAAAATTACTGGTGTTTTAGTTAGGTGGTGGATGTGAAATGGCTATGATGTGTGATATTATTTATGCTGGTGACAAAGCACGTTTTGGTCAACCAGAGATTGTCATAGGAACTATACCTGGAGCTGGTGGCACGCAAAGACTTACAAGATTGGTTGGAAAATCCAAGCAATGGAAATATGCTTGACTGGAAACCCATTTCAGCAACAGAAGCAGAGAAATTAGGTGAGAGTGTTCATTCTGAATTTTTTCAGAAAACTGTCATCTTTTTACTATGATTTTTAAGGTAAATGTACAAAAATATGAAATTAATATCTATAAATAATTTCTGTAACATTAAAATACACTGAATACCTCCATTTCATTAGTTTCATGTTCAATGATTGCACTTCTAATAAAATTGCTTAGTTTTCACGTAATTCTTTAAACAAAACACAGAATGGAAGTGTAGCACTTTCAAATCAAATGCATTGACTTTCTTCAGTAGTATCAAAACTTCTTTGAAAAATGATTTAATTTAATTGTGACAGTGTACAAGCTTC
>JARYHS010008074.1:322130928-322248608 GCA_031002005.1 Vandiemenella viatica
TGCTTCAAAAGAAGTGGAAGTGAAAATGGGATTGCCACAGGGTAATGTGTCTGGACCATTGCTATTCATTATTGTAATGAGTGATTGGTTCTAATGGTTTATATTCAGAATTTATATTGTCTGCAGGTGACATAGTGGTATATAATAGGATTAAAATAGGAAAAACTGAACAGCTGCAGGGTGACCTGGTCAGGATATCCAGCTGTGTAGGCAACATGAAATGAAGGTAAATAAAAAAGGGCACTCATTACATACACAGATAAAAAACCTGAAGGTTGTTTTGATTTTAGGGATGGGGAAGGAATTGCTTGTTGGAGGCCTGAAGCATAAATATCTTGGCATGACATGTAATAATAAAATCAACAGGGTAGGATACATTGGTCAGGTGGTAGGAAGAGGCTTTAGAATCTAGATGATGGATAATCTATTTGGGAAAGCCACATATAAATAGTGTCTTCCACAGGGAACGTAATCGTAGGTAATTAATTAGTGAGCGATTTTCTCTCCTCACTCCCGCCGACCGCAGGCACCTGAAATTCGGCAGCAGCGATTCGGCCAGTAATAGCGCAAAAATATAAATCCACTCACCACTGTAGCGTCGATTTGCATGGTCAGGCTGTAACGTGACACCGGCTGTTATTTTTCAGCAAGATGTAACTTGGATGCACTGAATCTGAGCTATAAAATACTCTTCACACGTAATTTTATCTCTTATTATAATCCTCTCAAACTTGGCATAACTCGCCGACAGTTAAATAAGGAGCTTAATTCGCTATGATGTTTATGCACGCAAACTTAGCCGTCGCGGACATGAGCGTAACAATAGTAACTGATAAAAAGAAAGTCACACATATATAATTTCCTTGTGGAACAAGGCACGCAAATATTACATAGACCAGTGGATATCTGAATTACGCCAGCTGACCCGTAATCCACCGCGAACGTAGATGCCCGTGGCCGACGGAAAGAAAAATAAAAAATCGCTCAACCATGGTCCCCCCCCTTGAAGTTCTTAGGACTTTCAAAAATAAAAATAATTTTCCCCCACATTATGGGATATTCTAAGATGTGACATAGAAATTAAAGTAACTTTGCTGATTTAAAGCATTAATGAGGATAGGGGTAGAGAGTAGGATTGACGCAAGATTAAATTGAAAGGCTATTAATAAATTTGATATATTAAAAGGAATGAAAGAAAAAATATTATTGTTTTGGTATGGGATAAAGTTTAACCACTGAACGCTTGAAAGTGCCAAATCGTGTCTTCACCATTGCCACTTGAGTGACATTGTCTGAACCAGGATAAGTTTTAATAATCACCCCTAAGGGCCAGTTCAAAGGGGGAGAATCATCCTGCCCCACGATTACAACTGTACCCAATTGGACAGGGTTATCCGGTGTCGACCATTTATGTCTAACTTGCAAGGTGTGCAAATATTCAAGTCGTCATTTTTTCCAGAGTGACTGGACCATCTGATCTAACAACTTCTTACGTTGGTTTCGATTCGAACAAGACATGTTAGCGGCCGGTAAGTACTGTAGTGGAGTTGACATAAAAAAATGTGCAGGAATAATAACTTCTGGGTATGGATCCGACGACACTACATTTAAAGGTCGCGAATTCATAACACATTCAATCTGAACTAGAACCGTTTGCAGTTCTTCATAAGTGAGAAGTTGATTTCCAATCACTCTAAATAAATGGGTCTTCAAACTCTTGATATTAGACTCCCACCATGCTCCGAAATGCAGAGCATGCGGAGGGATCATTTTCCACTCGATACGGCGACTACTTAATTCAGGTTTTAGAGCTGTATGCGACAGGGAGGCAAATCTGCCATCTTAGGAGTAGGATGAGTAGGGTTCACTCTAAAACAAAAATTACATTTACGTACCATGGACCGAACAACAATCCTCGCAGCTAAAATCCAGTAGCGCTACCGCAAAATCGATATTAACAGACCAGCACCTGCATGACAATTCAAAACATGGTAATGTCTGATAATAAGATGCACAACATGGTCATGCTTGGGAAGTAGCACTGGATGTTTAGCTTCGAAGGGTAAGTCCGACTTAGACAGTCGTCCACCAATTCGTAAAATACCTTCTTCATCAAGAAATACTGACAAATTCCGCAGGTTCTTCAAAGGCAAGTTATTCTTTTTCAGAAGAGCAATATCAACTGCAAAGTTCACATCTTGTACCGCACGAATTATTGCCCTTTCAGCAAAGAACAAATTCTTTACCCCACCAGAAGCGGTAATCTTCTTTATAAATCTAAAAATGTAAATCACAACTCTCAATAATTTGTCCCAAGAAGACATGCGCTGAGATAAACCATACAGCACGGAAGGTTCAGGTTGAGTGGTAGTAATGGTGAAAACATTCGTCTTGTGTTCCGGTAATTCCTTACAATCACCCAGAGAAAACGTTTTAATGGGCCACTCAGAAGTGGGACGATGCATCCAAGACAGTCCATTCCACCAAAAGCTATGAGAAACTAATTGTGAAGGCACATACCTCGAGAGAGGCAGTCACTTGGATTTTCGATTCTCGCAACATGAAAGAAGTTCTGCGGAGCAAGGTTCTCTTGACATTGAGCGACCCTATTACTCACAAAAACAGACCAACGATGCGGGGAAGAATGAATCCAGGACAAAGCTACTGTAGAGTCTGAAAAGGCATAGGTGCCTACTATATGGCTCGATCTCGATAGGTTTCATCAACTAATTTAACTAATTTCGACATCAGAAGTGCGGCGCATAACTCGAGACGCACAAGTGTCATTATTTTGGTAGGTGAAACCTTGGACTTAGCACATAATAGTCGAACAGATATGCCAGACGCATCAGTATTATGTAAATATATAACAGAACCATAACCGTTCATACTTGCGTCACAAAAGGCAACAATATTGGCCTTGCAGTCCTTTGATGCACCTACATGACGAGGGATTTCCATAGTTGAAAGAAGAGGTAATTCTTGAGCGAGCGCCGCAAATCGGCATAACACACTCTCGGGCGGGGTATCATCCCAATCAATTTTACTTAGCCACAGTTCTTTAATTAAAAACTTGGCTAACAAAATAACCGGAACAACCAGACCCAAAACATCAAACAAATGAGCCACTACAGATAATATGTTCCACTTCGTGCACTTTTCGCAGACTTGGGTCGTGGTGAAGTAGAAAACGTCGTCTGAAGGTTTCCATGTTAGCCCCAGAACCTTAGCTGACGTCACTACGTTTCCTTCTGAGAAGTTTACTGGGCTCCGATGAGAATCAGGAAGACTATCGAGTAACCCAGAAGAATTGCTGGACCATTTTACTAAATCAAAAGTTCCAGACTTCAATAATGAGATTAGTTCTCGGGATAAATGAAAAGCTGTTTCCTCATCAGGAACAGAATGACCAAATCGTCCATATACAATTTAGTCTCAACGACTTCAGAGGCTTCAGGAAACTGAGAACTCGCTTCAGCCGCCAGCTGTCACAAAGTGCGCATAGCTAGAAAAGGACTCGATTTTAACCCAAAAGGAATACGGTTAAAATGAAATGTCCAAACTATTTCGCTATCATCAAAATGAAATAATATTCGCAAAAATTTGCAACGGTCATTAACAACACCAATCTGCAAATACATTTGCTTGATATCCGCTGTAATAGCAATCGGGAATAACCAAAAGTTTAATAAAAGCAAGAATAAATCGGCCTGTAAATTAGGACCGGTATGCAAAATGTCATTTAATGACAAACCAGTATGAGTTTTAGCACTTGCATCAAGTACAATGCGAGGCATGGGTTTATCGGGGCAGATGACTGCATGATGGGGAATATAATACCCGTCATCTCTAACCTCCGATTCATGAACTTCTGTTAAGTAACTATTTGTAATATATTCCTATATAATTTTATTATAGCTCTCTCGGAGTGTGGGACATAGTTTGAATTTCCTTTCGAGCGCCATAAATCGGCGTAAAACATTGAAACGAGAATTTCCAAGCTCAGTAGGATCTGAATGGAACGGTAAAGCCACAGTATATCTACCTTCACTGTTCCTACTCACCAATAAAGTATATAAATTCTCACACTCTGTATCCTCAGGGCTTAGGAATTTTTTGTGAGATATCTCCTCTAATTCCCAAAATCTTTGCACGAAGTCATTGAGTGCTAGAGCAGTAAAAGATGTAGGGTGAGTATGAATACTAGAATATTCTCCCATCAACACATAACCGAAGGCGGTCAGTAAAGCAGGAGGTGCCATAGTACCTGATTCAACTCTATCTTCGAAATAAATATACGGAAAAAGCTGAGTACCCAACGCATGATCAATTTTATCCGGAATATTCCATGTTAAATCAGCTAAAGGTAGGTTGTCCAAATATGACATGTCACACTTTTCTATAAAATGAGAAGGTAATTGGTCTGTAATAGAATCAACAACTAGAGCTTGAATGTTATATTTGTTACTTTTAAATACACGGGATTGTACCTCGATATTCACATAACCATAAATCGGTCACGAACTCGAATCTAAACCCTTCACATAAGAATTATTTAATGGAATTATCTGTAGGTTGTAAAATTATTATTATTATTTTAAACTTTCATTTCTTTTATTGTTATTTTACATTAACAACACAATTCTCAATTACATCCAAACTTCGCCGTTGTCATACCATCTCTGCTTCTCCTCTCTATTTACGACAAAGATCTTCCTCCTCCTGTACTGTCCAGAGATTTTAATGTACTTTTTATCTGGTAATAACGATGCTTGAAATTCTTTGATGCAATACTTAAGACATAATAATAACACGATATAAAACACTTTTAGCAACACACACATATTAATTATTAATTATTTTTTAAAAAAAACTAAGAGTCTGTGTATTCTTACACATCCCCTCGGCCAATTTGTCACCAAAATTTGTCAAATTTTTGTGTGATATAATTTCATTCACCACAATATATTTTCAATATATAGTTACATTCATTCATTTCCTTTACCTACTCCCGGTATAACTTTAGATCACATATATTTCTTAATCCTAACATCTTTCCTGATTTAGGATACTGGAGGTAATATGCGTGCTGATGTGGTCTCCATACAACTATATAAGGTCCTTCATACACGTCAAAGAACTTTTTAATTTCTGCATTAATGCTGCTGGATCTTCCATGATTCTTCACCAATACTAGCTCACCCAGTTCAAACTCATCATTTCTTGCACGACGATCGTATATCCTCTTCCGCTCCTCCGCTCTCTTTCTCAGGTTCTCGTGCACTAGTGTTCGGCGCTCCTGCTTTGTCAATGGTACAGAATAAGGTTTTACAAAAAATGGTTCATGATCTTTTACCTTCAGTTTGCATTCAAATCCCTTTACACGCCCTGGACAATCGGAAAACACTGTTGAGTTTTCCATCAATATTTCCTCTAATTGCCGCTTTTGACCGTACTAGCTGGTACCCACGACTTCGTTCGTGATTGTAAAGAATTCATATAGACAGCTATAGACATCTAACCACCATAGTGCACGATGGGAGACTCGATACTATTACCACACACAAATACCAGTCTTCTGCGCTATGTAGTTCCGGCAGCAAAGTAAAATTTACGGATACACACAAGTCTTTGGATGAAATACGAAAATATTCATGATCGACCAATTTCAAACACCTATCTCACACACTCCCACAGTTACCTAATTTCGGCCAACGTTGTGATCGATGGGAGACTCTGTGTTACTACCACACACAAACGCCAGTGATCTGCGATTGATAGTTTTCACTTAAAAGTGAAACACCGTGACACATGCGTCTTTGGCAGAAATATGAAATTACCGCAGGTCGACCGCTTTCAACCCCCATATCTCCCACACCCCCATAGCTACCGACATCTAACAACCATAGTGCACGACAGGAAAGACGATTCTACTACCACACATAAACACCAATGCTCTATGCTATGTAGTCGTGGCAGAAAAGTGAAATCTGCGGAGACACATGCCTTTCGTCGAAATACGAAAATAACTTTGCTCGGCCACTTACAACCACCATATCTCCCACACAACCACACTTTCTGAAATTCGGCCGCTGTTGTGATCGAAAGGTGACTTTGTGCTACTACTAGACACAAACGCCAGTTATCTGTGATCTATAGTTTTCGCTGAAAAGTGATACACCATGACACTTTTGTCTTTGGCAGAAGTATGAAATTGCCAAAGGTCGATCACTTTCAACCCCCATATCTCCCACACCTCCATAGCTACTGACATCTAACAACCATAGTGCACTACATGAGATACGATTCTACTACCAAACACAAACACCAATGCTCTATGCTATGTAGTTGTGGCAGAAAAGTGACATATGCGGAGACAGTCGTAATACGAAAATATCCTTGGTTGGCCACGTACAACCACCATATCTACCACAGTACCACAGTTTCTGAAATTCGGCCGCTGTTGTGATCGAAAGGTGACTCTGTGCTACTACTACACACAAACGCCAGTTATCTGTGATCTATAGTTTTCGCTGAAAAGTGATACACCATGACACTTTTGTCTTTGGCAGAAGTATGAAATTGCCGCAGGTCGACCACTTTCAACCCCCATTTCTCCCACACCCCCATAGCTACCGACATCTAACAACCATAGTGCACTACATGAGATATGATTCTACTACCAAACACAAACATCAATGCTCTATGCTATGTAGTTGTGGCAGAAAAGTGACATATGCGGAGACAGTCGAAATACGAAAATATCCTTGGTCGGCCACTTACAACCACCATATCTACCACAGTACCACAGTTTCTGAAATTCGGCCGCTGTTGTGATCGAAAGGTGACTCTGTGCAACTACCACACACAAACGCCAGTTATCTGTGATCTATAGTTTTCGCTGAAAAGTGATACACCATGACACTTTTGTCTTTGGCAGAAGTATGAAATTGCCACAGGTCGATCACTTTCAACCCCCATATCTCCCACACCCCCATAGCTACCGACATCTAACAACCATAGTGCACTACATGAGATACGATTCTACTACCAAACACAAACACCAATGCTCTATGCTATGTAGTTGTGGCAGAAAAGTGACATATGCGGAGACAGTCGAAATACGAAAATATCCTTGGTCGGCCACTTACAACCACCATATCTACCACAGTACCACAGTTTCTGAAATTCGGCCGCTGTTGTGATCGAAAGGTGACTCTGTGCAACTACCACACACAAACGCCAGTGATCTGTGATCTATAGTTTTCGCTGAAAAGTGATACACCATGACACTTTTGTCTTTGGCAGAAGTATGAAATTGCCACAGGTCGACCACTTTCAAACCCCATTTCTCCCACACCCCCATAGCTACCGACATCTAACAACCATAGTGCACTACATGAGATACGATTCTACTACCAAACACAAACACCAATGCTCTATGCTATGTAGTTGTGGCAGAAAAGTGACATATGCGGAGACAGTCGAAATACGAAAATATCCTTGGTCGGCCACTTACAACCACCATATCTACCACAGTACCACAGTTTCTGAAATTCGGCCGCTGTTGTGATCGAAAGGTGACTCTGTGCAACTACCACACACAAACGCCAGTGATCTGTGATCTATAGTTTTCGCTGAAAAGTGATACACCATGACACTTTTGTCTTTGGCAGAAGTATGAAATTGCCACAGGTCGACCGCTTTCAACCCCCATATCTCCCACACCCCCATAGCTACCGACATCTAATAACCATAGTGCACGACAGGAAAGACGATTCTACTACCACACACAAACACCAAAGGTCTATGTTATGTAGTTGTGTCAGGAAAGAGAAGTATACGGAGATACGAATTTTTGGTCGATATACGAAAACGCCCTGCACTGACCAACTTTAATCATTATATCTCCCACATTCCCACAGCTATCGGCATTCGGCCAACGTTGTGCAGGACAGGAATCTCCATGCTACTTCCACCCACAAACATCAGTGATCTGTGCTAGGTAGTGGTGGCTGAAAAGTGAAATATAGTAAAAAACCCGTCTATTTTTATATATATATAAGATGATATATGTTTTATGGCATCCACGATTTTTACTATTTCTTGTTGACCAGCCTCCTGGCTCTGATCATACAATGCATCATCTTCTTCATCCGCTTCCCATCAATTCTTTGAATCGTTGCTATTAGTTTCAGTCTTTCCATTCTTTCTTTGTTCTTAATTATTTTCCGTTCAAACGGCACTGCGTATTTCACGTCTCCATTCTCAAATTCCATCCTTTCTTCATTGAAGTTAATTATTGCCTTATACCTTCCCAACCAATCCATCCCCAGGATCCAGTTAACACTTAGCCCTGGTATCACTAGCATATCATGGTCCACTGTCATCTTCCCAATCGTCATGGTCACATATACATGTTGGCGAATTAGCTTGCTTAGTTTTCCGGTGGCACCGACAATTTGTGTTTTACTTGCTGGCATTTCTGTCATCTTTCCCCTTTTCTTTAACTGGTTAAAAAATGATTCAGAAATTGCAGTCACATCGCTTCCTGTGTCCACTAATGCTCGTTCCAGTATTCCAAATACTCCTACCTCTACCAAAGGTTGCATTATCTCTTTACTCCAATCTTCTTTTTCATCTTCTTCTAATAAGTCATCTTCCACTTCACGGTATGACCATGCTCTCCCCTTCATCTTCACCTTCCCTTGGGTAGCTTCATCTTCCTTACATCTTCCGTCCTCTTTCTTCCGTATTAGAAAACATTTCACCTCCTCTTCTTCTCCACATTCTTCCTTACTCGCCATTCTATCTATCGAAGGTTTGTAGGCTGCCTTCTCTTCATCCTTGCTTGTCTCTTTTTCATTTTCTTCCGTATTTTTACAATCTTCCCCATCTTCAATGATTTCGTCCATTTCTTCCGTTTCCGACTCATAATTTTCCTCATCCTTATCCGTGAAAGTAGAAAGCATTTCACTCTTCCTCCTGGTTTCTTGGTTTATTTTCTGGTCACCGTTTTCCCATTCTTTCATATTTGCAAGGCCAATTATCTCATTTTGCTCTGCCTTCCTCTTCTCAACATTATTAAACTCGTTGATCTCTTGTATCTGTTCTAAACAATCCCACCATTTCAGTGGTCCGTTGTTATCAGACATTGTGTTCAATTTCTTGTCAAACCTTCGCTTATCTTCGCTGTCATTTTCTGTTCCGTCTCCTTCAGTCTCCATTTCTAGTTTTTCTTTACAGGTTTTCCTAACTTGTTTTATCCAGTTTTCTACTTCCCCTTCCGCTTCTTTGTTCACCGCGTTATCGCAACTTTTTCTTACGTTTGCGTCTTTATCAATATTTTCCATCGAATTGTCCTGAATTTTTTCTTCAGCCCCTTCTCTTTCAAAATATGTCGCAACTTCTTCTAAAACGACTTTTCTTTGCTTAATTACCTCATCTCTATTAAATTTCATTAGCATGCAGTTTGGTTTCCATATAGCTTCTGGTCCTCTAATCTTCCCGGCTTGAGAACGGACCCCTTCAAAAGCCGCTCTTAATTTCCCTTATTATATGTTCCTTCTCGTCTACTTCCATTTGCTTGGATGTTACCATATTGCGAAGGCGAATTTTCATTTCCTGATTCGGTCACCGGTCTTGTATCAGCCAAACCTTGCTTTGCATATAGGCTTCTATTTCCTCTTTTCTCGAAGTATGTGTTATTGGCCTGTTGTTGGTATCCTGTCCCAGTATGAAATTTTCCGGGTTCGGTATTCCTGAACATGTTTGGTTCTTTCTCGTTCATTGCATCCCACCTATCGATTTTATCAACTCCTTCTAGAAATTCATGTATGTTTTTCCACTGCATCAACAGTATTTTTTCTTGTACTTGGCGCGGCATCTTCCGCTCCAATATTTCTATAACCTCATCCTCTTCCATGGGCAACGACAAATACTTAAGATTCTTCAATAACTTCTCACAATAATCTCTCAAACTGCCCTGCTGCCTTTTGTAGGGTGCACTGTTTCTAAATTCCTGTTTCACTCGCCGCTGTCTTTCATCGGACCAATATTTCCTCAGGAAAATTTGCAAAAAATCCTCGTAACTTCTGTTACCTCCACCCAATTCACACGTCCACTCCAATGCCTCATTCTTCATCATCATCTTAACGTATTTTATCTTCTCTTCATCCGGCCACTGTCTTGGAAATGCGTCTCTGTACACTTCCACAAAAACATAGGGATGTATCTCGCCGCCAGGTACAAAACTCACTTCAGGCAATTTCATTTGTACTGACTGTACTACATTGTTGCCGACACCGTGCCCTTTCCCGTTCTGAATTTTGTCGACTCGCTGATTCAGCTCTACCCATTGATATACGGCCGTCTCTTATAGCTTTCCACTTCTCCCTGCAAGTTAACCATTCCAGATTCCAATTCTTTAATATTAGTTTGTACCAGTGAAATTTCATGTTTGGCTTCTTGAATGTCACTCGTAAATTCACTGTTTATCCCTCTCTGCTCGTCCAGTGCTATCTTCACCGACTCCTCGCGGTTCTGCTGTTCTATCTGTATTAACTTTTGTACCTTCTTAAACATTAAATCTTCACGTTGAGAAATATGCTCATGTACTTTGTCTATCTGAGAGTTAATTTCATGAGAAATATTAGCTCTTTCCTTTCTCCATTCTATTATCGTTTGTTGGTGATTATGATTCATTTTCTGCATTTCGCGTTTTGTTTCTATTTGTTCTCTCATAATCATTGCTAACATTTCCTTTATAGAATTACTGTCGTCGTTCCACGGGTTTTTCCCCGCGATGCCAGTTGTTGAATCATCATCACCATCCAATTCGGTAACTACCCGCTCCCCAACTAATTCCGAATCTTTTCCATCCATTGTTATTTACAAAATTTTCATCACTTCACAAAAATCATACACAGAGAGAGAAAAAAAAAATCCGGTGTGGATTTCGAAAAACGAGAAATATCAATTAACGCAGATTTTTCTGACTTACAACGCCGTATTATCAACCAAACATAAATCTTTAAAACTATCTTTAAGAACCTGTATGCGTAATTAAATCTCATATTTTAACATTATACTTTTAATCAATTTCTCTCTTTTAAATTTATCTTGCAAGTCTTTACTCAAAATTAATAACTTTGTCTTCCATTCACAATATCTAAAACTGGTTTTTTCTTCTCCTACCTTTCCGAAGATTACAGGCTTCTTTTATTACGAGCTAAATAATTAGCTCTGTGTCACGGTCACGATCGCCACTTGTAAAATTACTATTATTATTTATAAACTTTCATTTCTTTTATTGTTATTTTACATTAACAACACAATTCTCAATTACATCCAAACTTCGCCGTTGTACATACCATCTCTGCTTCTCCTCTGCTATTTACGACAAAGATCTTCCTCCTCCTGTACTGTCCAGAGATTTTAATGTACTTTTTATCTGGTAATAACGATGCTTGAAATTCTTTGATGCAATACTTAAGACATAATAATAACACGATATAAAACACTTTTAGCAACACACACATATTAATTATTAATTATTTAAAAAAAAACTAAGAGTCTGTGTATTCTTACAAGGTTCAATGACTTACAAGAATCGATGGTAATTAAATGATTTTGTGATCCATTATCAATTAAACACCTAATTATTTGATCATTATTATCAGTGGACTTGGCATACACTTGAGCTGTGGAAAGTAATATATGAAAATAGTCTTCACACTAACGCCCAAGTAAAGCGGAGATTCATTATGTGAAGCCTTATTTATATGAGCCGATGATGCGACCACTGGACCAGAACATCAATACCGCAAGGTAAGCAAGTGTTGGCGCGGTCTGTTTTTACACTGTTGTCGGAAATGCCTTGCAACGCGCAATTCTCACTCGTATTGAGACGAGTGGAATGAGTCTGCGTATTTCTCCTATCAAAATGTAAGAGAGTGTGGTGTCATTTCTTGCATAACTTACAAACAGACGACGATTTGCAGTTGGAAACAGTGTGAGAAATTCCCAGGCAGTTTACACAGCCTCTTTTTGATTTTACAAATTCATATCTATTCTGTGGCGAACCCAAAGATTGAAGTGGGAGCAATTATAGAGTAATGTATGATCTGTTTGCTTACAATAAGCACAGTATCCAGAGATAAGCTTAGTTGCCATATTGTCTCTGACTATTGCGTTATCTTATTTAGAAACAAATGCTTTGGAAGTACGCCTGCGCGTCACATTTTCAGTCAGTCGCTTATTCATGTTATCTGAAGTGCGAGAATATATTCCTGAACTTGCACTGTTCATATTGCTTGAACATTTAGAAATATTAACCTGATCTTTCACAAATAAAGTTAATTCGTTGTAAGTAGGGATTTCTTTACCGTGTACTTTTCAAAGGCTTGTACAATTTGAGCACATTGAAATAAAATAAAATCTGTAAGATCATGGATACCTAATTGTTTCAAAGCTGCAACTGCAGCTGAATATTTCTCTATAAATGTATTCAAGCTGTTTGGATTATTGCTGCTAGGCTTTATATCCAAAATGATATTTAAATAGTGAGTACCTAACAGCCGCTTGTCTTGATACCTATCACCCAGATTTTCCCACATTATTTGGTATGTTTCTGCTGTACGTACAATACCCGCCATTATCTGCAATACATTATCTGTTAGCTTACCTACAAGATATTGCACACACTGAGTTAGTTTACTGGTCGTTATCATGATATTAGCTTTGAAAGATTCATAAAATACTGGCCATTTCTCCATACTACCATCAAAGCTAGGAATATCTATAGGAGGCAATTTAATGTGTTCACATTCACTCGGACGCAATGACAAGGTCACGACAGAGGCACTAATTTTGTTGCGAGTTCGTTTAATACGCGTGTACAAATCCTCAAATGCAGCTAATGGCGTATAATCAGGTGTATATTCAGGATCTTTAGTCAAATGTAAATCATTAATCTGATCAATCATAGATTCAAATTTGATCTGAAGGTCATCAATTGTTTCAGAATCAGTCATAAAACTTTCATTGGTCCGGGAATCAAATGAAGAGATGTTCATAGAAATCTTACACAATTTATTAATTCTCTAAAATATCATATCTGACTTTGAAGTTAATAACGCTAGCTTCCATTTGAATTCTACAGAATCCACATTTGTCCCGAAAGCCATTTTATAAAATATGATTGAAGTATAGCGTAACTGGCTTATACAAAGATTATATTAATCAAACTGATCGTGTCATATCTGACCCTAGGAGGACCAAAAAATAGATGATGGATAATCTATTTGGGAAAGCCACATATAAATAGTGTCTTCCCACAGGGAACGTAATCGTAGGTAATTAATTGGTGAGCGATTTCTCTCCTCACTCCCACAGACCACAGGCACCCGAAATTCGGCAGCAGCGATTCGGCCAGTAATAGTGCAAAAAACAGAAATCCACTCACCTTATGACTGTAGCGTCAATTCGCATGGTCAGGCTGTAACGTGACACCGGCTGTTATTTTCAGCAAGATGTAACTTGGATGCACTGAATCTGAGCTGTAAAATACTCTTCACACGTAATTTTATCTCTTATTATAATCCTCTCAAACTTGGCATAACTAGCCAACAGTTAAATAAGAAGCTTAATTCGCTACGATGTTTATGCACGCAAACTTAACCGTCACGGACGTGAGCGTAACAATAGTAACTGATAAAAAGAAAAGTCACACATATATAATTTCCTTGTGGAACAAGGCACGAAAATATTGCATAGACCAGTGGATATCTGAATTACGCCAGCTGACCCGTAATCCACCGCGAACGTAGATGCCCGTGGCCGACGGAAAGAAAAATAAAAAATCGCTCAACCAGAATCCTTCATTTATTGCAAAAGGTGAAAAAAGGGATGTCCCAGAAAAGTGAGAAAACTGGGTTAAAAAACAAATCAAAGTTTTGTAAATCAGTTCTCCCACATTTTTTGTATCAAATAAAGGAGTTTGGAATGTGGAAATGAGGAAGCTAGATTTTTCTGTGGAAGTTACTGCAGAATACAGTAAATTATATGATAAATGAGCTGGTTTGGGAATCTTTGGAAGACTGAAGAGAGACTGGCAGTGTACAAGGCGTATATTGGTGATGGTGCTGAGAAACATATTGGTAATAGAATTAAGACAAGTACATTGAAGGAAAAAGTTGACAATGAACACAAGCTGGCAGTCTATTTCAGGAATAAGGCAGTGAAGAAATTTTCTTTTGTAGGAAAGGAAGTGGATACATTTTCAATGTAAGTGCTGCATAGTTTTTATACAAGCTAAAATAATTCAAAATTTTGGTAGATGTAAAAATTCAAATGATTAAGATAAAAAATAATAAGAAACGAAAAATATGTATGTAAGGATGTGCTCCATTGCAATTATATTAAATATTAGAACTTGAACAGTGGTTACAATGAAACTGCTGTTAGCACTGAAATCAAGATAGGATAGGGAAAATAACCATCACTTACCACAGATGAAGGTAAGAGGGCCACACGAACACAAGGAGGGAAAACACTCTGTACAATATTTTGGTTTGTAACTTTCACCACGCAAGAGGTAGGTCCAGATGTGTGAACATCTTCCCCCTGCCATAAGTATTGCCTTTTGGATGATCAAGGTTATGAACCAACACCTTGTGAAGTGTGTTTAGTTTTTTGTGTTCATCTAACCAACCTGCCTTCATCTGTGATAAGTGTTGGGTTATTTTCCCTATTCTATCTTATTAAAGGGCGGCCGCGTAGTTCAGGTGGTAAAGTGTCTATGCCCCAAACGACCAGGATTCGATTCCTGACAAAGCCGAAGATTTTTCTTCATAGCTGAATATTCTGAAAGACTCCTTAGGCCCACTGAACCTGCTATCAAGTGAGTACCCTGGAAGAAACTCCAGCAGGACAGTAAAGAAAAAGGGCTGGACAATGTTGCCGACCATGCCATGTCGACACTAGTGCCTAGGGTCAGTAAATAGGAATGCGGAGCTCTACCTCCACTAATGTTGTGAGAATATGGCTTGAAAGCTGTGAAAACCTACTTCCTTTACCTTTTTACCTATCTTATTAAAAATTAGCAGGCAGATATGTGCTGCCAACGTATGTCCTTTATCCTCTCTGTATTTTTTAATATCTGATAACTTCTCTTTTTTTTATCCTACTCTCTTGTTTCCCACTCCTAATAAACTGTAACATAGACCAAATTCTGTCTGTTAGTAACCATCTGCATCGGAATCCTGTTTCTTTTCATTGCATGTCACACAATGACTGCATACAGGACACAGTTCTTATGAGCACTAGTTGCTTGCTGAAACAAAAAGTGTTGTATCAAATGTCTAAATCTATACTATAATATAAACCTGTAATAGTGCTGTGTCATTTGTTTTTTTCCAGAATAATTATCACTCGTGAAGAGATTTTGAAAGTTTAATGCCTGACTTAAGATCTGCTGTGCATCAGGTAATACAGCAGGTAATTCAAATCTCTTCTTAACACTAATCTTTGTTATTTATAATCTGGCATAACTTGAAAAATTCTAAACAGATTTTAATAGGGTTTTCAAGTTTTGAAACCTTTGATTATGTCTTAAAATGTTGTGTATAATATCTCTATGCCATTTGTCACTGGAGAAAGAGATCAAGATTTCATTTTAAAATGTTACCGAACAGATCTTGAGCTGGTTTTTGCAGTGTAGAAGCTTAGTGTCTGGCTAAAATTCGGTATAACATCATTTTATCTTAACTGCAGAAGAAGCCAAAAAGATTAATATCTGATCAAAACAGCATCAAAGGAAGATGATGCTACTCTAATAACATTTATTTTCTTACACATGCATTTTACCTTTTTTTTGTAATAGCCTACTTTTACTCTTTATGAATTTTAATTCTTAATCCTTGCAGAACTTTTGGTGAATTTTTCTTCACTTCCCTTGGTAATTTATTCCAATCCCAGACTGCCTTATGTACAAAAGAAAATTTTCCACTTCTTATGTATGAAAGAAAATTTTCCACTCCTTTATGCATTAAATTGAATGCCAGCTTGTGGTCATGGACATCTTTTCCCTTCCAAACACTACTCCTAATTCTTCAACTAATATCTTTCCAATCTTCAGCACTAATATACATTTTGTACTCTCTCAACACTATTCACCATTCCCTTGTCTTCCAATGAATCACATTCTAACTCCTTTATTATATCAGTTAGTGACTGTGTTCTGCAGTACTTTACAGAGACAGATCTAACTGGCTTCCTTTGCACTTCCTCCATATCTATATTTGAAACACAAAATGTGGGTTCAAACTACACTACCATATTCAAGCAATAATCTGACCTAAGTTTTGTAAGCCAATTTCTTCTCTTTTCTGGTATATCCCCTCATCATCCTCTCCATCAAATGAATAACCGTGAAACCTTTTCCAGCCACCTCTCCCTATTGAATTATGCCAAGATATTTAAGATTAAAATCTTCAACGAGTCAGGCCTCCTCTATCCTATAATCATAAATAACTTTTTTACTTTTTATCAGTGTACCTTATAAACTATCTCTCTTTTTCTGCATTTATCTTCATCCGACATTCACCTACCCAGCTAGATATCCTGTCCAGATAACCCTGCAGTTGTTCACAGTTTTATCCCATTTTGATCCTACTATATAGCATTATGCCATCTGGAAGCAATCTAGCATTAACACAATTATTCATTAGAATAATGAAAAGCAATGGTCGCAATAGAATACCCTGTGGCACTCCTATTTTCACTTTCAGTTCTTTTGATACTACATTTCCTACTATAACTGCTTTCTTTCTATCTTTTTAGAATTCATCAACCTAGAAAGTAACTTTTTGATAAACTCCAATTGTTTTTACCTTGTTTGACACTGTTTTATGACACACTGCTTAGAAAGATCTACCAAATAAATCTTGACTCCAATGTCCATTTCATTCAAAACATCTCCCATATAGCCTGGTAACAAAGATTTGTATGAATATTCATGCCTAAAGTTATTTTGTTGATTTGAAAACCAGTTTCTTTCTGAACAGACATTTCTGTTATAGTTACACATGAATCTCTCCATTCATTTACCTGACACTGATGTCAAACAAATTGGGCTGTAATTTTTTACATTAGCTGCCACACCTCCTTCATGGTCTGGAACCTTGATCATACTTTACTAGTACTCTGGTAATTAGCAAGTCTCCAGACTCAATCTAAATAATAAGATACAAAGCTCCATCCTGCTATCCAGTGGCGTAGCTAGGGGAGGGGGGAGGGCGGTGGGGGCAGTCCGCCCCAGGTGTCACCCATTTGGGGGTGACACCTGCATTTCCAAACTAGTAACCGAAATTAGTGTGATACAAAAAAAAATTTTTTTTGATAGACTTCTTTTATCCGTTGGTGTCGAAACATGTCTACCTTGAATGTTTTGAATATTTGTTTTAAGTTGATCTATCGCTTTTTCAAATACGATCCAGGGGGCTGTGCTCTTTCATTACAGTAGAGTATAATTATTGGTAACACCGCACGCTTAAACAAAGAGAGCATCGCTCTGTAGCTCCAACAATTACAGTAACTCATTGTGCTTGCCGTTCGTCACTGTTGTTTGGTTTGTTAGAAGCGGCGGTGGATATATTGTAAATTTTCTTGTATAAAGAGAGGTAGTTTTAAAATTAAAGGATGTATTATATATATCTAAAATTGTTAAAATCATGATAATTAGACAGTTAAATTGTAAATCCTCTAAATTATTTAAATACTAGCTGACCCGGCAATGCTTCACTATTGCTGGACTTGAGTAGGCACATAGATTAAATGAAAAAATATTTACAAATAAATTTTAAACTGCTGTTTCATTCATTTTCAGTTGGAAAGGGTGAGAGGGGATGCGCTTTGGAAAACATGTGCAGGCAGTATTTTTCTGTTTGTTTCAAACTATAAGTGTGCAAATTCCCATTGAAATCTGATGAAATATGTGGTTTTGTCTAAATTATGGGGAGAAGGGGTGGGTTTTTTTAATTTTTTTGACAGGTACCCTCTCCGTCATCCCGTCAACAACTCACCAAAGCTTCACCGTAAACGGACGAACGGTTTGCAGGTTTGTTTAAATTATAGGGTTATATGGGGAAGAGGGGGTAATTAAGGTGGTGGAAAGAGAGGAGAGGGATTGAGTTTTTGTGAAATTAATGTATACAGTATTTCTCTCTCTTTTTTAAAGTATAAGTGTACAAATTCTTATGTAAATCGGATAAAAAATGTGGTTTGCATAAATTATGGGGTGAAAACGTAAAGGGTTGGAAAGGGGCAGAGGGGATGAATATTCGGAAACCATACATAGGCAGTATTTTTCTGTTTGTTTTAAAGTATAAGTGTACAAATTCTTATCTAAACCGATAAAAAATGTGGTTTGCCTAAATTATGGGGTAAAAACGTAATGGGGTTGGAAAGGGGGAGAGGGGATGAATATTCGGAAACCATACGTAGGCAGTATTTTTCTGTTTGTTTTAAAGTATAAGTGTACAAATACTTACCTAAATCGGATAAAAAATGTGGTTTGCCTAAATTATGGGGTAAAAACGTAATGGGGGTGGAAAGGGGGAGAGGGGATGAATATTCAGAAACAATATGTTGGCAGTATTTTTCTGTTTGTTTTAAAGTATAAGTGTACAAATTCCTATCTAAATCGGATAAAAAATGTGGTATTGCCTAAATTATAGGGTAATGGGGGTGGAAAGGGGGAGAGGGGATGAATATTCGGAAACCGTATGTAGGCAGTATTTTTATGTTTATTTTGAAGTATAAGTGTACAAATTCCTATCTAAATCGGATAAAAAATGTGGTATTGCCTAAATTATGGGGTGTTATGGGGAATAGGGGGTGACTTTTTGGATTTTTTTTTTTCACAGGAACCTTCGCAGACGCACACTCAAAAACTCTCCAAAGTTTCATTGCAATCTGATGAATGGTATAGGAATGCATAGAAGACGAACAAACAAACATTGATTTTTATATATAAGATAAATGCAAGATTTTCCTTTTTATTAAAAAAAAAAAAAGGCAAACAAGCGTTTCAAAATTGTTTTGCTTATTTAGAATTCCATTAGCATTCTAGCTAAGATTCACAAGTGCATTGAAGTATTTTCTATTAATTTTTGAATTTATCATCCAACAGATTCATGATGTATAAATTAAGTACATTTTGTGTTATCCGGTCTGCGTGCCTACCTATTGTGACAGTGCACCTATACTCGACATGAAACCGTATCATGTTCAAATTTATGCAAATAAAATGATTCGGAAAACTGCATTAAACTAGCAATACAGTCAGGTTTCAAGTCAATCCGAACGAGTCCAAGTGTTCGTTGATTGTATCGTCTGTCATTGGTAATCAGATTTTGTAGGGCATGTGTTTAAAACAGTGGGAACCGCGTATCTTGATAGCGAAATCGTAACATTAGTAAGCACTTTAACTCTAGGTTCACATAAGTTTGCTATGCTTTCTATTGATCGAGAATATGTAAATATGATCGCGATGAAATAAATAAGCGTATGATTCTCTAAGAATTTTCTATAATAAATTTACAGAAGAAGATTTCTACTATGGGTAACCTCTCTGTCGAATACAGGTACCTAAATTCTTGCGGGTTCCTTAAATCGACAAGGATGTCGAACTTCCATTCCTGAACAAAAATTGAGCTTTAATCATAAACTGAACGAACATTCGAGCCATTTACATCTTTATTTATACGCTACAGAGGGGTGCTAGACATTCAAAATTTACGCGTGGAGACGGTCTTCAGTACATACAATGTCATATTTAGGAGTCTGTAGATAGGTATTTCTGAGGCAGGTGGTAAAATACTTCTTAATTACTTCATGTAAAGACGACAGATATCGCAAAGGCATGTTCTTTTACTACCTGATCTGTTGTTTTTTTTTTTTTTTTTTAAATTACATTTAATTATGTTTTTATATTTGATTTATTCTTCTATTTTTATGAAGGAACTTATAGTTGCTTCTCTTACTATACAGTATCCCACAGGGTCTCACAACTTGTGGGACCCGGATCCTGGGTTTGCACCAATGGGAACCCATCTGGGTCTAGAATTACTTCTACTTGGATCAAGCCACTTCTGTTAACTTTCCTCTCAATATCCCCTGGTCCTGCAAATACCGAGGTAGCAAAGTCATTTAAATACAGCCTATGTTAACGTTCCAATAACAAATGGGTAGCTTTCGACTTTTTTAAAAAAATTTATAGAGGAATCTTATGGTCTCGCTATAGTTACACTGGCGGAAATTAAAATCACAACACGCATACATGTGTGGTAGAATTTTAGGAAACTTTTTGTGCTGGGTGACCATGTGATCAAATGTGTCTACTTCCAGTATCCTAGACATACTCTATTGGGGATCGTGCTGTCCAAATTGTGATCGAAACTCCTTCCAAGGTATTTGTGACGATGGCCGCTGTATGAGGACGGGCATTATCTTGTTGGAAAATGCGATTTGGATGGTGAACATGAAGGGTATCAAAATAAGATGCTGTACACCGTCCAGATAGTGGTGGACTGTCATTGTGCCATCAGCAACAGCCGACTCAGTCATGCTGTCGAAACTGATAGCCGCCAAAACATGACACCAGTGGCTACACTTGCGTGACGTTTTGAAATCACAGTAGGTAAGCCGTTTCTCCACTATGCCTGTGAACATGTCGTCGATTATCACTTTGCCACAGACAGAATTGAGACTCGTCTCTAAACACAAATGTACGCCATTCACATGTCCATTTGTGTTTCGCATTACACCATGTTTGATGATGCTGGCAATAAAATTAGATTAATGGGACACGTTGCACAGGGGCCTGAGAGTGTGACCCAGCTTCAAGCAATTAGTTTACAATCGTCCGGGGAGGGGGAGGGTGGTGACTATCTGTAACCACTGCTTGGATCTGGCATGCAGTCAACCATCTGCCAGGCCACCCACACCATTTGGCAGTCATCACGTGCTGTTATCCATCTGTATGGACCCATGCCTGCTCTAAGAGTATTAGAACCTTCTTTCATCCACTGTGTAACAAGTCTGTATACTGACATTTCACTACGGCCTATCCTTCGGGAGATTTCACCATATGATGCACCCTTTAAAAACACGTCAATTCTCCGACCTCTCTCACAGTTAGACATTTGGGTGTAGAGAGTTGTCACTCTTCGCCTTGGCATACTTAGCCAACAAAAACTTGTGGACAATAAAGTGTCATATTACACGTTAATTTTTTTAAAAAATGAAATTTATATAGCAAAAAGCACCGTAATTCTCATATTATTACATATAAAACTTTCAATTTTTAACTTTTTAATACTCTTCATGCGGGTATACTTGGGGCCAAATTTCATTCATTTGTCACAACACCGTCTGGGTGTTGGGATTTTAATTTGCGCCAATTTGTGTGTCAGTTGCTAAGTGTAAAAGGTCGAGCTGCACTTTGCCAATACTGGCCTGTATCGTCACCACAACAACAGTCGGCTGAGTGACGGCTCGCCCCCTCGCGTCCACACTTTTCCATAGCTCACCTGCGTTCCTACCCCATCTTTAGACTCCTTTAACGTTTTCAAGTGATTGTTTCAGGGAATAAGTGTTGGGGATGACAGGTAGGTCTGATACCTTACTTTATTATACTGTACTTTATTTTGCACAGTTTTGGTACTAAAGTACATAAAAATACTTTTTTATCTTACTCACGTAATGACCTAACTGGTTGATATTTTATGTACAAAAATAGTATCCCAACACAGTATTAACAAATCAACACCATACTGTACCGGAATGACACATTCTCGCGTGTTTCAACGCCATCAGAATGAAATGTCAATCTTCGCATTGACGCGTTTGTTTTGTTTGAGGTTCTATTCAATTCTCTCATTATTTTTTGTTAGTAAAGAAGGAAATTACAACATATTTTTTTAAAATTTCACTATGATATAAAATGTTTCATCTAACCTACATATATTCAAACAAAAGTGTAAACAACAGCTTCAGTGGGTATTAGATGTAAGCTTTGAAGATAACTGGATTTTAAATTCCCCTTCACCTTGAAATTTTATTGATGGCAAGTATAATAAATACTAGTTGATGATTTATAAGTGTTCAAAAAATACTTACAGCATATCCATTAACAGCTGCAATAATAGGTTTCTTGCAGCCAGAAATACGTTTCCATTCCCCAAATAAACTTCCTCTTGCAACTTCAGAATATTTGCTGTTCAGCATTTCCTTTATATCTGCACCTTTTTGAAGAATTGAATAGAATGTTATACTATTAATGTACTTATTACTATCATTTAACTGATCATGATAGAAAACATGAACAGTTGTAAATAATATTACCTGAATGAAGATATGGAGGATTATCAATCAACATAAGTGATGAGAAAGAGCAAAGAGTCAAAATACAACACACATAAACTTATGCTATAAACAAAACAGTGAATCTGATAAGGGATTTTCATACTAATAATGAACTAAGAAATCTATCTTAAGCCATATTATGAAGCTAATGATGATTTTACAAAAATTAAAATACATGCAAATAATATAAGATGAGTGAGATAATAAACAGTAGGTGCTTCTAAGAATAAGTTTCATGAAAATACATGGAGTTGTTAACTTAGACTGTAACTTCAGTAATGACGAAGAGATGACAATTCCTTTTTCTAGCTTACAGTCTGCCTGTGGGGGTTTATAAATATTTGAACAAACTGAATGCAGATGTGTGGTGGGAGAAGCAATAAATTCAAGGAAAAGGTGATGAAGCAATAAAAAGGAAGATCAAAACAGGTATAGTGAAAAGGAATTTCAAGAACATTACAAATCCAGATGTAACGATAAAGTGGCGTCTGCTAGTGGTGACAATGCACTAGCAGCTTGGTGTGGGGTAATTGTTGTTCGTCTAAGTATCAATGGATTGCAGGTTCTTCTACTAATAATTCACAAAGTCGCCATATAGATAATCTTTCAATTTATTCACCGAACGCACAATTACTAAGCCACCACCACCAACGATTATAATTTGACCGTATGTAAAGGCTATTCAGGACTTCTTCTCCTACAAACTGCAAGTTCTGAGCTACACTTCTATCACTTGGTTTGGATGCTTTAGTTCGACGCCCACAAGTTCACTGCTATTTACGAAACACTGCAGTTTATCTGCATTACGGCGGCGTATTTATAATGTTTCATTAGGTCCACATGATAGTGCCAGAACGCACCGCCAAACAACCACTGCCCCGCGCAACCAACCGTGACCGACCTCCAAGACAGTGAGTCACAGACTCCCTTCAACAATCCAACTCGCATCTCACGTCACACTTTCAACAATCGGATCGTCCTGATTCTACCGCTCAACACGAGCACACACATGGTTTTTTATATTGTCTCGCCACAAGATGTAAAACCAATACTTTTTAGTTTTTTAAAAAAACTTTTTTGCTTATGACCTTGTGGCCATAGATGTATTTGGAGGCAGGAAAGGAAATGGAATTAGGCAATGACCATTTTAAGGAACCATTCCAACATTTGCCTGGAATGTTTTTGGAAACCACGGAAAATCGTAATCTAGATGGCCAGACGAAGATAGAAACCCACATCCTCATGAATGCTAGGCCTGAGCATTGCCACTCACCTACAAAATCTGTGACCTGTAGGAGTTTAAAGAACAAAGTAATACAGTTTACTAACTTAATTGAACTGCACAAACCACATTTAGAATTGTAGTGTCTTGATTAAAGGATGGAGTGCTAGACCATAAGATTTTCCCCACTCGTTATATATTGTACTGCAAAGTCAGAGGGAAATTGGTAAAGGAGTTTCAAACTGGTTTCCTTAGCCTATAAGTTTGTTGGTGTTCTTAGGTCACAGAGTTACTGGGGCAAAATTTCTGGGGTGATACAAAAGAAAAAAAAAATTGGTACTTAGTTGCTTATCATTGCTGACGAAAATATGATGAAGATGAGATTCTTGGCTATAAATTAAATTAATGTTCAAAGGAAAATATAATGGTTATTATTGGCAGGGACTTATATTTACCAGGTGTGGAGTAGTAGGGAAATATAATAAGTACCTAACACAAAATAAGAGAGAGGGAAGGATATAGAAGGGCAAAAAAGACCAAACATGTTGAATATCGTCCTAATATAACCTTATCATAAATTTGTGGGACAGTTTATAAACACAATAAGGCAATTTTAGGTCAGTAACAATTTGTCATAGCTATAATGGGCTGCTTTCACATGCAATGTTTTTCAGTTGTCATCTTTGGGTGAATCCAATCAAACAGATGAGAGAGAAAGTTGGCAAGTTCAGGAATGATATCAATAATTTTATTTTTTTTATTTTTGAATGTCAGTTGCTTCCTTTGATAGTTTATGTGAGACTAAAGGACATCCTACAGTGACAAAATACAAAATTAGAAATTGCATTCAATCAATTTAAATGTTCCCTGGGATATTAACAAAATTAAAAAAGTAAATTTCTATATGACCATCAGTCTAATTCATATAATTTATATCAATTAACTTTGAGTATGTAAATTTATAAAGTTGTTTCATTTTTTTTGTTGAGTACAGAAAAAAGTGAATGATCATGAAAAATTATTACAAAGAAATAAAGACCACAATCAGAGCTGTCAGTAACTCAACATAAATATTTTGAGCCATTCTTTAATCATTTCAGTCACGAATGGAAACTAACAAATAACTAAAAGCCATCTGGAGTGAAAACATTGTAATATCACTCAGAATCAGCCCTCTTTACGAAATTTTATTTTATGAATTATGTACAATAAGATGGGAGCTGATTAATTTTGTATATTTTTTATGTGATTAGTTGTGAATTTGTATATATGTGTCATATAATTAACATTAGTTTATGCAGAGAAACTGTGTAAATGATATCTATTACATTCAAGGACAGTAGTATGCATGAAACATTAATTAAAAATTTGTAATTTTAAGTGTGGAGATGAGTCATGATGTTTGGAGGTCATTTCTCAACTGTTTGGACTGATGTATGTTGATAATTTGTGTAAATACATGTAAATATCTTTAATTTTCATTTCCATGTGTTTCATGATGATGATGATTAATTTTGATTGTTTTAATATGGTTTTGATTTTTGGCTGCATTGTCGCTGTTCGAGAAATATCGATTGGCTTTCTTTCTGTAGCATCTATTTAAGCAAGTGGCAGATATGTGTAGTTAGTTGTCAGTATTTGTCAGAAGATTTGTTTTTAGGTCTGCAAGCAGTTTAATTGCTGGAATATTTATGTATTTGCATCTAGTATATTCGGACAAGTCTTGTGACCTATGTTATCTTAGAGCTTATGGAGAAATAAATATGATGTGAAAAGTGATTCATCAGTGCTGTCATTTCTTAGAAGTATTTAATTCATTCAAGAATAGTAGTAATCATTAGCCAATGGGGAATGTGAAATCCTCTGGCATCCAATGACAGCAACCTGTGGAGGATGAAGAAATTAAACTGAATTACTGTAAATTGATGACAGGACAAATTGGGTAATTAGTGATGAGTTATAAGCATGCATTGTTAGGCCACTGAATTCCTGAATCAACACAATGTTGTCCCATCTAGTGGCAAAGGATGACTGCTGAATAACACGATCATGACATCATGATGTCGCATTGTAATTGTAATTGTTTCATGTATATAGTGCCATGCACCTCTTCACTTCACTAATAGAATGTGGTCATTCAACTTTTTATCAAATCATAGTGTTTGAAAGGGGCCTAAGTGATGATGAAGCAGTTCTGTTCAGTAAACCAGTGATTAAAATTGAAGGTGGTTATAGATACAATTATTAAAAGGCACATTTTCAGAATTAAAGAGATATTACAAGGGAAGGATTGGTATTTAGAAAGTAAGCACTCATGTAGTGAAGAAAAGGTAAGAAAGGTTCAAGGAGATAATAAAAATGGGGTAAATATGTTTACTCTGAAACAGGAAAAAAAGGTGTGGAACCAGCTTTCTTTACTATAGAGATAACACACAGGTTAGTGAACAATATAATGATTCTAAGGGAACAACTAAACTATGCATCCTGAAATTTCTATGATAGACCGAGCGTGGTGGTTAGTGTCCGACCGAAGGTCATTTTTTGGCCGAAGCCGAATGTTCGGCTCTTGGGATAACCTTCGGCCGAAGCCGAAGGTTCAAAAATAATTATATACCTTAGAACACTAACATGAAGTATGTGACATGCAAAAAATGAACTGTTATTTTGTTTTATATGTGGTATTTTTTATATAAATTGCACCTTTACAATAATTATAAACAAAGTTTTTAATATTTATTTATTACAATAAAATAAAACAGTAAAATAGTACCAAACCAGGTTCTGAGAATTGCAATTTAACAAAAATAAATGCAGTTATTTTTATTTAGCAATAATAAAAAACTATAAAATTTAACAGTAACAGCCCGAATAAAATCAGAATAATTTGTCCCGTGGATTAAATTAATAAGTTTTGGAGTTTTAGCTTTGTAAATCAAAAACATGTTAGCTTATGTATAGTAGTACCATCGTTTTTTAACAACAATAAAAATAAGTTGCAACCTTCTTACCTAGCATAAATTATTCTAGCTTTTAAAATACGATATTCTGCTATCTAAATTAATATCACATATTAAATTTTCAGTTAAAACCGAATCAATACTAATATTTTTAAAGTACTTTCACCTATACAGATTAATTAAAAATGTACTAAATATAACCAAAACAAAAAGTACATCGGCACTAATAAAATAAGATTTAATCGCTCCAAATGACCAGTTTTATTTGTTATTGTCAGTGCACAGTTTTGACGCAGAAATGACAAAATATCAGTCTTCGTATTCACAATTTCGTCGCTAGTCGGATACTTAATTTTAAACCATGGATCGATTAGAGCGGCAATCAACAACTGTAAGGTTTTTCTTGCGAAAGTAGATCTCCTGCTAACAGACCCACACAAGCGGCTTTTGAGCAGCATTATAAGATCAGCCTTCATCCTTATGAGCAAGTTTTGAGTTTAAGATGTCAATGATTGATATAATTAAAGATACTGTTGATAAATCGCTAGAAATATTAGTTGTTGCTTCCTAAATACACTTCAGCACAGTTATAAAATTGTTCATTTGTATCCATTCTTCTGCAGTTGGAAATTCTATTTCACCACGTTCTAGCATATACAGATTTACTGCATTTTTATGTTCTATTAATTAGGCTTGTTCACTCTTCTTACGTTTTACAACACTTTTTCACTATTTCTATTATAGCAATATCTTTAAAAATTACTTTGTGAATCATGAGCTGTAGAGTGTGAGCAACACAACTAATAAAAACGAAGTTTCCATAGTGAATGGTTGCATTCATATTTGAAGTATTATTACGTATACCCGTATGGATATTTTCTTTTGAATTGTATCTGGTAACAGTTTCAGTGATTTTTTGTGCAATATATTGCCTTGTATGATCTTCCAACACACTAACAGCCAATTTAATTTTTTAATTTTGGAACCTTTGTAAATGCCATATGCCGTGACACTCAAAAACGTGTTTGCTTGACCACTTCATATCTTCATGGTAAAACTGATCCATTCAGCCTTTCTCTAAAATCAATGCAACTTTACTGTTTACTTTTTCGTACTTAGCTGGTATTGAAGACTTTCTAAAATATTTCTCTCGCTTTTCTCTGTACTAGGGTCCAGTTTGAAGATCAGTAAAATTAAGTCTGTGAAGTCCTTCTCCTTCAACGAGGTTGTACGGAAACATGTTTACAATGACCAGGTCCATACGTAATACATTCATCCACAAAGAAATCGGATGATTATCGGGCCATGGTGGCGTTACTTTTTTTCTACGATATCGCGTAAAGTAGTCTGTTAAACTTCTTTTGTAAAATCTTTGGGCGCATACAAAATCTCTGATTTAAAAAAAAATAATTAATCAAGCTTTGGTATTTAACACCATGGAGGACCTCCATGTTTAACACTGGCTTCACAATATACTTCCCACTGACTTTTATGATGTTTTCCAAACGGTTCTTTATCTTTGCTATCATCTGTTGGCACGCTATGTTGATGGTATTTGTAAAAGTTGGTTCATTTTCAGGAGCTGGATGTAAAACTTCGGCTTCGGCCAAACATTCGGCTGAATTTGGCCGAAGGTGCTTTTTTTTGACCGAAGGTGGCCGAAACCGAAGCCAAACCTTCGGTCGGACCCTAGTGGTGGTGTAATGGCTAGCGTTCTGGCCTCACATTCGGGAGGACGGTGGTTCGAATCCCCGTCCGGGCATCCAGATTTGGGTTTTCCATGGTTTCCCCAAATCACTCCAGGTGAATGCCAGGATGCTTCCTTCAAAAGGCCATGGCCGAATTCCTTCCATTCCTTGCTCCCCATCCTTTCCCGTCTCTAAAGACCTAGTTGTTGTAGGAGACGTTAAGCAGTTTTAAAAAAAAAAAAAAAAAATTCTATTATGATATAAATCTGTGAGGAGGTGAAGGTAACTTATTTAGACAACTATGAGTGAGAACGGAAAATAATTTACAAAAGGTGTCAAAAAGGAAGAGATATTACATAACTGGTTTAATGAAATCATTAGTAACTGTCATTCAGAGATGGGAGGAAGAAAATCACAACAGGAGATTCTCCATGTGAATAAAACTGAGGCAACTTGAAAGTTGGAAATATATCCTCAGGATATTATGAGGGTACTTAAAAAAATCATATTGACCAAATTGACCTTCTTATTTGCTTCCAGTGAGTGTTGAATACTGTCATAAGTACACTGAGAAATCTAATGGAGTTTGGACTCTCAGAAGTCATTGGTGATAGTGATTTGCAGTCATAATAAATACAATAAAAAAAACCATATATTAACGTCAGTAGAAAGCACTCATAAATCAACCTTTCTCTAACAATTACCTTTATCTATACCTCCAGTGACATGGGCTGATAGCTTTTTAGTGTAACTGTAACTAAATAACAATAAGTTTGTACGATCTTAATGACCTAGTGATAAAGTTTCTTAGGGATAAAGTTTCTTGCTCAATCCATCTGTCGTAAACAGCTATATTAATGTAACAATCCTACCAGTTAAGGGAATCAATTTCATGTGGAATCAAAACAATGGAGCATGACAGAAGTGAATATTATGTTCTAATCCAAATAATTTCATTTCAATTACAAATAATACAATTTTGTTTATATCTATCCCAGCAAACATTCAGACTGTAAGAAGTAATTTGGTTTTAAATGGGTATTAATCTGCTTACACTTTTATCTGAGTTTCACACATTTACAATGCCATACAAAAGTGAAACATATTTCCTTTTACTGCTAGGTTCATGAGCTATGAACTGATAGAAATCACATCAATAAATTGCTTGAATAAATGGAATTCTGTGAAAAATACATAATAATTAGTGGACATTTTTACCTTAATTACTAAGGTTCTTGAAATCATATCAAAATAAAATGTCCCCCTTTTACATGGGAGACCCTGGACTCTACACTGCCTGAAACTTCATAAAAAAAACTTTCCACCAGCTTTTCCATGAATTGTGTTCAGCAAAACGAACAGACCCATTCAGTCCCCTTACCACACATCCTCCTCTAATGGTTAAGGTTTATAATAAAATATTGTAAAGTGTATTTATATTTTTGTGATAATTATGGCCCTCCTGACTTGATTAGTGATGTGTTTATTTTCTCTATCCTTACTTATTTTAAATGTATAAATTATTTATTAATATAGTTAGAAACAGTCTTTGAAATTTTAGACGAACAATAACCAGTATTACACATAAATTTTAGGAAAGGATTTTCAGTTACAATCCACTTACTTCCATGAATAAAGTAACAAAGAAACGTAAATAATTACATAAAAATATTATATTTCCTATACCACAGAACACTACTTGAAGCCTAGTAACATCATAGTCACAAACTATATCACTATACAGTTTGTTTGTATGAACAACATATCTTCAATTCAATTAGAAAGCTTGGATAAAAAATTAAAACCATGTTGAAAGAAGACCTATCAAGTTGATCCAATTTGCCCAAAATTATTCACTTCAGATCTAGAGCCCTTATACAGGAACGTTTCATTGGAAGAACAAAGGATATCCCATTACAAGAAAATGGATTAATCATCTGAGTTTTGCACATTTCATCGTGATTTTTGCAGTAATTTATCTATTTACAAACGGTCTTGTTCCATGGATAACAGCTGAGGAAGGGCCTCTGGGACGTGAAACATGTCTTGATTACCAATTGAGTAATAATCATAGAGAAAAAGTTTATATGTTACAGAAACAAAAAATAAAATAAAATAAAAAATAATCATTCTTTTTTACAACTGTCTTTTGCAAAATTTGTATTGAATACAATTAATTATTTTGTTCAAATTTTTGAATAGTGTAGAAGGAATAAGATAACCTCTCAGTTTTTTCTTACTATCTATAAACTGTTTATTAAACAGATGTGTCCCAGAATAGAAAACATATATGCTGAGAAGTCAAAGTAAGAATATTAAGATTTTTTTTAAAGCATTGTCTGCAAGAAGTTCTTGGTTTTACACCACACATCATTCTAATACCTCTTTTTTGTGCTATGAAAACTTTTTTGTCTGTGAAGAGTTTCCCCAAAAAATTATGCCATATGACATGACTGAATGAAAATGTGAGGAGTACACTTGTTTTGTTATTTCTAGATCTGCTGTCAGAGAAAGTATTAAGAAATTTTAAATTGTTTCTAAGATTTGGTGTGTTTGTGTTTCTTTTTCTTTTTTCCACAGTTTATATATAAATCTAGCTGTGCATATTTTTTTTTCTTAATCTTAATGAAATGAGATTTCTCAAATTTTAATTTTAATGAATTTGCCTTAAACCTGTTTGTTACTCCACTAAGTGCTTAATTTACATTAAATTATAGATTACTGTTTGGTGTTTTTTTCTCAGTCAGGTTAGTGTCATCTGCAAATAAAATGCTCTTAACCTTGTCAGATATGTTCACCAAGTTAGGAGGAAGGCGAAATTGCCCTCCTACCTAACATTCTTGAGGACAGTGGTCTTGTAAACTACCTTAGAATTTTGCAAATTCTAATAACGAAGTTTGTTTACAGTAGAATGGGCATAGGTGAATGACCCAATACCACAGACTTAGAGACATTTAGGCAGCTAACTAAAGCCACAAAGTAAAATAAACAGTAAATATAGATAATAGATCAACTTTAAATAGTAAAAATTCAAAACCTACCTAAACTGTAGCAGAATATAAACCATCACAGTAGATGCAGTATTTTGTTACAATATAATTTCACTATAATCCAACATTTTTCTTCAATCTGCGAGTTCTTCATAATAATAAACAGTTAAAAGACAATAAATTTTGTTATAATGAAACCATAATAAAGAGTTTAAAGACTTTAAAAGCCTAGAAAGCTGATATAGAATTTTATTACGTAAATATGCACTATAACATTCAAGAAATAATATGTTAGAAGCAATATAAGAAGTCAACTGATAGCGTGAGACAAACATAATTCTTTCCTATATAATATACTGAAATTTTAGAAAGTTCTATACAGTTTAAAGATTGTTTTTAAATATGATATGGTTATGCCACCTACATTCTCATAGGAACTTTTTATTATTTAAAGCCATACATGTAAATTCAGTGGAGGGAAACACTTTCAGAATATGAAATAGTAAATTAGAAACAATATTTTGTATGCCTTTTTGAGAAACATGCAGCGTTGTAATTAAAGTGAAAAAAGTATTGATATTTTGGATATGGCCGACTTCAAATTATAAAAACGAACAGGACACGTATTTCAGAAATAAATTATAAATCAGATAAAGCAGCTAGAGACTAGGAAAAGAGCTTTTTAGGTAGTTGAGAACCAGTAGAATCCTTTAAAATATGTCTTACAGTCATTATAATATTATTAGCGGGGTCAAAATCGTCAAAATTTACTTTGTATCTAGAAGAATAAACAAGTCATATTTGGTATCAAACAAAAGAGTATTTAATTAGAGGCTGTAAAATCTTTATTTGAACCCTGTAACTTCAAAACTGCAAAAGTTATCAAAAGATTTTGTAACATCACAAAATGACGTTTTACAACTAATCCGTTATAGATACAGAAGGATCAAAATTGTTAATTATCCTAAAGTCTAGCTACTATTAAAGTTTTAGAACTGTAGAAGCAGTGTGAACGAAAAAGAATAACTATTTTGCAAAGTCAGAAGAAGATGATGATGCTGCTTTTGCCCAAGTTGAACTTTGCCCCCACATAGGGATACACGAAACTATATATACGAGCAACACATTTCCACGTCGTCTTTTTGCTGGTCGACACTCAGTGTGATAAGGTGGTAGGTTGGTGGAGCGTGCTGCGCTCAAGGCTGGTTGTGTGTGTGTAGGCACATCTGCGTAGGTCAGCCATTTGTATAATGTGGTAGTACTGTGAAACTTTAACTAACATGTGACTTTTAAATTTTTTTTATGAGGCTTGGTCTGGTCTGATCACATTTCATTGCTTTCAAACTAAAGAATTGGTGTTTCCAATTGCCATCGATTGTTTTGGACTTCTAAATTTATTCAGGAATATAGAGAACTTTGAATTTGAAACGATAGCAGTGACTTTCATTATGGTGTTAACCTAACCCTTCCTATCTTGGGGTTTAAATCAAGACAGGTGGGGGCCAAGATAAATACAAGCAATTGATAATCCAGTGGCTACATATTACACAGTTGGGGACAATGAGATAAACTGTATACCTTAACTCCGGTATCACAGTAAGTCCCTTACATGGGATCGAAGTTGACAAGTGTTTATTCCAACCCTGGTAAGCATTTGGTTGTTACATCATCCTGACTGGGGTTTCCTGTGGTTTTACTCAGTCACTCCAGGTGAATGCTGGGATGGTACCCTACAAGGCCATGGCCAACTTCCATCCCCCTTCCCTCCCCTTTAGATTTAAGTAGGCTGAAAAGAGTCCATGAGACTCTCCAACAGCCTGCCTCCCAGGCTTTACCTGGGAGAAATGAAATTAAAAAAAATAAAAAGTCAGATAAGTTTCCAGGGAGATCATTGATGAATATCAAAAACAGGACAGGTTCTTGGACAGAGCCTTTGGAATGCCATGTTTTATTTTCTCCCTGTCTGATGAAACATCTGTACTGGTAATAATCAAAAGAAACCTGGTTTTTATTTAATTTAATTAAAATTTCAATGAAGCGCATGCTCCAGTGGCAATTTCCCTGCACACCCATCTTTCCCCTTTCCTGCACACACCTACATTTGGCCTCTACAAATTTCAACTTCAAATTTATTGATTTTAGAATAAAAAAAGGGAAACCTTTTGCATTCAGCTTTCCATGTATGATTTAAACCATTTAAATGCAGTTCCAGAAAGACAATAGTATTCCATTTTTTTCAAAGGTAATTTATGTCACAAAGTCAAATGCTTTTGCAAGATTAAAAAAAAAATCCTGCATGGGTTATTTTATTATTCAGTTCCTCAAATGTGTTATTTAAAAGTGAATATATAGCTATCACTGTGGATGATCCTTTTTGGATCCCAATGTAATATATCTGTAATCTTGCCTAAAATATTTAGCAGGAGGCCTGTTACATACCATTTATACAATAAATGACTTTTATAACCATTTTATTGATAATGCTGCACTTGTAAACTCGCAATAAACTGAGAGAGTAAGGAAATATGTATTAGAAAGTTGGAATCTTAGTTTGTTCCTTTTTGCCACAATCTTTTCCATGAATAAAGCTTAAAATTATTACGATCATTTTGGGGTGTAATTTGTAGGGCCTACAATTTTTATTTAAAGAAGTATATCAAAATGGAAAAGTATTAGATATAAAATACTTAGTTAATGAAAAAATAACTCATATTGTCAACATTAAGATGCCCATTATAGCTAAAATTGTCTGTAGATAAAACTAGCAATGTTTTTAGTAAAATAAAGAATTTCATTAAAAAAAGGCTAGGAAGATAAAAAGTAGGTTTAAATAAGAGAGAAATAGTCATTTAATAATAATAATAACATAACAGTTCAACAATAATTTGAGATTTAAAAGGACAAAAACAGAATTTTAGTATTGAAGCTTGAGGACCTCACCATGTGTGACTTAAACAAGAACAATAACAAGACAATTGCTATGGCTTAAAAGATTCTAAATAAATCAGACTGTAACATATAAAAATTTTGGGAAAATCTGATAAAAAATAATGAACGATGATAAAATGGAATTTTTATAATTCACAAGAGAACAGAGAATTTCCACAGGGATTCCCTGATATTCAATGACTTTTCAGCTCAAGGTTAACCGAAATTGTAAATATACAGCCCACTTTTCCTTGTGGCTGGCGGTCATAATCTAACAGTTAATTAATGCGTGTTGTGTCGCGAGGGATATTTTCTAAATATAACATTTAAAAGTTTAATTCTCTCACCTTGGACAAAGTTTGCAGACACTAATACTCATTTCAGAAAAGGATAACTTGATTTTAAATTCAGTGATATTGAAATTTCTCATAATGTATTCATAAGTCTAAAATAGCAGTGCATAAACAGTTCAACCAGCTCACTCTAATTTGGGGTGGCAGATCTAATGCATATTTGCAGGTGTGATTGCTTTTATCCAGTGTTCTGACTTGAAGAATAACCTGCCATCTACATATGTGATTTTGAATGTCCAATTCAGCCTTCAACGAACTTTCAAACATGTGATCTGATACCAATATTAAATTCATCGACCTTTCAAGATTATATCAAGCTAGTAACAACAGTGGCTTTTTTTTAATTTGGATGTGTATCCCCTCCACCATTATCTGTTGTGGTAATAATAGTACATAATTGGTGATCGAAATATAGAATATAAATCTATCAGCATCTTCAGCTTATGGTTTCAGACAGTAATACAATTTAGCATTGCAGTACCTCAAGCAACGTTTTCTCATTGTAAATTAGATAGGATATTATAGTGTGTAACATGCTCTGTTACTCTACAATACATGACTTTTTCAAAATTCTTTGAGAATCCTGAAAATAAGGAAATGGGATGGTAGTTATCTATACATATCACTTTTCATTTTTTAAATAATGGTTTTACTTGCATATTTTAATCTATTTGGAAATACACCTTCATTAAGGTTTCATTACATAAGCGAGCTTGAAGTCCTGTGTAAATGCAGAAGATTTTGAAAGACTAAGCATGCATCCTCTGTATATTCTTAAGGTGAATGATTCTATTCTACAAAAATAATGTATAATAATGAACATGTTACAACAAAAACTGTAGGCAATTTACCTGCAGCAAAAGCTTTTTGGTTGCCTGTGATAATAATTACACCTATTTTGTCATCGTTTTCAAATTCAGCTATAGCTTTATCCATTTCCATAATCAAGTCATTACATAAAGCATTAAGTGCCTTTGGTCTGTTCAGCTGTACAAGGCCAATATTTTTCTTCTCACCCACTTTGTCCGTCAGAATGTGCTGATAATTTGTGGCTGAAATACATAAATTACTAAAGTATTCTTATAGTCCATCAGTTGTAAAATATAAGATACGGTACAAAAATAGTATAATTGGTATGTAGTACAATTGGTCATTCAATAAAAGGTTATGGCTGCATATATAATTAAAATTAACTGACCAAAAATTATTTTTTTGTCACAGAGACTAGTTACTAGGCTCAATGTCAAAACTGGACAAAATCTTCAATGAATAATATCAGGAAAATAAATAGTGTAGGTAGGGCATATTCTGTAAACAAAAAATAAAATAAATATTGTATAAATTCAATATTAAATGAAAATTCATTTGCGTATTTACACAGCAAATAAACTGGATATTGTAATATGAGGGCTGGAACTTAAATAGTGGCAACTATTTATACACCATTGATACAAAAGCGTTACATGTTTTACCTGTTACTGTCTTTCAAAGTAGTCACCAACGTTGTGTAGAACCCATTGCCAGCAAAGTGGAAGGTGTAGTATACTGTTAGCAGAGCCTGTTCTGTTGATGGTGCGCATGGAGTGGTCTACTGCCTGTCGAATCTCTTGAACAGTTCTGAAACGAATGCCATGAAGTGGTTCCTTCATCTTTGGAATCAAATCAAAGTCACAAGGGCTTAAGTCCGGGGAGTATGGTGGATGGTACAGTACTTCCCAGTCCCAATCGACCAAACAGAGCAGCCACAGCTTGCGCTGTATGCGACCGTGCATTGTCGTGCAAAATGATGGGTGGGTTGTGCAGAACATATTGCTGCTTCTTTCGCATAGCTGGTTGCAGGTGATGCTCCAAAAATGAACAGTAATACTGTGCACTGACGGTCTGCCGTGGAGGAAACGTAATGCCTTAGGATAACACCATCACAGTTGTACACGAGAATCACCATAACTTTCACCATACTGGCTCTGACGCAATTTCGACTTACGCAGCGACCCATTATGACGCCATTCGTTGGATTGGCATTTCAGTTTTGGCTCGTACGATGTGGCTCATGTCTCATCCAGTGTTACAATACAGCGTAAGAAAGCCTCGCGCTCATAATGCTCCAAGTGCATCTGAGCAGTGTCATAACGAATCCATTTATGCATTTCCGTCAATTCATGCGGAACCCATCATGATGCAATTTTTCACATGCCCAGGCATTCCTTCAGGATGCGAAGCACAGTTGTATGTGATAATCCGGTTTCGTAGGCGAACTCACAAATCGTCTGGCATCAATCATTATCCTCTAATGTGGCAACAGTATCCACTTCTTCAGACACGCTAGGACGACCTGCCCAATGCATGTCTGCCACAGTTTGCCGACCTTCGTTGTAGGCTTTTACCCAATGTGCCACTGTTCTGTACGGCAATGCCGATTCCCCGCACGCCTCTTGAATACCTTGATGACACTGTCGTGTTGTATGACCTGTGGCACATTCAATCATGATCCAACTCCGTTGTTCCTGTTTCGAAAACATAGTGACACCGTTACGTTAGACCGCTCACTCACAAGGGTGACAATAGTAGATTCAATTGCATAGTGTCTCCACAGCAGTGTTGCCACTATTTAAGTTCCAACCCTTGTATAATCTTAGTTTTACCAATATAACTTCAAAAAAATTTGAAAGGGCCTTCAAAACACATAAAATCAAAAGAAAATCATTTCATAAGCATTTTCCAATAGTTTGAGAGTCAGAAATATGTTAGGGAGTGTAATTCAGTTTATTTCAGAAGGTGTCTAGTGTAGTATCAATTTTCCTATTTCATAACAGATTTTATTGCATTTATTTACACAGCTGTAGAATTAAATTACTATTAAAATGAGGTATCACACTTTAGGTCCAGAAAATTGTATTACGAAGATATCACAAATTTATTGATTTCAAAAGTATATGGAAAAGATTTCATCCGAATAATTTTTTTTTTTTTTTTATTTCACAGCAAATCTTTATAGCTCAAAAGATTCAGAATAAAACAATAGTCAAAATATGAAAAAGTAGAATTGATAGTTAAAAGGGAAGTAGGTTTTTAGAAGAAAAATGAGGTTTTGGTTGATTATCATCTTTCAAAAATTTTGCAAAATTAAGCTACTCACAGCAAAGAGAGTATGTTCAACGCAAAGAGGAATTTTTTATTAGCACACAGAGTGATTTTATTTGTAAATTCCAATAATATTTAGGCTGTAAAAGTAAATTTAAAGTTTTCAAACAATGGCACTGATGACATCATAATGCCAGATGATTAGATTAGAGTAAGATAAAGGATATTACCAGAAGACAGGACTTTAATGATTAAATAACATAGCCATTAGAAAGGAAATAAAATTTAGGGAAGTTTGACACCTGTAGCACTACTATTTTTGAAAATATTCAATATCCCGAGATAGTAACTGTTACGTCACACCAGTAAAAGAGTGGTTTTTGCCTTGAAATACTATCAGAATCAGGTTATATTATACATCAAAAGTAATGGAATTTTTTATAGAATATTTTGACAGTAGAATCAGCTCACAGACTTAAGAATTATATCTCAAAAACTGTAATACCTAGGAAAAAGACTCTCATAAATAAAATTAATATTTAAAATATGCTTCACAACATACCAAAAATTTCATAATGATAGGTATTAAAATAAAGTTTTTCTTTGTTGAATGACGAGTTACTGTGACATCATATTTGACTAAATGGATATAAGGAACCCTCCCTCACCACAAGGCACAGCAGTATCTGACGAGATTTGCTAGAGTGCAGACATGTAGGAAGCTCAGCAGTATTTGACCAGATTTGTTGGAATGTGAATGGGCATATTTAAGATGTAGAGGAAATTTCTAAGTAGATGCGCAACAGCAGTACTGGTCCGAATTATGTACTTATAACTTTTATAAAAAGGGGATTGATGGAAGCTGCTTATGGTGTGTGAGGATGGTTTAACCTGCAGTCATTTGATAATTTCGGTGAGAACTGGTACCAAGACAAGTTTCAGAAGTTTTGCACATTAGATCAGTTTTAAATCATCAGGAAGTCTACAGAGTCTTATTTCAAGAACATACCTTTACCTCTTGGGCTTATTACAAGTTATTGGTGGCTGTAAAGAAGAACTCTTAAGGTACCAAGTCACGGTTACAGAACAGTTTAGACAAGTTGCATTAGAACAAGTCTGGCAAACAGCTTTGTTTAACAATATACTCTTTTTTAAAATTACTTTAATGATTACTTCATACTAATAATTACCATGTGTTTATTCTGAGGATACAACTACTTGTAAAGAAAGGATATTCCCAGCCGTCTTCATAAAAAGTAATTAAATGACATTAAAACTGCTTGAATTCAATACAAGAACAAAGAGTGGGATGGAGAACTCATCCTCAACTGGAGATAAAGACAGTAGAGTGTGAAGGCACAAAAAAATAGGATCTTCTATATCCATGCTGACAATACTGGTGTGTAAATAAAATTTAATTTAATTTTATTCAGATGGAGCACACACTCCAGTATCAGTTTTCCTAAACACTCATTTATCCCCTTTCATATTCTTGTTTATTATTGCCCTCTACAAATTTCAACTCTTTCATCATTTTTGTTACATTATTTATAATCTCTCTCAGTAATTTATTCCAAACCCTCAACCCTTTACCTACTAAAGAAAATCTTTCCACACTCTTATGCTTGAAATAAAGTGCCATCTTGTGGTCATAGTAAACTTTTTTCTTCCATGCACCTCTTTTAATTCTTCCACCAATATCATCCCATGCATAATCACTAATATACACCTTGTTCACTCTTCAATCTTTTCCTTTCTTCCAACTAATCCCATTTCAGTTTGTTCATCATATCAGCTACTGGTCATATTTTGCGGTAATTTCTAGAGACAAATCTAGCAGCCCTTTTTTGCACCCTCTCCAACTCCTTTATTTGATACTGAAAATGTCCCATACTACACTACCATATTCAAGCTTTTTGTACTACCTGTCCAATATGTGCTGCCTAGTTGAATCTGCTATCGAATGTTATGCTAAGGTATTAATATTTCAAGTCATCAACAAGCAATTGGTTCCCCACCTTTTAATCATAATGAACCTTCAGTTTTTTATCTGGGTAACTAATAAGATGACCCTTCTTAACATTCATATTCATTCCATGTTGACCTACCCAGCTAGATATCCTGCTCAGATCACCCTGCATCTGTTCACAGTCTTCTACAATTTTGATCCTATTATATAGAATTATTCAATCTACAAGCAACCTAACTTCTGATGGTAAGCCATCAACACAATCATTGCTTAGAATGATGAATAGCAATGGTCCCAATACTCTACCCTGTCACACTTCCATTTTCAATTTCACTTCTTTTGATACTGCATTTCCTACCCTAAGTTTATGTTTTCTGCCTTTTAATAATTTTTTTAAACAACAAAACACTTTTTCATCCATTTCAATAATTTTTATCTTATTTACTACCATTTTATGGCTCACTCTGTCAAAAGCCTTTGAAAGATCTAGTTGCTACATTATCATTTTTCTAATTAATCCAAAATATCTTGCATACAGCCTACTAACTGAGATTCACATGAATATACTTGCCCAAAGCCATGATGTCAACTTAAAAACCACTAAAATTCCTCACAGACTTTTCTGATGTAATTGAATAATAATCTCTCCATTAAATTACCTACCACTGATGTCAAACTGATAAAACTGTAATTTTAAACCTTTTTTTATATACCAGTACTACTATCTCACTTTTCCAGTCCTCTGGTAAGCAACAAGTAACCATTTCAAATAACATTTCAAGCTAAGGCACAATGTTAGATTCTACTATCTTTAAGACATCTGTAGGAATATTATTTACAACAGCCTCTTTATGATTTTTTTTAGCTTTCTTAGTTGTTTTGTAATATCCTTAGGATGAATTTCAAATTTATTAGTCTGCAAATTTTTTATTGTGTGTTATTCTCCTATTTACACCCTCCCATTCGAGAATCATAATCTCTAATGGTCTCACTACACAATTTACTTAAAAACTCAGCTTTTTAAAAATCCTCACTAACTTCTTCTCATCATTACCTACTATTGCCTCAAAACCCTCCCTTACCCTCAGTTTTCTAATATAGCCATAGAAATATCTAGATACATCTGTGCGTGGCCCCTCTGCACCAGTAATATTCTTCATAAACTCGTCTTTAGCCACCTTCTCTTACCTTTTACCTCTGTTATGTTCTCTTCTCACCAACCTCTTTAAGCACCTCACCTCATAGTATGAAGGTTCTGTGTTTCTCTTTATTTTATGTTTTGGAATATATTTTTGTTTGCCCTTTTTAACTATCTAATCAAACTCTTCCACTTCAACTTCTGACATTCTTCCATTTGCTAAATATTTCCCTGAAATATCACTTCAATTTCAAAATCTATGTCTTTTTTATGTTTATACCTATTTCCCCCTTCAATTTTGGTGACTGGCTCATTGAATCCCATATGAACTGCTTCATCCCACTTATTCCTTCACTTACTTGAGTCCCCACAAGGTTATCATTTGCCTTTATTAGGAAGATATTCAAAATTTTATGTCCCATTGGAGTCTGCTCTACAAACTACGTAAAGCCTCCTTCTTGTACTAAGATATTTTCAAATCCCTATTCCTTCATTTTATTAATTTTATTTCCTACGCAGCTGACACCTCGTAAGTTTAAATCCCCACAAATAATAAGGATTTTACTCAGTGGAATAACTACACCACTGAGGCCTGTATCAAAATCACAGGATATCCATCAGCCTCCAGCAACGGACCAGGGGCCTGTGGCATTTCACCCATCCTTCCACCCTAATATTATACCACTGATTTTACTCTCACTTCTGAACTCTTAGTGTAGATTTAGTTTCTCCACAAGTGCCCCATCTTTATCATTCATTCATCCACTATGGTAACCAGCCAATACCGCGATTTTTTCTTTTTTATTACCCCAGAGTTCTACCTCAAGTAACCTATGGTCATGATCTATAAACACCAGTGAACTGAAATAGTTTTTGCTAACCAGTATGAATACCCCTCCAACAATTGCAGTAAATAAGGTAAAAACTATCAGAGAGGATGAGAAAGTGATTTGCTGGGTAGAAGAATTTTTAAAAGGTAGAAAACAGAAAGTTAGGGTAGGAAACGTAGTATCAAAAGAAGTGGAAGTAAAAATGGGTGTGCCACAGGGTAGCGTATTGGGACCTTTGCTATTCATTATTCTAATGAATAATTGTGTTGATTGTTTACTATCTGAAATTAGATTGTTTTCAGATGACAGAATGCTGTATAAAAGAATCAAAATGATAGAGGATTGTAAACAGTTGCAGGGTGATCTGGACAGGATATCGAATTGTGTTGGTAAACATGGAATGAGGATAAATGCAAAGAAGAGTCAGCTTATTAGATACACAAATAAAAACAAAAGGTTAATTATGAATATAAGGTGGGGAAAGAATTGCTAGCTGAAGACTTCAAATGTCAATATCTTGGCATTACTTTTGATAACAAGCTTAACTGGGCAGAACACATTGGACAGGTGGTAGGAAAAGGTTTAAAAGTTCTGCTTTTGTTGGAGAGAATGATGAGGGGATGCACGAGAGAAGTAAAGGAATTGGGTTACAAAACTTTGGTCAGACCATTGCTCCAATATGGTAGTGTAATATGGGGACCCTCATTCTACGTATCAAATACAGAAGTTGGAGAGGGTGCAAAAAAGGGCTGCTAGATTTGTTTCTGGAAATCATTGCAGAATGCAATCAGGGACAGATACGATAAAGGAGCTGGAATGGGATTCATTGCAAGACAGGAGGAGGACCATGGGAGTGTACAGGGCATATACTGGCGATGAGGCATGTAAAGATATTGGCGTAGGTATGAAAAGTAGTGCATGGAAGGGAAAAGATGACCATGACCACAATCTGGCACTCGATTTCAGGCACAAGGGTGTGGGAAGATTCTCTTTTATAGGTAAGGGTGTCAGGGATTGGAATGAGTTATGGAAAACGTTGAAAGAATTCAAAGATAAAATTTGTAGAGGGCAAATGTAAGTGGCTGCAGGATAGAGGGTAGATGGGGGTGTAGGGAAATTGCCACCGGAGCCTGTGCTCCATTGCAATTAAATTAAATTAAATTAAATTGCTCCTCTATCTTTGCAGTACATTCTATAACCATTTGGAAAAACTACATTGTTTTATACTTCTTCTTTCAAACAAGATGCTACCCCTATACTGATTTTAGTCCATATATCTCTATTAAGTTTGCAAATTGTATTACTTTGTTCATTACACTTCTACAGTTCACTAGTAATACTCTTATTACTGGCTTTCTCATATTTCAGCATTTCACTGTTTCCATCAACTTAATGTTTCAAGAAGCTTCATCTATTTCTTTACTGCAGCATTTCTTATTTTCCTTGTTGTGGATCTACAGTCAGTATTTCTGATCATCTATCTCCATCCCCTCACCAGCAGCCCCTAACCTAAAAGAGGCACAGCCCTTCTATTTAGGTACAGGCCATACCTAGTGAAACACCACCTGCCAATTGTGCCTACAGGCACATATCGAAAGACAGAATTAATGCCTTTCCCACATAGTTTTCACATTTACATGCCTCACAGCATGGTTCAACAGTAGCCAATCATGGCAGCATAGGACCTGCATGAATTTAACCCTGGTATGCAAGCCTCCTTCATTACTTTCCTTAGGTCACTGTATATACTATAACTTATGTTCTTATTAGTGATATGCCGGATCGTTAAAAATGTATATCCACTGATACATATATAGATATGGATTATTAGTGTCTAGATCTGCGAATACAGATACGGATCTCAACTTTCTCAACTTGGAACGACAGTGAAAAAGTCATCAACTAGGATCTATTATCGACAAACGTCCAGCTTATGTGATGTGTTTTGTCCTTGCACTGTGCATGTTTGTGTTTACATTTTAGAATGACATAGGATAGCCATGGGCGCCAGGAGGGGGGGTGCAAGGGGGTGCACTTGCACCCCCCTGACATCCCGGGTCGCCGTCTGGGCAGTAGTAAAGCTAAAAAAAGGTCGCCCAGTCCGGAAATTTTTGGGCCGATAGGGGGGGGGGGGCACCAATGCAGCCCTGGTGCACCCCCCTAGAAGCAATCCTGCCGGCGCCCATGAGGATAGCGTAAATTATATAAATTTGTGTTTTTTTGTAAGTTGAACTGAAATAAAAACGATGTCTACATAAAAGTGTAGTAGTAATATGGAAATATTTTATGATAGTAAATGATGAATCTGCTAAATACAAAATCTGTGAAGAAATGTATTCCCATAAAGATACAACCTCATTAAAAAATCTCCTTCACCCATAAGAATATGAGTTATTCTTGAAAGAAGACTCCCCTAAGAAGATTGCTGGCGAAAAAATTCAACATGGAATGTCTTTAAAAACTGTAAAAAGAGAATTTAGAAAAACATTTTTACGAATACATAGAAAAAGGCAAAATTTGGGATAATACAAAATAAAAATTAAGTTTTTAATTGGAGAAATGATAGCTTTATCTGACTTACCTTTTCAACAGATAGAGGATTTTGGGTTCCAACGATTGATGGATAACGTTCTAAAAGGTAGGAAATATTTTACAGAACTTATTTGCAGTGAACTTTACGATCGAAAATAAAGAACGTGTTGAAGAATTTTGAGAAAGTTTCCTTCATGTAAGATATCAGATTTTTGGTCAGGTGTTTCATTATTACCTTTAACATTACAAAAGATTTTATAAGAAAAAAATATAGTTTTATAAGTGGAGATTCTTGAAGAATGCCAAACGGGAGATTACATTTCAACAATATTTCAAAGTATGTCTGAAGGGTGGGGAATCCCGAAACAGAATGTGCCCTGCATGGTAAAAGATGGGAAATCCAACATGAATTTTCCCTTCACATTATCTGACGTAGATAATATTGAGTGTACAGCAGGACTGCACTTAGGCTTTGTAGGCCCCTATGCTATACATGAGGTTTGGGCCCCCCTGTTGGCAGTGGCCTAGGAGGGAACCCCTCCAACCAGGGGCTGCCTCTGGCTGTGGATGCTTAAATTTGGCCCAAAAAAATTATGGGTGATCCTTTTTTGTATTTTAGCTTTACTACTGGCCCAGGTGGGGGCCTGGGGTTGTGGTGTGGGCTCCCTCTTTGCAGTGCAGGCCACCCTTTGTGGTGTGGGCCCCTAGGCTACAGCCTAGATAGCCTATGATTAAATGTGGCCTTGGTATACAGCACATCAACTGAATCTGGTTGTTAAAAAAGCTGTTAACCAAAGTTGATGCAATCTCCATATTACTTATAAAATGCAGAAAAAATGCAGAACATTTCAACTACTCTACAATGGCAAAGCAAGAATTAGAAAAAATGTAAGTTTAACTCAGTCAAAAAGATTTAATTTTTTTTAAAGATTTGCTGACACATTGAAATTACAGTTATTATAGGTTTGAAGGGCTTGATTGCATTAGGGAATCGCTGTCACTTTATACTACTAATAATAAAATAGATCAACTTGATGCTGAAGAGTGGATCTTAATTCAACAATTAGAGAGAGTACTGAAGCCTTTATAAGATACCACAAGAAAATTGAGCGCACCTAGTGTTGCAAATTGAAAAAAAAAAATGTTTTTTTTTTCAGCTTTGTGAAAAAAAAACTTAGCACCCTTGTTTTTTTCTAATTTTTTTTTTTCAGAAAACGATAAATTTGATAAATCATTGTTTTATTTACGGAACGTACATTTTATATGTGTGTTTTAAATCTTACTGAATCATATAATGTCTTACATAATGTATCTATATAGGTAACATAATTTTATTCATCCTCTATGTCAGTACCACATTCACTAGTATCAGCACTACCAACAGTAGTTCAATCGGTGTCGGAATTTTGTGTTTCTTCTTCCGACTGCTCTACATCCATAACTTCAGAAATAGTTAAATTTTCTTTTACTGGTTGTTCTTGTATTGTACGCAAAAGATTTTGAGATTGCAATTTTAAATATTGAGCAAAGTGCTTAAAGACTGCGCTGATAATTCTGTATTACTGTCTTTTAAGTTTGATTTTAAATCTATTATCATACAAAATAGGAGTTTTATTTATTTTTCAATCGTTGGTTTACGCCAACGGTTGCAAGGAAATGATTCATAATTGCTGACAATTTAATGACTCAGTATCACTATACGCTCAGGGGCGCCCATGCCCGGGGGCAGGGGGGGGGGCCGCGGCCCCCCCCCCTAGTTCTCGGGGAATATATATAGTGTTCACGGTAACAACAATAACTGCTTTATTTATTTTGTTTTATACAAGCGACTATCTTTTATTTATTCTTTTAGTCAATCTGATATATAATAATCCAGTATTTACTTGCTATTTTAGCATAACTGCCGTATAATCAAGGGCGTAGCCAGGATTTTGTCTAGGGGGGGGCAGCCAAGAAAAAACTGATAATATGCATGCTACAAAAACGCTGATTAATGTAATACATATATATTTTATTACTTAATTAATTTTATAATATTTTAATTAATTAATTATAATTTAATTAATTAATATTTATTTAATTACACTAATAATAATTTTCGAGCTACTTTATCAGAAATTTTATCACAATTTTCTTGTAAAAGTTTTCTGTGTACACCAAGCATACACAAACACTTTAGATGGTTCTCTAGGATATTTCCGTCTCATTTAACTCTTTAGTAAGGTCTAGTTCTCTAATATTTTCTATTGTCATACCCTTATCCTTCCATAGTTTATACCATAGTGCTAGTTCATAATCAAAAAATTTCAAGTTATAGCTTTGGCAGAAACTTAATGAATATTAAAAAAAAATCAAACAATGACTTACTTAAACTTTAGCTGGGATGTAGCAAGGGATTTCAATCCAACAATGCGGGATCCCGCATCATTTGGTAGTCTGACGGATCCAGTACCTAATTAAGCGGATCCGCAATCCATAAAATGGGGTGAAAACATGTTTCAGTCTTCGTCACCTTGTCTTTCCAGTCCAACTCATTCTCTACAGGTAGTGGCGCCCCGTTCACCTTTACCCGTCAAGTTGACATTTGACTCACGGCAACAAATGTGTGTTTATGTCGTCCGTCATCATAAGTATATACATTCACTTTTTTTTTAAGAACTTCAGTTGGTTTTTGTTGTGTACATTACTGTAATTTGAGTTATGTCATCCTATTGCAAAACTAGGTCCCAGATCGTACACACAAAAAGATACAATTAGAGTTGTTTCTGAGGAGGAAGTAGAATCAATACAAAAAGAAGGTTACAACTATTGACAGCTATTTAAAAATCTAGTGAATAGATGATGTGTTAAAACGTTTTTATCATAAACTGTACTTCATTGTATTTGAGATATTTCTTTTCAAAAAGTGGATTTCAATTTCCTAATTCTGCTAATTCTATAAGATCTATGATAGCAAAGTTTTCAAATACCGTAAAAGTTGACATAATTGTTCAGTTTGAATGTTTCAAGCAATGGAAAAGATTTTCATTGAGTGTTTGATGAGTGGACGTTCCAAAAAAATCACCTACATTACGTTCACAGCAAAGAAACAAATTTTAATATCAGTTTGCTTAGAATACGGAGCATTGCATCAGTCTGGTCAAAAAACGACTGACTAGCATTGGTGTTGCTGTTGAATCTTATGTTATCGGCAAAAGATCTGCCGGAACAAGTATCATGGAAAACGTTCTGCCTTGGTACCTGTAATTGTACTTTTCACACAGCACACAATTTGCAGTTGTCGACGTTTTAAACCCCTCCCCCCACAAAAAAAAACTGAAACAAATTGAGCGCACAGAAACTACTTTGATTCGTACGTAGATCACGAAGACCTGGATGCCACAATTGAAGCACAAAGCGTGACCGTAACACTGGATCATCCACGTACAGAGGTGATTCCCAGATATAATGATTTCAAACAAAGTGCAGAAAGTTGTTAAGATTTTCAAAAAGTTTTTTATATATGATCATATGCTCATTTCAATCAAACCAACGAATGAGGAAATGGAAAGGGTTTCTCGTCTGCTAGCTAAATAGGTAATTCTTTGCAAATATAGTGTTAGTTTCAGTGCTTATTAGATACATAGATTATTTTTAAAACTGAGATGATTTACTGTAAGGCATGTAATATGATCTAAAACTGAATACTTCCTATAATTGATTATTTACTAAATAACTAGCTTTAGGTTTAAAACAAAACGAGTAAAAGTGCAATGTATAATCCAAAACACTACCAAGGAATTTAAATAAGGTATGAAAATAGATCATTTTCAAAAATCGTATAGAAACTCAGCAGGGTTATTGGAACGACGTTATGGGATAGATACAATGCGCCCACTTTCATATCGGTTCCAATGGCAGATGCATTTCTGGTAGATGTGTTTAAAATACTTTAGTTCTCCGTGCCCGCGTTGTTGCGATGATCTTTTATGATAGATATTACTGTATTAATATGATCAATGCATGTATACATGTCGATCATCTTTGATTGTAACGCAGTGGCAACAGGTACCGATAATCCTGAGTATTCAATCCAATGCTTATAATGAAGTCTGATTTAGTAGCAGCGTATTGTAACAGCTAAGTACTTTTCCTCGCCGCATCATTCCCTTCTCTAAAAACATTCGAAAGTCCATTAACAATGTCTTCAAAATGCTCGTTAAAATAGCAAAACACGTATATTTGTGAGACCAGTGGGTCTCATATAAAGCTGATATATTTGGCACGTACTTTCTCCATAAAAAGGTTTCCCATAAAAAGTTATGATGTACTCTATGGTGTTAATTGTGTTCTGTATTTCTGTAATTCCATTTAAATTATTTCAACCAGGTTAAGTCTGTGGCTTGTTCAATGAAAATAAAGGCTTTTTTTATATTTCCTCTTTAAATTTTTTTTTTAATCCCACCAATTAACACACTTCATATCCTTGGCTAACGCACCTGTCAGGTCCATGTCATTCGTTTTCTTAAAACCTATCAATTTCTGATGCTATAATTTGTTATTCAACGCCATCAGATCTACGAATCACAGAAATTTTTTGCGGATTGAATTTTTATCTTCGTCAAAAAAACTGATTTTTATGGAAAGCTGTGCTTCCCAGCTATGCCACACGACTCATCTGCCAGTACAATATAAGCATAAGCCTTCTTTGCGGTCTGCATAATTTCACTTTTATTGACCAAGCCGCCTAGGTCAGTGATTTCGTTTTTAATCTGTGGGGAGATTATAAATAACAATTTTTCTAACTTTTTTCTATATGCTGTTTCAAAACTAAAACACTTCTTAGTTTCAGCAGGTCTTTAAGAATACCTTTATGTTGCTCTTTACTTCTCAAACGCAAGTCATTTGTATGGCGTACCAACGAAAATAATGGAAGATATCATAGATGACCCAATTTGTCGATTATCTTCTACTTCCTTCCGGTGAGCAGTATTCGTCATAACAGTGACCGGTATTTAATTTTTTCTATAAGTTCTTAGCATCGTTAGCTACTGATTGATGATAATGTGATGAAACCTGTATTTGCAGTATTCATTGATATTTTTGAAGTGACAGTAAATTCGAGTAGCAAATTAATTAAAATATACTAGTAGAGGCAGGTAAGTCTGCAAGCAATCATGATTTAATTTTCACTTCACATTAGTGGCTTTAGCATCTGCAGAAAAGTTGTAATTTTCGGAAAGGTACCCAGCAGCGTTTCAGCACCTCTCTCCAACAGCATTGTAGCTTAATTCATAAGACTGAAGTTAATATCAAAGCTGGTCCTGTGAGCTGACACCGTATGTAGCAGTATAGATACGACCACAGAATGAATGAAACAATTTGAACTGTTTTTTGTGTCGCTGCTTCAACGGCGTGTTTGTGCATGTCCCGCTACCTAGGTAGCTCTACTGCTATGTGTCACTTTGTAATTGTGTTGGGCTGGGTTTGGGGACTCTTTTCATTTGCGCTTTGAGGGGAAACATGGTTATGGTCGTCTAGGACGACCTTATGTGGAAAACCCTTACAGTTTTCTTATGATCATATCAGTGCTAGACCGTTGGGTCAGCCCAACTCTTATCCGGGCACCTAGGACATATATACTGTAAATTCCAAGTAATAAATATTTTATCACAAAATACCTCTTATACTATCGACGTTTTCACAATCGCTTAATGGTAATAAAAATAAAAAAATACAAACGAATACAGTTAACTATAGTTATTAAATAAAAGTCGTACTTTTTGTAAGTATTGTATGTAATACTAGTTAAAAGCCGTCGTTAGCCTTAGAGTAAATACAAATTAATTACTTTTTAAAAAAAACTTTCTTATATTCATTGTTATAAAAAAATAAATTAATAGTGCACGCTCCTGCGATGTCACAGTATGAAGGGGCGTCCATTAATTACGTGAGGTGAAATGGGAGGGGGTCCGGCGAAATCTTACGAAACCTCATCAAGGCAGAGGGGGAGTCAATTGAAATCTCACGTGAGGTTTTGAAATTCTTGTAGGACTGTAGATAAAAAAAAAAGAAATTAGGTCTACAAATGACGTGAAAGTCGACTTTAGGCGGGGTATTTCATCCAAAAGCCGACCTTCGGGGAGGAGGTGTAACTGCTCTTGGAAGCATGAGATCTAAAAAAATAGGTCAAGAAAAGTTTCGAGGTCGATTAGTAGGGGGGGGGGAGAGTGTTCCTCCGTCAAAATCTCATGTCATTTTAGAGGAAGGGATCCAACCAGATCTCACGATGTCTCAACCAGAGTGGGGGGGGGGAGTGCGGAATTCCAGAAAAACACCTCACGTATTAATGGACGCCCCCAAACGACGACAAGTCAGCCTCAGTCTACCGGTATTTAGGCACACGGCAAAGGCCCCTCACTCCTTAGCTCGCGCACAGTTAAGAAGGAGATGCCTTTGTTCGAGTTAGCTCACGCAGCACACCGAAAGTTTGTTACAATGGATAACGAAAACAGTCGCCTTTTAATACAACTGTATGGTGACAAAAACATTTTGTGTATTAGCAAATGTGCAGCCTAATCAGACTCTTATGGTATCACCTGCATCACCACCACCCAATCAACTAATCTATAGAATCGCCAAATGATATGATTAACTCAATACATTTTACCTAAGTAAGGAGTAAGTTCACGTTAAAAATTACAACAGAAAATTGAATAGCAATAAAAAATTTAGTATAAAATGGATGCTATTTCCTTATCTTTGCCCAATCTTCCAGAGCATCACATAAAACGTCAAAAACATCTGGATCTGTTCAAGAAAATGATTATTTTGACACTCGAATAAGGGGTTACAGGCTAGTACACGAGTCTCCAATTGCTAGAAATCTTGTAGTCACAGCGGCAGTAATTGAAACCGCCAGGGGCGTAGCTACTATGGGGCTAGGCGGCGCAGTGCACCGGGGCCCCTACGCTCAGCGGGCCCCAAAGCATACCTCAGGGGGCCCCCAAGCGCAGTTCAGAGGTCCCACGGGCCTTCACGACAAACTGGCGACCTCTTTTTTTTTTTTTTTTGCTCTACCGTCGTATAAGGGGGCCCCTGAGACACATGGAGCCCCCTCACTAAGTTGCCCTCACTTCTAAGGGGGGCCCCCAAGCACAAATCAGCGACCCCCAGACTCAGCTCACGGGACCCCTGCCAGCAACACAAAGCAAAAAAAGGTCGCCCATCTGGCCTGAGGGCCCAAATTAAATTTTTTGCACCGGGGCGCTTGTTGACCTAGCTACGCCACTGGAAACCGCCTGCTGAAATTGTGTGTTCACTGGTTCAATTAATGATTTTGGGAACTCTACCGTTATGATTCTCGTAAAATTTGTTTATTTGTATCCTCGATGGCTTCATTTCTCGTGTCTTCCATGAGTTTCTCACCATACTGTATTCTGTTAACATACAATTTCCATATCCACCAAATCACTTTTCGTTTAGGTTCCTAGTATACAGTGTTATGCATCACAGTCAAAGTTTCAGCTAGTCGTACACGTGAAATGTCCAGGCTGGCTTCACGAAAAGACAGTGCCTGAATAGTTTGCCGCGCAATGCTGGCTGGGTTGCGTTGCCACGCGCGGCGGCCGCGCTCGTCAACAGAAATGGTTCGCGCGGCAAATAACCGGTTTGGCGCGCTCGAACATGGCTCGCGCGGCAACCGCACATACGCAGCTTAAGAGTCGGCAGCCGCACCGTGCGTGGCGCGTTGTTACGCCTCGCCCTCATTAACGTCAGTTTTACGAAGATAGCAGTAACAAGCAGGTTTAAATCACGTGAACCGAAGTAATTTTTGAAAGTTTCTTAACATTATTTACTTTTCGGTTCGGTGAAACTCCGATCGAGCGCATACCCGCGTCCGGCTAGGGGGGGGCAGCTGCCCCCCCCTGCCCGTACCTGGCTACGCCCTTGCGTATAATGCTGGTTCAAATCAACCGCCAATCAAGCAATATTATTATATCTTCGCACTACGCTAGGAAACACTTTATGTTGTACGTCGCGCTCGCAGTCGACGTGAGGCACCGAGTTCATATATACAATATACGCCGACATTGCTATATATCCCAAAAGTCTTCTTCAGTGATTTGAAGAAAGGAAGAGACATCGTCACAACCTTGATGTTGCCTCTGTCTACCCTCAACCGGCAATACCACCGTGTTTATTCATTGCCAGTATCAGGCTTCATCTTTTCTCTCAATATTTGGTGAGTAGGCTATACTGTCACATTGTTCTCGCAAAATAGTGGCTCACTCGCTCTGACCTAATCGAGTCAGAAATATTTATTACAGGAATGGATATCAGGAATTTCTTTGGAAAAAAGGTGATACTGCTACACAGAAAAGGAACCTCGATGACTCATTAAAAGTTCCAGATCCAATACCTTCGAAAGTGCGTCCCACAACTACTTCTAAATTCTCAACACCAACTCCTGACTTCACGTTGCAACAATGTCCTTCCACCATTAGTCCTGAGTCTGCTGATATAATTTCTCCTGATGCTACTGACATGGATGACGTCAACCCACCCGCTTCAGTTTCCACCGTTAACAATCCAGAGTTCGTTAGTAGTTCATTAACAGTTAATCACAGCTTTGATTTAGGTGAATACATAAATGATTCAGTGTCAGACGAAGTCAAGTATCAATTAATAACAAACATACATGCTCTAAATATGACTTATGATTTCAAAAAGGACATTGATGAGAAAAAAAACTATTCAAAGGCCTTTTCAAAAAACTTGGCTACAAAAGTACTCATGGCTAGTATACTCGCCCAAGTTGAAGGGGGGCCTTTGTAAGTTTTGTAGTCTTTTCAAACCTGTTTTAAAAGAGGAATATTTGGTGCTTTCGTGATAAAGGCTCATCAAGATTACAAACGTTTTCATGAAGATCCTCGAGGCCATGAAAAGAGCAGTTGGCATCTAGAATCTACGAGTAAGGCTAAAAGTTTTTGTGAGTCCTTAGAAATGAGAAAGAAAAACGTGATCGAACAGTTAGATAGTGGGATCACGGAGCTTGTAAATACCAACAGAAAAAAACTCAAATCAATTCTTGCTACTTTAATTTTCTGTGGCACTCATGACATATCCATCAGAGGAAAGAATTCAAGCGAAGGAAACTTTCAGGATTTACTTTTGTTTAGAGTAAGTGCGGGGGGACAAAGTGTTGGCGGATCAAATGCAAACCTATTGTGGAAAAGCGAAATATACATCACACAGAGTGCAAAACGATTTAATAAGTACATGTGGCTCCGTGATACAAACGAGATTATTGATGAGGTAAACACATCATCAGCGTTTGCATTACTGGCAGATGAAACGGCTGACATTAGTGGAAAAGAGCAACTGTCTGTGGGAGTACGATTTGTAGACGAGAAAGATAACTTTACAGTAAAAGAAGAATTTTTAGGGTTTACGGAGCTTATTACATTGGATGCTGAAGGAATTTCTTCATCTATTTTAAGTTTTGTTGAAAAAATTAGGGCTTAATATGAATAAGCTGATTGGCCTTGGCTTTGATGGCTGTTCGACAATGGCAGACCATGAAACTGGAGTGCAGGCCAGGATCAGAGAGAAGTATCCTTCAGCTGTCTATTTTCATTGTGCATCGCACAGACTGAACTTAGTTGTCAATGATCTTAACAGTGTCCAGGAATTCGTAACACAATCGGAACGATAAAAGAAGTTATTAGGTTCTATAGAGAAAGTCTATTGCGTAGGAAAACAATACCTAACATTCCACTGTTTTGTGAAACTAGATGGTCCCATAAATATAAATCAGGATATTCAAAGAAAACTTCTTGGTAATAAAGGATAGTCTGAATCACCTGGCATATAACAGTGAATACAATCAAGACACTCGATCACGTGCCAGCCAACTTGATTGTGCAACATCATCAACTACATTTATCGTTTGTCTACACATTATATCGAGGTATTCTTCATATCTGGAACCAATAGTGAACAAACTCCAGAGTACTGATATGGATCTCCACTCAGTTTACAGATTCGTCAACACCGACTTGATAGCCAATTTTCAAAAGCATAGAGAAAGTGATGACGAATTCAGAAACATTTTCGAGGCAGTGAAAGAAGATTGTAAGGAACGTGACATAGATGTAAAAATCCCAAGGTTGACTGGAGGGCAGACCCTCAGATGCAATGTGAATGTCCATTAATCATCACCCCAAGACTATTTCAAGGTAGCAATTTACAATCCGTACATGGATTCCATAATCACGTCACTTATCACAAGATTTGAAAAAGACAAAGACATACCATTCAAAGGTGGGATTCTTCACCCACATTTAATGAAAAAGGAGAAGAAAGAAGATTTCATGAGAGATATAAAAAGTTTGGAAAGGTTTTACCAAATAGACAAATTGGAAGCAGAAGCCAGATTATGGTATGACGTTTGGACAAATAAGGAGTGTTTGGAAAAAACAAAGGTCAATGATATACTTGCAGAAACTATGTTTTACCCAGCTGTAAGGAGATTGCTTGTATTCTACCAGACCATACCCCCACAACTTGCACCATAGAACGTTCTTTCAGCACACTGCGTAGAGTGAAGACATGGCTGAGAAGTACTACTGGCGAGGACCGTCTGTCCAGCTTGTGCCTTCTTAGTGTTCACAGGAAAAGAGCGGAAACCCCTGGTTTCCAGGACAAAGTGATTGACTTGTTCGGCAAGAAGAAAAGAAATTTACAGTTTGCTTTTTCACATAAATATTAGTGTTAAATACGTAAACCAACCAATGTATAATAATTTATTTCAGTTTGCTTTTTATATCACTACTAGTGTAAAATCGTCTGAGGTGTGTATTTTGAGTTTGCATTCTGTATTAAAGTTGCTTCTGCATTTACGTTGCTAAATATTAAATGGTTTCAGTATAGTACTTAACGTGTTATTGTTTTGTTATAAAAGGGCCAGTATAAAGCCGCGGCCGAGGTCGGCCACGTGGTCTCCCCATTCAACAAAAATAGTAGAAACAAAAGGGAGAGAGAAAGAAATCATTTTATTTAGCTTTCTCAACTAGTAAAAATTGTACAAATTTTTTTGTTTTGGACAAGGTGCGTTTAAACGGCAGAGCAATCATATTGCTCTGTTGTGTAACTCTCCCTGTGCGATTTCCTACGTATTCCACCCGATCACACATTTCTGGAGTTATTATTCCACGTACCATTTTAAAAATAAATATTAAAATATTTTGCTTTATTCGCTCGTTAATAGAAAAATAATTTAAAACGTTACGCATATCCCGCGCTGGTGTATATATATCGCAATGCAATATAGTTCGCATTGCCCTGTTTGTAACTTCTCAATTTGCTCCTGATTGGCATAAAGGAGCACTTTTGAGCATTACTTCACATGAGGCGCAGTGATGGTGTTTTAAATTAGGTTTTTTGTATAGGCTCTAACTAAATTGCCTACCCTATTCAGAGAGAGAGGGAGAGACATAGGGTAGCGCGGCGCGCTCTAATTCCGTTATTCTTGATGATAAACATGCAAGTGAGAAAATGTTTGAAAAATTACTGAAATTGTGCTTAAAGTTTGTTGGAAGTGCTCTCATAATGAAACACTGGATGAATATTTGAGTATTTGTATCTATCACGTCCTAATTCCTGCACTATGTGTCGCGGGGTGATGTAATTTTGTTGAAGCATTCAGTAGTATATGTAGATACTCTCTACAGTGTGTCAATAGTTAAAAAGTAATAAGTTTAAACGTCATGGCATATGCTGAAGTTTAACCGCATGAACAGCGAAAGTTTAGTAAGCGATAATTTTTTTAATTTAATTTTTTTTCGCGGGAGGCGGGGGGGGGGGGGGGGGGGGGAGGGGGGGAATCAGCAAAACAAATTTCAGTATAGGTATGATATTAAAAATACCCCAGTCGATTAGGTCTTGGCCCCCCCCCTACAAAGTATCATATGGGCGCCCATGTATACGCTGAGAGTCTAACAAGTATACGAATATAATGAAAGCACAATAAGTAATAAAAAGAGGCAAAAAAATCGTAGATAAATTTAAAATTCCTAATTTTTTGAAAAGATCCGTAGGTCTACAGATAAATTCGTAGGGTTGGCTGCACTAGTTCAAATAGCGAGTATCAATCCAAACAACAGGGAACGGGGATTCCTTCTCGCGCAACCAAGCCTCTTCGGGAAGTCCCTGTACGTAAAAGAAAACTAATTTGCCAATATTTTTGTAATTTTCTTTTCTGCTGAACCAGAAAAATATAGTAGATTTAAAAATTAAGATAAGTACTTAGTAGGCCTATAAACTCTGAAACAGTCATATTAAACGATAAGTGCCTTACAAATTGGAGATTTAGTAGTTATGAAAAAAAAACGTGTCCCAGAAAAAAAAAGTTTTTTTTTCATTGTTTTTTTCATGTTTTTTTTTCTAAGTTAGAAAAAAAAACAGTTTTTTTTTACAACACTAAGCGCACCAAACATGAGCATTCCCGATGTTATTCCTCTAGAACGAACGTTAAATAAATTGTATAAGAGATGCAGATTCCTGCTAATAAAGGGTAAACTCCTAACATCAGCACACCTGCCATTCTTGAGTTTTTGTCTTCTTTCAGGAATGAATTAAATTACTGCTTTTTTCTGAGATCAGCAAAAATATATTGTTCCAAATAGCAAGTTTTTAGTATCATGCTTCACAGGTAAATTCTTCAGTGACTCTTTCATCAAAGATATAACACAGAAATTAGTTACAGCTTCAGAAACAGAAGTAAATCTCACAACAACAACAATTAGCACTGAAAAACCAAATGCTGTATGAAAAGCACGTTGCATCCATGGAGGAAGGAAATATATGGAGACGACGCAAGATACCTTCACCACGCATTGAAGTGAAGCCGGGCGGAGGAGGAGCGATTACATACAGACACGGGGTATATGTACAAAAATCTCAAGGGGACTCTAGGATAAACGTAACGCCGCAATCTGGTGATGGATTATTATGTATCTCGATGAGACAAATAAAAAATGAAGAATAAAATTTGTTGATATCATGCTTAGTTTTCGATATACACAGACGGAAAAAAAAATCCCAACACCAAGAAAGACTTGTGTTAGATAAACGAAATTTGGTAGGCGTGTTTATACATCTGAAAGATGACATCGATTCAAATTTCGCGCTTCGCGCATAAGTGTGGCGCTAGTAGCGCTACTCAGAGCTTGCAAATCAGGTTTGCTTTAAATACGCGCTGTAAAGTTTGTGAACGTTATTTACCGCTGAGATTTGACATAGTGAGTTGATGTTAGCCAAGAATGCCTTTAAGAAGACGAAGAAGCCATTATCAACAGCTCACCGAGTTTGAACGAGGTCGTGTAATAGGGCTACGAGAAGGTGGATTTTCTTTTCGCGATATTGCAGAAAGACTTGGCCGGAATGTATCCACTGTGCATGATTGTTGGGTGCAGTGGTCAAGGGATGGTACTGCCTCAAGAAGACCGGGTTCCGGGAGGCCACGTGGCACTACTGAGAGGGAAGACCGCCGTATTCGGCGTACAGCTGTTACGCATCGTACTGCGTCTGCGGCAGAAATTCGAGCTGCAGTTGGTACCACAGTGACACAACGAACTGTTAGAAATCGGTTACTTCAAGGACAGCTCCGAGCCAGGCGCCCTGTAGCGTGCATTCCACTGACTACAAGCCATCGCCGTTTGCGACTCCAGTGGTGTCAAGCCAGAGCTCATTGGAGGACGGAGTGGAGATCTGTTGTGTTTTCTGATGAAAGCAGGTTCTGCCTTGGTGCCAGTGATGGCCGAGTGTTGGTCAGAAGGAGGCCAGGGGAACGCCTGCAACCAAACTGTCTGCGGCCTAGACACACTGGACCTACACCTGGAGTCATGGTCTGGGGAGCAATTTCCTATGACAGCAGGAGCACTCTTGTGGTTATACCAAACACACTGACTGCAAATTTGTACGTCAGTCTGGTAATTCAACCTGTAGTGCTGCCATTCATGAACAGCATTCAAGGGGGAGTTTTTCAACAGGATAACGCTCGCCCTCATACCGCTGTTGTCTCGCAACGTGCTCTACAGAGTGTCGACATGTTACCTTGGCCTGCGAGATCACCAGATCTGTCTCCAATTGAACACGTATGGGATATCATTGGACGACAACTCCAGCATCATCCACAGCCAGCACTGACCGTCCCAGTATTGACAGCACAAGTACAACAAGCATGGAACTCCATACCACAAAGTGACATTCGAAACCTGTATGACACAATGCATTCACGTTTGCAGGCTTGCATTCAAAATTCTGGAGGTTACACCGGCTATTAATTTAACAGTATTTCACATTTGAAATGCATTTTCTTGAGCTTAAATTAACCTGTGATCTTGAAAATTTAATCAATTAAACATGTTAACTTGACAAATGCATTGTCCAAATTTCATTACTCTACAATAATTTTTTCTTGGTGTTGGGATTTTTTTTTCCGTCTGTGTATTCTGTCTCAAACGTAAAATGTTTTTGGTTGAAATTCAGAAGAAAAAATTGGTCAAAGTCAAATTTGATGACGGATTCTTATTTAAAAAGACGAGACAAATAAAAAATAAGGAATAAAATCTTTCGATATCTCGCCTAGTTCTCGAGATATACCGTATCAAAAGTGAGGTGTCTTGAATTGAAATGCAGAAGAAAAATTTCTCAAAGGTCAAATTTAATGATCGATTCTTATGTAACACTACGAGACAAATCGAAAATAAAGAGTAAAATTTTTCGATATCTTGCTTAGTTTTCGGGATATACTGGGATTGTGTTGATATGCGGCCTGGATCAAAAATTAATTCTGCCAAAGCCACAATGGTGGACATGCAGAATGGATATTTCAGTTTTTTTTACTCCCACTTGTGGTTAGGTTGAAATGCGGCCTAAATCAGAATAAAAATAGTTATCTTGTTACCATACATCGTAAGCTTAATTGGGAATACCTGGAAGCAGTTTATATCGCAATACACGTTTTGTCACTAACTTGGTTCTCATGAAATTACTGACAGTAATAGATAAATTCTTTATCCCTTATGGAACAACAAAACCATTCTGGTACAGACTGCATTTAGACCTAACCACAATCTCCATTAAATTGCCGCTACAGAATCAAACTATGTAGACATACCCACGCACGCGTATTTGAATCGCAAACTGTATTTGCAGTAACAACATCGTTTGCTTCATCAAGATTCCTAGATTGCATAGCATAACTTAACACATTTAATTTGATCATACACTGTCAGTATAAACTGCAACGTGACGAAAGAAAGCGCAATACTAAATTCACTGAATCGCGATGTGAAACACACCCCTTTAAAACTCATTTTCAACACTCGTTAAAAAGTAATCCTAGTCTATTATGTGCAAAATAGCAAGGTATGCTGATTTTCTACACTACACCAACAAAAATTTGAGAACAAAGTCATCCCATTGAGAACTATGACTAAATATTTATAGACAGGACTGAAGTTTGCAAAACCTACAGCCCACTTCAACAACGATAATTAGAATTCAACTTACTTATGAAATGATATTCCAGGTTCTTTCCTTTCTTGCCTATTTGTACAACCGTATGCAACACAAGATGGAATTATAAAACACTTATACACATTACAAAATGAAATAATCACAGCATCTAACACAATCTGAATATCGCATTTGTTTGGGATCGCAATATCGCCACTGTGCATGTGCGAGAGTTTAGAGCCTGCTTCACAGATTTAACGTCATTTCTCCTCCATATATTTCCTTCCTCCATGGCTGCAACAATTTAAACAATTTAGAAGGCTCTATGGACAATACGTTAGATAGTGGCGATGATGTTGAGGAAACTGAAAACCAATTATCACGTACGAATGCTAATTTGCTAGCAGAATATGCCAATGAAAAAAGATTATCAATAGATCAAGATCCATTAAAGTATTGGAAAATTAACAGTACAAAAATATGGCTCGCATATATTTATTACTACCAAGTGAGCAGTTTTTTAGGGGCTTTACGAATTTCAACCAGTGGTTTTTTTCGTGAATCTCGTTTGATTGAAATTGGACACAATGAAACATCTCTTGCGATCCGTACCGAAAACTCATTTTATAGGAATTATCTTACATTAAGGACTTTTCGTAGTTAAAGTCTTATTATATTTTTTTATCAGATTTTCATGTTTTTTTTATGGCTTTACGTCCCGTTGACGTCAAGGTCATTGGAGGCGAGTCAGAACTGGGAGCAAGAAACTGAAAGGAATTCAGCCTTGCCTTTTTGAAGGAACAATCCAGGAGTGGTTTCGTGAATCCATGGAAAAACGAAATCTGGATGGCAGGACAGAGATAGGAACCCAAATCCTCCCAAGTGAAAGGCCATAATCCTTCTACCCACCGACGCATCTGCTGTACATTAAACAAATACCCCATCAAAATTTGACCAGTTCTTTTTTTTTTTTTTTTGGGGAATAACAATCGATGAAAAATTGATACCAACATGTGAACAATTTTAATTAAATTACTCAGCTTTTGACTTCACGTCAAAATGAAATATTTTCTATATTACCCATGGGACGATGGGCTGATTTTGTGAGTCTCGGTCAAGCAGACAGTTAATTCCTTCTCAGTAGCTTACAATTAATGTCCCAAACTCATTAAAATATATCTTAAAAGTACAGACTTTTTCTCGGTTGTATGTGTAGACATTGCAAAGTAACAACAAAATAATTTTGCTTGCAACTCAAAACCTACATTAGATGTAGGTATTTTTAGTATTTGTTGTTTAAATACAACATATGGATGATTAGCATCTTCATGGCGTTTTTCTGTTTTTCCGCAGGATGAGTTTTTACAATGTAGATGGTAAAACGTAGGTAAAGGGTTAATTGTAGCAGAACCTATTGCAAGCACAGTTGGGGGACTTGAGTTTCGCCATATGTCTGTGAAATATTTGAAATGTGTGCTCTCTATGATAAGTTTAGAGTTTGTTAGTGAAATGTTTAACTTTTGAGTTAAAAATGCGTAGGCTACTCTGAGTGATGTGTGTGTTTGTATTGATGGCTGTGATAATGATGTTTTGTATGTTTGGTATATGCGGAAACGACATAAGGGAAAGGTGCCTACTTTCCGAAAGATACCAATGGGACTGCCAAGTTAATAGTCTACATCCAATGAGCAAAACACTTTTAATCAGAAGTGGCGCAAAGCGTGGGCGACCGCCTACGGCACCGCGATCCTATGGGCCTTGCACACCAAACCCTTTTCTGATTTTTATTTCTCAAGAAAATTAAATAATTATGAAACTCTACATCGTCACTGGTTGGTTTATTCAAAATAAAGTTTTTTTGTTTTACATGCAGACTATTTGTCAATTCCCAAACTCAGATAGAATTGGGAAGGTTCTGTGTGCTGGAAACACTTTAGCAGCATTTTACAAATACGTGAGAATACTAAAGAACTTATGACGTTTATCTTCCAGTGGATGTTTCTTTCTTTTTTCTTTTTTTTAAAAAAAGCCGAATTAGGCATGAAAAAACAATATACCAGAAACACGAAAGGCTAATTCGCGAATCTCAAAACATTTGCGCAATTTGTTTGAGAGAGTAATTGAAATAATTAATTTTTTAGCCTCATATAATCCGGCATTTAGAGAACACAGAGAACCTCTCAAGATTGGTGAGAATTTTGATAACTTCATACCTGTAGACTTGTTTAATTTGATATCTTAATATGTTACGAACACATGAAAAGCATTAATAACAATAAACTTACACATCATTACCTCAGCCAAGACATTTAAAATTAATTGATCACATTGATTTAAGAAATTACCAAAAAGTAATTTGACATCTGTCTACAAAGATTGCTTTGTGGTTTTCACCCCGTTAAAATCTCGTAGGGCCGCCTCTTGCGGCTACAATAGCTGCCTCCCTGTCTGGCATGCTTTCTGCGAGTGTTTACAGGACTTCTGATTGGATTCGTAGCCATTGTTCTTGCAATAATTCGATGCGATGACCTATGGAGTATAGCCAATCCTGATGATCCCTCGCCTGAGATTTCAATTCGTCCCAAAGATGTTCTATAAACTTGAGGTCGGGCCAGTCCAATTGGCGATCATTGTATCGGCGTACCACTGCATACTAGCCCTTGAATCATGGCAGCTGGCATTACCATCCAGGAAGTAACACGGGCCAATGCCGTATAAACGCCGCAATGGTGGGAGCATTTCAATATCCAGAATATTACAATAGGCCTCTGTGCTCATGTTACCAAAGATAAACACCAGCGGCCGCGGAACAGCGCCACGCCTTGACTCCACTGACACCAAATTTCTTAGTAACACTTTTGGGTTAGATTTTCTGCAGATGGTGATTTTCTATCTAGTATTGGTTTCCTTCTTTTTCTATTTTCTTCTTTTTGTTTGCTTTTGCAGCTTTAAGTACATTTTATATTAACTTGATGTGACAATCTGCAAAGAACCTTTGTTTTGGCATTTGCATTTGCTTTTTTTGCTATTGTTTCACGACAATATCCTTTGGGCTCACAGAAAAAGAAGTTTCCGATCGTTGAAATGCCACCACAAAATAGAAATGATTTAATTACTTCTGTTTTTTGATTATTATTAATATACTCAAGTCAGCTTCACATGATAATAAAACATTGTATAATGTTAATAACCTGCAAGGAACAAACAGAATCCGTGCGGCAGCAGACAGAGGTCATGGCCACCAGCAGGTGGCCACTTTGCCCGATTTGGCGCCGTTACAGAAACGTCATTCTATCTTAACAATGCAAAGAAACAATCATGATCATCAAACCAGGAACTAACAGCAAAAACATCACTCTTGCAAAATAATTTTATTCAGAAGCTGTAAGTCATCAGATATTTTTTGGAATAAATTCATACACTGACCAATTACAAAAAATCAAGATACTAAAAAAACCACAAATATTCTGATTACTTAGAGAGATGATACGCTAACCGGATCAAGCTTCGCAAGGTAACAGAAGCCATATGTTGCACCAGTTGTGATTTTCCCCCCGCTTGATGGCACCATCCCTTGGCCGCTTTGCCCGGGCATCCCTACAGCTCCTCTTCAGTAATGCTCATGTCGGTAGACCTCTGCACATAATGTTCCAATGGAAACCGATACTCCTGTTGCTGCATAAAACTCTTTTCTGGTGGTAGCCATGGGTTTTATTATTATTATTATTATTTTAATGGCATTTGGCAACGGAGGCCATACAGCCAGCTCAAGGTAATTTAATTGCTTTCAGTGTATAGACGCCACAGGACGGACAGGACATTCACACAGACACACAACACTTAACATCCATGCCGGCGGCCGGATTCAAACCGGCGGCCTTCGGCACGTGGAGCTAGCACTCTAGCCCCTACGCTACCGAGGCCGGAATAGCCATGGGTTGTGCTCTATTTTTAACATTTTTAGGTTTCAGTGTTCTCTGATGTCTGAAATCAAAATGAAGGTCATCCAGGTTGACACAATCCACATCAATCTTCGACTTACACAGGACGAATGCGTTCGTTGATTTGGGGCAGCTAACTTTCACTGCAATCGCCCAAATAGAAATCCCAATGAAATGGCAGCTCAAAAATGCCGTTATACAAGTCCAATATCTCTGTATCTAGCGGCGTAGCTAAGTTAACAAGGGCCCGAGGCAACCAAAAAAAATATTCAGGCTCTATGCCAGTTGGGAGACTTCTTTTTTTAGCTCTACCAAGATGCGTGAGGTTTCAGGCAGGGGCTTCCTTAGTTGGCGGTCCCCCTGAGCTGACTTTGGGGGCCCCTGAGCTAAGCTTGAGGGCCCCCTGAACATGGGGATCCCGGTGCACGGCACCACCTAGCCCTCCGATAGCTACGCCACTGTCTGTATTTCGTGCCATCTCTTAATTAGCTGGCTTTACACGGGTCTCCAATACAAGAATAATGAGGCACTGGATTGCCTATCTTCAAAGGTATACAATTGCTTTTTTGTAGATAGTGTATTACCGATGAAATGATTCGTAGGGTAATAGCGGAAAATATTATTATATTTTGCTCGACTGCACTAGAGATTCTGGTCGAGTTGAATAGGAGTCCGTTATCCTAAGACTTTGCAATACATCAACCGACAAAATGAAAAAATTAACAGGATTTTTTGCTCTTGCTGAAACGACTGGAGAATATCTAAATAAGGAAATAAAGGAAGAACTAGAAAAATGGATAAAATATTCCAAACAGTCGTGACCAAGGATTTGACAATTGTACAGATATGGTAGGCATAAATAGTTGAAATAAAAATCAAATATTAAATATTAATCCCAAGGTATTTTCTACAGTCTACACCTTTTAGTTGCCACAGTTAGAATTTGCTGTTGGTAGATGCAAATAATTCTTCTGCGCCAGCAAGAACATTTTTTGCTTTTATTCAGAAAAATTATTTGCTATTTTAAATATGTAGAAAACATTGGAAAAGCTAATTATAAAGCCTTTAAGAGACACAAGGTGGGAAAGCATGATCGAGACAGTGAAGGTTGTATACGGAAGTCTCAGGCATACTTAGTGGTTGTCATGCTCAGCTTAGAATTTACCATGCCATCACATTTATGGTTTGACATATTATCATGTGTCAATATACTTAGAAAATTTTGGCAATATGTGCGAGTTCATTATATTATTGCTCTTGATCATTTGAGTACATTTTGTGATTGGATCAAAGAATATCGAGAATCTGGGTTCGTAAATGCTTGTCTAAAGCTAGTCAGTTTATTGAAAAAAGCTGTTATGATCTGCCAAAAGACGTTAAAAATAAAAGGGAAGCCAAAAATAAACGTATGTTTGATTACGAAAGCAGAGACTAACTTAAACAGTCTCCCAAAAGCCGGTAGGGAACAAGTTTTTCAACACCATGATTGATTCCATAGTGAGCAATATGGATTCAAAATTTATGTCCTCTGTGATCTAAGCAAGTTAGAAAATATTCCAAAAGAGCATGTATTAAAAACTTGCGCACAGTGTTGCGAGTGCGCAAGAGCAGTGATTTTTGCCTTACAAATTATATGAAGAATTATAAACAATTAGTGATGGATCGACGAATTTTCTGAGCCGGTGCAAAAACTTGAGATTGCCGCTTCTTCAAACGTAAAGTTGCCGTTCGAAGCAAATGATCCGGTTTAACCTCAACTTGATTCGACACTACAAACAGTGATCCAAAATTCACCCGACTTCATTAAAGATATGAAACAACTACTCCAATACACGACAGAAATAAGTTAAAAGAAATTTACCCAAATATTTTATAATACCAGTTGGTATTTTCTCCATTGAAAGGAGCATTTCAAAATTAAAATTATTTGCGATATACAATGGGTCAGCACAGGGCCGCATTTAAGCTTTGTGGGCCCCTAGGCTATACATGTGGTTATGGGCTACACCGCTGGCCGGGGTTGGGGTTGCGGTGCGGGCCCCTAGGCTACAGCCTATGTAGCCTATGCTTAAATGCGGCCCTAGGTCAACAGAGAGTTCTAGATTTGGCAATTTTATCAATTTAGGCAGATACAGCATCTAAGCTGGATTGCCGGCTTCGGCAGCGTAGGGGCTAGAGTACTGGCCCCACGTACCGAAGGACGCCGGTTCGAGTCCGGCCGAGGGCATGGGTGTTTAAGTGTTGTGTGTTATTGTGCTTGCCGTGTCCGTCCTGTGGTGTGTCTAGAATTACTTGAAAGATATATATGCACGTAGAGAAACTGGAAAACACTAGATGAAATAAAACACATACTTGAGCTGGCTGTATGGCCTAAGGAAGCCAAATGCCAATTATTAATTCTTTACTGTTAGTTATTACTTTATAATTTTAGTTACAGTAGTGACAGTTGCATTTATATATAAAAAAAAGGACAGTCATTGGGGACTGCCGACAGAAGTGAACACTTGAATATCATACGCGCAATACGTCATACTTATAGCTACAGATATACTAAATGGCAATAATTCAGTGTGAACTAGAGGTGAGCAAAGAGACTCACTAAAAAGAGCGGTGCTCATTTGATCACCCAGTGAAAAGAACTAGTTCTTTTGAACAGTTCACTAGTTCACTTTAAATAAAAACTAGATTACCCGTGCGAATAAAATACGATGAATAGTGAGGTTGAATGCTTGTAATATAATGAAAAGTAAACAGAGAGTGGTGGGTGAATGGTTAACGTTCTGGCCTTGCATTTGGGAGGACGCGGGTTCGAATCCCCGTCCGGGCATCCAGATTTGGTTTTCCATGGTTTCCCCAAATCACTCCAGACGAATGCCGGGATGCTTCCTTCAAAAAGTCCATGGTCGAATTCCTTACCGTTCCTTGTCCCCAGTCCCATCCCACCTCTAATGACCTTAGCCGTCGACGAGGCGTAAATCAATAAGTAAAAAAACAAAAAGTAGTAGCAAATATTTATTTGTTTAGTGTAATTGGTAGGTATCAAAATTCTTACAACGTATTACGAAACAGTTAGGAAAATTTAAATCGCACTGTATGTACGATAAACTGTCACTGACCTTAACAGAATACAACCAACCTGAACAAAATGCACACAGCATATCAACATCTCTGTGATACGTGTTGCTGTGCGAATAAAATGTTTACATTGGAATTGTACAGCAAAACAAAAAAAATTCCGTAGCAGAAAAATATATCCGAAAAGCTTCTTATTGTATAAAAAAAAACTGTTTATTGATATCTCTGTGATATCTGCTACTACAATCTAGCAACTTGGCTCTGAACTGTCTCATGCGCGCGACCACTTTCAGAATCAAATTCCGAAAAATTCATTCTTAATTTACGATTTTACCTAATTGTAGACCTTAATCTTTAAAACTATATGTCAATTATCGATTTAGGTTTGGTATCGAAGGAGATAAATGGCTCGTAATAATAATAAACACGTTGCAGAAATAATATTAATACTTTTGCCCTTTATGGGTCGAATTCCAAAAAAATCCTTTCTTAAAATATGGTGTACTTTACTAACACCTCAGTCTTTAAAATGATACATCGTTTTATCAATTTTGTTGAATGGAGATAAATGACTCGAGACACAAAAAAACCGCATTTTAGAAATACCGATATTTTTGCCCTTTAAGGGTTCAATTCAGAAAAATCTATTCTGTGACCACAGCGAAGACCTTAGTCTTTAGAATGATACCTCATTTATCTATTTCGATTATATATTAACGGAGATAAATGGCTCTTGACACAAAAAAGCGTTGAAGAACTATAGGCACTTTTTCCCTATAAGGCCTGAATTTTAAAAGAATTCTTTCTTAATCTATGATGGCGTGAAAAGTTGAGTTATTACTCTTCATAATCCAACTTCATTTATTGATTTTGGTTAGGTATAAGGGGAGAAAAATGGCTCGAGACACAAAAAGCTTATTTTAGAAATATTAACATTTTTTGCCTTTAAGGATCAAATTACGAAAAATTATTTTCTTAAAATATAATGTGACCACGCCACAGACCTTAATCTTTATTAAGATCTATATCGGTTAGATATGAGGGGGGTGAATGTCTCGTGACACAAAAATGCATTGTAGAACCATTGATACTTTTTCCCTTTAAAAGTTGAATTCCAAAAAGAAATCTTTTTTAATATATGATGTCATCAAAGCTCAGACATTACTCTTCATATTCCTACTTCATTTATCGATTTCGGTTAGAGATCCATGTAGATAAATGGCCGGAGACACAAAAAAAAAACGCATTTTAGAAATATTGGCATTTTTCCCCTTTAAGGGCTGAATTACGAAACATCCTTTCTTAAAGGACCACGGCGGAGACCTTAATCTTTAATAAGATACCTGATTTATCTACATCGGTTAGATATGAATGGAGATTTTGTACGAACCATCCAAGAATTCGTCAGAAGTCATTCCGGGGACCATGAAAAACTGAAATCTGGATGACCGGACGGTGATTTAAATCTGTATCATACCGAATGCCAAACCCGAGCATAACTGCTTACTCATTGGAATGAATCAGGATACCTCGAACTGACTAAATATGTTGTTATTAACTTCAACCTTCAAGTTTATTTTTCTAGGAATACCAACGGTAAATTTTTACCGCTTGGAAAATTTAATTCTCTATAATTAGTGAATTACCGCCCCCTTGCTCAGTTACTTGTGGCACCGTGATGGTGTCCGGCGCTGACACGGGTTTAACTGGTTTGGAGGCGACCATAAATTACGTGAGGTGAAATAGGGGAGGAGGGGGTCCAGCGAAATCTCACCAAGGGGGAGGGGGGGGGGGTCACTGTTGATGATGATTTGTCCGAAAGATGGGGACGTTAATGCTGGGTCTTTTTGGTGTCTTTTTGAAGACTTGAAGGGGCCTGCAACGGGTTTCACCGTCTCCCTTCTTCATCTCTCATTTCATACAACACAAACAACACTCCACCCCAAGGCTGCCCAACCCCACGAAGTGGCCCGCCAGCTGCTTTGGATTTACCCGCCAACCAGGATCGGCTTAAGGAATTTCGGGGCCCCCTGCGAAGTTTGATTTCGGGGCCCCCTACTTCTTTTCTAGATGCAATTTGACTTCACTTTATGAACACATACATAGACACACACGTATATATATGTGTGTGTATATATATATCTTGCGCACAAACGGGCCAGCAGTTTATTGAGTATTAGCTGAACGGGAAAACTTCGCCGAGTCTTTGGTGTTTTATCAATACATCTCAAATGGATCTCCCAAATACTGTCACTTTCATTTCTGGCTAAGCTATTGTGTCAAATGAAATTGTTTTCGTATTCAATTTATAACTAATATATTTATAATACACTTTTTGTATACAAAATTTCTTTTCTTGCCTTTCTTTGCTAGTACATATAGGTTTTTGGGGCTGGAGACACGTGAGCAGGCAAACACATTTTAATTAAATAACTTTTTATATGAAACGTCAAAAGACGAATGAGTTTATTCGAACGAAATTACATATTTGCTGAAACAGGTTCAGAGCAACACATGCCTTTAAATATATAGGCCTATTGTAATTACATCAGATACGACTTTCTCAAAACTGAATCTGATAAAGGACTTCTCGTGGAACTCCACGCCTCGGAAACGTCTATTGTGAACGCAGCTTATTAACATTCAAAAATTTGTAGATTATTTATTTTAGCAGAAAAATTGTTCGTTAACTAAGGACAAATTTTGACGAGGATCGTGGCGGGGCTCCCTCAAACTTGGGGCCCCCCGCACTGCGGTTCTTGCGGTAGCCTTAAACCGGCCCTGCCGCCAACAGCAGTGGTCTAGAATATGCTAGCTCAAAAACCTCTGTAAAGGTCCCATTGATGGTTTTTACTTTTTGATTGTAATTAAACTGTGTTTCTTATACCTTTGTTATACTTAAATATCTATTGTAACTATAGGCAAGTATTATGTGCCCCGCAGACTAACTCAGAACCGAAATTGTGTCGCGTAGGCTAACTTAGAATCGAAATTATGGCCATCTCCAGAATCGGTTGGACAGCCTTGCTCTGCAATGAACATACTTTCAAATTCATCTACACCTACAAAAACACACGAACACACACTGGGGAAGACAATGGGAACCCCCCCCCCCCCAGTCCATCTTCCCAAGAGAATTCCCCTGGAGGGACATGTCCTCCACGCCGTCCGTCTATGCCCGGAATCGGGTATGGCATCACAAAAGGAAGAAACTTCAGAGTCAGGTGATAATATGTAGAAAATTGTCTCATATTTATTTAAAATAGAAGCTTTATTTTAAAACTGCTAATATTTAAAGCATAAATTTGTAGCAATTTAACAACCGGTCTAATTATGTTTAACTCGTATTTTTAAACTATTTCACTGTTTAAGGCATTTTGTTCAGCACCTCCCCACCTGCTGAACAAGATGTAGGTCCAGTCTCCGACATCCTTGCAAATTAAAATTTAAGTAATCCTTTCTACCAGAAATTATTTGCTAATTTTTGGTCAGAGCCACGTCTTTCCTTTATGCAGAATATTCCTGATTCTTCCCTCCATATTCATCCCACCCTCATTAGCGGTGGGTTATTAGATTGCAAATAACGATCATTTAAGCTTACATATAACGACCATCTCAGTGAGCAAGTAATACATAAAAAGGTAAATGTTCACTTGCTGCTACTTCCTACACAGTCTGCTTAAGAAACCGGTAGGCTGTAAATGAGAAGATCGCCTAACAGAAAAAACATTTCATTTAAATATGACCCTAAGAACTTAAATCAATGCCCTACGATTCTAGAAATGTTTCTCTAACTGGTCTGATTTTCGCTAGTCATTTCCATACTTTAACGTGAAGTCATTTTTTAAAGTGAGATATTCAAGCCAGAAGATAAAAGTAAAATCTGTGGTACATGTACAAAGCACAGCTGCAGTTCACTGTCATATTACAAATACCTGTTTAAATACTAAAACAGACAGATTAACCAAGTAAAAGCTTTAATAAATACATATTAAAATCTATTTAACCAAACAACAAAGCATATGAAAATATCACTCAAATTCTCAAACAACAAAAATAATTTGTAGCATCCTATACGTTAAATCCGATGGGCTTTTTGAATAGTAGTCTAGGTATATCTGCTACACGTTTCTACTCACTGCTCATGAACTTAAGTATTGCTGCTACTTGGCCTTTATTTGGACGGATGGCCAAAAGGCGAGACAAGTTAAAACTTAGAGCCATGTTTTAAATCTGCCTGCAAATACTTTATCGAGTAACTGACTACGTCTGCTTACGAGCAAACATCTTATCTTCCCTCAAACCGCTCTCGAGTATGAACAAGGTCCGACAAACAATACAACATCGGTGCGGGGAACGAAGGACGAGGAGGAGTTATCGGTGGAAGTAGTGGGGATAGGAGAGGTGAACTGCGAATCACAAAGATCCCTGTCATAACACTGGGTATCAAAGTTCAGACATACAGAGCCGTAAGAACTGTTCTACAGCCTTTGCTACAGACTCCTTTCCATTAACAGACCTGGCTTCCAGGCAGTTACGGATCTTCAAATTTTGGGCCGGAGCAAAAACTTTAAGATTTCCGCCCTTTCTGCAGCTCTGGACTGTAGAGCTAAATATTGCCGCCCGGTGCAAGTGCCCAAGTTTGCCTACCGCGTACTGCAAGACCAGTGATTTAGTAGTAATTGATGACTTGCAGCTCAGAATAGCGCATTACAAAGCACTTTCGGGAAGAGCAATTTATCTGCTAGCGTTGCGGGAAACAAAAGCTGAAAGGATTGCTACTTATATAATATGGTTTTTTAAGCCTCGTTCACACTGGTAGACAATTGCGCAACTGGTGTCTATGAACAAAATTCTGCGATTGGTGATAGACATTCGGGAACCTGTCCGTTGACAAAAATGCCGTGTATATAGGTCTCCCGTCTGGAAAGGAAGACTGAGACATGTTGCACAACATTTCGTAGTGTCGAAGTATTGTTTAGACAGGAACTGCCGTCTGTTCTCGCCGCGCTTCGAACTCTAGTATCTTTCTTCCATTTTAATTATTTTTAAAATGTGGTCACTGGAGAAAACAAAATATGTCTATGGGACGTGGTTTTCACTGTCAAAAAACGCAGAAATAAAATAACAACTAATGTTCGAAGCAGGAATGATGGTAAGAGCAGAATAGCACTAGAGAAAATTTTATTCAAAATGAGAAAATTTCGTTTCAGATATTAATATACGACTGAGAAAGAACTTTTTAAAACTCTATATGGAGCACAGTGCTTTATGGCAGTGAAGCATAAACTTAAGGAATAGCTGAAAAAAGGTAAAATTGGAGAATGTGAAAAGTAATGCTTTAGAACGAGGCTGCTCAACCTTTTTAACAGTCGGGCCAAATGGACGATCCAAAAATGTGTGGCGGGTCATAGTTCCCATTTTTATTTCTTTTAATAAACAATGAGTTTAAAAGTCTTGTGCAACAAAAAAAATCCAGTATTCTGAAATTTAATTGCCGTTTATTTAAATAATACAATAAATCATCTTCTGCCAAATGAAGAAACAAAATTCTATGTAACAAAAAAAAAAAAAAAAAAAAAAAATAACCCTAAGGTAATTCGTACAATCAATTGGATTTCTGACATTGTTTCTATTTTAATAATTTTCCTAGGCATCAGATCAGATGTTGACAGTAACAACAAGTCAGAAATATGTCGGTCAGTTAGAGATGCACGGTATTAATTTTTTGCAAAGATATGAAAAAATCTTTTCACGAAGATATGTTGATCCGAAGGCCAGTTGTTGCAGGAAAGTCTTCTTTCGCTGCAAGTTTCTAAAGAATTTTGAAACACTGAAGAAATCTTTCAATCTTTCAGCAAAATTTTTTTTAAGCGCAGAGTGATTTTACAATTCAGTGAGTTCCAACTGAATATTGGCAGGATAACTGATTATTTCAGTCAAACAGATTATGAAAGGATTCACAAAAAAATTATATTTTGTTTTTTACTTTCAAAATTCTGGAATCTGCTCTGAAACGACTGATATAAGCACCTAATTTTAAATTCTTACTTAGAACAATCGAGAATGACAATGTTGAGATTCTCTTTCGAATCTTTGACTATATGGTAAAACGTCAATATTTTCTTTGGCTAAATTAATTAAAATCTGGTTCTCGAAGCACAAAGGGATAGAACGCTGCCGGTGTTTGACCTTACGAGCAGGAGAGCCAATCGCGTGAATCATTTGGTCTTCGGAACAGATTTTCAACTAGGTGGGAATTTTCAAACTTGCTCACGCGGACCATTTAAAATTCGCCCGCGGGCCACATTATGGCCTGCGGGCCTGGGGTTGATCAGCCTTGCTTTAGAAGGATGATAAAAATGAATTAAGTGAACAGATAAAGTATGAAATGAATGTTTTGAAAATGACGGGCAATGAAAGAAGTTTGTGGAAGAGTTTTATACAAAGAAGAAAGAGCACGGTGTGTCACATTTTAATATTTGCAGGATTGATTAAGTTGTTAGTCGAGGGGACAACTGAAGGAAAGAATTATAAATGATGACAGAGATTATAATAGGCTACATGAATCAGATAATTGCGGACTACTGCTGTAAGAAGTATGTTGAGATGAAGAGATCAGCGCAAATTAAACGGTGTTTGCAGTATTTTTTTTTTAACTGCTTTACGTCTCTCAACAGCGAGGTCTTTAGTGACGGGAAAGGATGGGGGCAAGGAATGGGAAGGAATTCCGGCCATGGCCTTTTTTAAAGGAAGCATCCCGGCATTTACCTGGAGTGATTTGGGAAACCATGGAAAACCCAAATCGGGATTCGCGGACGGGGATTTGAACCGCCGTCCTCCTGAATGCGAGCCCAGATCGCTAACCGTTACACCACCACGCTCGGTGTTTGACAGTAGAGGGGCTGACAAATGAGTCACCACTCACCCTTTACTGCCTGCCTACGAGAAACTGGGCTGGTTTCCTGGAAAACCATCTGAAGTAAATCTTCATCATTTGGGGTCAACCACGTGAAATTTTAAATCCCATGCCATCTTCCAATCTCAGTCAGGGCGGCACATCGAGGGGGGCAAAACGAGTGATCGACAGTCGCCGCGACAAAATTTTTTTTTTTTTTTTTTTAGCTCAACAGCTGCTTGGGGCGGTCGCCAACACTCGAGATGGCAACAATGGGGGCGGCAAAGAAGGGCGGCAATCTCACAGTTTTTTGACCCGGTTCGGAAATTTCCTAGATCCACCACTGGCTGTAGTTAAATAGGGGGCGGCATGATCGATATTGCACGCGGGCGCTCAAACAGCTAGCGGCGGGCCTGATCTCAGTTCATCACATTACGGGTTCCAGAAGTTTTTCGTACCACGCCCCCCACCCCCCCCCTCACACACCATAATTGTATTGTTAATATGGGGGCGTCCATTAATTACGTGGTTAAATAGAGAGAGGGGGGGGGGGTGGTTTCTGGTAAAATCTCACCAAATCTCGTAAAGGACAGTAGAGCTAAAAAAAAAAAAAAAGGCCAAAGAGTCGACACGGTAACCGACTTTACAGGGGGTATAACCGCCCTAGGAAGCATATAAGCAAAAAAAGAAGAAGAAGAAAGATCTAAAAAAACTACGGGTTGGATTAGCTGGGGAGGGGGAGGTCTTTTCAAAATCTCACGTCTCTTAGGGGGAGAGGAGTGTCCGGCCAGATCTCACCAAATCTCCAGAATTCCGGAAAAACACCTCACGTCAGTAATGGACGCACCCTAAGGTAAATGCCTGCTATTCAGTACTGAAAATGACATTTCAGAGGAAACTCACTAAATATGTATATTTTAAACTCTAAGAGACGGCGAAGGAGACATGGTATTTGTGATGGCGCGTAGAGCTAGCTTATCATTCACACGGCGTGCCCCCAGCTTGGGAACCTTTACATTCTAAATTACTATTACTGAATACAGGTTCCTTTGATAAAACCTGTGGTGTCCGCCAACGTCTTTTGTTTCTCTATTGAGTTTCAAAAATAATAGAGACATTCATTTACACAGAAGAAACTCTAGCCATCTGCGCAGCAATCAATTATGGGTTAGACAAACACTTTGCATAAATCTTAGTACTTACTGACTCTAACAGTGCTATTCGGAAATTACAGAACCCAGCATGGAATAACAAGATGCACCAATATCTTTATGAAATTATTAGAGTAGTGTCAGAAGACCATTCAGACAGCATACAAATAAACTTTCTTTGGATCAAAGGCCATTTCGGAATATTGCATAGTGAAATCGTCGACCAGCTGACGAAACAGAACACCAACAGAGGACACTTCACAGGCATCCAACTACCTTCGAGGTATTTTATCCCACTAGCCACTAGGAAGGCATACCTTAAGTGGAAAGAAGACTGGTCCTAGATGCAGCTACTCAGAGGAAAACACTATGTAGCAATACAACCAATATTACCAACGACACCGTGGTTTACAGAACATCATATAGTGAGAAGACACATAACAATCATTATTAAGATGAGATTAAGACATGGTTGTTATCCACACAATTTATGCCACCATCGGACAATAGAATCACCGATATGCACCTCTGATTAAGAGATCTAAAAGCTCAACCACATCATGCTCTCCTGTTCGCAGTACCAGCTAGAGTGCAAGCAATTCTACAGGCACCTAAAACACCTATCTGTCGATTTGCAGCGAATGTTACTACCATTTTGCAATCAAAAAATGCACAGATTTATAAAGCAATTATCAGCTTCCTCCAAGACTCTGAAATGAAGATATGAATCCCACAACGGGTTACAAGAAAACTAGGACAAACCTATGACAATGTTAAATGCTGGCTAAATGATTTCATACCACAGGCCAAAATAAATAAAAGAAATTACTGTAGCAGCTATCAACCCACAGGCAGCAATCTCTCCTGCCAAGATGAAGATATCTCCAATAGAGACATGTGTATATGTATGGATGTGTGATAAATTCTAACAACTGCTTCGCTAACTGTTCGTAACAGTCCATATACAAAAGTTTTAAATTGTCTATAGACAGCTATGCGATTTTGTGTAGCAGTATGGACTAGACTTTACAAATCATTAGAACAATTTTTGCCTAAAATTCTGATCTTCTTTTCTTTTTCAGAAAATTGTTCAGCATCTATGTCAATCATTTATTCCAGTCCTCTCTTACATACAGATGAAAAATTTCCCACTCCATTATACCTGAAATTGTCACTCTCATCTCTTCCCTACATATAACATTTTCATTGGAAATAAATACCTTATACTGCTGTAATATAATTCCATGTGGTCATAATGACCTGGAGACAGGGTTGCTATTGGCTGCGCATTCCGACCCTGTCGTAGCCGCCTTAGCATAACCCGGCAATCCTACCGGGTACAGGGGACCTACAGTTTAACGTGGAATCCAAACCAAGGAAGCTTTCTGGCGTACTTCTCATTACACAGCAAGCTGTTCCAGAGGTGAAGGTCAGATTAAGCGCCTTCGAAAATCCCTGCCGAGACAGGGATTTGAACCGGGGACCTTTTGATCTCCAGTCACACGCCTTAACCACTGAGTCACCAGACCACTCACCTCATACTGTCCATAACCATAAAATATGTATTCTCAAGCTCCCTTATTCAAATGACTGCCAACCCATTCCCTCCATCACATCTTTTATAGTGTGTTTCTTGCATAAGACATTCTTCCCCAACCTTATCATATCTTCAGACTGTTCCTAAATCCCATCAACTGAATTAATGCTTTCCTTTCGTGCATAGCATCTTTTCCTAGATTATCTCTTCATTTCAACATCCCGTGCTTTCTTATAATTGTATCTATGTCCAATTTTGCCTTGGTGTTTTATATTATTTTTATAACCATCACAACTGCTTTATGATCATGCGAGTCCACAATATTTGTAACAGGAATAATAAGGAAGAAACCATATTTTATCCTCCTTTTGATTTACTCCTTCATTTATGAAAGGCCTCAGCTTTCACTTGACTGTTTACAAATCTCTGCTCCCTTGTATTATAAAACCTACTTCCTTCACATACCACACCTGGAACATCTTACTCCCACAAGCCTCAGAGAAATTCTCATTGCCAACCACTCTTTTAACCAAGACTACTATTACTTCTACTTGTGGTTTGTGCATCTCCACTGAGTAACTGAACCAAATTTGTTCATGTACGGCCTTGATATATTCTCATCATTACCTTTTAACTTCCAAGTTGCAATCCCTCCTTTTATTCTTCTTCTTTGGTGTTAATGATTTCTCCCTCTTTGAATCATTGCCCATTTATTTAGCTCTTACTACTTCCTCCTCAGCAGCCATCTTCCAACATATAATCTTTCCTTCATGTCCGTATCAGTCAATCCTGAAGGATGCTGGTTGTTTCCTCCAGATCTGAAATCTTCCAGTACCTAAACTTTCACAAAACTTTACAGAAAGGGATAACACTTATTGAAGCTTCTTTAATCAATATACTGCCACAGGAAATGAAAAGTTATCCACAAAAACCCAACAGGTTTAAATCCAGACTGATAATATTTTTTTTTTCTTCAGAAACCAATTTACTCTGTGTAATAATTTTATTCTTGGAATTTGGCCATCAAAGGCGTCTGAATATAATATGCGTATATTTTTTAGGCTGTGGGAGGGGAAGATGTCAGTGTTACTCACAATCACTAATATATTGCACGATTATATTGCTGAAACTGTTTACCAATGTATCAATTATGACTCTCTGGAAATTTATACCAGACACATATATTCAATTAAGAAAGTTCATGATAGTTTTTCCTTTAGCGATGTTAAATATCAGCAAATCCTTATCTCGTTATAGTCACAAAGGCAATTATACATTTCCTTCCTTAATGTTCTGAATTTATTACACTTATAAGCTGTAGAGAGAGTGAACAAGAGTACAGATCATGAAAAATAAAATGTACTTACATCATACTGGCAGGCAGGCAGTCACCACAATCAATCACAATGAACAAACTGGACAAAACTGAGGGCTCTATTGTATCACGGTGGGCCTTAAATAACCTGGGGGTAACTGTACTCTGGGTTGTCTGATGTCTTTTCCACATTGTTGTTACCAACCCCACCTTCTCAAATTTCTTTGTTTTTCCATCCCCTCTATATTATAGATCAACCCACAGATAACACCTTTTTCAGAAGGAGACTTTTGGAGTTTATGGAGTGGTACCATGGCGCATTGATCGGCACACCAAACTCTGGGTGGTAATACGGTGACTGGCCATTTAGCGTGGCCTGTGTGCCATAATGGCTTCCACAGCAGAAATTCTTAACTCAAATCTACTATCTGCCCCACTCTCGCTATGGCCACTTGCAATTCTTCATAATATTTCTTACTACCTGATACCCACGACTTCGTTCGTGTTTGTAAAGAATTTGGATTGACAGATACCGACATCTAACCACCATAGTGCACGATGGGAGACTCGATGCTATTATCACACACAAACGCCAGTCATCTGCACTATGTAGTTCAGGCAGCAAAGTAAAAAATACGGACAAACATGTCTTTGGTCGAAATAAGAAAATATCCTTGATCGGACCTTTGAACCACCATATCTTCCACATCTCCCACAGTTACTCAAATTTGGCCAACGTTGTGATTGAAAGGTGACTCTGTGTTACTACCACACACAAACGTCAGTGATGTGCGATAGATAGTTTTTGCTGAAAAGTGATACATCAAGACACGTGCGTCTTTGGCAGAAATATGAAATTGCCACACGTCGACCATGTTCAACCCCCCTATCTCCCACACTCCCATTGCTACCGACATCTGACAACCATAGTGCATGCCAGGAGACACGATTCTACTACCACACACAAACACCAATGGTCTATGCTATGTAGTTGTGACAGAAAAGCGACATATGTGGAGACACATGTCTTTGGTCAAATTACGAAAATATCCTTGACCAGCCACTTTCAACCAACATATCTCCCACACTCCAACAGTTACTGAAATTCGGCCAATGTTGTGATCGAAAGGTTACTACCACACACAAACGTCAGTGATTTGCGATTGATAGTTTTTGCTGAAAAGTGATACACCAAGACACATGCGTCTTTGGCAGAAATATGAAATTGCCGCAGGTCGACCATTTTCAACCCCCATATCTCCCACACCCCCATAGCTACCGACATCTAACAACCATAGTGCATGACAGGGGACACGATTCTACTACCACACACATACACCAATGGTCTATACTATGTAGATGTGGCAGAAAAGTGACATATGCAAAGACATATGTCTTTGGTCGAAATACAAAAATATCCTTGATCGGCCACTTTGAACCACCATATCTCCCACACTCCAACAGTTACTGAAATTCGGCCAATGTTGTGATCGAAAGGCGACTCTGTGTTCCTACCACACACAAACCTCAGTGATCTGCGGTAGATAGTTTTCTCTGCAAAGTGATACACCAAGACACACGTGTCTTCGGCAGAAATATTTAAGTGGCGCAGTTTGACCACTTTCAACCACCATATTTCCCATGCCCACACAGCTACCGATATTTGACCACCAGAGTGCATGATGGGAGATTCACTGCTACTACCACACACAAACATCAATAGTTTATCCTATGTATTTGTGGCAGGAAAGAGAAGTATAAGGAGACACAGATTTTTGGTCGAAATATGAAAACGCCCTGCAATAACCAACTGTAATCATCATATCTTCCACATCCCCACAGCTATCGGCATTCGGCCAACGTTGTGCACGATAGGAAACTGTATGCTACTTCCCCACACATACACCAGTGATCTGTGCTATGTGTTGGTGGCTGAAAAGTGAAATATAGGGAAAAAAAACGTCTATTTTTATATATATACAAGATTAATTATTTAATCTTATCTCTTAATGTTTCTACTTAGTTTTTTAAAACTTGTACCCAATGTATATGTGGCATCACACTACACCTAATTTCTCCTTTGTCATGACTACACTTTAACATAGAATCTGAACTTGGCATGTTCATACGATTAAGCATAACTCTTAAAAATACCTAGTCCCACCTAGATTTGAACCTGGTACCGTGGACTCTAAGAGCAAGCACTTTAATGACTGGGTGATCAGACTGATCTATTGCAGCAATTATATCCCACAAAACCAATTTTCAGTAAAAATAGGTAAAGTATTGTGGTTGTTTAGTGACAACCCAAGTCTGCACTCTATAGTTTATATTCATTTCATTTTTATCAAACAGAATTGTCTCTTTCGGTGTAATGGATCTTTGATTTAAAAATTTCTGATGACTATGCAATTATGCGTGCCATGTTTTAGTAGACAACAAGACTTTGCCTATTTTTACAAGAATTGTTTTTGTGGAATTTCATTTCTGTTTGTATGTTAATCTTTTATTCCAAGTCGTTGCTCAAACAAAAATTGGTGGGTAAGGACATTTCAAAATTAAATTTACCAATACAGGTTTGTCTTATAGCAACAAAGTGCACACTCTTTGTAAATAACATGGGTAAGCTATACCAATTACCATAGATTTAACTGCACCATTAGTAAATCCTGAGTATCTTCTAAGTACATGTAGGAACAAAGTAAAATTTAATATTGATATATTCTTTACAGGAACTGAGCAAAAATATTTAAATCCAAGTAACATTTAATGTTGGTATATTCTTCAACAGTACCACAATAATGTGATGGCTATATTCTCTTTCATCAGAAGCCAGAAAACCTGAAGTTTATAGCTTGCCAATGACAAGAAGCCTCAATGACTGACTACCAACCATAAATAAGTTTGACACCACAATGTCAGTTTACAAATTTAAACCACCATGTAAGAATGCTATGCGAAATGCTTCTCATTTGTGCCAACATGCTGGCCGATTCGAAGGCATGTTCTAATTCTATGTTCTGCCACCGGAGATGTGTACTTTTGTCCCAATCGAAACAAAGCTGCTTAATACACCACTTCATCTGGCCGATGTACAGTTATTAGAATTTCATGTGGCTCATTATTACAGTTATTAACATTTCATGTTCCGGGATACCGATTCCATAAGAAGTTCTAACTCTCCCGGTAGATTGTCCTAATCACATATTCTTGTGTCCTGTGGACTAGTGTAATGAGAAATGTTTTGCACTGTGCCAGATGGATACGGCCACATGTTTTGATACAGGTCCGCGAGTGTAGGCTTTCTAGACACAGAGTGTCCTAACAGGTTTATTCTCAATGCAAATATCCAGGAATGGCACTTGGCCTTTTCAACATCCACTGCAAACTTCACATTTTTAGTAAGATTATTTGAATGAAGGAAAAGTCCATCAACGTTGTCTTGACCATGGGGTCATATGACGAAAGTATCACTAATGTACCAGTAAAAGGTTTCATGGGAGAGTTTGCTAACACTTTCTCCTCAAAATCTTCCATGAAGAAATAGGCTAACTCTGGTGACAAATGACTGCCCATGGCTACTCCATCAATTTGTTCACAGTATTGCCCCTCGTACAAGAAGTACAATGACTGGAGTATGTCGCATAGCAACTCAACTAAGCTAGGCTTGAAGTGCTGTTGTAGTAGACTGGTGAAGAGCGAAACTGCATCAAACAAAGCTCAGCATCATATCTTCTTGCCACAGTTATTAATGGTGTTAAAAAAATCTAACTGTTTTGAGACTTGGCATGGACAACTTCCCACTCTAGTGACAACAGCCTGATAAGGTTTTGGGCCAGGTAATAAGTAGCTGATCCAATGGTACTCACTATTGGCCATAATGGGGTTCCTGTTTATGGATCTCATGAAATCCATAAAGTTTCATTTGAACAGCTGCAAGGGTTTCTTCTGGCAGACCCAAATCACTAAGAGGAGCAGTTTTTTTTTCCATTTCTTTTTTTGCCACCATGGCATTTGTTTGATCCCATGAAATCTTGCAGTACTACCAAATTCACCAAAAGTTCTTCCATTATCTGTCAATAATCCACTATAGTAAGAACTACCATTTGTCTGCTAGTATGACTACTGTCTTGGTTGTCATGTAATGACTGAAGTATTTTACACTAAACAGCTGTTAGTGCGCGGTTGAAATATACTTCGTATCTGATCTCGTAAACTGGGATTATAGTTTCCAATGGATGCTGGTCAACATTCAATGTTTTGTACTCTGCGGGATGCTAATATTTGAAACTGCGCTAGATGACATAAAAATGCCTGCCATTGCCATGTCAATCAACAATGTGGCCTTGGCAAGCTATGAACTTCAGGTTTTCTTGCCTGTTCATATTTCACCTGAAGTTAACGACAGAGTACAGGCGTTGAAATAATTTTACAGTTTTATGTGATGAATATATCAATATACAACACTGAGAAAAACTTTGTTCATTTATAAAATTTAATGTGTTAGTTAAGGTTACCTGATCGCTTTGCACAACAGAGCTATATAAATATTTTCTTATTTCCTAATCAATCTCTTTCTGTTATCCTTGAGGCCTTTTCCCTTACAATCTTAAAACACTTTCTTTGAGAGACCAATACTGGATTAACCACGTAGCAGGAGGTAGCAAATGCTACGGGCCCCGCGCCTTCTAGGGGGCCCCGTGGCTCCTAGGGGGGCCCCGCACACCTAGGCTAGATGGGCGACCTTTTTTTTTTTTTCTCTCTCTCTCTCTTTTTTGCTCTACAATTTTCCCCCGGATTGCAAAAATCAAGGGCCTCTTCTACACATTATCTTCGGGCCCCGTGCTGTCTTAATCCGGCCCTGTTTGAGACCCATACCTGCCCAATTTTAAAATTGTGTTTCTGTAAAGACTCTGGATCACTAAAATTTTAACATTTGCATTCAATCGACCATGAACTAAACATCCAAAAATTTGTGAGAGCAGATTTAAGTGAAATATCATCTACTTACCTCATATAATTTGTTGACAAACTTTTCAATCACTTATCACTGGAAAAAGTATACACTAGGTAATTTATTTTCAATATATTAAATATTTATTTTCAGTCAGACTTCAAAGATGAAGCTATGACTTTCTTCACATTCATAAGAATATTTCATTTTCAGTTCCTTCTTTTAAAATGCAAGTAGTTTTCGTGCGACCACAGTAATATTTTTTTTTATGATGAAGAGAACATTATCTTGAATAAGACAACTGCATGATCAGCTGCACTCGGTGGAACATTCTGATCCACTAAATCTCGGTGAATAAACACTACACTTTGATAACATCCAGATCAGAATTTTCAGGTTTAACGAAAAAAGTGATGATGTAATTCTCTTCCTTTGATTTTAAACTCCCAATGTGACTACGCACATCACATGATAGGCCAAATAATTTCTTCTGCTATATGCTATGTTAATACTACACCAAACAATTGTAAAAAAAAAAGAACTGTACACACACACAAATGTTTCGCATTTTCTCGATTTTTAACACACACTGAAATTTTACAAAGTATGCTTTCCTAAAAGTCTGTTAATACGGTTTTCCTTTGAGTTGTTCATGGTTACAGCAGTTACACAATCTGCACAAATTGCCAACCAGCCATACAATGCAGATGGAACTATCCAGAAGTGGGGAAAAAAAAGCGATATTCAAATGATTGCCAATTCGACTTTTAGAATCAGTATTGGTGTAAAATTGGAGAGAGAGATGGATTATTGACTACAGTAAGTTCTAAAGTACTTTGGAATAATCTTAATATCAAATGAAAGAGGCTCCAATGCACATAGAAGAACACTTTCTGCCATTTACAAAATCAGAAACTTACCACAACTGTCCACAAAATACACAATAATCTACATCTTTCCCTTGCCAAAAACTTTTTATCCATGTTTTACAGTCACTAATCTAGTCCTAATGGTCTTCCGTAACTTACCTACTCTTATATGTGCAAGACTCATCCTTCCCCATCTCAACTGTCAAACATCTTTCTCCACACAATTATCAAAATTGTTTCACATCCTCATTCTGCAGTTTCTTACTTTTTTCTCCCATCTCTGCACTGAAGCTGTTCCTTTCCTGACCCCCATCTACTGAGCCTGCAGATCTGATCCTTACAATACTATGAGCATGTTGCATTCATTTCTCCTTTCCCTACAAAATTACATTCTTCCATGAAAACATCCTACACCCATCCCAATGAACTGCAGTTGTCACTATAAATAGCAGCCACAGATGATATCACTGCCAACTCTGCAGGTGGGAATTGACCTACTAGCACATTCAGGAAACCAGAAAACTCCTGACCCTCAATCTCAGTCAGTTAAAACCTGCCTTCCTCTTTCCTAACTCACCTCTCTTCCCCTTTTTTATTATTTTGATTAATTTCTTTATCACTATTAATATTTCCGATTGTTGCTCTCCCCACCATCTAACATGGTTAATTCTATCCTATATGTGGCTGTGTTGACCACAGGCACTTGCGCAAGCTCAGTTGTATGTTTCTTGGTCCGAAAGTGGTTATTTTTTTGTGTTTGTGAATTATATATTTTTTGTTGTTGCTGCCCTCCTGCCTTATGCTGAGTTTACACAATGTGGCTTGACTGGAAAGACAGTAGGTAGGAGCATTGATGGTGGGGGTAAGAGAGACAACTAGCATGCCAGTAAGAATGTGAAGACAGTACACCATCAGGACAGTTCTCTAGTCAAACATTGTGACCCTCTTGAAAATATGTCCATATTACAAGAAGGAATTAGTATTGTAGCTGATTTGTTAATTATAATATTGAATGATATCAAGAATAATAAAAGAAAAATGCCAAAAAATGGCCAGGAGAGTGGATATAAAAAAATAAGCACTTTAAGTGCCTCACCGACTTTTATGATTGAAGTTGCAGTAAGAGATGTACAGAGTTACAGAAATCATTTGAAACTAACTGTATCTCAATTTGAAGAGCTGATATATAAATACTGTAATAAGGCAATTTTTTAATAGTAGCATCCCTGTTCTTATAACTTTTATTCTCGAAATTCCACAGAATTTCATCACTTTCATTCAATTCTGACGACTTTAATGCCTCCGCTCCACTCCACTTACTCTACTTGTTAGTTGTCGCCATCTTGTTTGTTGAACTAGCATGCGAAAAGCTGGTCATGAACCAAGTCCACAATCCACACTCAACTGACTATCTTGAACCTGTTGACATGAGGAGAGTGGACTATCAGGTGCTGCACACGCAGCAAGACAGTAAGTTCACTCATTCCAGCCAACTAGCATCGTGTAAACGCGGCCTAAAACTTTGGTGACTGTTGGATATAATATTATATGTATATAACAAAATATTCATTGATACTACTTAACCCTTAAGGTTTAGCGTTTTATGCAATAAACTGCAAACTGAGGTTATGGTCTGAACACTAGATGCTACGAGAGATCACATGGACCCTACAACTGTTCTTAGGACAGCAGGATTTCAAAACAGATATGCAAACTGCTTTTAGCTTCCTAAAAATTTATAGCAGCTTGCCTCAAGGAGATACAAATTATATTAGTTGTGTAAAATCATCAAAAAGCACAATACGAACAAGATCTTTTAGAGTGTTTTTCATGCAGAAGGTAAAATGTATTTTTCCCCATGATACAACTTTATCAAAATAATTAGCTGTAGTTCCATAAAATAAGCATAAAATTAAATACGGTTAAGAAAGACACCCATTACAAGAAATTAATGTATATGATTGAATTTTATTGAAAACAGTTGTACATTTTTCAAATAAAAAAATTAAAAAAATACATCTTTACACTTTTCTTGTACCATTAAACAGTCTTCAGGTTTTTTGGCACCCAATTAACCTAAAAAGAAAAAGAAAAAAGTATTATTATTTTGCGAACCAAATAAAACTATATTTTCTATTGTTTTATTCAAACATAGGTTTTCTATTTTTTCCCTGCTTGTATATTTATTTTCGTACAAGCCAAATTTATACACTGAAAAACTGAATTCTAAATATTATTGTTTTTTTTTTTTTTGTTATTATTATCTTGCAAGTGTAGAATAAAATTCTAAGAAGGAAGAGTTTATTGGTGTGGATTACTCTGAAGATGACTGTTGATCTGTATTGTATCTCAAATGATTTACAAGAAGAAAGAAACTCATTCTATTTCCTTTATACATGTACTCTTGTATTCCAAAATGATGATAATTGTATATACTGGAAAGCAAAGAAATTCTAATTTATAAAGCTTGGTGATCATAGTGGTTTAAGGTTCATGGCAAAAACAATTGCTTTGTAAAACAAACGTTATACATGCATTTTTTTAAAATTTTTTTGTTCAATGTCTAGAAGGATCAACAAGTTAAAGTATATTTTCAAATAGCTTCTTCATTGTAAAGAAATTTCAGCAAACATTAAACCACCAAAATCACTTGATCTGCTATGATTAATACATACAAGGGGATGTTGCCATTTGTTAAACTCAGATTTTAGTCATACTGTGTGTAATAAATAATAGCTCATGGCCAAAGGTGTAATGTGGAAAAGCAGTAACGTGTGCTTCTGACATTGTCAAGAAAGCTAGCATTTAAATATTCCGTTCCATTCAAATAATTTCTATGTTACCGAGATTTCAAGGACGTATGGTGCAACAACCAAGCTCTCTGCTTCATAAGCCCATCACTTCCGGATCAAATCTCGCTGAATTATTTATTAAAATGTGTATACTAGGGATGGGATAACTGGTACTTTTCGGTCACTGCAACACAGTGACTTACAAGTCACAGTGATGTTTAACTGTGACTTTATTACATCGAAACCAGATGGCAATATGTACAAAATCACTGGGACAGTGAAATGTATTGACGGTCAGTCATGTTTAATATGCGAATGAGGCTAGCTGTGACACAATCACACCTAAGGAGATTGTACCTGCCACCAGATGGCAATGTATAGGAATTCACTGTCACTACAATGTAGCAGAACTTCAGAAAATCACGTTTAGAGTTCATGCAGTCGGCTGAGTGGAGATTTTTAAATTGTGATAACCGAAAAATTGTTAAAACTTAAATTTGTTGAGTAGGCATCTCTAAGTGGAAGCAATTTTATAACCAGAAGTACTGTGTAATATGAAAATATATAATTTGGTGCTTCAAAGTTTTTCTTCTTACAACCTATTTCAGAATATTTTTTTATTTTTTATTTTATTGCTAAGAAAAAAATATCTTCTGCCTACCGTTTTTGTGATAATTGGGGATCTGTGGAAGTCATGCAATTTGAATGTTTCTTTAGTGAAGAGAAAATATACTGTATGATGCTACGAGAACTACGTGCTTATTTCCATAGTTTTTGACATACATAATGTATTGATACATTCACACATGAATTGCAACTTGCAAGGAAAAAAAATGCTACAGACCTGGTGTCATTCTGATCCAAAACAATTACAGAAGGAATATTATTGGTACATGAATCTAATAAACCTATCGTCATATCAATTAGACATTGCAGTTTATGTGAACCAAAGTCGTGCTGGGGTGAGTGCAAAACCTTCTGTCTCAACTGTGACTGTGGATAATTCCAGCTCTTGCTTTCCTAATTTAATGTGGTCACCACTTAACTTGATACAACCCCAAACTAAGGAAAGGTAATTGATAATAATGTTCACAAGTAAATTGCTGGTAAATAGTTAATATACTATTCAAAGTTTAGCAAAGTCAAAAACTGAACTGTCATCAGACAAATTTTCCGAAGACAAAGTTGCAGATTCGATTAACCGATCGAGCCAGACCAAACCCCATTGTTCTAAATCTAACTAACACATGAAAATGCTTCTAAATTTCAAATTGTTTGCCGATGACTGACACTTAAGGTATGCCAACGCACCACATGGCATAACACTACTACTTCCAAGCTACATTGCACTAAAACTGACTGGCCGACTGAGTGGATACTGGGCAACTGCGCGAGTCTACATCTCGCCACAGAGCGTGGTTATGCTCACACTGTATCTTGCAGACTGCGGGAGGACGAGGAAAAATCTGGCCTGATAATTTATAGAAATGAACCTTGGGAATGTTGGACTTCTGTGTTTCTCACGAGAATATACTGGAAAACTTATCAGATATCAAATCTCACACCTGTAAGCTTGCATCAAATATTTGATTTCAACAACTATTTTAATGCTATTCCAAAGATCTGTTAATAACTTTCATCATTTTGCAAATACGAAACTGAAACAACTTTCATTTTACTCCTAATTATCTGCTCTATGAAGCAAGGCATGTTTATTATTATCAAAAGGTTAAATAAAATTCATCATCCAAAAACAGAATCTAATCTCACTAATTAATATTTCAGAAGTTATTAAAGTTATTGACCTGAAAGTAGCTTTAAACAATTCTATGTACATCAAAAATGATTACTGAACAAATTTAAAGTTTCTAACTGTCTTCTTCGATTTAGTATGAATTTTTGTAAATATCACTCCAGGTGAATGCTATCTGACTGATGCAACAGAATATACTATCTCAAAATTGTAAAAATCTGATTTCTAGTTTGAATTAACTTAGTAACTGACTTTAGAAATGGTATGCAATACTGTTTAATTTGAACTCGTGGTTCTTGAGATTTTGTCACACAGTTACAAAATTTATAGGTAACCTGACAAGCATTTGTGCGTTATCACTTTATTATTCATTTGACGTGTGGAATTTTTACACTGCAAGACTTCAAAGATGACTGCTGGGAAGGAGGAGATATGCAGAGAAATGGGTACAAAAAATAGAGACAATTAGATGAAAAATGTAATAGTTGTATATCTGTGACAAGCATTGCAAAGGAAAGTCTGATTGGCATAAAGGGCTTCATTGTTTTCTTACAGTCCAAAGTTGGTACTATTTATTTAATAGTTACAGAATACAAACGTCTTTATGAAACAACAGTGATGTATCTACAACCATGTCAGTATGTGTACTGGTTATATGAATGAACCTCACGCTTGAGAAGTTATGCTGGATCCAGGCCCGCCATATGCGCATGCACCGCACGCGCGCGGCACGTTGTGTGGGGCGGCAAATCGAGTAATCAACAGTCACCACCCTGCGATAGTTGCCACAAATTTGCAGTGCCAGTTATAGGAGGCAGGCAACGACAATGGGCACAGCGAAGACACTCGGGGTGGCAACAATGAGCAACAAGGGCGGCAAAATAATGTTTGAAGGGGTAGCAATCTCTCAGTTTTTGACCCGATTCGGAAAGTTCCTAGATCCACTACACTGGCTGTAGTTAGACAAGGGACGGCATATTTGGTATTGCACAAGGCGTTCAAACAGCTAGCAGCAGGCCTGACTGGATCCACACTACTGTGAAATTCTCTGAAAATGTGAATCAGAGCACAATAAAGAATTCTGATTACATCCTATCAAACGACACTCCCTCCTGTAGAAGGAAATTTCTCATACAGATATGATAAGTTGCTTGTATTATGGACTGGATTAATTCTAAAAATAAGGCATTTACAAAAAGTGTCCAATTATATTATACTGCTAAAAATACCTATCACAATCATGAATGTATCAGGATTGAAAGATCGGCAGTGCAATATTTGATATTATGCTTGTACTGCTGCACTTTAGGAGAAATCAACGAAGGGAATAACATGTTTTTTAAAAAAATAAACATTGACTATATTCCTTTCTATTCCAGTAAACCCGCATTTAATGGCAACAAACAGTAAATTTATTCATGTGTTACTTAAACGTTTAAAAGAGATTAAATCTGTTCCACATGTAACCTGGTTTTGTCATTAACTTTAAAGATACCAAAAAGGCGTTGGTCTATTTTTCTTCTAAGTGAGTCTATTTTGGTTATAAACAAGTGAAACACTGCTAACTGCCATATAAAACTGAAATATCGGTCGTCTTTAAGTCAGAATTAACAGTGTCACACCAAATAAGATCACGTATGACATCACTGTGACTGAGTAACGTCTTACTTCACTTTATATTCGATTCTGTTGAAATCGTGATTTCCCGCTGATCAGAGTTTGTGCCTCAAATGTTGTAGCGTGAACGTTATTCAGTCATGTCCACTTTCTGTCAGTTACTTTTTGTCACTGTGATATTCCAATCACATCGTGGATGATGTTATTTTTCTGCCATCCCTAGTGTATACAGCTAATTCCTGGCAATCAGTTTCAACAATTTCAACAATTACACATATAAAAAGTTTTTTAAATGCCATTTACTGTGGAAAAACCAATGCTTTCAAACTTAATTACATTTTTTCAAGAACAAAGTTACATTTTATAGTGGTTTCATGCAAATAACATAAATAAAATGCAATATCACAAATAACATTCAAGTGGGTATTCGAAAGTTATGTTTATGTGTGCAGATAATTAACAATTAGTGAGATAAAGTAGCTGGAGTGTCACATGGACCAGTTATCATGGATAGCAAAAAAACAGCATGACATCTAGTTCATCTGATAATCGACGCCTTTTAACCAGAACTATGCGGTCATATGGCATCTCGTTTTGATCTTCCCATCCCCTAGTGCAGGAAGGAACATCTATCCTCCAACTATAACAGTTGAGTAATAGTATTTGTATTTCAAACCTGCCACAACAAATATTTCTATTTTTGAAATATAACTGTCTGCGAACAACTTAATGTAGTTCGAAAGTGTTGGTTTTTCCACAACAAACTTAATATTTGCATAATTGTTGAAATTGATTGCCGGGAATTATTTTTACACACATTTGAATAAATGAATAACAAAAGTTGCAAACAGGGAGATTCGATTCGGCGATGAAGGACTTACAAAGCAAAGAGCTTCCTTGCTGCACCACATGCCTCTTGAAATCTCCCTAATGTAGCAGATATTTGAAAACAATTGAATATTTCAAAGTTGATTTTCTCTAGAAAGGCAAAGAAATGCATGTTACTGCTTTGCCACCTCTGGCCATGAGCTTTTACTACACACAATTGGAATTGAATCTGAATTTTTTAATTGGTTGCCTCCCGTATTAGTTACATTCACCTACAAAACAGAAAAGAGAATCTCCAGCAGTAATCACCAGGTGTCTGAAAGTAAGAGGAACAACTAGATCTTCCATTAAGAGGGTATCTCTGAGTTTAACGGCATCACTGTATCAACATGCCATGTCTCAGTGATCAGCATTTGATGTTCTTCGCAAAGTGATTCAATCACAATTATGTCAAAACATCCATAAAATTTTTAATATGTGAATTTCCTATGCAGATCTGGCAACATGTGAACACATTTATGAAAATCAATTTATGTTCATCTTAAAATAAGTAGACAGCGATTTGCAATTTCAGTATATTCAAGGGAAAAGGCACATTTCAGCGCATTCAACTTTCCCCCCACACATAATTCTTATTTAACACTAGGAAACTGGACAATTCACAAAATATGACTTATAATACAAAGCTGTTATATTCTACATCCTCTCATTTGAGAGGCCCCTTTGATTTTAACTTATATTATTGTTTTCATTATGTTTAACACTAAAGAAAAATAAACAGCTTTTAGGCAATGGAATTAAAAAATTATAGGGAAAATAACCCATCACTCACCAAAGATTGCCAAATGGCCCGATCCTTGCTACATGAATAAGGTTTTGAACTGAAATAATATGTGTCTGTGTTTGTCGCATAAGCTCTATAATTGATGTAGCCATCCAGCCTTCAGTGAGTGAAGGGTATTTTTCCTATCCTTTGTTATTTTAATAATGTCTGCAACAATGATGTTAGAAAATTTTATAAAAAAGCTAAATTTAAAACTTACATTACCAGTCATCAGTTGTTTGTGAATTTGGGAGGACGTTTCTCAACAAAAGCAGTCATTCCTTCCTTACGGTCAGCCTGAAAAAAGAAAAAAACAACAAAAAACGCATGGTACACGTAACTTCAAAGTAGTGTGCAAAACAGTATTTTTATTAAATAAATAATATTAACTGTTGCATGGAAAGCTGTATCACTGATAAATATTTTCTTTAATTTAATACAATTTTACTGAACAGGATTTGGAATTTAAAGTTAAATAGTTAATCTACTTATAATGTATTAACCTGTTATTCAATCACCACATTACTCTTCTTAATTCAATGCAACATCACTAAATACATATCACTTTTTCTGTGTATGATTTTCCATTTTGTTAGATTTTTTAATATCATTTTTTAATTATAGTTAAATACACCTTCATGTTACTCATCTTTTTATACAATATATCTGGTCAGGATCTAACCAAGAACTTAAGAAAAAATTTACCTACTAACCACATTTTGCATTTTTAAGTAATTTCCTTTCTTGAAAGATCAGTTAAGAACATGAGAGACTACTCTTTGTCCAATAGTTCTAATTGGACAACACTGAACTACAACTTTTATTCGACTGTTTTTTGATTTAATGAATATACCAATTTCATTAGCGAGAATACTTGCTACAGTATAATTATAGTATATTTTCCTCGAATGGTGGACGTCAAATCATTCAGGGCATAACTGTTCCAACACTTGAAAATCAAAAACTTTTTTAAAAATAAATATATACTACAAATAATATCAACTTACAGTTGCAAAAGTTGCCTGGAATATTTTCTTCTCAAATCGAAGGCCTTCTTGCAGAGTAGTTTCATATGCTGCAAAAATATATAGGATAATTATCCATTTATTTAGCATTAGACCGAACAAATTCTTTTGGATAAAACATTACAATTCATAAAAAGTATTTAGTGCACCCTTCTCACAGTGTAGTAAACATTAGCTTCTAAGCAGTGTGAATCTCAGTCAGATCAGAGAAAGAAGCTCCACCTATAATAGAATGCATACACTGTGCCAATGGCAAAACAAACATATACTATTATTTAATAAGAAATATATATTTTTTTGGGTAAAGCAGAGATATTGGGGAGACAGAGCAGAATGAACTTATGTGAGTAGGGATGGGAGGAAAAGAACCTTGGCCATAGAGTAATTTAGAAAGATTTTTTTAGCCATATGGCTTTATGTATCGTCGACATCAGAGGCAGCAAAAGACTCGAAGGTAACGAATGGGAAGGAATTGGGCCACTGCCTTTTTGTAGGCATTCACCAGGAGTAATATTGGAAAACTAAGCGGGGTTTCTAAGTATTAAAACAATGTTGTTGGGAGCGAGAGAGAGAGCCTGGAGTTTTGTGGGTGACATACTTGAAATGAAGTTATATACATATACCTAATATATGCTGTGACTTTTAATCTTTCTTGATTTTTCATTTTATTTTATTATTGTTATGGAGCTTATTCTTTATTGGTAATTTCTACTCAACCTTTAGGCACAATTTTATGACAAATTATTTCCATAGTTCCGCCGTAAATAATTCAGCTCTTCATCCAATAGCTTATTCCAGTCCTCAAATACTTTATCAACAAATAAAAAATTTCCCATGACAAGTTTTGAAAAAATGAGTAAAACCAAATTCTTGATGGCCAGACGAGGGTAGGAAAAGGCACATCCTGACGGCAAGGTCTGAACATTACCACTCACTAATAAGGCTCCGTAAGAGGACGTCAGTGTATAGAGTAATTACTGCAGATGTAGTAGAAATACAGCACTAACAAGGAAAGGGTTCAGTCTGGCAAATTTCATTTTAGGAACAAGCTTTAAGTGGTGGAAATCTATTTGTAATTTACACACATACGAAAACAGTAAAGAGTACTATTTAGATAGTTACAAGAAAAATGCAATTTTTTTTTCATAGTTCTGTTCACATGATAATGATCAGCAACAAAACAGTTGGCAGTGTTGCATAAGTAGTAGCATACTGACTTTTGACATGGAATATTGGGGTTCTACTCTCTGTGATCATAGTTTAAAAGTTCTTTCATTTTTTAAATAAAATTCTTTGTTCATTTTATTTAAAATGGGAGCATCCAAAACCACGTAGCTGCATTTTGGCCTCTTGCAAACCATCCTCCCCCCCACGTAGCCTGACATGGCTTTCGTCTCTACCCCCCTCCTCCCAAGTAGTATGTAACTTGATTCAAGAAGACATTTTGTACTTTTTTCTCTTATCAGAGTATCGTAAATTACTTACGGAGATAATTAAATGATGGTAATAAATATTCACATGCTGTTGTGTGTTCTGTATCTCATTTTAACTGTGACAAATAATATGAATGAAAAGTTATGTGGCCTGGCTCTAATGAATGTGGCATTTTCTATTTGAAAATAGGCAAAACCCTTTATAGCAGCAATGTTTACAAATCGCCATTTACTTATTGCTTGAAAACTGCAAGAATATGGTTCTAAACTTTCTTCGCAGTTCTATTGAAGTTAGGTCAACACTCTTTAAACAATTTTTGGTGATTTATTGACAAAATTTAAGTTATATCACAAATCATGAATGTTACATGCAAATGATTAAGATAGTTGTAACAAAGATTCGCCAAAATTCAAAGTGACTGCTGAATGGTTTAGTATGATAGAGTGACTATTCAACATATATTAGTTTAATGTTGAAATGGGTGACGAAGTAATTGATAAATCTAAATAATTAATCAGTTCATTTAAATAACTAGTGATTTACGTGGTCTATACAATTCCAATCAGACTAACTTCCATAATGGAATACTTGTTTTCAATGTATTTAACACACAATATTTACTACTGACCATGAAGATAGCATGGAGGATGATCTCACAAAATTGATGACTGCTGCCGTGCTACTATCTGGAACCAACATGGGACAGACAGAACACACCACACTATAACAGCCATTAATAATGCTGCCTCCATCACATATTATGATCAGTTAATCCAGAATTCAACCTGCCAGTGTGGCCAACCATTTTAGGGCAAGGTACAGTGGGGCCAGGTTCGAGTCTTGGATCCCATATACCACCCATCCTATTTTTAGGTGTATTCCTTACAATTGCCTACTCCAATGCTGAGACAGTACCCAATCTCCACCTCGTAAACTACAAATTTCACAAACAAAAATACACTTATCATGCAGAACACAAGTTACATGTTTTCACACAGATTGCAACACAACTGCTCTCCCATCAAAATTACAATAGGCCTGGCAAGCTGGTAGTAAATGGAATTTTGATTTCCAAATAAGCACAGACATGTGAAGAGCGTGTGCCAGATGAAACACTGAAGTGGAAATGATCAAAAGATTGTATATTTTTCTTTGTTCAGTGGACTGATATTTTTATTTCGTTGAGGTAAGCTCTTTATAGGATTAATATGTGCTAACAGATTCATTTCTATAGTTGACAAACACACAGGAAACCTAATCACAATTATGTAATTAGATTGTAGGTTAAAGTTAGCAGGTTGCTTATAATTGTGAATAGATTTCCACTGCAAGTCAATTGTAGAAATGAAGCTGAAAGAACATATTAATTCTGCAAAGAGCTCATCTCAACAAAATAATTAAGGTTCAGTGCATTGATCCACAATACACACTACCTAAATTTAATTGCGATGGAGCGCACACTCCGGTGGCAATCTACCTACACACCCATTTTCCCCCTTTCCTGCTACCTCCTACATTTGCCCGCTGCAAATTTTAGCTTTAAATTCTTTCAACATTTTTAGTAAATCATTCATCACTTCTCCCGGTAACTTATTTCAACCCCTGACACCCTTACCCAAGAAAGAGAATCTTCATACACGCTTGTGCCTGAAATAGAGTGCCAGCTTCTGGTCATGGTAATTTTCCCCTTCCATGCATTACTTTTAATTCTTACATAAATATCTTTCCATGTCTCATCACCAATATATGACTTGTACAGTCCCATGACCCTCTTCACCCTCATCCTGTCATCCAATGAATCCCACTCAAACTCATTTATCATATCTACTAGCTGGTACCCACGACTTTGTTCGTGTTTGTAAAGAATTTAGATTGATAGCTACTGACATCTAACCACCATAGAGCACGATGGGAGATTCGATGCTATTACCACAAACAAACGCCAGTCATCTGAGCTATGTAGTTCAGGCAGCAAAGTAAAATTTATGGAAACACATGTCTTTGGTTGAAATACGAAAATATCCTTGATCGGCCACTTTCAACCATCATATCTCCCACACTCCCACAGTTACTGAAATTCGGCCAACTTTATCGAAAGGTGACTCTGTGTTACTACCACACACAAACGTCAGTGATTTGCAATTGATAGTTTTTGCTGAAAAGTGATACATCAAGACACGTGCGTCTTTGGCAGAAATATGAAATTGCCACAGGTCGACCATGTTCAACCCCCCTATCTCCCACACTCCCATTGCTACCGACATCTGACAACCATAGTGCATGCCAGGAGACACGATTCTACTACCACACACAAACACCAATGGTCTATGCTATGTAGTTGTGACAGAAAAGCGACATGTGGAGACACATGTCTTTGGTCAAATTACGAAAATATCCTTGACCAGCCACTTTCAACCACCATATCTCCCACACTCCAACAGTTACTGAAATTCGGCCAATGTTGTGATTGAAAGGTTACTACCTCACACAAACGTCAGTGATCTGCGATAGATAGTTTTCACTGAAAAGTGATACACCAAGACACATGCGTCTTTGCCAGAAATATGAATGTGGCGCAGGTTGACCACTTTTAACCACCAGAGTGCACAATGGGAGATTCACTGCTACTACCACACACAAACATCAATGGCCTATCCTATGTATTTGTGGCAGGAAAGAAAAGTATAAGGAGAGACAAATTTTTGGTTGAAATATGAAAACGCCCTGCATTAACCAACTTTAATCATCATATCTTCCACATCCCCACAGCTATCGGCATTCGACCAACGTTGTGCACAATAGGAAACTAACTCCATGCTACTTCATCACACAACCACCAGTGATGTGTGCTATGTATTGGTGGCCGAAAAGTGAAATATAGGGAAAAATGCGTCTATTTTTATATACCGTATATATAAGATTACTGATTGCATTCTACGGTAATTTCCAGAAACAAATCTAACAGCCCTTTCTTGCACCCTCTCACTCCTGTATTTGATACACAAAATGTAGGTCCCATACTATCCTACCATATTCAACCAATGGTCTGACCCAAGTTTTGTAACCCAATTCCTTTACTTCTATCGAACATCCCCTCATCACTCTCTCCAACAAGTGCAGAATTTTGAAACCTTTTCCTACTACCTGACCAATGTGTCCTGCCCAGTTAAGCTTGTTATCAAATGTAATATCAAGATATTTACATTTCAAGTCTTCAACAAGCAATTTTTTCCCCACCTTATAATCATAATCAACCTTCTGCTTTTTATTTGTATATCTAATAAGCTGACTCTTCTTTGCACTTATCTTCATCCCACCTTTACCAACCGAACTAGATATCCGGTGCAGGTCCCCCTGCAGCTGTTTACAGTCCTATAACGTTTTGATCCTTTTATATAACATTATATCATCTGCAACAATCTAATTTCTGATAGTAAACAATTAATCTTTAGAATAATTAATAGCAATGGTCCCAATACGGTACCCGGTGGCACCCCCATTTTTACTTCCACTTTTTTTGAAACTGCATTTCCTATCCTAACTTTCTGTTTTCTACCTTTTAAAAATTCTTCTACATAGTAAATCACTTCTCATCCACTCCAATAGTTTTTACTTTATTAACTATCAATTTATGGCTCACTCTGTCAAAACCCTTTGAAATATCCAGTGTTACACTATCAATTTGACCTCCCTTGTCCATTTCATCTGAAATATCTGGCATATATCCCACCAACTGAGATTCGCATGAATATCCTTGCCTAAAGCCACGTTGCCTACTTGAAAACCACTTACGCTCCTCACATTTATTTCTGATGAGGTTATATATCAATCTCTCCATTAATTTACACACAACTGATGTCAAACTGATCGGTCTGTAACTTTCAACCCTATTTATCACCCCTCCTTTATGTACTGGCACTACTATCACACTTTTCCAGTCCTGTGGTAAACAGCAAGTATCCAGACTCTATTTAAATAATATTTCAAGATAAGGTACAATGTCACATCCGGCTATCTTTAAGATATCTGTAGTTATATTGTCTACACCAGCCCCTTTATGTTTTTTCAGCTTTCGTATTTCCTTCATAACCTCAGGATCAATTTCAAATTTTTTGGTCTGTTCATTTCTAATTGTGTTGTCAAGCCCATTCTCCGAGTTAGACCCTCCCATTTCTAATTCATTGTCCCTAATGCTCTCACTAAACCAGTTACTTAAAATCTCTGCCTTTTTCAAATGCTTAGTAACTTCTTCTCCATCCTTATATATAAGTATCTCAGCACTTCCCCTCAGTTTTCTAACAAAGCCTTAGAAATTTCTAGATGCATCAGTCAATGGTCCCCCTGCACTGATAATACTCTTCACAAACCCATCTTTAGCCACCTTCTTAGCTATTACTAAGTCCTTTTTTAGATTGTTTTAAATATGCCCTACTACCCTGCTGTCTCTTAACACCATTATGTTCTCTTCTTACCAAGCTCTTTAACCTCCTCACCTCCCTATTATAGTAGACAGGTTCTCTACTTCTCTATTTTGGAATAAATTTCTCTTCCCCCTTTCTTATTATCTCTTTGAATTCTTCCAACCTTGATGCTACTGTACTTGTGCCTTCCTTCCATTTGCTGAAATGTTCTCTGAAATATTTCTTCAAATTTGAAATTTGTGCCTTTTTATAATTGTACCTATTTCCCCCTTCAATTTTGACTGCTAGTTTACTGAATCCTCTGTAAAATTGGAAAACCCTGAAGGAATGATCTGAATAAATCCAAAATTGGGGGGGGGGGTATTTAGAATAGTGGGACCACGATAAATTAATAAGATTTCACAGAGATTCCGTGGACACAGGCCTAGTTGCGTCCTCTTTTGTGTGACTGGATGAGTCAGTGTTTTGCAACACTCAAGACAACTTTAAAAGTGTCACACGAAGTGGATACATGCAAGAAAGTGCTGGTATGCCTAGTCAACATCAAAAGGCACTATATCAGCATGTGAGAGTTTAAATGTGACAGAAATATTGGGCTTAGGGAAACGGGTTTGTCGTACCATGACACTGCAGCTCCTGCAGGGCACATTGCTATGCAGAAAGGTATGTGTGGGACCAGTGGATAGAAGGTCAAACACAGTGACAAGTGGGTACTGGACCAAACAATTTACCACAGTGTGGTAAGATTAATGTCTTGTCCACAAGGCTGTTAATGTTGGAATATTTTCATCATTAACGTTGGCTTGACATTGAAAATGTGTTGACCGTTCGACACCATCTGCTGCGGGCTGGATTTGTGACATGCATTCAATTATTTCAGCTTCCACTAACCAGAAACCACGAACACCACAGACTGCAACAGGCATGTGAACACATTCACTGGCATGCTGAATGGCAAGAATGTAGTGTTTATGGAAGAGTCCCCACTTGTTCTACAGTGATGGTTTACAGCTTTATGCCTTATTGATGTCAAGGCCATTAGAGGTCTGGTGCCCATACTGGGGGCAAGGAATGAGAAGGAATTCAACCGAGCTCATTTGAAGGAAGTATCCTGGCATTCACCTGAAATGATGAAAAACCCAAATCTGGATGCCTGGGTGGAGATTCGGTACTTGTGTCCTCCTGAACACACTGCCAGAGTGTTACTGCTCACCCGCTGTGCTCGGTCTACAATGATGACTGTTAAATGATGATATGTTAAATACTACCATGGTGAACGTAATCGGGCAGACTGCATTGGACAGGGGCGTAGCAGACAAATGCGAAGTGTAATATTTTGGGGTACAACTGGCTATAAACATGCAATGTCACTTCCTACCTATCAAGGACAATTTGAACAGCAACCACTATTTCAAGACCCAGGGCACTGCCCCTCATGCAAGCAGCTCCACATGTCATATCTCAGCAGAACAATACAAGCCTTCTTCGAAGAATGATGGCTACAACTTCTTATCTCACCTGCACATACACTTGACTTGTCACCCATTGAACAAGCTTGGGATATAGTAGCTGGCAACTTATTTTTTGGTACTCCTGCAACAACTGTTAGTGTTTTTTGTCAGTATGTTCCCGGCAGTATATCGAGGCTCTTTAATTTCATGACAGGACATTTAAAGGCTATGATTGCAACATTCACATTGTACTGAGTTCTCAGTCAAAAAGCTTGCTCAATTCTGCAATTCTAATCATTTGTGTATTGTCAGGTATCTAATCTGCGAAATAAATTTCATTGTAATCACGTCTCCTTCCTGGTGTTTCAGTTTACACAAACGATAGTGTACATCAAGAAAGGAAGATGAATGCAAGTCCTAGATGTCAAAATCTCTTAGCAAGCATTCATAACCCAAACATGAAATGAAGTGGCTGGAAATATGGAAAAGAAGCAGATGACTGATGCTAGGCACCCTTTATATCATTACTTAACATGCAATGTTCAACTTGATCTAAGAAGAGCTTACTTCAGAGAATGAGACAACTGGAAATCAGACCTGAAATCTGTTAAAACAGCATAATGGAGACTGTAAGTGTGTCATGTCACCAGCATTCCACTGGAAGAGAAACTAATGAATGGTTATCAGCTACCACACATAATTTTGAGAACCATCAATCACTTAAGAACAAGAATCTTACAAAAGAAACTTGATGAAACAGGGCTTTGCTGATATAAACAAGTCTGACCGGTGAGATACAGAACCTGAACCATTCACTAATAAACTCAAATATGAAAACTGAGTGTATGCAGAAATATCTACTTACAGCCTCTTAGAATGGAATTGAAATAGCAGGATTCTGGAAGAAAATATAATTATTGTGTTAGCAGATACAGAAGATTCAAGCAAGCTTGAATATTTTTATGTTTTGCATTTACAGTATTACAATTAATAATATTGTCACAATTTAATCACAGATGCTATTCTAAATCACAGTACCTATAAATCCCACAATCACAAAGATTATTACATATCAGATATTAAATTCTTTAATTCTTTAATTCTATAATTTAATATTAATATGATGCAGACTAACAAATTTTAGTTTTTTTACAGTATAGATTGTGTTCAGACATCCTCAGTTACAACTTTAAGCTTACTGTGCAGCAATATGAATGTAAATTAACAGATAAAGTGGGGAATTTAAGGTTTTTTTTCTTTACTCTGTATTTTTTTTAAAATGAATGGAAAGGATATTGTTTTGTATGAATAAGTTTCTCAAAACCCGTTAAAGAGGAGTAATTCAAAGCATACCAGTATAATACAGCTGGGATGGTTCCTCACAATAGCCCATGGGCGCCACCTGCCATATACCGTATATCCCTTCCAAACCATTACCTTTCCTGATAGGTGCAATGCACCCTCCGCCAAACACTTTTAGTGAATCGTGGAGTAATTGTAATAGTATAATACAGCAAATAAATAATATAATAACTAAATCTTAATAATAAAGCAGTTTCTAACTAAAAAATAAACCAATATGGTAAACAAATGTCAACATTTTAATATGAATAGATTTTCCTACATTCATTTATATAGGTAAGGCTCTTCAAGACGATCATTTTGATGTACGTTCTTCAGAGCCTAAAAATTTTACCATGCTAATTACCACAATTCTGACAATCTCATATGACTGTTTCATTGTGAGAGCAATCAAGCGTTTTTTCTGAAACCATCGCCGCTTCAGAACTTCGGAGATGGGAACTTAAATACTAAAATATCCTGGATAACGGACACCCACCTGGCCTCAACCATTGATAAAATTCCACCTTTTGACCCATCACTCATTAAGATTATAAATGTTATAATTTAACTAGTTACAAATTTATTTATTTATTGTTCATTTTAACACTCAATTCCCTTTTGTTATATTTATTTTATTGCCACCTGTGATATACTTACGTATATATAAAATCTTAGTCCTTTCCCATATCGATAGTTCACTCAGTCAAGTGATAAACTTTGGCGTGTGCACACCTCCCGAACCACACGACTTGTTCCCTAGTACATGATTAAGGTGTAAAACCGAAATATTTTATATGTTTTTGTTTTTCATATATATTTTTTACTCATCGCAGCCTTCAACTTTGGTGAGTGATGAGTTATTTTCCCTTTCCTTTGTCATTTATACTGTCTATATTTTTTCCTTAGTATCAAAAATTTTACTAAGATGTATTTCACCAAGTGATTGAATGGCAGAGACAAAGAAAAAAGTGTTAGATCAGATTAAACCAGTTAGTTAACAGAGCTAATCCAAATTTAACTACCATAGTATGTTGTCAGCAGAAACATTCTGACCAAAATTTGTGTCTATAAGTAAATTCTAAGTATATAAGTAAGATAAAGAATTTGATTTTATAAATAAAATAGTTAATAAGACAATATTAGGTTCAGAAAAATAGAGAAAATTTCAGAGAACAAGACTATAAAAACAGTTTGAAATATAAAGGGGAGAAAAAGTAAGGTTTTCATATTTGAATTCTGAGGCTTTGCTATGAATTTCCTTATCTAAAGCCTACGACACAGTGATGACACGAGTGGAAATTGAAATAAAAAAGAAGGATTTGTAAAATGTAAATGAGCTATCAGAAAATAAAGCAATTTTTCTAAAGATTATGTGTAAATTTTATTTGGAAATAAGAAGTAGTTAGCGAGATATAGGTTTTATACGAAGTCATATGGGTGCCAATTAATATGCAATTGAACTTGATGAAAGATTACACAAAAATTATTACAAGAGTTAGGAAGCTGCAATATATACTAAATAAGAGAGAAAATTTTAAGAAAACTGTAGAAATTTTTTAGGGGAATAAGTATTTTAAAAGTTAAACATAAATAACAAAAATGAAATATCAAAAATTAATACCATTGAAATAAAGAGATTTTAGAAAAAACTTATGAGGACATAAAATATTCAAAATAGTATATTTTACAGTGTGAAAAAGTTTCAAAAGATTAGATTAAAAATAAAATTGTGTAACCTTGGTGAAAAGCTATAAATACCCACGGAAATTTGGCTCTGGATGGCAGTATGTAGGTAGGCAGCTAATGACTGTCGTGTTCGTGATCTGTTTAGTAGGTGCTTGTACTTATACATTTTACCAAACATGTAACTTGTTGAGTATAGTGGAACACTGAATCAGTTGACTAAAGATGTCTTTAAAATTAAATAAATTAAATGGAAGAACTTAGTGCGACTTTCTGAACAATGATCAATTCTTTTTCTTCGACTTCCATAATAATTTTGGGATGTTTGTGAAGGTATCCTTTTAGTGTTGAAGAATAATCTTCAAATGTTATTTTTGAGGTCTAGTGGAGTCTGTAAAATGAGTGATCTGATGCCTGTATAGCTTCAAATACTTCCAAAGAATATATTACTTAAAATTTCACCTTTGACTTTTCTTTGTTATTCAAACCCATTAACTATTATGGCGAATTGAATCAACAGTTTGACGACCACAATAATCGAATCCATGCATCTTCGTAAGGTATCAGAGACATCATGAACAATAAACAATATAAACTATTCAGTCAAGCTTATGCAAGAATGTTACCCCTCCACAACGAACACTCCTAATAACAATATCTAAGTGAGAAACTTAAAAATCACCAATTATTGCAAATTACCTGTATTTACACTTTCTTTGCAAAGAGCTACTATTAACTGAGAATGTGATGAAATTTTTTCTGCAAGTTTCACAGTTTCATTCAACAGCTGGTCAGCAGGGAAAATCTTGCTCACCAATCCTGAAACATTTAAAGACAATGAGATAAACAAGCAAAACCAATTCAAATAATTTTGAACACTTATAGATGATAAATGCTATTTGCAATTAAATAATATCAGATCTTCCTTGGAGAATATGATCAACTCAGCTCAATATTAAGTGTACTTACCCATTTTTTCAGCTTCCTGAGCTGTGAACTGGTTGCCTGTAAGGCAGATCTCCATGGCTTTGGATTTACCCACAACTCTTGTGAGCCTCTGAGTACCACCTACACCCGGTATTGTTCCAATAGCAATTTCAGGCTGTCCAAATTTTGCTTTATCTCCAGCATATATAATATCACACATCATAGCTAACTCACAACCACCTCCCAGCTGAAATTAAGACAGAAACCATAGAATTAGGATTCTACCACTTTTATTTATTAGTTATAAGTCAGGCAGCAGTTAAGCAAACAAAATTATTTTAAAAAATGTGTGCTTATTTGTAAAATTTATCACTGATTGTTATAATATTTTGGGCAATACCATGGTTCATGAGAATAGGAACATCTGACAAACTTCACAAAGGTGCCCACGGACAAACCATTTGTGGCTGGGTTGAACAAGGGTGCCTGTGCGAGCTCAGTCATATTCCCATTTTCATGAATATTGAGTTGTTTAGAGTTTGTGGAGTGTATTCTGTATGTGCAGCCCTAATCTCTTCCGGGGTGTAAGAGTTTGGGAGAGACAATATTAGCCTTTTCCAACCAAATGTCAACCTCTCCTTCATGTGGGCACCCTGTTTGCACGGACGAGGCTCTGGCGACTGAAAGATTCCCGGAATATGGAGTCACCCACTGCTTGCCAATGGCCTCTGAAAGGAGGGTGCAATAGCGGGGAGCAGTCCAGGGCACCCTCTTGCCCTTAGGGTTGGAAATGGTCCCTAAGGGTGGATGAATCAAAAATGATCAACGGCATGGGGATGCAGTAGGCAACGGGAAACCATTACATTAAAGACCCAAAGGGTATCCCGAGGACATGTAATCCTCTCAAATTACATATATCATGATGGCTTCTTCTTGGGTAAAATATTCCGGAGATAAAAATATTCCCCCAATCGGATCTCCGTGTGGGGACTGCTCAGGGAGGAATCATCAGAATGGATAGAAAAATTCTACGAGTCGGAGCATGGAATGTTAGATGTATGAATTGGGCAGGTGGGTTAGAAAACTTAAATAAGGGAGATGGAACGACTTAAGTTAGATGTTGTTGGGATTAGGGAGATTAAATGGAAGGACAAACAGGATTTCTGGTCTGGGGAACACAGAATAACTACCACACAAGCTGTCAACAGAGTCACTGGTGTAGGATTTGTAATGAATAAGAGAGTAGGGAAACCTGAGTTATTTGAGCAGTTTAGTGACAGGATTATTTTGATGAGGTTAGAAACTAAGCCCGCCCCAACCACATTAGTACAAATGTATATGCCAACGTCACAGGAGGATGACGAAGAAATAGATAAAATATACGCCGAAACTGAAGAACTAATCCAATATGTGAAGGGGGAGGAAAATCTCATAATCATGGGTGATTGGAATGCAATAGTGGGAGAAGGAAAAGAGGGGAATACTGTAGGAGCTTTTGGTCTAGGAGAAAGAAATGAGTGAGGAAGCAGGTTGTTAGAATTTTGTGAAAGATATAAGCTAGTTGTGGCAAACAAACTGTTTCCGAACCATGCAAAAAGGATATACACCTAGAAATGTCCAGGGGATACAGGCAGATATCAGCTAGATTATATCATGGTCAAACAGAGATTCAGGAACCAAGTTCCACACTGTAAAGTGTACCCAGGAGCAGACATAGACTGACCATAATTTGATAGTAATAAAGTGCATGCTGAAATTCAAGCGAATTAGGAAGCAATGTAGAAGAGACTGGAAATGAATTAACTGAAACAATCTGGCACGAGAGAAAAATTTGTAGAAATGGTAGACTTAGGTCTAAGAAGTAATCTTGACACTAACCGAGGATGAATGGAATGCATTAATGACTGAAATAATTAAGCAGGTAAAGAAACACTAGGCTTTAGGGTACAAGCCACCTGAAAACCTTGGATCAAAGAGGAAATTTTGAAACTGGTGGATCAGAGAAGGCACAAAAATGTTCAGAATGAAGCAGGAAGAGAGCAATACAGGCAATTTAGAAATCAAATAAAAAGGAAATGCAAAAACAGCATAAGAAAAATGGCTACAAGAAAAGTGTGAAGAAGTAGAATAGGAAAATGTAAGAACCTTAGAATTTTAGCAAATTCTAGCTCCTCACCTTTAGGCATAAAGGGGGAAAGCTCACTCTTTAGTAACAGATAGTTTCGTTCTTGTATAGGTTAGGAGAGTGAGGCTTTATATAGCATGAAGATACCATGACCAAATAAATCCTTTTAGGAGCAGTAAAGGTATTCAAAAGTTAATAAAAGACCTAGATAAACTTTCTATAACAGTAAGAAAACATTATCTTGGGAGGAAATAGGTTAATTCACTCAAATTCAATTTCTAAATAATGAACCTTGCAATAGCTCAATTTCACCATTTCTAAACCAATTTAAATGCAGTAAAGACTGTCAGTATTTAATAAAAGCCGTAAATAAACTTTGTATCACAGTAAATAAACTTTAAGTTAACCGAAAATAAAATAATCATTAATAATCCAACTTTGAAACAATGAGCTTCTACTTTGGGAGCATTTCGTCATTTCTAAACCGATTTAAGAGCAATAAAGTAGCTCAACATTTAATAAAGCAACTAAATTAACTTTCTACAATAATATAAAAACCTTTCACTAACCTGAAATGTGATAACCCATAATAATTTAGTTCATCAAACAATAAACTTCTAATATTTGGTATTTCACTGTTTTTGCACACTTTTGAATGAAATAAAGTAGTTTTAAAGAAGTAATAACACAGTTAAAATATAAATTCACTAAAATTCCGTAGTTTCTGCACATATAAATAACTTAAATCAATTTTTTAACACTTCGTTAGGTGCACTTCACTTTTAACATTTTTTATCACAAAATCCTAGAAAGCTTTCGGGATAAAAAGTAGATTTCCTGAAAGACCTCAAAATCTAATATCACATATATTAATTTCAAGCAATTCCAAGCAGTAGAACCAATTCTATAAAGGTTTTAGAAATTATTTTACAACAAAACCACTTGCCAAGTTTAGGAATTAATTACAGCTGATCAAAATTATATACAGAGATGAGACAACTTTCGGAATACGTAATTCAACACAGAATATTGTAGTAATTTTACATTTTCCATAAAAACAACAGAAGTAAAGTTATTAAATTAAAACATACATAGCATTTTTGGTAAATCTTGTCAACGCTGTAATTTCACTATCCGTGCATCAATCTTAATAAAAGTTACACCAGTAGACTCAGGAATTTTGGGAGAACACACTGATAATAATATTATTTGGATAAATTGTGATTTAGCTGAGATGACAAAATATTGAAACTTCGAAAGGAATAGTAATTCCCCAGGGTAGAAAATAGTCTTACGCTTAGGATTTAAAAACTAAATGCTTAAAGTTACTCACTGCATATCCATTGTTTCTCTATTAAAAAAGTCTAAATACTGTCACACTTTAGTTTCCTTATATTTGTTTGGTTACCGAGTTAGCTAGGACCTAAATTTTCAAAGTGGTAGCAGAAAGCTGCGTTTTGGCCGTGACGTCAGAGAGTCTATATAACCTGCTGCGCAGAGGAACGGCCATCTTTACGCGTTCGGGAGTTGAGCTGAAATGTGCTTATAGGCGGTGTAAGTGTCGGTGCGGTTAGGCAGAAGATGGTCAAGGTTGACACTACCGAGTCAGCCATTTTGGGACTTCGGCATATAGCGGGTTTCCAACGGTAACACGAACTAGTAAATTTCCATTGGGCAAATAAGGCAAATAAGGCAGTTGGAATTGATGAGATCCCTGCAGAACTTCTCAAATCCCTAGGAGAAGAAGGAATCGAAAGATTATTCAAGCTGATATCAAAAAGTTAAGGAACAGGAGAAATTCCATCTGATTTTAATAAAAATATCATCTTCACACTTCCGAAGAAATCACGAGCTGACAAATGATAGAATTATCGCACCATTAGTCTAACATCATATGCTTCAAAATTACTGACCAGAATAATATACAGAAGAATAGAAAAGTAGTAGAAGACATAGTAGGTGAAGATCAATTTGAGTTTAGGTAAAATCGTGGTATGAGGGAAGCAATTCTGGCTTTAAGATTAATACTTGAAGGGCGGATCAAGAAAAACAAAGATACTTTTTTGATTTATAAAAATCTTTTGATAATGTTAGGTGGGACAAGGTTTTCAAAATTTTAAAGACATCAGGTCTAAAGTATCGAGATAGAAGAATACTCTATAAACTATATAAGAATCAAGTAGCTATAATAAAAGTAGAGAACCATGAGAGACATGCATCACTTAAAAAAGGTGTGGGACATGGTTGTAGTCTATCCCCGTTAATCTTCAACTTGTATGTTGAAGAAGTAATAAAGGAAATAAAAGAAAAATTTTCATGTGGCTTAAGTGTTCAGGGAGAAAAAAAATCAGTATGCTATGATTTGCTGATGACATGTTAGCAGAACAGGCTGAGGATTTTAAGAAGTTACTGAATGTCATGAACAAAATACTGAAGGAAGATTTTGAACTGAATATAAATCAAAGCAAGACAAAAGTGATGAATTGTAGCAGGAATGATACCAATTAGAGTACATTAAATATAAAAATAGAATCGGATGCAATAGGAAAAGTAAGGCAATTCTGCTACTAGGGAAGATAAATTACAACCGATGGCCAAAGTAAGAATGATGTTAAAAGCATAATAGCACTAGCAAAAAGAGCCTTCATGAAGAAGAGAAATCTTTTAGTTTCAAACATTGATCAAGGTAATAGAAAGAACTTTTTCAAATCAATGTGTGGAGCACAGTACTTTACGGTAGCGAACCATGGACTTTAGGAATACCGGAAAGAAAGAAAATTGAAGCATTTAAATTGTGGTGCAACAGAAGAATGCTGAAAATTAAGTGGACAGACAAAATACAAAATGAACGAGTTTTGGAAATGATGGGCGAGGAAAGAAGTTTGTGGAAGAAGCTTACAGAAAGAGACAGGCTGGTAGGTCATATTTTGAGGCATACTGGATTAGTTAATTTGTTAGTGGAGGGAGTAGTCGAAGGTAAGAACTGTAGAGGAAGACAGAAATTAACCCTGCTTGACACAAAAAAAAAAAAACACCCACAAGGGGAGGAGGAAAAAAATGAAACTTCACAGGTTGAGAGGATATGTGATTTAATTTCAGTGATTACAAAATAGAGTCAAATCTAAAAAGAAATTGGCAATATTAGCCCACTTAGTCGAAACAATAGAAGAATGGGACTTCTCCTTAGGTCACATTCCCAATCTGCTCAACTCTACATGTTCCCTACAATTTATCTTTTTAATGTACTCAATGTTAAATTACTTCAGCAACTCATCTGTTCCCTCAAACAAGTTACCAAATACTACAAACTTAACCAGCTATCAAATATCTACATTTTATTAGATTCATCCATGAACAACTTTAGTCACCCAGCATTACCAGAAAATGCTTATTCAATTTTCAACATCTTTATATGGCAGCACTTTTCAAGTACTACATTTTTCTGTCCTGATATTACTGAAATTCTTTGAATCATTGTGCTCCTTTTTTTAAAAAAAAACTAAATCTCTGAGGCTTAGTTTTGTTTTTCACTTTTGAAGAAAGTTCTTTTTGATAGCACTGTCACAAGAGCTATTATTGAAGTAACACAGGAAAAAACATTGCCGCAGTACTGTTCCCATTTTGATATTTCAGCTATTGTTAATATCACCATTTCTGCTGCACTTCATAAACTTGTCGTGCTTTTATTTAATCCCATTTCCACTACCAATATTTTGTCCATGTCATGTAATAATTTCTATATACCCCATTGTTATACGTTTAAAGGACAATATCAACAAACTGCAGCATACTAATGGCTGAACTTTACTCCATACTTAATTCTGCCTCCCCTAACTGCTTTCTCATAGTAACATACAGTAATTGTCATAGACCACTGACTTTCCTCAACCCTCCCCTTTTTAAAAAGACCACTATTTCTCAAAATTTCCTGGTTTTATAATAGCCATCCACAACTTTAGATTCAAGTTCTGCAATTTTTAAAGATCTCGTTTGATTTTATATTACCAAGACCACTAAATGCAAAAATGTGTTTTTATCGCCTTGTCCTGCCCTCAATACCAACTGACACAAGAATTAAATCCCTTGTACCTATGTATTTATCAAATTTTCAATTAGCTACACTTTTTCTAACAATATTCTGTTTATTGTGCTAGTAGGTAGTTTTATAAAATGTAATGTCAAATTTAGGAAACAAATATTTTCATATTTAAAAATTGTTTGATTTCACACACTTGGTTGTCCAGGTGAAATCCTCTGATGAAAGCCACAGAATGATGGCTGAAATTAGAGTTTTTTTTTTTTTTTTTAAATTTATCAGGTTCCACCCAGGTAACCAAGATAAAAATGAAAACAGTTATTGCCTTGGGAGTGGAAGAATGGTGCTTCTATGAAAATGTTGGAATCAGACTCTGTAGTATACAGATATCAGTTTTAATAATCTTTTAGCTTCTTACAATGCAGAAATAAAAATAAATATGGTTAATGTGTCCTGAGCTTGAAAGACAATCTCTTATAACATCAATATCTTACATTACCAGCCAAGTTGTCACTATCGTACAATTAATTTTCAGCTGTAAAAAAAAAAAAAACTTAGGTTTCCCACTGTCATATTTTATGCGAGTTAAATATTTTCTCCAAAGGTTGGTTTTAATCTGCTAATTGCACATCCATTTATTGGTTTCTTTCCATACAACTCCACACTTCTATTTTAGCAATTTTTTATGGCTTCACAACATATCCAGTTGATTTGCGAAATATGTGTACTACAATCTTGAGAATTTTTGTGCTTTTTTTCCTCTGACCTATCTACTTAATGTTTAAGTACATGCTTATCTTTCTCTATCTTCATCATGTGCTATTCTTCTTCAACTGAATTTACCACTACAGTTACCAAATCTGCAAACTTCTGCTTTATGTGAGCATATTTTAATGTGTCCACTTCCAGTTATAGTCTTAATTTTGAACTGGCATGTCAAGATCACTGCTTCATCCACTCCCTACTTGACCATACATGCACAACATAGAAAGCCCATTGGCATGAGTGCACATGAGCAGAAGTCTGCAGATGCTTTCACGTAATCAAATCAGCGATCAGCTCCAGGGGTAGTTAGTGTGAAATGGTAATTTAAATTGTGATGGAGCACACACTCACTCTGGTGGCAATGTCCCTATACTCCCACCTTCCCATGTCTTGTTTTTTCCCATTACCTACACCTGTCACTTTCAAATCGCAACTTTAAATTCCTTCAGTGTTTTTGGTATTAATTCCCTTAATAATTTATTCAAGTCACTGACTCCCTTACCTACAAAAGAAAATTTTACCACTCCCTTTCACCTGAATTCAAGTGCCAATTTATGATTATGGTCACTCTTCCCCTCCATGTAGAATTCCTAATCCTTCTGCCAACATAAAATTGTGCATTATCACTATTATAAGCCTCGAACAAACCAAATACTCTTTTCACCTGTCTTCAGTCTTCGAATGACTCCCAACACAGCTCCTCCAGCATATCAATTACTGATTGCATTCTGTGGTAATTTCCGCAAACAACTAGCTGCTCTCTTATGTACCCCTTCCAACTACTGAATTTGATACCCATAATGTGGGTATCACACCACTACACCTTATTCAAGCAGTGGTCTGACAAAGATTTTGTAACCCAATTCCCTCACTTCCCTGGTACATCCCACTCATCACCCTTTCCAATAAATTAAGGATTTTGAAACCGCTTCCTACCCAATGTATCCTGTCCAATTGAGCTTACAACCAAAAGTTATGCCAAGATATTCACAGTTTGTATCTTCGACAAGCAATTTCTTCCCAACCCTACAGTTATTTTTATCCATGTACCTAATTAGCTGACATCTTGGAATTTATTATCATTCCATGTTTAATTACACAGCTAGATTCCTGTTTAAAATTTCCTTTAGCTGTTCAAGGTCCTCAAGTCCTTTAATCACTTTGTATACCATTATGTCATCTATAAACTAACTTATAACTTCAATACATTCATTCACTAAAATAATGAACATCAATGGTCCCAATACACTACCCTGAGGCACTCCTATATTAACTTTTACCTCTTCTAATATTGCATTGCCTATGCTAACTCTTTGGTTTCTTCCTTTTAAGAAGCAAGTCACTTTTTCATCGATTCCAATAGTTTTTACCTTATCTACCACCATTTTATGTCACACCCTGTCAAGTGTTTTGATTAGATCCAGCACAACACTGTCAGCATGGCCCTCCTGTCCATTTCATCTGCAATATGTTGTATGTTGCACACTAAGATTCACCATGAGTGTTCTTCCTAAATCCATGTTGCTGTTTTGCAAACCAGTTCTTTCTTTATAGACATTCCTGATGTGGTTGCCTACCAATCTCTCCATCAACTTTACCAGTACTGCCATCAGTGGCGTAGCTATCAGAGGGCTAGGCGGTGCCAAGCACTGGGGCCCCCAAGCTCAGAGGAGCTCCAAGTGCAACTGGATGTGGGGGCTCACAAGATTTGGTAGAGCCAAATATATATTAATCCACTGATGGCCCCAAATACTATTTTACACTGGGGCCCTGATTAACCTAGCTACGTCATATGCCATTGACTACCATGGCACTTTTCAGTCCTCTGGTAAGCAGCTAGTCACCACACTCAATATAAATAATATTACTAGATAAAGTACAATGTCATATCCCGCTATCTTTAATACATCTGCAGTAATATCATCCACACCAGAATCATTTTTTTTTTACTTAGCTTTCTTATTTCTACCATAATATCCTCAGGACTTATTTCCAATTTTTAGTCTGTTCATTACTAGTTTCGTGGAGAATATCCTCCTCTGACTTTTCCCCTCCCATACCAGAATCATACTACTTAATGGCCTCATGAAATCAGCTTGTTTGTTATGATTTTAGCATGGCTCATCACCTTACCATTGTGAACTTGCTTTTCATTTCTTCCTACATCTTCTAAAATTTCATAATTATTTACGATTATTCACATCATGCATCTGCATTCAGTATCCCTTTGCTCACCTGTTTTTAACCCCAAACCATATTTAGGTGTAGGCCATGCTTAGTGAAACCACATATACCCCCAAGAGAGAAATAATGCCTTTACCAAATAGCAACTCAGTCTCCAGATTTACCCACCTCACAGCACGATTCAAATGTGGCTTATCATGGCAACTCAAGACCTGCATGAGCCCCACCCTGGAATGCTGTGGCTCCTTCACCACCTTCCTCAGGTCATTATCTATGCTTTATCTCTCATATCTATTAATACTATTGTCTCCCCACTATTACTACTCTAACCTCCTTAGTAAAACCCTTACAAAGTGATCCTATATCCTCAATTACCTTCCGCACAGTTGCACTAGGTTTGAAAAAACTTGTGACCTGGTAGCCTTCAGCGAACTGGTCCTGCATGAAGGTCTTACACTTCTCCAATGGCTACTACCTAGCAACAGAATCATTTCCTTCCTTCTTATTCCTTCCATACTTCTATTCCTACATGTTTGCTGCACCTTACCTATTCCTGTTTGAGGCTCTTCTCCTTATGACTCTGGTAACAGGTCAAAGCTATTTCTAACCACATTTTCTAACGTGCCTGGCACCTTAATTTGAAACCTATTTCCCCTGTGACCTGTTGCCAGCTCCCAATCCTCCTTTTCACTCTCCTCACCATCTTTTCACTTCTAAAGGCTCAGCAGATTATCTATCAAATAATCTCCCTGATATTTTATTCTTGCTCTGCAAGTTTTCTATCCTACTTGGCGTCTTTCTATCCTGCTCTGCAAGTTTTCTATCACTGAAACAAAGTGGACAATACCATGGAAGAGCCTCATTTAGTCCCTCTGAAAAACACTTTGCCGGTGAAACAACTTCTTACACTCACCGCAACCCAACCATTCGCCACAAGCCTGCAACAGATGCCACATATCTCAGGCATGTTTTTCCCTCTCTAAGGATTAGGATATTACTGAACCAATATGCTTTTAAACTCCCTGGCTCTAATTTAGGTCAATTTAACAATACTATTCAACACCTGCTGCATTACTGAAACACTAGTACGAGGTGTTTTTGTTTTAATGGGAACTTTCTTTCTTTTTGAAAGAATTTTATTTATTTGTCTACATTGATGTTATCCCTTTCAAAATAGTCCTCATTAGATATTATACACTTGTGCCAGCACTTCTTCCAATCACCAAAACACTTCTGGAATTCGATCTTTGGGATAGTTTTGAGCTCTTTAAGTGATGTCACTTTTAATCTCATCTATGCTTGTAAAATGATGGCTCTTCAGGTTCTCTTTATTTTTGTGAACACATAAAAGTCACATGGTGTCATGTCTGGTGAATATGGAGGCTGGGGCATCATTACAATGTTGTTGTTGTTGTTGGTATTTTTTTTTTTTTTTGCCAAAAATTTATTAACAAGCAATGAAGTGTGAACAGATGCATTATCATGTTACAAAAGCCATGAATTGCTTTGCGTCAGATCCAAGCATTTTCTTTGAACTGCTTCACACAAATGGCATTGCACTTGAAGGTAGTAAATATTCCTTATCGATTGTTTGACTTTGTGGCAAGAACTTGTGGTACACTGTGCCATTAAAATTGAAGAACACAGTGAGAATAACTTCCATAGATGACCGAACTTGTTGAGCTTTTTTAGGTCTTGGTGATCCAGAATGCCTCCACTGGGACGATTGAGCCTTAATTTTGACATCATATCCATAAACACATGTTACATCATCTGTTATGACATGTTTCGATATGTCTGCATCATTGTTGACCTCTTTTAGCGATTCGTAAGCAACTTCCATTCATCGCTTTTTCTTCTTCAAAACTCAACACTTTTGGAACAAACTTTGCTGTAACATGTTTCATACCCAAAACAGATGAAAAAATTTCATGGTATGAGCCAATTGATATGCCAACATATCAGCGACTGCTTTAATTGTGATTCGGCGATAATTATTTCTTTCACTTTTTCCACATTTTCATTGGTTATTGATAAACAAAGATGATCCGTCCGCTCTTCAGCATCTTCACAGCCATCTTCAAAATGCTTATCCCATTTGTAAATAATTGTTTTACTCATTTATCATAAGCAATATTAAACATTTCTAAGGCTTTGTTGTACTTAATTCCACTTTTACAGTAAAAATTTAATGCAAATTCTCAGATTCATGGTTGATACAAATGAAAAATCACTGACTGCATCAAAACAAATCTTATTCTTTTAACAGTTGACAAGAGACTAAACATCCAATATAGCTCAAAATGTATAGATATTTTTAGGAATATTTGGCAACACAACGAAGAAATTGTGCCAATCGGACTAATTTAACCTGTGATAATTCAAATTTCCTGTTAGAGCTTCAAACACTATTATGCTAGAACAATACTAGCAAACTCTGCTTGATATGAAGTAACCACATCTTATTACACATGTCATTACACTATGCCCAAATTCTAAGCACACACAGTTTACTGTAAATACTGGTGTGTATACTCTAGTAAACTACTGTTCTGAGATATTTACAAAACCCACACTAGTTCTGCTACAACATAATACAGCCAATAACTTCAAACACATGTTCTACTGTACTGTTAAAGCATAAATACCTACTTTGGTTAAGAAAGTGAGTTAGCACAATGCCCACTTCCCTCAGATAATAAGATAATTAATGCTATTTTAAGCCTAAACCTGTTAGTTGGAATGAGAGAACCAGTTTTAAAACTGCAGTTCTTTTAAGGCTTTGTCATCATACACAGCACTAACTTTGTGAGATTCCAATGCATTTTTGTCTATGCTGAAGTAAAACAGTATGTTACTAAAGTGCTTAGCTGTGGGTTGGCTTCAACACTCATGTAAACTGAGTTATGGACGGTTTCTATGGTACCTATTAGATTTAATTTTACTGCCACTACACCAATGATCATACCTGAACAGTGAAAGGTATTCTTGTTTTTGTTTGTAATGTTTTTCACTCATCGCAGCCTTCAACTTTGGGAAGTGATGAATCATTTTCCCTGTCCTTTGTTATTTACATCAAAATACTCATAATTTTGAGCTTTATTCAAGGAAATAAATGTGGCAAAAGGGAACAAACTAAACTTTTAACTTTCTAAAAACTTGTTTCCTTATGTTTTCAGTTAATTGCATTTAAAAGTGCTTCATTATCACGAAAATGGTTGTAAAACTTGCTGTATAAATGGTTAGGTGGTTTTGGTGAGACTATTGATATATGACAAATGCTTTGCAGTGTCTTTTTACAGTTATGGTTTCCCTTCAACTTGAGAATGGTTTAAATTTGAGGAATTAGCCAAAGCTCTAGAAGTTAGTAAAATATTATCATTTTACATACAGAACTGAGCTGCTTTAGTTGTAAAATCTCTTGAAATATTTAAAACTGTTAATTTACCACATATGAGGATGGTAGTTCTGGTGTTAGAGGAAAACAATACCTTCAAATGAGTCTCAAAAGGAACAACAAACAGCATGAACAAATTTCAAATGTTGCAAAAGATTTTTTTTTCCCAGTTTTTGGTGGGCAATATTAATGGCAGCCTCTGGTTAATTTTTGGATGTAGCAATGTTGAATGCTGTCACAGGGCCCTCAGATTAATGTTAACATGTGATTCATGATGACAGTGAATCCATTGCTTATGTAAAATATTGAAAGTGAGCATGGATTCAATTCCATGAATGTTATTTCTTGCAGAATGATCAGTCTGTTACAAATTGCACTTGCTTAGCTGGTTTTACTTCAATAAATTGACCTCTACTGAAATTGATTCGATGCAGAAAAATTTACAACTAAATGGATCAAGTCTAGGCTTCACTGAATGTTTGACAATCCAATAGGTACACCATTAAAACTACAGGGACAGTTTCATTCATCTCATGTATTCGCCCACTTTATGCACATCAAAACATTAATTTTCTTGTAGATTAAACTTGTTTTAAGTTTAATAAAAATGTTTTCTTTTTTAAAAATAATTACTAGACAATTCTATCAGTATTACACATTTCAAATGATCAATGGTGAATAAATCTTATAGCCATACATAATGAAGGTTCATTCATTAAAAAAATTCTTAATGCGATATTTAATTAATCCTAAGTTAATGGAAACCTCTTTCAAAACATTTTCTTGGAAGACTGAGGCAAACATGTATGGTATGGTACAGCTTGTTAACCATCTGTGTCCATCCCACTCTCAGATAAAATAATAAAAAAAATTGTACCTGCTTTGTACTAATGACACTAAATACTGCTGAAGTACTGGGAGTGCAGAAAATTATTTTTTCCTTCTTAATCACTATCAGGAAACTGAAGAATTATGTTGTGATAAAAAATTCATTTAATTCAACTTACAGCATAACCATTCACAGCAGCAATGACAGGCTTCTTAGTTTGTGAGACTTTTGACCATTGATAGGTGAAATTTCCTGCTGCTGTTTGGGAAAATGTAAGATCTTTCATTTCCTTTATATCTGCACCTGAACAAAAACATTCATGGTGTGTTAAAAACAAAACAAAAAAACTAAGCTTTCCAGTGTTTGATCAGTACCAAAATATCTAATGTATTCACATGATTAACATAATGTGACAAAATCTCTTAACAGTTACCTGCGGCAAACGCTTTTTCATTTCCTGTAATTATAACTGCTCCAACTTGTTCATCTTTGTCAAATGCCTCTAATGCACTCGCAACTTCATTCATCAAATCATTGCATAGTGCATTCAATGCCTTTGGTCTGTTTAACTGTATTAGACCAACATTTTTTTTCTCTCCCAGTTTGTCAGTCAAAATGTGTTGGTAATTAGCTCCTAAAAAAAGTTCAACAAAGAATGGCTAATTAAAGATGTAAATTATACCTGTTCAATCACTATAAATACAAACAAGACATTTTAGCATTAAAGTTATTATAGAAGATGAAACAAAAATCTTAAGAAACAATACACACACACACACTTTGTGGTTTATTAATAGAAGAGGTTTGCTATCTCTCTGTTACAAGAAATACTGGGATGGAAAAAGAAATAATTAACTGAAGATTTGATACCATGACATTGGATAAA
>JARYHS010008074.1:322249608-322529964 GCA_031002005.1 Vandiemenella viatica
CTGTGCAGCAATATGAATGTAATTAACAGATAATGGGGAATTTAAGGTTTTTTTCTTTACTCTGTATTTTTTTTTAAATGAATGGAAAGGATATTGTTTTGTATGAATAAGTTTCTCAAAACCCGTTAAAGAGGAGTAATTCAAAGCATACCAGTATAATACAGCTGGGATGGTTCCTCACAATAGCCCATGGGCGCCACCTGCCATATACCGTATATCCCTTCCAAACCATTACCTTTCCTGATAGGTGCAATGCACCCTCCGCCAAACACTTTTAGTGAATCGTGGAGTAATTGTAATAGTATAATACAGCAAGTAAATAATATAATAACTAAATCTTAATAATAAAGCAGTTTCTAACTAAAAAATAAACCAATATGGTAAACAAATGTCAACATTTTAATATGAATAGATTTTCCTACATTCATTTATATAGGTAAGGCTCTTCAAGACGATCATTTTGATGTACGTTCTTCAGAGCCTAAAAATTTTACCATGCTAATTACCACAATTCTGACAATCTCATATGACTGTTTCATTGTGAGAGCAATCAAGCGTTTTTTCTGAAACCATCGCCGCTTCAGAACTTCGGAGATGGGAACTTAAATACTAAATATCCTGGATAACGGACACCCACCTGGCCTCAACCATTGATAAAATTCCACCTTTTGACCCATCACTCATTAAGATTATAAATGTTATAATTTAACTAGTTACAAATTTATTTATTTATTGTTCATTTTAACACTCAATTCCCTTTTTGTTATATTTATTTTATTGCCACCTGTGATATTACTACGTATATATAAATCTTAGTCCTTTCCCATATCGATAGTTCACTCAGTCAAGTGATAAACTTTGGCGTGTGCACACCTCCCGAACCACACGACTTGTTCCCTAGTACATGATTAAGGTGTAAAACCGAAATTTTTATATGTTTTTGTTTTTCATATATTTTTTACTCATCGCAGCCTTCAACTTTGGTGAGTGATGAGTTATTTTCCCTTTCCTTTGTCATTTATACTGTCTATATTTTTTCCTTAGTATCAAAAATTTTACTAAGATGTATTTCACCAAGTGATTGAATGGCAGAGACAAAGAAAAAAGTGTTAGATCAGATTAAACCAGTTAGTTAACAGAGCTAATCCAAATTTAACTACCATAGTATGTTGTCAGCAGAAACATTCTGACCAAAATTTGTGTCTATAAGTAAATTCTAAGTATATAAGTAAGATAAAGAATTTGATTTTATAAATAAAATAGTTAATAAGACAATATTAGGTTCAGAAAAATAGAGAAAATTTCAGAGAACAAGACTATAAAACAGTTTGAAATATAAAGGGGAGAAAAAGTAAGGTTTTCATATTTGAATTCTGAGGCTTTGCTATGAATTTCCTTATCTAAAGCCTACGACACAGTGATGACACGAGTGGAAATTGAAATAAAAAAGAGGATTTGTAAAAAGTAAATGAGCTATCAGAAAATAAAGCAATTTTTCTAAAGATTATGTGTAAATTTTATTTGGAAATAAGAAGTAGTTAGCGAGATATAGGTTTTATACGAAGTCATATGGGTGCCAATTAATATGCAATTGAACTTGATGAAAGATTACACAAAAATTATTACAAGAGTTAGGAAGCTGCAATATATACTAAATATGAGAGAAAATTTTAAGAAAACTGTAGAAATTTTTTTAGGGGAATAAGTATTTTAAAAGTTAAACATAAATAACAAAAATGAAATATCAAAAATTAATACCATTGAAATAAAGAGATTTTAGAAAAAACTTATGAGGACATAAAATATTCAAAATAGTATATTTTACAGTGTGAAAAAGTTTCAAAAGATTAGATTAAAAATAAAATTGTGTAACCTTGGTGAAAAGCTATAAATACCCACGGAAATTTGGCTCTGGATGGCAGTATGTAGGTAGGCAGCTAATGACGGTCGTGTTCGTGATCTGTTTAGTAGGTGCTTGTACTTATACATTTTACCAAACATGTAACTTGTTGAGTATAGTGGAACACTGAATCAGTTGACTAAAGATGTCTTAAAAATTAAATGGAAGAACTTAGTGCGACTTTCTGAACAATGATCAATTCTTTTTCTTCGACTTCCATAATAATTTGGGATGTTTGTGAAGGTATCCTTTTAGTGTTGAAGAATAATCTTCAAATGTTATTTTTGAGGTCTAGTGGAGTCTGTAAAATGAGTGATCTGATGCCTGTATAGCTTCAAATACTTCCAAAGAATATATTACTTAAAATTTCACCTTTGACTTTTCTTTGTTATTCAAACCCATTAACTATTATGGCGAATTGAATCAACAGTTTGACGACCACAATAATCGAATCCATGCATCTTCGTAAGGTATCAGAGACATCATGAACAATAAACAATATAAACTATTCGGTCAAGCTTATGCAAGAATGTTACCCCTCCACAACGAACACTCCTAATAACAATATCTAAGTGAGAAACTTAAAAAATCACCAATTATTGCAAATTACCTGTATTTACACTTTCTTTGCAAAGAGCTACTATTAACTGAGAATGTGATGAAATTTTTTCTGCAAGTTTCACAGTTTCATTCAACAGCTGGTCAGCAGGGAAAATCTTGCTCACCAATCCTGAAACATTTAAAGACAATGAGATAAACAAGCAAAACCAATTCAAATAATTTTGAACACTTATAGATGATAAATGCTATTTGCAATTAAATAATATCAGATCTTCCTTGGAGAATATGATCAACTCAGCTCCACCGTCTCGCAGGAATAGCACCACCTTCTGTTCGAAGGGAAATAGCAGTGAACAAGGAAAGGAGGAAAGTGAACCATGAAAAATCTCATCCACTATATGGGTATATCCCTCACAGGCAAAGACTTAAGTCCAGGAAAGTTTCCTAAGAATATCTCAGGAACTTACAACAACAACTGAAGAAGCCAGGTTACAACTATGGGAAGCTAAGGCTCCCCTTCCGCATGGCTGGGAAGAGTGTCTGAATCTTTGCCACCTGGTTATGACAAGGGATGGTTGACATGGAAATCTTTGAATAGGCTGAGATCAGGAGTGGGCAGATCCAAAGTGAATTTAGCAAGATGGGGCTATACTGAGATCAGTGATATCAAGTGCGACTGCGGTGAAGACCAGACTGTCCAGCACATGCTCCAGTGTCGACTGTGTCCAGCATCCTGCTCGGCAGCTGAACTGTATGAGGCCTCAGAAAATGCACTGGAAGTGGCCAAGTTCTGGTCGATTATAATTTGATGACTGTAATTGTGTAACTGTATGTTTCTGATACGAAATAATAATAATAAAGCTCAATATTAAGTGTACTTACCCATTTTTTCAGCTTCCTGAGCTGTGAACTGGTTGCCTGTAAGGCAGATCTCCATGGCTTTGGATTTACCCACAACTCTTGTGAGCCTCTGAGTACCACCTACACCCGGTATTGTTCCAATAGCAATTTCAGGCTGTCCAAATTTTGCTTTATCTCCAGCATATATAATATCACACATCATAGCTAACTCACAACCACCTCCCAGCTGAAATTAAGACAGAAACCATAGAATTAGGATTCTACCACTTTTATTTATTAGTTATAAGTCAGGCAGCAGTTAAGCAAACAAAATTATTTTAAAAAATGTGTGCTTATTTGTAAAATTTATCACTGATTGTTATAATATTTTGGGCAATACCATGGTTCATGAGAATAGGAACATCTGACAAACTTCACAAAGGTGCCCACGGACAAACCATTTGTGGCTGGGTTGAACAAGGGTGCCTGTGCGAGCTCAGTCATATTCCCATTTTCATGAATATTGAGTTGTTTAGAGTTTGTGGAGTGTATTCTGTATGTGCAGCCCTAATCTCTTCCGGGGTGTAAGAGTTTGGGAGAGACAATATTAGCCTTTTCCAACCAAATGTCAACCTCTCCTTCATGTGGGCACCCTGTTTGCACGGACGAGGCTCTGGCGACTGAAAGATTCCCGGAATATGGAGTCACCCACTGCTTGCCAATGGCCTCTGAAAGGAGGGTGCAATAGCGGGGAGCAGTCCAGGGCACCCTCTTGCCCTTAGGGTTGGAAATGGTCCCTAAGGGTGGATGAATCAAAAATGATCAACGGCATGGGGATGCAGTAGGCAACGGGAAACCATTACATTAAAGACCCAAAGGGTATCCCGAGGACATGTAATCCTCTCAAATTACATATATCATGATGGCTTCTTCTTGGGTAAAATATTCCGGAGATAAAAATATTCCCCCAATCGGATCTCCGTGTGGGGACTGCTCAGGGAGGAATCATCAGAATGGATAGAAAAATTCTACGAGTCGGAGCATGGAATGTTAGATGTATGAATTGGGCAGGTGGGTTAGAAAACTTAAAAAAGGGAGATGGAACGACTTAAGTTAGATGTTGTTGGGATTAGGGAGATTAAATGGAAGGACAAACAGGATTTCTGGTCTGGGGAACACAGAATAACTACCACACAAGCTGTCAACAGAGTCACTGGTGTAGGATTTGTAATGAATAAGAGAGTAGGGAAACGTGAGTTATTTGAGCAGTTTAGTGACAGGATTATTTTGATGAGGTTAGAAACTAAGCCCGCCCCAACCACATTAGTACAAATGTATATGCCAACGTCACAGGAGGATGACGAAGAAATAGATAAAATATACGCCGAAACTGAAGAACTAATCCAATATGTGAAGGGGGAGGAAAATCTCATAATCATGGGTGATTGGAATGCAATAGTGGGAGAAGGAAAAGAGGGGAATACTGTAGGAGCTTTTGGTCTAGGAGAAAGAAATGAGTGAGGAAGCAGGTTGTTAGAATTTTGTGAAAGATATAAGCTAGTTGTGGCAAACAAACTGTTTACGAACCATGCAAAAAGGATATACACCTAGAAATGTCCAGGGGATACAGGCAGATATCAGCTAGATTATATCATGGTCAAACAGAGATTCAGGAATCAAGTTCCACACTGTAAAGTGTACCCAGGAGCAGACATAGACTGACCATAATTTGATAGTAACAAAGTGCATGCTGAAATTCAAGCGAATTAGGAAGCAATGTAGAAGAGACTGGAAATGAATTAACTGAAACAATCTGGCACGAGAGAAAAATTTGTAGAAATGGTAGACTTAGGTCTAAGAAGTAATCTTGACACTAACCGAGGATGAATGGAATGCATTAATGACTGAAATAATTAAGCAGGTAAAGAAACACTAGGCTTTAGGGTACAAGCCACCTGAAAACCTTGGATCAAAGAGGAAATTTTGAAACTGGTGGATCAGAGAAGGCACAAAAATGTTCAGAATGAAGCAGGAAGAGAGCAATACAGGCAATTTAGAAATCAAATAAAAAGGAAATGCAAAAACAGCATAAGAAAAATGGCTACAAGAAAAGTGTGAAGAAGTAGAATAGGAAAATGTAAGAACCTTAGAATTTTAGCAAATTCTAGCTCCTCACCTTTAGGCATAAAGGGGGAAAGCTCACTCTTTAGTAACAGATAGTTTCGTTCTTGTATAGGTTAGGAGAGTGAGGCTTTATATAGCATGAAGATACCATGACCAAATAGACCAAATAAATCCTTTTAGGAGCAGTAAAGGTATTCAAAAGTTAATAAAAGACCTAGATAAACTTTCTATAACAGTAAGAAAACATTATCTTGGGAGGAAATAGGTTAATTCACTCAAATTCAATTTCTAAATAATGAACCTTGCAATAGCTCAATTTCACCATTTCTAAACCAATTTAAATGCAGTAAAGACTGTCAGTATTTAATAAAAGCCGTAAATAAACTTTGTATCACAGTAAATAAACTTTAAGTTAACCGAAAATAAAATAATCATTAATAATCCAACTTTGAAACAATGAGCTTCTACTTTGGGAGCATTTCGTCATTTCTAAACCGATTTAAGAGCAATAAAGTAGCTCAACATTTAATAAAGCAACTAAATTAACTTTCTACAATAATATAAAAACCTTTCACTAACCTGAAATGTGATAACCCATAATAATTTAGTTCATCAAACAATAAACTTCTAATATTTGGTATTTCACTGTTTTTGCACACTTTTGAATGAAATAAAGTAGTTTTAAAGAAGTAATAACACAGTTAAAATATAAATTCACTAAAATTCCGTAGTTTCTGGACATATAAATAACTTAAATCAATTTTTTAACACTTCGTTAGGTGCACTTCACTTTTAACATTTTTTATCACAAAATCCTAGAAAGCTTTTGGGATAAAAAGTAGATTTCCTGAAAGACCTCAAAATCTAATATCACATATATTAATTTCAAGCAATTCCAAGCAGTAGAACCAATTCTATAAAGGTTTTAGAAATTATTTTACAACAAAACCACTTGCCAAGTTTAGGAATTAATTACAGCTGATCAAAATTATATACAGAGATGAGACAACTTTCGGAATACGTAATTCAACACAGAGAATATTGTAGTAATTTTACATTTTCCATAAAAACAACAGAAGTAAAGTTATTAAATTAAAACATACATAGCATTTTTGGTAAATCTTGTCAACGCTGTAATTTCACTATCCGTGCATCAATCTTAATAAAAGTTACACCAGTAGACTCAGGAATTTTGGGAGAACACACTGATAATAATATTATTTGGATAAATTGTGATTTAGCTGAGATGACAAAATATTGAAACTTCGAAAGGAATAGTAATTCCCCGGGGTAGAAAATAGTTCGCCTCATACGCTTAGGATTTAAAAACTAAATGCTTAAAGTTACTCACTGCATATCCATTATTTCTCTATTAAAAAAGTCTAAATACTGTCACACTTTAGTTTCCTTATATTTGTTTGGTTACCGAGTTAGCTAGGACCTAAATTTTCAAAGTGGTAGCAGAAAGCTGCGTTTTGGCCGTGACGTCAGAGAGTCTATATAACCTGCTGCGCAGAGGAACGGCCATCTTTACGCGTTCGGGAGTTGAGCTGAAATGTGCTTATAGGCGGTGTAAGTGTCGGTGCGGTTAGGCAGAAGATGGTCAAGGTTGACACTACCGAGTCGGCCATTTCGGGACTTCGGCATATAGCGGGTTTCCAACGGTAACACGAACTAGTAAATTTCCATCGGGGTTCGGTAGGTTCCAACATCTCTCCACAACTTGCAAACTTTTGGAAACGTATGTTCGATTCGCCAAATCAACTTTAGAATGCTATCTTGAACTTTTGGTTTTCATTTGAATAAATTTGAATAAATTTGAAGAATTTTGAAAAGTGAACTGTTGTTATTTCGTAGTTAACTGATAACCTTTTCAATATTTGTGGGTCAACAAATATTGTGGCGACCTGAAGCATTCAAGTTGAACTATCCTGGCTACATGGTCAATTCAAAATTATTTCGTAAGTTTTATAGAGAACTGTGAGTCACCATCAAGAGAGTAAGTTGAGGCACTAAGGCTATACTTAGCCCCGGTATTAGCCTTGGGTCTTACAAAATGTTCATAGGTAAAGTAGATGTTGCATATAGGAAGATCAAACAGAATTTTGGAGAAATGAAGAAAATAAGTGTAAACATTAAAGCTGCGGAAGGGAAACCTCTTAAGCTCAGACGACAGAGCGAACCGATGGAAGGAATACATTTAGAAACTTTATGATGGGAACGACTTGAACAATAACGTAATGGAAAAGGAAGGCGATGTCAACATTGATGATTTAGGAGGACTGAATTTAATAGAGCTCTGAATGACTTGAAAGCAAATAAGGCAGTTGGAATTGATGAGATCCCTGCAGAACTTCTCAAATCCCTAGGAGAAGAAGGAATCGAAAGATTATTCAAGCTGATATCAAAAAGTTAAGGAACAGGAGAAATTCCATCTGATTTTAATAAAAATATCATCTTCACACTGTAAGGAACAAGACCGATACCGGGGTTGTAGTATCACTTATGTGCCTTAACTTACTCTCTTGTCGACTAACAGTTCTCTTTAAAACTCGTTAAATAATTTGGATTTGACCATGTAGCCAAAGTAACTCAACTGAATGCTCAGGTCGCCACTATATTCGTTACCCCCGAATATAGAAAAGGGTTCTATGCTAACAACTGAAGCACACAAAGTCACTTTTAGAAAACTTCAAGGTTTTATTCTTCAAAATCAAAAGTTCAAAATTGCATTTACAGTTGAGCAGGCATATCGAACACTCGTTCCACAAGTTTGCAGATTGTGAAGAGAAACTGCCGACCGACCCCTTTTGCAATGTTTACAAGTTCATGGTGAGTAAACAGAGCCACGCCCCAATCATGATGGCCGAACCCGGTAGTACCAACTGAAGAACTGAGCTACCAACATAAAGTCGGAGTTGCCAACCTACCAACGCACACACGCTTAAACCATCTTAGTAGCACGACTTCAAACCCGGAAAAGAGACGCCGTCGCCACCGCGTCCTGTGATTTATACCTTCGCTGACGTCAGAGCCAAAACACAACTTTCTGCTAACACCTAGGCGATCTAGGCCTGAAATATCTCAGTAACTAAACAGTTATCCAAAACTTTAAGTGTGGCAGTGTTTCGACATATTTAATTGTGAAATAATGGATATTTAGTGAATAATTTTAAGCAACTGGTTTAAAAGTTGTAAGTGTAGGAGCGAACTATTTCTCTACTCTGGGGAAGTGCTATTGTGCTGGAAATTTCTACTTTTCGTCATTTTATTAACGCCACGATTTATGCAAACTATTTTATTATCACTGTGTTCTACTAAAATTCCCGAGTTTATTGGTGTAAATTTTATTAAAATTGGTGCAGGGAAAGTTTAACTACGACGTAACCAAAGTGTGATTTCAGTTTTAATCTTATAACTTTATTTCTATTAGTTTTATCGCAAATCTAAAATTACCATGAGATTCTCTGAATTAGATCGCGTATTCTGAAAGTTGTCTCATCTCTGTATCTACTTTAGATCGGTCGAAATTAATTTCTAAATTGACCTCATGGTCGTGATGAAAAATAAATTTTAAGGTCTTTATAAAATCGGTTCTATTGACTGGAATTACTTGAAATAATTATATGTTATATTAGATTTTTAGGTCTTCCCGGAAATCTACTTTTTATTCCAAATGTTCTCTAGGATTTTGAGATAAAAAATTATTAAAAGTGCAGAGCATCTGACGAAGTATAAAAAATTGATTTAAGTTATTTAAACGTTCTGAAACTACGAAATTTTAGTGAATTTATATTTTAATTGCATGATTACTTCCCTACAGTTACTTTATTTTGTTCGAAAGTGTGTGAAAACAGTGAAATGCCAAATATTAGAAATTGCTTGTGTACTAAACTGGATTATTATGGATTATCATATTAAAGGTTAGTAAAAGGTGTTAATATTATTACAGAAAGTTACTTTAGCTGGTTTATTCCCTATTGAGTTACTTTATTGCTCCTAAATTGGTTTAAAATGACAAAATGCTCCCCAGTTAGAAGTTCATAATTACAAAGTTGGATTACTGATGATTATGTAATTTTCAGTTGTTTTAAAGTTTATTTATTATCGTTCAAAGTTTGTATTCGGCATTTAGTAACTACTGAAAGTCTTTACTGCATTCAAATTGGTTTAGAAACTTCAAAGTTAACCTATATCAAAATCTATTATTTGAAATTGCATTTGTGGGATTTAATCTATTTCCTCCCAAACTGATGTCTTCTTTTTTCGTTATCAAAGGTTTATTTAGAGCATTTATTTAATTTTGAATACTTTTATTATCCCTAAAGGGTTTTATTTAGTGTGTTTGGTTACTGTGTCTCTCATGCTACATAAAGCTTTACTCCCATAACCTGTACATGAACTGAAAACTGTCTTTTACTACAGAATAAGCTTTCCCCTTAATGCCTAGAGGTGAGAGGCTAGAATTTAATAAAATTCTAAGATGCTTACATGCCCCCCGAAGATTGAAGTTATTTTCCCAAGAAAACTAACTGAACATCTTGAAAACAATCAATAAAAGAAAAATTTAAAATCCCAAAAGAAAATGAACTATACTCCCAAAATCTAACTATCGCTTGTCGGTTCGGTTCTCTCTCCACCATTCATACCCAAAAGCAAAAATATTATTGTTATTACAATCTCAAAAATTTAACCTTCACTCACGCCATTAATACAAAAATTCTCAAAAACTCATTCATTCTTAAAAGGATCAATATTGATGAAAAATTATGATCAAATAGCAAAAAAAATGTAAAATGTGAAATATTAAATGATCACAAAATTCTAAACATATGTGTTCTCACAAACTTATAAAAATATCAAACCAATTGTTAGAATACAAAACATAAGTGGTATAAATGCACATTACACAAATTACATTGAAATATATTTACACAAAAGATATCAAATTTGTTTTTAAAAAACCAATAATGTGTATAATTTTACAAACATTGAAATGAAATTTGTGGTATCTTATAAACAATTGTATTATGCAATTCCATGTAGGAAAGTCCTTCGTTTTACAAACGTCTCTGTTTTTACCATTGTATTGATTTTGTTTAGGCCTTAAAATTACCACTTTCCCTTTTCACACTTTAACCCTTCATTATTAAACTCCCTAAATGGGTGAAAACCCAGGTCCTGTCACGGTCGCCATGTAAGGACAAGACCGATACCGGGGTTGTAGTATCACTTATGTGCCTTAACTTACTCTCTTGTCGACTAACAGTTCTCTTAAAACTCGTTAAATAATTTGGATTTGACCATGTAGCCAAAGTAACTCAACTGAATGCTCAGGTCGCCACTATATTCGTTACCCCCGAATATAGAAAAGGGTTCTATGCTAACAACTGAAGCACACAAAGTCACTTTTAGAAAACTTCAAGGTTTTATTCTTCAAAATCAAAAGTTCAAAATTGCATTTTACAGTTGAGCAGGCATATCGAACACTCGTTCCACAAGTTTGCAGATTGTGAAGAGAAACTGCCGACCGACCCCTTTTGCAATGTTTACAAGTTCATGGTGAGTAAACAGAGCCACGCCCCAATCATGATGGCCGAACCCGGTAGTACCAACTGAAGAACTGAGCTACCAACATAAAGTCGGAGTTGCCAACCTACCAACGCACACACGCTTAAACCATCTTAGTAGCACGACTTCAAACCCGGAAAAGAGACGCCGTCGCCACCGCGTCCTGTGATTTATACCTTCGCTGACGTCAGAGCCAAAACACAACTTTCTGCTAACACCTAGGCGATCTAGGCCTGAAATATCTCAGTAACTAAACAGTTATCCAAAACTTTAAGTGTGGCAGTGTTTCGACATATTTAATTGTGAAATAATGGATATTTAGTGAATAATTTTAAGCAACTGGTTTAAAAGTTGTAAGTGTAGGAGCGAACTATTTCTCTACTCTGGGGAAGTACTATTGTGCTGGAAATTTCTACTTTTCGTCATTTATGCAAACTATTTTATTATCACTGTGTTCTACTAAAATTCCCGAGTTTATTGGTGTAAATTTTATTAAAATTGGTGCAGGGAAAGTTTAACTACGACGTAACCAAAGTGTGATTTCAGTTTTAATCTTATAACTTTATTTCTATTAGTTTTATCGCAAATCTAAAATTACCATGAGATTCTCTGAATTAGATCGCGTATTCTGAAAGTTGTCTCATCTCTGTATCTACTTTAGATCGGTCGAAATTAATTTCTAAATTGACCTCATGGTCGTGATGAAAAATAAATTTTAAGGTCTTTATAAAATCGGTTCTATTGACTGGAATTACTTGAAATAATTATATGTTATATTAGATTTTTAGGTCTTCCCGGAAATCTACTTTTTATTCCAAATGTTCTCTAGGATTTTGAGATAAAAATTATTAAAAGTGCAGAGCATCTGACGAAGTATAAAAATTGATTTAAGTTATTTAAACGTTCTGAAACTACGAAATTTTAGTGAATTTATATTTTAATTGCATGATTACTTCCCTACAGTTACTTTATTTTGTTCGAAAGTGTGTGAAAACAGTGAAATGCCAAATATTAGAAATTGCTTGTGTACTAAACTGGATTATTATGGATTATCATATTAAAGGTTAGTAAAAGGTGTTAATATTATTACAGAAAGTTACTTTAGCTGGTTTATTCCCTATTGAGTTACTTTATTGCTCCTAAATTGGTTTAAAATGACAAAATGCTCCCCAGTTAGAAGTTCATAATTACAAAGTTGGATTACTGATGATTATGTAATTTTCAGTTGTTTTAAAGTTTATTTATTATCGTTCAAAGTTTGTATTCGGCATTTAGTAACTACTGAAAGTCTTTACTGCATTCAAATTGGTTTAGAAACTTCAAAGTTAACCTATATCAAAATCTATTATTTGAAATTGCATTTGTGGGATTTAATCTATTTCCTCCCAAACTGATGTCTTCTTTTTTCGTTATCAAAGGTTTATTTAGAGCATTTATTTAATTTTGAATACTTTTATTATCCCTAAAGGGTTTTATTTAGTGTGTTTGGTTACTGTGTCTCTCATGCTACATAAAGCTTTACTCCCATAACCTGTACATGAACTGAAAACTGTCTTTTACTACAGAATAAGCTTTCCCCTTAATGCCTAGAGGTGAGAGGCTAGAATTTAATAAAATTCTAAGATGCTTACAACACTTCCGAAGAAATCACGAGCTGACAAATGATAGAATTATCGCACCATTAGTCTAACATCATATGCTTCAAAATTACTGACCAGAATAATATACAGAAGAATAGAAAAGTAGTAGAAGACATAGTAGGTGAAGATCAATTTGAGTTTAGGTAAAATCGTGGTATGAGGGAAGCAATTCTGGCTTTAAGATTAATACTTGAAGGGCGGATCAAGAAAAACAAAGATACTTTTTTGATTTATAAAAATCTTTTGATAATGTTAGGTGGGACAAGGTTTTCAAAATTTTAAAGACATCAGGTCTAAAGTATCGAGATAGAAGAATACTCTATAAACTATATAAGAATCAAGTAGCTATAATAAAAGTAGAGAACCATGAGAGACATGCATCAGTTAAAAAGGGTGTGGGACAAAGGTTGTAGTCTATCCCCGTTAATCTTCAACTTGTATGTTGAAGAAGTAATAAAGGAAATAAAAGAAAAATTTTCATGTGGCTTAAGTGTTCAGGGAGAAAAAAAATCAGTATGCTATGATTTGCTGATGACATGTTAGCAGAACAGGCTGAGGATTTTAAGAAGTTACTGAATGTCATGAACAAAATACTGAAGGAAGATTTTGAACTGAATATAAATCAAAGCAAGACAAAAGTGATGAATTGTAGCAGGAATGATACCAATTAGAGTACATTAAATATAAAAATAGAATCGGATGCAATAGGAAAAGTAAGGCAATTCTGCTACTAGGGAAGATAAATTACAACCGATGGCCAAAGTAAGAATGATGTTAAAAGCATAATAGCACTAGCAAAAAGAGCCTTCATGAAGAAGAGAAATCTTTTAGTTTCAAACATTGATCTAGGTAATAGAAAGAACTTTTTCAAATCAATGTGTGGAGCACAGTACTTTATGGTAGCGAACCATGGACTTTAGGAATACCGGAAAGAAAGAAAATTGAAGCATTTAAATTGTGGTGCAACAGAAGAATGCTGAAAATTAAGTGGACAGACAAAATACAAAATGAACGAGTTTTGGAAATGATGGGCGAGGAAAGAAGTTTGTGGAAGAAGCTTACAGAAAGAGACAGGCTGGTAGGTCATATTTTGAGGCATACTGGATTAGTTAATTTGTTAGTGGAGGGAGTAGTCGAAGGTAAGAACTGTAGAGGAAGACAGAAATTAACCCTGCTTGACACAAAAAAAAAAAAAAACACCCACAAGGGGAGGAGGAAAAAAATGAAACTTCACAGGTTGAGAGGATATGTGATTTAATTTCAGTGATTACAAAATAGAGTCAAATCTAAAAAGAAATTGGCAATATTAGCCCACTTAGTCGAAACAATAGAAGAATGGGACTTCTCCTTAGGTCACATTCCCAATCTGCTCAACTCTACATGTTCCCTACAATTTATCTTTTTAATGTACTCAATGTTAAATTACTTCAGCAACTCATCTGTTCCCTCAAACAAGTTACCAAATACTACAAACTTAACCAGCTATCAAATATCTACATTTTATTAGATTCATCCATGAACAACTTTAGTCACCCAGCATTACCAGAAAATGCTTATTCAATTTTCAACATCTTTATATGGCAGCACTTTTCAAGTACTACATTTTTCTGTCCTGATATTACTGAAATTCTTTGAATCATTGTGCTCCTTTTTTTTAAAAAAACTAAATCTCTGAGGCTTAGTTTTGTTTTTCACTTTTGAAGAAAGTTCTTTTTGATAGCACTGTCACAAGAGCTATTATTGAAGTAACACAGGAAAAAACATTGCCGCAGTACTGTTCCCATTTTGATATTTCAGCTATTGTTAATATCACCATTTCTGCTGCACTTCATAAACTTGTCGTGCTTTTATTTAATCCCATTTCCACTACCAATATTTTGTCCATGTCATGTAATAATTTCTATATACCCCATTGTTATACGTTTAAAGGACAATATCAACAAACTGCAGCATACTAATGGCTGAACTTTACTCCATACTTAATTCTGCCTCCCCTAACTGCTTTCTCATAGTAACATACAGTAATTGTCATAGACCACTGACTTTCCTCAACCCTCCCCTTTTTAAAAAGACCACTATTTCTCAAAATTTCCTGGTTTTATAATAGCCATCCACAACTTTAGATTCAAGTTCTGCAATTTTTTAAAGATCTCGTTTGATTTTATATTACCAAGACCACTAAATGCAAAAATGTGTTTTTATCGCCTTGTCCTGCCCTCAATACCAACTGACACAAGAATTAAATCCCTTGTACCTATGTATTTATCAAATTTTCAATTAGCTACACTTTTTCTAACAATATTCTGTTTATTGTGCTAGTAGGTAGTTTTATAAAATGTAATGTCAAATTTAGGAAACAAATATTTTCATATTTAAACATTGTTTGATTTCACACACTTGGTTGTCCAGGTGAAATCCTCTGATGAAAGCCACAGAATGATGGCTGAAATTAGAGTTTTTTTTTTAAAAAATTGATCAGGTTCCACCCAGGTAACCAAGATAAAAATGACAACAGTTATTGCCTTGGGAGTGGAAGAATGGTGCTTCTATGAAAATGTTGGAATCAGACTCTGTAGTATACAGATATCAGTTTTAATAATCTTTTAGCTTCTTACAATGCAGAAATAAAAATAAATATGGTTAATGTGTCCTGAGCTTGAAAGACAATCTCTTATAACATCAATATCTTACATTACCAGCCAAGTTGTCACTATCGTACAATTAATTGTCAGCTGTAAAAAAAAAAAAAAAAAAAAAAAAAAAAAAAAAAAAACACTTAGGTTTCCCACTGTCATATTTTATGTGAGTTAAATATTTTCTCCAAAGGTTGGTTTTAATCTGCTAATTGCACATCCATCTATTGGTTTCTTTCCATACAACTCCACACTTCTATTTTAGCAATTTTTTATGGCTTCAAAACATATCCAGTTGATTTGCGAAATATGTGTACTACAATCTTGAGAATTTTTGTGCTTTTTTTCCTCTGACCTATCTACTTAATGTTTAAGTACATGCTTATCTTTCTCTATCTTCATCATGTGCTATTCTTCTTCAACTGAATTTACCACTACAGTTACCAAATCTGCAAACTTCTGCTTTATGTGAGCATATTTTAATGTGTCCACTTCCAGTTATAGTCTTAATTTTGAACTGGCATGTCAAGATCACTGCTTCATCCACTCCCTACTTGACCATACATGCACAACATAGAAAGCCCATTGGCATGAGAGCACATGAGCAGAAGTCTGCAGATGCTTTCACGTAATCAAATCAGCGATCAGCTCCAGGGGTAGTTAGTGTGAAATGGTAATTTAAATTGTGATGGAGCACACACTCACTCTGGTGGCAATGTCCCTATACTCCCACCTTCCCATGTCTTGTTTTTTCCCCATTACCTACACCTGTCACTTTCAAATCGCAACTTTAAATTCCTTCAGTGTTTTTGGTATTAATTCCCTTAATAATTTATTCAAGTCACTGACTCCCTTACCTACAAAAGAAAATTTTACCACTCCCTTTCACCTGAATTCAAGTGCCAATTTATGATTATGGTCACTCTTCCCCTCCATGTAGAATTCCTAATCCTTCTGCCAACATAAAATTGTGCATTATCACTATTATAAGCCTCGAACAAACCAAATACTCTTTTCACCTGTCTTCAGTCTTCGAATGACTCCCAACACAGCTCCTCCAGCATATCAATTACTGATTGCATTCTGTGGTAATTTCCGCAAACAACTAGCTGCTCTCTTATGTACCCCTTCCAACTACTGAATTTGATACCCATAATGTGGGTATCACACCACTACACCTTATTCAAGCAGTGGTCTGACAAAGATTTTGTAACCCAATTCCCTCACTTCCCTGGTACATCCACTCATCACCCTTTCCAATAAATTAAGGATTTTGAAACCTGCTTCCTACCCAATGTATCCTGTCCAATTGAGCTTACAACCAAAAGTTATGCCAAGATATTCACAGTTTGTATCTTCGACAAGCAATTTCTTCCCAACCCTACAGTTATTTTTATCCATGTACCTAATTAGCTGACATCTTGGAATTTATTATCATTCCATGTTTAATTACACAGCTAGATTCCTGTTTAAAATTTCCTTTAGCTGTTCAAGGTCCTCAAGTCCTTTAATCACTTTGTATACCATTATGTCATCTATAAACTAACTTATAACTTCAATACATTCATTCACTAAAATAATGAACATCAATGGTCCCAATACACTACCCTGAGGCACTCCTATATTAACTTTTACCTCTTCTAATATTGCATTGCCTATGCTAACTCTTTGGTTTCTTCCTTTTAAGAAGCAAGTCACTTTTTCATCGATTCCAATAGTTTTTACCTTATCTACCACCATTTTATGTCACACCCTGTCAAGTGTTTTGATTAGATCCAGCACAACACTGTCAGCATGGCCCTCCTTGTCCATTTCATCTGCAATATGTTGTATGTTGCCCACTAAGATTCACATGAGTGTTCTTTCCTAAATCCATGTTGCTGTTTTGCAAACCAGTTCTTTCTTTATAGACATTCCTGATGTGGTTGCCTACCAATCTCTCCATCAACTTTACCAGTACTGCCATCAGTGGCGTAGCTATCAGAGGGCTAGGCGGTGCCAAGCACTGGGGCCCCCAAGCTCAGAGGAGCTCCAAGTGCAACTGGATGTGGGGGCTCACAAGATTTGGTAGAGCCAAATATATATTAATCCACTGATGGCCCCAAATACTATTTTACACTGGGGCCCTGATTAACCTAGCTACGTCATATGCCATTGACTACCATGGCACTTTTTCAGTCCTCTGGTAAGCAGCTAGTCACCACACTCAATATAAATAATATTACTAGATAAAGTACAATGTCATATCCCGCTATCTTTAATACATCTGCAGTAATATCATCCACACCAGAATCATTTTTTTTTTACTTAGCTTTCTTATTTCTACCATAATATCCTCAGGACTTATTTCCAATTTTTTAGTCTGTTCATTACTAGTTTCGTGGAGAATATCCTCCTCTGACTTTTCCCCTCCCATACCAGAATCATACTACTTAATGGCCTCATGAAATCAGCTTGTTTGTTATGATTTTAGCATGGCTCATCACCTTACCATTGTGAACTTGCTTTTCATTTCTTCCTACATCTTCTAAAATTTCATAATTATTTACGATTATTCACATCATGCATCTGCATTCAGTATCCCTTTGCTCACCTGTTTTTAACCCCAAACCATATTTAGGTGTAGGCCATGCTTAGTGAAACCACATATACCCCCAAGAGAGAAATAATGCCTTTACCAAATAGCAACTCAGTCTCCAGATTTACCCACCTCACAGCACGATTCAAATGTGGCTTATCATGGCAACTCAAGACCTGCATGAGCCCCACCCTGGAATGCTGTGGCTCCTTCACCACCTTCCTCAGGTCATTATCTATGCTTTATCTCTCATATCTATTAATACTATTGTCTCCCCACTATTACTACTCTAACCTCCTTAGTAAAACCCTTACAAAGTGATCCTATATCCTCAATTACCTTCCGCACAGTTGCACTAGGTTTGAAAAAACTTGTGACCTGGTAGCCTTCAGCGAACTGGTCCTGCATGAAGGTCTTACACTTCTCCAATGGTTACTACCTAGCAACAGAATCATTTCCTTCCTTCTTATTCCTTCCATACTTCTATTCCTACATGTTTGCTGCACCTTACCTATTCCTGTTTGAGGCTCTTCTCCTTATGACTCTGGTAACAGGTCAAAGCTATTTCTAACCACATTTTCTAACGTGCCTGGCACCTTAATTTGAAACCTATTTCCCCTGTGACCTGTTGCCAGCTCCCAATCCTCCTTTTCACTCTCCTCACCATCTTTTCACTTCTAAAGGCTCAGCAGATTATCTATCAAATAATCTCCCTGATATTTTATTCTTGCTCTGCAAGTTTTCTATCCTACTTGGCCGTCTTTCTATCCTGCTCTGCAAGTTTTCTATCACTGAAACAAAGTGGACAATACCATGGAAGAGCCTCATTTAGTCCCTCTGAAAAACACTTTGCCGGTGAAACAACTTCTTACACTCACCGCAACCCAACCATTCGCCACAAGCCTGCAACAGATGCCACATATCTCAGGCATGTTTTTCCCTCTCTAAGGATTAGGATATTACTGAACCAATATGCTTTTAAACTCCCTGGCTCTAATTTAGGTCAATTTAACCAATACTATTCAACACCTGCTGCATTACTGAAACACTAGTACGAGGTGTTTTTGTTTTAATGGGAACTTTCTTTCTTTTTGAAAGAATTTTATTTATTTGTCTACATTGATGTTATCCCTTTCAAAATAGTCCTCATTAGATATTATACACTTGTGCCAGCACTTCTTCCAATCACCAAAACACTTCTGGAATTCGATCTTTGGGATAGTTTTGAGCTCTTTAAGTGATGTCACTTTTAATCTCATCTATGCTTGTAAAATGATGGCTCTTCAGGTTCTCTTTATTTTTGTGAACACATAAAAGTCACATGGTGTCATGTCTGGTGAATATGGAGGCTGGGGCATCATTACAATGTTGTTGTTGTTGGTATTTTTTTTTTTTTTTTTGCCAAAAATTTATTAACAAGCAATGAAGTGTGAACAGATGCATTATCATGTTACAAAAGCCATGAATTGCTTTGCGTCAGATCCAAGCATTTTCTTTGAACTGCTTCACACAAATGGCATTGCACTTGAAGGTAGTAAATATTCCTTATCGATTGTTTGACTTTGTGGCAAGAACTTGTGGTACACTGTGCCATTAAAATTGAAGAACACAGTGAGAATAACTTCCATAGATGACCGAACTTGTTGAGCTTTTTTAGGTCTTGGTGATCCAGAATGCCTCCACTGGGACGATTGAGCCTTAATTTTGACATCATATCCATAAACACATGTTACATCATCTGTTATGACATGTTTCGATATGTCTGCATCATTGTTGACCTCTTTTAGCGATTCGTAAGCAACTTCCATTCATCGCTTTTTCTTCTTCAAAACTCAACACTTTTGGAACAAACTTTGCTGTAACATGTTTCATACCCAAAACAGATGAAAAAATTTCATGGTATGAGCCAATTGATATGCCAACATATCAGCGACTGCTTTAATTGTGATTCGGCGATAATTATTTCTTTCACTTTTTCCACATTTTCATTGGTTATTGATAAACAAAGATGATCCGTCCGCTCTTCAGCATCTTCACAGCCATCTTCAAAATGCTTATCCCATTTGTAAATAATTGTTTTACTCATTTATCATAAGCAATATTAAACATTTCTAAGGCTTTGTTGTACTTAATTCCACTTTTACAGTAAAAATTTAATGCAAATTCTCAGATTCATGGTTGATACAAATGAAAAATCACTGACTGCATCAAAACAAATCTTATTCTTTTAACAGTTGACAAGAGACTAAACATCCAATATAGCTCAAAATGTATAGATATTTTTAGGAAATATTTGGCAACACAACGAAGAAATTGTGCCAATCGGACTAATTTAACCTGTGATAATTCAAATTTCCTGTTAGGAGCTTCAAACACTATTATGCTAGAACATACTAGCAAACTCTGCTTGATATGAAGTAACCACATCTTATTACACATGTCATTACACTATGCCCAAATTCTAAGCACACACAGTTTACTGTAAATACTGGTGTGTATACTCTAGTAAACTACTGTTCTGAGATATTTACAAAACCCACACTAGTTCTGCTACAACATAATACAGCCAATAACTTCAAACACATGTTCTACTGTACTGTTAAAGCATAAATACCTACTTTGGTTAAGAAAGTGAGTTAGCACAATGCCCACTTCCCTCAGATAATAAGATAATTAATGCTATTTTAAGCCTAAACCTGTTAGTTGGAATGAGAGAACCAGTTTTAAAACTGCAGTTCTTTTAAGGCTTTGTCATCATACACAGCACTAACTTTGTGAGATTCCAATGCATTTTTGTCTATGCTGAAGTAAAACAGTATGTTACTAAAGTGCTTAGCTGTGGGTTGGCTTCAACACTCATGTAAACTGAGTTATGGACGGTTTCTATGGTACCTATTAGATTTAATTTTACTGCCACTACACCAATGATCATACCTGAACAGTGAAAGGTATTCTTGTTTTTGTTTGTAATGTTTTTCACTCATCGCAGCCTTCAACTTTGGGAAGTGATGAATCATTTTCCCTGTCCTTTGTTATTTACATCAAAATACTCATAATTTTGAGCTTTATTCAAGGAAATAAATGTGGCAAAAGGGAACAAACTAAACTTTTAACTTTCTAAAAACTTGTTTCCTTATGTTTTCAGTTAATTGCATTTAAAAGTGCTTCATTATCACGAAAATGGTTGTAAAACTTGCTGTATAAATGGTTAGGTGGTTTTGGTGAGACTATTGATATATGACAAATGCTTTGCAGTGTCTTTTTACAGTTATGGTTTCCCTTCAACTTGAGAATGGTTTAAATTTGAGGAATTAGCCAAAGCTCTAGAAGTTAGTAAAATATTATCATTTTACATACAGAACTGAGCTGCTTTAGTTGTAAAATCTCTTGAAATATTTAAAACTGTTAATTTACCACATATGAGGATGGTAGTTCTGGTGTTAGAGGAAAACAATACCTTCAAATGAGTCTCAAAAGGAACAACAAACAGCATGAACAAATTTCAAATGTTGCAAAAGATTTTTTTTTCCCAGTTTTTGGTGGGCAATATTAATGGCAGCCTCTGGTTAATTTTTGGATGTAGCAATGTTGAATGCTGTCACAGGGCCCTCAGATTAATGTTAACATGTGATTCATGATGACAGTGAATCCATTGCTTATGTAAAATATTGAAAGTGAGCATGGATTCAATTCCATGAATGTTATTTCTTGCAGAATGATCAGTCTGTTACAAATTGCACTTGCTTAGCTGGTTTTACTTCAATAAATTGACCTCTACTGAAATTGATTCGATGCAGAAAAATTTACAACTAAATGGATCAAGTCTAGGCTTCACTGAATGTTTGACAATCCAATAGGTACACCATTAAAACTACAGGGACAGTTTCATTCATCTCATGTATTCGCCCACTTTATGCACATCAAAACATTAATTTTCTTGTAGATTAAACTTGTTTTAAGTTTAATAAAAATGTTTTCTTTTTTAAAAATAATTACTAGACAATTCTATCAGTATTACACATTTCAAATGATGAATAAATCTTATAGCCATACATAATGAAGGTTCATTCATTAAAAAAATTCTTAATGCGATATTTAATTAATCCTAAGTTAATGGAAACCTCTTTCAAAACATTTTCTTGGAAGACTGAGGCAAACATGTATGGTATGGTACAGCTTGTTAACCATCTGTGTCCATCCCACTCTCAGATAAAATAATAAAAAAATTGTACCTGCTTTGTACTAATGACACTAAATACTGCTGAAGTACTGGGAGTGCAGAAAATTATTTTTTCCTTCTTAATCACTATCAGGAAACTGAAGAATTATGTTGTGATAAAAAATTCATTTAATTCAACTTACAGCATAACCATTCACAGCAGCAATGACAGGCTTCTTAGTTTGTGAGACTTTTGACCATTGATAGGTGAAATTTCCTGCTGCTGTTTGGGAAAATGTAAGATCTTTCATTTCCTTTATATCTGCACCTGAACAAAAACATTCATGGTGTGTTAAAAACAAAACAAAAAAACTAAGCTTTCCAGTGTTTGATCAGTACCAAAATATCTAATGTATTCACATGATTAACATAATGTGACAAAATCTCTTAACAGTTACCTGCGGCAAACGCTTTTTCATTTCCTGTAATTATAACTGCTCCAACTTGTTCATCTTTGTCAAATGCCTCTAATGCACTCGCAACTTCATTCATCAAATCATTGCATAGTGCATTCAATGCCTTTGGTCTGTTTAACTGTATTAGACCAACATTTTTTTTCTCTCCCAGTTTGTCAGTCAAAATGTGTTGGTAATTAGCTCCTAAAAAAAAGTTCAACAAAGAATGGCTAATTAAAGATGTAAATTATACCTGTTCAATCACTATAAATACAAACAAGACATTTTAGCATTAAAGTTATTATAGAAGATGAAACAAAAATCTTAAGAAACAATACACACACACACACACACACACACACACACACACACACACACTTTGTGGTTTATTAATAGAAGAGGTTTGCTATCTCTCTGTTACAAGAAATACTGGGATGGAAAAAGAAATAATTAACTGAAGATTTGATACCATGACATTGGATAAATGGTATTTGCTATTCCACATAACAGAAAATCTCATAGATGGAAAAACTATAAAAAAGTTTTCATTCTTATTCCCCTCTAATTATTATATGAACATTACTGATTCAGATATAATACCAACCTATTCACTGTCCAGCTAAAAAGATTAGTAGCTCTTTGAGTGATTAGTTTAAATGGAAGTGCTGCCATTAGAGCAATAATTGATAAATTACGTTAGAGTTTTACAACTTCTGTGAAATTTTCTCTTTCCAGTAATGTGGAAGGCCATCTTATTACAAATGTCCTTGTCTCAGCTGTAATCGTATCATTTCTTTGAACGTTGGATACCTTCATTTTGACACTCAAATCAAGGCCCAAGCCACTAAACTTGAAAAAAAATTTATATTAATGAATATAAATATATTCATTCGAAAGTAATTAATATGTGCCAGTTCAGTAAAATTGAGTTGATGTGTTACGTGAAATACATTAGAACACCATTTTCCAGTACTGTTCTGAATGTTTGACTCTATACATGTCCTTTTACATAGTGGATGCATGTTTAAATATTTGTTTCAATTTTTACTTTTCATTACTAATTAGCTGTGCGTACATTAAAGTATCATCACACTGAATCATGAAGGCAGGATGGGCCCATTTCAAATAAAGGTCCCAGCAAGCTGAATATCCTGACAGCAGTTTTTGGGTGGTTTCCTGGAATCATCTTGGAAAACGATGGGATAGTCACTTAATCTCAACCGCATGAACTACATATTTCACATACAAATAAACACTTATCACACAGAACACACATTCCCCAGATATTTCGCATTACTTAAGATTCCCCATTAGTATAAGTTTCCCCAACAGAGGTAGGGGAGACTGTTCCCAAGGTGAGCCAAGCAACCACATGGGTATCAGCACTGAAAGACATATGCTTTAAAAAACAGTTATGTTGCAGGAACATCATGCAGTAAGTTAAGTAGCATACAAATGGAGCAGTGAAAGGAAGTCATTTTAGTGATGATACATATGGCAAATTGGGAAATCCACAGACACAAATGATTTTGACAAAGGACAGATTGTTATAATGGGAATGAGCATCTCGGAAACAGCAAGGCTGGTCGGCTGTTTGCATGTTGCTGTAGTGAGCGTTTATAGAAAATGGTTGAAGAATCGTGAAACCACAAGTAGATAACAGTGATGGACAGTCCACGTGCTACCACGGAATGTCAGGGTCGGATTTTTGCTTACTCTATAAAGCATGATAGGGGGCGACCCATCACACATCTGACATCAGAGTACATTGTTGGTGCAGGCATAAGTTCAACAAGCATTGTTGAACATGGGACTCCTCAGCAGACATGTTGACCCAACAACATCTTTATTTATGATTGTAGTAGGCACTAGATTGGACTGTGGAACAATGGAAACATGTCACCTGGGCAGATGAATCATTTTACTTGTCACACCAGGTCGATGATAGTATCCGGATATGCCGTCTTTTAGGTGAATCACTAATCAAAACATTCACCACAGCCACAGGCTATGGGGAACATTCTTTTCAACTTACGTGGGGCCTCAAGTAGTGGTTGAAGGCATCAGGACAGCTGTGGACTACATGAAAAATATTACAGACCAACTTTATGCTTCATGTCTTCCATGACTGCAGTGGAATTTTCCAGCAGAATAACTGCACACTTCACAACACCATAATCATACTACAGTGGTTTGACGAGCATAACAGTTAAATTCCCTTGATGTTGTTGTTGTGGCTTTAGGGTGCGTCGACAGCGGGGTCATTAGCGCCCTAACAATTACCAGCTAAACTATGGCTTAAAGAAGTTCTAAAATACTGTCTGCACGGTCGACTGTAAAGGGGTCGGCCATACCGACAGCAAATAAAATAAATTAAAAAATCAGACGTGGCATTAAAATGGCCACTGGTACTTTAGTCCGTTCAACACCTGGATGGCTGTAAAGGGGCCAAGTAGGTTCACAAAAGTATTAAAAACACTCATCTCGCTGACTGTATAATGGCCAGCGAGACAGGAATTATAACAATGAAAAAACAATGCACATGGATGGGAGGCTGTAAAGAGGCCAACCATCCATCTTAAAACTAGGCCGATCTGCCTAAATTTTTAGGCACTAGACTGGCCAATATGCAAAATTTTAGATCACTCGCCACACAGCTAGTCTCATTGTTTAAAATAAGGGCCAGATCGTTGGCCAGGCCAACGTCTGCCCTCAAGTCTAAAAACAAATCACAATCAACTAAAATGTGGCACACTGTCAGAGGTACGCCACAAGCATCACATTCCAGAGGGTCCTCCCGGCGGAGAAGAAAGCTATGTGTCAAGAGGACAGTGCCCTATACGGAGGCGAGTAAGGAGAACTTCATCCCTCCTCGCCCGCTGGAAGGAGCTGCTCCATGGCTGAACGGTCGGTTTGGCCAGCCGGAGCTTATTATGCTCTACCTCCAGCCACTGCCTCTGCCAAATGTCAAAAACAAATCTTTTCCCCGCCGAGGCAAGGTCAGACTTTGGGACCGGATCAAAGTCAATTCTGATCTTGTTGCAGGCTAACTTGGCAGCTTCATCAGCTACCTCGTTCCCCCCGATTCCCACATGACCGGGTACCCAGCAGAATACGACCTCCTTTCCAGAAGATTGAAGGGATCGATGGGTGTCCTGTATATCCTGGACAAGACAATCTGCTGGGTACATGCTTCCCATGACCTGGATGCAGCTGAGGGAATCACAGCATATGATGTACTTCGTGCCGCGACTTGCTTTCATATGCTGGAGCGACTTTAACAAAGCGTAACACACTGCAGTGTATACGCTGCAACAGCTATTCAGTTTGTAATTATAAGTCGCCCGAGGGAGCACTACAGAGCAGCCAACTCCATTAGTCTGCTTAGACCCATCCATATATACTGGGGTAAAATCGCGAAACTGATTTAAAATATCGTTAAAACTTCGGATAAAAACACTGCTGGCGTTACACAACTTGTTGTACCGTGACAGTTCTAAAACTGTTCTGGGCCTATTTAAAAACCAGGGAGGAGATTTACTCCAACCCTGGTGATAAAAGGAGGACATTTGGAACCCATATTCCTCTAAAATAGCCTTTGTACAGTAGCTGAATGGTTTAGTTGCTTTTTGACGGTTGGTATAAAGCCGTTCAAAGTTAGGATGAATGACTACGTCATACACGGGACTGCCAGGAGTTGCGGCAATATTTATATAGTGTCGCACCATGAAGAGACGCCGGCGGATGGAAAGCAGCGGCTCGCCAGACTCGGCAGTAATACTGGGTATCGGACTGGTGCGGTATGCACCTGTGGTGAGACGAATTCCTGCATGGTGGACACTATCCAGAATACGTAGATAACTGTCCCGTGCCAAACCGTAGACAATGCAACCGTACTCCAACCGCGACCGTACAAAGGCTCTATAAAACTGTAGCAGGCAGGAGCGGTCAGCGCCCCACGACCTGCCACACAGACACTTTAAAACATTAAGAGCTTTCAGGGCTTTGGCTTTAACATCTTTAAGATGTGGCAGCCATGTAAGCCTACTCTCTAATATGAGGCCCAGAAACCGAACAGTTTCGCTAAAACTTAAAATGGTGTTCCTCAAGGTGAGATGAGTTTCTCCTAAAAAACTTCTACTGCGGCTAAAAAGTACACACCTGGTTTTATCAGCTGAGAAACGAAAGCCGGTGTGCACTGACCATTCATCCAGCCTGTTCAGTGTGAGCTGCAGCTGACGCTCAGCGCTTCTCAGGAAAGACGATGCAATAAAAATTAAAAAGTCATCAACATATAAGGAGTACCGGATGGGCCTCCTTATAACAATTGCAATGCTATTAACTGCTATAGCAAAAAGAGTCACACTTAAAACTGAACCTTGAGGAACACCGTTTTCCTGAATAAAAAGGTCGGACTCTACTCTACCGACTCGGTACCGGAAGCAACGTCAAGATAAAAATGATTTTAAAAAACAGGGTAGATTTCCCCTAAATCCCCATTCATATAACTGTTTTAAAATAACGTGCCACCAGGTAGTATCATATGCCTTTTCGATGTCAAAAAATACACCGGCAAGGTGATGGCTGCGAATAAATGCGTCCTGTATTGCTGCTTCCAGTAGGATCAGGTTATCCGTGGTGGAATGGAACTTCCTGAATCCACATCGAAAACGGCTCAACAGTTTACGGGACTCAAGACACCAGACAAGGCGACGGTTCACCATCCGCTCTAGTGTCTTCCCGACGCAGCTCGTTAAGGCAATGCTACGGTAGCTACCTGGCAACAACTTGTCTTTACCTGGTTTTAAAATTGGGATCATCGTTGCTTCCTTCCATGAGACGGGGCAGTGTCCTCCGGTCCAAATTTCATTAAAAATACCCAGGAGGTACTCTTTAGCGTCTTTGTTCAGATGCCTCAGCAACTGGTACTGGATCTGGTCAGGCCCTGGAGCCGTGTCTTTGGCGCTTTGTAGAGCAGACTCCAGCTCCCACGATGAGAATGGTCTATTGTAGTCCTGCAATTTCGACGAGTCGAAGATGAAGATTTGCCTTTCGGCAGATGTTCTTCGCTGCTGGACCTGTTGGTTCAATCCGGCAGACGAAGTGATGGCAGCGAAATACTCTGCCATCAGCTGCGCAATGCTTCGCTCATTGGTGACTACACGCCCCTGATCCAGTAATCCAGATACTGGCGACCGAGAGTACCTCCCGGATATACGTCGGAATGACTCCCATACTTTTGTTGATGGTGTGGAACAGTTAATGGTGCCATGATCTCTTTTTGCTCTCCTTAATCACGCAGCACACCTTAGCGCTAGCAATCCGGAACAGTGCGAGGTTGTAAGGTGTTGGGTGCAACCTAAACCGGCGCATGACCCGTCTCCGACCCTGAATAGCAGAACGACATTCATCCTACCACCAAGGGACAGGCGTTCTGCGCAGCGCCCCGGAACTGCTAGACATGGATATATCGGCCACCCGATGAACCACTTCTGTAAAGTGTTTCACCTTGTCATCGGTGGTCTGGCGATGTTGGAGTATGACTGACCAGCTATTAAGTTGCCAGTCAGCTCTGCCGATATTCCATTTCCGTGTTGTAACTGTTTCGCCCCGTTCACACTCTTGTGTAGCCAAATTGGGAAGTGGTCGCTTCCATGGAGGTCACGATCCACCTCCCAATGCACGGAGTCGGCAATCGATGGAGAGCAAAGAGAGAGATCAATGGCAGAGGACGAACCGGAAGCGGTAGTGAAGTGCGTCATTTGACCGGTATTGAGGATGCACAAATCCTCCTGCTCCAATAATCTACATACCTCTCGACCTCTGAGGCAATTGTTGGTCGAACCCCACAACGCATTGTGCGCGTTAAAGTCTCCCAATAGGAGAAAAGGCCGAGAGAGTTGCCGAGTGATGTCAGCCAGCTGACCGCAATCAACTGGTGTTCCCGGCGGTAGTATATTGAGCATACAGTCAGTTGCACCGGTCCATGTAATTTAACTGCTACTGCTTGTAAGGGAGAGGTGAGAGCTACAGGTTCAGAGTGGACAGTGTTCCATACAAACACCGCCACTCACCCCTTCGCTCGATCACCCTCGGTATCGTCCTTTCGGTAAACGTCAAAACCTCTTAGCACAGGTTGACATGTTCGGTCTAAAGTGTGTCTCTTGAAGGCAGAGATACAATGGGTCAGACCATGCTAAGAGTTGTAACTCCTCTTTGTGAGCCAAAAAACCATTAACGTTCCATTGGAGTATGGGAGCCATTCTACTGATTTAATTTCACCCGCCCCGGTTCGGGTGGGTCTTCTGTCTCCATCTGCTGAAGAACGGGACCAGTCTCGTCCACCAGCATTGCAGATTCCTCTGGCTCCGAAGAGTCAGACGTCTCCGACTCAGTGTCCTCATCCACTACCTCCTTCACCTTCTTTTTCTTTGACCTCTTTCCCTTCTTCTCCCTACCAGTAGGTAGCCTGGGAGTGGATCAAGAGGAGATTTGACAAACTGAGTCGGGTCCGTCCGCCTGAACATTGGGCCCCGGATCTTTTGATTGCCTCCAATAATGGATGTAACAGATGGTAATGCTACAACTGTCAAAGTGCGGAGTGGAATTGGAGGTGGCGCTACTTTGACAGCTGCTGCTGGTGGTGGACTTTTAGTGACTGCTGCTGGTGTAGTCGAGGTCGCAGACGTACTACTACCGACGTCCGCGGTCTTCGATGTTACGACCTTTGTGGGTATAGCGCACCATTTGCATTGACATGAGCACGTTGTGCTGGTGCTCATGTCTGCAACGGATGTCTGGGTAGCAGTACTTTGATTCCTGACGGGAGTTGAAGCATCTTAGTGAAGCTCGTTCCAAAAATTGGAGCGGCGAGCGACTTGGCCTTCTTCCTTGCTTCTGGATAAGGGATCCGCTCTTTTGTCTTCAACTCCTGTATCTTGCGCTCTTCAAGATACACTTGACACTCCCTACTCCAGGCCGGGTGCGATCCGGAGCAGTTGACGCACACCTGTGGCTCCCGGCTCATGTGCCCCCTTGCCGCACTTACCGCAGGTGGGGTTGCCCTTACATGACACAGTCGTACGTCCGAACTGCTGACACTGAAAACAGCGCATCGGGTCCGGAACATACGGAAGGACGTTCAGAGTTGATGTACCCTGCTTTGATGTTCTTCAGCAGGACTGGAGTGTCAAACGTCAGGATGAAGGTGGCAGTCTTCTCAATACTGCCATTAACCCTTTGTGTGATCTGACGTACCTCAACCACCTTCTGTTCCTTCCACTCCTTAACGAGTTCCTCGGTCCCTATGTCTTTCAGGTCATGGCAGGTGACAACGCCTTTTGAACTATTCAGGGATTTGTGGATTTTGCAATTGACTGGAAACTCTCTGAGCTTCTCATAGTTAAGGAGTTGGGTAGCTTAGTGGTTGTAGTTTCCAGCAGCAGCGTCCCGTTCCTCAGCTTTTTCACCAAATTTAGGGTCCCTACTAGACCCTCTAGCCCCTTTGAGATATAAAAAGGTGAAACTTTTTCAAAGGTTCCTTCCACCCTCTGCATCACTATAAAAGCGTTCACAAGCGAACAAACTTTTCTGTCACTATTGCCATCAGAAGCGGGGGGGCTATCGACCCTCACCCGCTTATTAGAACTGGGTGTATTGGGATTAACCTGCGGCACACCCGTACCCCAGGGTTTTTTGGTTTTAGTGGATGACTTCGTTTTGGTCCCACGAGTAAAACCAGTTTAAAAGAAGCGCTAATACAACAGGGGTGCACAAGTGCCCCTGAGGTTGCACGTTAGAGAGTGAATTCCCTCTCCACCCATTCACCTCCTCGGCACGTGGCTGACCTTGAGGTTAAGGGTTTTTTTTTTTATACAGGTTTGTACCGTCCTCGCGATCCAGGCAACGAAGCCAAGATCCCACTCTCCTAGGCACACAACGTTCCACCGCCATGCCCTACGGTGGTCGTTGAAGCATGGTAGGAGTTTACGGTATGGGAAACTTGCGGCACTCACAAGTTTCCAGCTCGGGCACCACGGGTTCGCCAAACCCGTACCTGGAACTTGCGTAGAAGGTCCCTGCGGGGAAATTCCCTTGATGTTGTGGCCACCAGAATCATTTGATCTCAACTCAATAGAAACATCTGGGAAGCTATTGGACACCAGCTCCAAGCCCACAAACCACCAGTTCATAATTTAAGGAAATTATGTGATCTGTGCATAGACATCTGGCACCAGATACCTCCAGAAATCTATCAAATGCTGACTTATTGTGTTCCCAAGGTGGACCAACGTGCTATCAGGCAGGTTGTCATAGTAGGAGGCATGTTTTTTTAAGTAAGTACCGTTTTGAAATTAAAAAAAAGACGTGCAAATATATCTCAATAATTTTATTTTTACATGAAAGCCTGTATCTACTCTGCCCATAATTCCCTTCAATATTGAGGCACTTGTCATAACGTAGTACCAGTTTTTGAAAACCCTCCTCATAGAAGTCTGCCGCCTGACTTGTTAACCATTGCATCACAACGGTTTTGACTTCGTTATCGTCTTCAAGACGCTGACCGCTTAGGTGTTTCTTCAAGTGCAGGAACAGATGGTAGTCACTGGGCGTCAGATCAAGGCTGTATGGAGGATGATCTAGAGTTTCCGATTGAAAAGATGTGATGAGATCTTTGGTCTGATTAGCACATGTGGACGGGCATTGTCATGCAGTAAAACTATGCCCTTGCTCAACTTGCCACGTCTTTTGTTCTGGATTGAACGGCGCAGATTGTTCAATGTCTCACAATAAGCTGCTGCATTGATTGTCTCATTACGAGGCAGAAATTCCACAAGCAAAACTCCTTTTCTGTCCCAAAAAAATGTGCACATGATTTTCCGGACAGAAATCGTTTGCTTGAACTTCACTTTTTTGGGTGAATCTGAATGCCGCCATTCCATGGACTGTTGCTTTGATTCAGGTGTGACGTAGGCCACCCATGTCTCATCGCCCGTAACAATTTGGCTTAAGAAATCATCACCATCGTTGTGGTACCACTCAAGGAAAGTCAATGCACTGCCTAAACGTTTGGTTTTGTGCACATCCGTTAACATTTTTGGTACCCAGCGTGAGCACAATTTTCGGTAATTCAAGTGCTCTGTCACAATGCCATATAAAACACTACGAGAAACGTTAAGAAAGTCATCACACAAGGAGGAAATCGTAAAAGCGTCTGTTTTCTCTAACCTTATTGTCCACTTTCTGCACTGAACTTTCATTAACGACCGAAGGACGCCCACTCCGTTGTTCATCATGCACATTTGTGCGGCCATCTTTAAATGCTCTCACCCACTTTCTCACCATTCCATCACTCATAATGTTTTGTCCGTAAACTGCACAGATCTCATGATGAATATCGATCGGTTTTAGGCCTTCAGCACAAAGAAATCTTATAACAGCCCGTGCTTCACAGTCGGCGGGACTCACGATTATCGGAGGCATCTTAAACACTCGGTGAAAAACGTAAATAAGGAAGAATTAGACTGTAATAGCGTCAGTGCATAGGCAAGAGATGCAGGTACCCAGTGCGCATGCACGGAACGCCGACTGTAGCCTTGCAGCCACGGTGTGACAAAACGGTACTTACTTCAAAAATACGCCTCGTATTTTGGGTTATCAATGTACATATACAATGTTGTCTAACCTTCCACTCGGGAAGCATTTCAATAACAGTTGATAGTTATATATATGTTTTACCTGCTGAGTTTCCTGGAAACTGACTCCAGCTGACTCAGCAGGTGGCTTAATCCCCCAAGAAAGACTGAAGGCTTCAGTCAAAATGTCAGGTGGGAGGAGGATTGATTTGTTGGTTGTAGCACAAATCTTGCAAAGTATTTGACAAAATATTGACTGCAAATTGCAAAGTCTTGCAATTATGTTCTCATCTCAATCCACTACTACATCACCACCCTTAGACAGCCCTTAAAAACCTCCTGCAACATTCATATTAATCAAAACTAACTTTATTTAAAAAATGTACAAAGCTTTACGTACTAATAATCACCACGGGGGAAAACTGAGCATGGTGGGTGAATGGCTATCATTCTGGCCTCACATTCAGGAGGACGCGGGTTCGAATAACCATCCGGGCATCCAGATTTGGGTTTTCCATGGTTTCCCCAAATCATTCCAGGAGAAAGCTGGGATGCTTGCTTCAAAATGGCCATGGCCGAATTCCTTCCTGTTCCTCGTCCCCAGTCCCATCCCTGATCTAATGACCTTAGCAGTCGACAAAGCGTAAAGCAATTAGTAAAAAAAGAAAAAAAACCATCACTGGGTCTGTTCAACTCTTCAAACGAATGTCATGTAAACAGTAAACTACACACAAATCATAATTTGCAGGATAACAAGATACGGTTTTAGTTAGAAGAATAACATTATTAAAAATTATTTATTGACTTGGTGAAATTGTGATGTTATGTAACAATTTTGTTCTTTTATTACAGAAATACCTGTTGCAAGGGTGTACAATGCAATACAAAAATCTTAACACACTACTCAAAATCCCCTACCACAGTTCCAACAAAACCAAACATTAGTCTTAAATCATTGTCTTTTTATAATTAATGTAAATAGTGAAAATTTTTATAAATAAAGTATTACCTGTATACTGCTAATTACATTATGTTTTTGTCTGCATCAAACTTTTACACTATTATCCTGTTGGTAGATGTAATCATAGACTGAATTTAATGATTTTGTATGTTTGACCATCTACATATAGCCTATTACAGTCTTATCCAAATAGTTTTTTCCACAAGGGAGTGAAATTGTATAACAAACTGCCAGTAGAAATTAAGGGAGAAAAAAACCCAGATCTTTTTAAGAAAAGGCTAAAAATGTATCTAGTAAAAAATTCTTATTACTCCGTAGAAGACTATTTAAAGTAGTCAAATTATGTAAAACACCTGTGTCTATCAAATTAGTAGTTACAGATAAATTGTATAAATCTTATGTATATTTCTATATGTCTTACATTTATAGTTGAATATCCAAATTGTTCACATTATGTATAAAAATTTAAAATGACGAAACCAATATACATGAAAATGTATCATATGGTGAATAAATGAAATTTTTATTTATTACTAGCTCTGCCCGGCATGCATTGCAATACCTATTTTTATTTCTTAAGTGGGTACGAATATAGAAAACGGACACATTAACATGTACCAAACAACTTAAAGCCAACGATTTTTATCCATTAAATTAAAAATAGAAAAAGTTTATTCTGGTGCTTTGGGTTATACAATATTTTCAGTCTACCATCTTCTGCAACAGCAGAGTACCCAACATTGCTCAGCAGCTAGATATGAAAGTTCTGATGTGTTATCCCTTTTGATCAGAATGTCAAACATTCTGCATCACCATCTACTTTCGAGATATTCATAAAAAACTGAATGGTTTAAGACGGGTGATGGATGAGAGTGGGTGGGTTTTTGTAAACCTAATGCAGGCAATACATTTGTCTTTGTTTTAAAGCAAACATGTGCAGTGGTCCATAAAAAACACTAATAAAAACTGAGTTTCTAAAAACAACTTCAGAAATTAAGATGGTTGGGAGTAAAAAAGGGGAGGGAGGGGCTGGGTTTTCGCTAATCAAATGTATACAGAATTTTTCTGTGAGATTTAAAGTATACGTGTGAAAAGTTCCGTTGATACCGTATAAACATTTTGGGAGTGTATAAAAAACATTGGCAAAAATTAGAGGGGTGGAAAGGGGGAGAAGGGTTGGGTTTCTGAAAATCAAATGTTGACAGTATTTTTCTGTTTAAAGTATATGTGAGCAAAGTTCCATCAGAATCATGATTTTTTTATTTTATTTTGTCAGAAATCTTTGCACACATGCACACAAAAACTCACCAACGTTTCATCATAATCGGATGAATGGTATAGGAACACATAGATGATAAACATACAAACAAATATTCATTTTCATCATCACATCACATGGTAATTTGTTTCAATCCCTGACACTCTTAGCAACAAAAGAAAATTTCCCATTCCCTTATGAATGAAATCGTGTTTTAGATTGTGGTCATGGTTATCGTTCCTTTTCCATGCACTATTCCTAATTCTTCAACCAACATCCCTCAAAGCTCCATTACCTTATACATTCCTGGCACTCTCTTCACCCTCCTCCTTTCCTCCAATTACTCCCAATCCTGCTCGTTTATCATGCAAATACTGCCTGGGTCCTGTGTTAATTTCCACAAATAAATCTAGCTCTCTTCCTTGCAAACCCTCCAACAACTGTATTTGATGCCCAAAAAGTATGTCCAAAACTACACCACCAAATTCAATCATATAGGCCTACATTGCTATATACTATATACAATGCTAAGGGACCAATAAATACAAAACACCTACAAAATCACTTTTCAAAATGATGACCAAGAAATTGGTGATAAGACTTGATGAAATGCATCTTAGATGTGATGCCACATAAAAGTTACGATACAGGAAAATAACGTTCAGACAACTGCCATTTCTGATCACATTATTCCATGCATTCTGCAGCAATGAATATAAAAAATTGGCAACTTTTCGTGATGCAATCTGAATGTACTGCTAAGGCATTATAACAAATGTTATGCATTTGCTCTATCCTGTTCCAGGTTGCATTAGATACTATCTTCAGCATGAATAATGTGATCAGAAATTGTGGTTGTCTGTACTGTTAATGGTATATCATATCATAACTCTCATGTGACATCGTGTCTAAGGAATGTTTCATTTTTCTTAAATGTACACTTTACCTTGAAAGGAACGTGTGTGACAGTTTTCAAGTGAATAGCACAATTCTTTCTTTTGACGTTCTTATTTTACCAATGCCCATAAATCAGATTAGCCTGGAAAATATTGTAAAGTATCCGACTTGTGCAGATACCTTTTTGTAACATCACATACTTCCCATACAAATTTAATTTAATACACCATATCTTATGGCCACCAAACAATTTATTTATGGGCAACAATCCACAGTACTAAACTTTAAGATTAGAACGGCATAAATTAGTAATACTGTTAGAATTGGATATCAAGCAGCTGGATTATTGGCATCCGTCACATGGCAGTGACATAAATTAGAAATAACAAATCCAGCATCTTATGCTGTACCACATAATGTTACTTGTCACTCTGTCCTGACTGCATAGTGTGTAATATAAGTGGAATGACTATCATCCACATGAAGTTATACTGCTAGGAATATGGAACTCATCAATCAATGAAAATTAAATATTAAAATCCTCATGCTTAATGCTCTACCACATAACATAGTTGACAGTCCGGTTTAATTCTAGATGGGGATACCGCTGCCTCGCGACTGTTAACGTGACGTCACGTTCACATACAGTCATCTGCGTAAAATACGTGTTATTACTTGTCGAAGTTAAAGCAGATAATTTATTATTGAAATGCGAGCTTCACCTGAAACACTGAACATCCGGTTGTGTTATCGGACATCTGCGGCCGCCTGCCTCTGATCTACCTTCAGGATATCAGTTTATGTTGATATTGTACAGCTTTAAATTATTGTGACCGAGCTACGCGAGGGCAAAATACAATAATAAATGAGGACTGTACGTGAACGTAACGTCACGATGACGTCACGTTAACAGTCCCTAGGCAGCGGTATCCCCATCTAGAATTAAACCGAAAGTCCTTCCAGCCCAGGATTTATTTCAACCAAACTAAAAACTCCACAAATATTGATGCTTCAAAAATAAGAACTTTCAACAAACAGTAAGTTATACCTAAAACTATTAATTTTCAAATCACAGTATTTTACAGAAGAGATTTATCTAGGTCTAAATACAAATCAATTGAGTGCTATGTCTTCAAAAAGAAGGAAAACTGTTAACACAAAATTCTTTAGCATATAAATACACCATAACACAATTATTGTGATAAAAAGAGTTGTCACGAAGTTTCTTCTGCGTTAATAAAAAATTTGGATTTTTTTTTTTAAATTAAAAAAAATAGATACGTTTTTATTTTATTTTCATGATTTGTTTAATGAATCACTACAAAACTACTCCCTTCTCTACCAGCATTAATACAAAGTAATCACTTTTTGACAGGCTGGTGGCATAAAAATTTGATGAAATTAAAATCCGTTTCAAAGCAGATCAAAGGTTGTAGACCTACGTCCTACTGTTTAATCTAGGACAATTTTTAACTGTAACCTAAAGAAAAATACATACAAGCAAATGAAACTCTGGTTTAAATTGGTAATTACGAAAGGATACTCAGATTGGAGCCAATATGACGAATCTAGTTGAGGGTAGTAAAATAAACAATATTTTTCTTATGGATTGTTTTTTGATGCATTAATTTAAAGACATTTTTTTTTTCAACTACTTGTACGTAACTTCAACGCACAACTTTCCTTTACTCGTGCAGTCATTTCCTAAGTAATTTAAGTTACATCTAAAACGATTAATACCTTCACATTACAACACTGCTTACACGTAAGTCGTGTGCTTTATAAAACACATACCAGTGGCATACGCTTTCGTAGCTACGGAAGACCACTTGTTGAATCTTGTAGCTCTACCAATTATTAAACGAGTAACGTTGAAAGTGAGAGCCATTTCTAAGTAAAACAGCTAATGGGGAACAGTAATTCTTCGAAGTGCAATCAATAAGTTTAATAGAACAGCCAATCCTCCAAGATGCTTATCACAACTGAACATAGATCAAGATTCACGCGATTCGTGTACGCAAAGTCCAAGGTCACATCATTCATTTCGCTGTAAAGAACTTGTTAAAGTATACAACAAATTTTGTTTTAGTTGATAAAATCTTATCAAGATTAGGTACATTTTATGTTTCATAAGGGTTATGTTGAAAAATACTAAGAAATTGGTTAACTTTCCCGCTGAAAACGTTTCTGTTTTCACAACTACGTAAATCGATATTCAGTATGTGCAAAAGTTAGTTTATTTATTAAACACTAAACAGTATATTATTCTATTTCATAACGAAATGGCCATTCAATTGTATTCAACCAAGTTAATGGTTCAGAAATTTTTTGTTTTTTCGTTAGCAGTGTTAGAAGAAAGAAACGTAAACATCTCTTGAGCAGGAATCGAACCTAGGTGGATGGTGGTAATGAAATACTATATATTAATGGCTTTCCTTTTTCTTGCAAATCATCTATCAAAGGAATGGTAATCACACATCTTAGGGTTTGCATTAACTGATTGGATATGTTTGTTGTCTTTTCACGTTCCCCACTCATATTTTATAGAAATGTCGCCACTAATGTACCTAATTGAAAATGCCGAAATAATTATGTGAATTTCACCCAGCTCTCAGATGACGTCAGCGCTACAAAATTAATACAGATCTCATGAAAATGTTGGTTAATTCCTCAGTTGAAATGTGTTCTTAGCACTTCAGCTTCTTTCCGTCCAAAGAGTCATATGAAATTTATAAACAGAAAATAATAAGTACTTTCATTCAGCCAAGTCCGCCTTTTAACGATAGAGTCAGTCGATTGCTTTTGAAGAAAAACGGATTTTCCAATATGAACGCTGCAGAATGAAAATTACGTATGACTTTCAAGAAATTTCTTCTTTTGGTCAGATTGAATCTTAACCTACATCTACATATACCGGGTGCTTCAAAAAAATGTATACACACTTTAAACTATTGTTGTTTTCCCGCTCTACAAGGCTAGTGTTATATTTCTTCGCCAGGTGCCAGCATAATCGTCCCTCTATGTTATATTATCAGTTGGAATTTGTAATATCAACATGGGGGACGTACGTTTGAGTTTTGAAGAACGTAAGCAGGTTATTAAGTGGTACTGGAAGTTTGAGAATGTAAATGAAGTTCAAAGACAGTGGAGAAGGGAGTATGATACAGAACCACCTTCAAGATTAACAATTACACGCATACGAGACAAGTTCGAAGTTCATGGAACAGTGTGTGATGTGCATAAAGGTCATTCAGGTCGGCCTCGAACAGCTACAAGTGATGAGTCATCAATGGCAGTCTTGGAACTGTTTCAACGCTCTCCTAACAAATCTTCAAGGCAAGGGGCACGTGAAAGTGATGTAAGTGCTAGCAGCGTGCTACGCATTCTGAAGAGAGGCAAGTATCGTGTTTACATTCCAAGGCTGGTGCAACAGCTAAGTGACGACGATCCAGATAGAAGGTTGCAATTTTGTGAATGGATTCAGGAGATGGTGATACGTGAACCGGGATTTATGGGTAGCATCATTTGGTCGGATGAAGCCCAATTCAAACTTAATGGAACTGTCAATAGGCACAATTGTGTTTACTGGGGTGAAGAAAATCCTCACATTACAATTGAAAAAGCTGTAAATTTGCCAGGTGTAAATGTGTGGTGCGGTTTGTCTTCAAGGGGACTCATTGGACCTTTTCGATTTGAAGGCACTGTAACTGGTATTAATTACCTAACAATGCTTGCTGATTCCATATTTCCTGCCATTCGTGCATTATACGGTAATGATGATTTTTATTTTCAACAAGATGGTGCTCCGCCGCACTATCACAGGGACGTACGAGCTTACCTGGATCAAAATTTGTCGGGCCGGTGGATAGGACGCAGGGGGCCAATCGAGTTTCCAGCACGCTCTCCAGACCTTACACCACTGGATTTCTTCTTGTGGGGCACAGTAAAAGATGAGGTGTACAAACGTAAACCACGTAACCTAGACATTCTTTGGAATGAGATTCAAGCAGTGTGTAGAGAAATCTCATTGGACGTTTTGATACGATGTACAGAATCTGTGGTGACTCGTACTCAGAATTGTATTGATGCTGCACGTCACCAATTTGAACAGTATTAACATTTGTTGTTTATGTTTGATTTACATTGGACTTTTAGCTTTATATTTTCCTGAAATTTAACTTTGTAGAACGGTAAATAAATTTTCTATGGAAGTTCAAAGTGTGTATACATTTTTTTGAAGCACCCTGTATACTCTGCAATTCACAAAATTGTGGGTGGCAGAGGATGCTCAGCACCAAAGCTAATTGCATTCCAATCCCTAATGGTACGAAGGAAAAAAGAATTCATATAAGAATCATTGCGGCACCTTATTTCTCTAATCTTATCTTTCCTGTCATTCCGGCTCAAATAGGTTGGTGGAAGAAGTATTTCACTACACTCAAAAGTGAAAGTGGGAGTACGCATGTTTTCCAATAAGTTTAAACGAAACGTGCGTCGTCTATCTACCAGAGACTCCCAGCCTAGTCTACTAATCAGTTCTGTGACGCTTTCATAAGGACTGTAGCAAGCGGTCACGAATCGAGCGGCTCTTCTCTGTACTTTCTCTATACTTTCGATCAACCCCTTACGAAACGGATCCCAAATGGCACAACAATAGTCCAAATGTGGACGCACAAGAGATTTGTACGCTATCTCCAGTATAAAACAAATGTTTAAAGTTGATATGATCCCTGTTCAACTCCTCTGAACCAGTGGCAAATCCGGGACCCCATTTCCCATGGAATGAGATAAGAGGAGTGAGGAGCAACACGTCCTTACAAGAAAACCTTGAATCATCTGCCTCCGGTTGACACTGCCACCCAAGAACCCTTTACCTGTGTAGGCCTAAAGCTGAAGACCTCAACGGTAGCGACAGTGGAGAATGAGACTTTGGAATGGTGAAGCTGGCGGAAAAGACACCTTCTAGTAGGGATTGAAATAGTTTACATAGCGACTGAACCCCAGAGAGGCGGCTACAAACAGCGTCTGAATCGTAGTGAACGGTGATTTTAGCTGGGCAAAATACTGCCTTTGTGGAAAGTGATAGTACCACAATATAATAATAAATATTATTTAATGAGTATGCTAATGCAACTGTTGTCTGATTTTATTTATTAGAACTACTCTGGACACCTTGACGAGAGGCGAAACGCGTTCGATAGTAAATAAAATCAAACAACAGTTGCATTAGCGTACTCATTATTTTAGCAAGAAACTGCAGAAAAATGGCTCACAATAATTGCGTATTTTACCACATTATATTCCCAAAGTAGTACGTGCAACGGATTTCCATGTAAGAGAATACGGAGATGAAACTTCCCTCTACTCAGATTTTCTGGAGGAGAATAATTTGGGATAATATACCAATGCTACCCAACCAATTTTGGAGATGGGCCACAATTTCGATTCTATGTTAGCCCGCGGTCCATCTAATACTTGCCTATAGTTACCATAGATATTTAAATAAGCCAAAGATATATGAAACACAGTTAAATTATAGTCAAAAAATAAAAAGTTAATGAGACCTATGCAGAGGTTTTTATAAATATAATCATTAATCAGAAAGTAAAAAATATCAATGATACCGTTGCAGAAGTTATTGATTTACCATATTCTAGTCCACTGCTGTTGGCGGGAAAATTCAAATGCGTTTGCGGGCCATTTTGATGTATACCCTCAAAAAAAAAAAAAAAAAAAAAAGAGGAGGAAAAGGATTGGAACATGGAATGTACGAACACTATTGCAGGCAGGAAAACTGTAAAATGCCAAACAGGAGATGAAGATGAACGGATTAGATGTACTTTGCGTGTGTGAAGTGAGATGCAATGGAAACAGGGAGGTAGAAAACGGAGATTATAAGCTTTTCTACTCAGGAGAAGAGAAGACTGACGAAAATGGAGTGTGAATAATGATAGAAAAGAAACTGAAAAATAAGGCAATGAAGGTGCAATGTATTGATGGAGATTGCTGATGATACGACTGCAGGGTAGTACAAAAGATTCGGTATTAATACAGGTATATACGCCAAATAGCCACTGTAAGGGTTATTACAGAATTGGTAGTAGGATTTTATATAAGCCCAGTAAATTCAGTTGTGTAGAAGGGAACGTGACGGACTTTGGTCACGTGTAGAGCTGTAAAATTAACAAGTAATTCTGTACCCGTGTGTATTCGTTACTACATCAATCAATACCCGTTACTTTCGGACCACAACTCGTTACTTCGGTACAATCGAACACTAGCATGAAGCATTGTATCGAGTAGCGCCGCGTACGGGATAACTTCGTGACTGTAAGAACGGAGACTTTCCCGGCGTATGCTTGAAATGAAATCTTCACGGTAGTACCGCCGGATGATGTTTTGAAAACACGATATTTCGACGACTGGCTCGGCCGTCTTCGTCAGGTGTCGAAACATCTGCACAGGTTGGCTGATCGTCGGATACTGAGACAGCCCAGGTGCCGCACCTCGTTATATAGGCCAACGGTTCACTCCGACTCCCACGCCCGGAGGCTAGCAGTGAGTGGGTGGAGCTACAGTTGTTCGTTGCGGGCCGAGGAAGTTAATATTCAGCCGTTTGTGGCTGAACATGCGTGCCACCCTCTCTGCGTAGAGTTGCCAAGGCTGGTTTCCATGCCTCGCTAAGACTTAGCCCACTATCTCTGTTGTAGGCCTCAGCCAATCGAATTTCAATCACTTCTTTGACTATGGAATCCCAAAAGTATGAGGTCCTAGCAAATATCGTAACGTTGTTAAAGTCAACCCCGTGGCCATGGTTGTACAAATGTTCGGCGATCGCTGACTTGGTATACTGTCCCAGGCGAAGATAGCGTTTGTGTTTTTCACACCAGTTTTGAACAGTGCGGATGGTTCGACCGAGGTAGCACTTTCCACACTCGCACGGGATGCTGTAAATTCCAGGAACTCTGAGGTCAAGATCGTCCTTAACTGAGCGGACGTAGTCCCGAATTTTAGCAGGTGGTCGGTAAAAACATTAAATTTCATGCCGTGCGAGAATTCTGCCAATTTTCACCGAGGTGTTTCCGGCGAAAGGCAGAAAAGCGGTGGCCTCAGGCGTTTCTTCCTGTTGGACTGGATTTTTCTCAGAGTGGCGATCAATTGCTCTTCTTATCTGCCTTTCGGTGTAACCATTCCGCCTGAAGACAGTTCTTAAATGTTCCAATTCCTGTGGTAGGCTTTCTTTGTCAGAAATCGCCCTGGCCCTGTGTACAAGCGTATTTAGAACAGTTTGACGTTGCACAGGATGGTGAAAACTTGTGGCTCCAAAATATTAGTCCGTGTAGGTTGCTTTTCTGTATACGCTATGTCTTAGCGTTCCGTACGGCTTTCATTCGATTAGAATGTCGAGGAAGGGTAGGCGGCTGTCCTTTTCCAGCTCCATAGTGAACTTTACGCTGGGATGAATTCCATTGAGATGTTCTAAGAACTCATTTAAAGCCTCGATGTCATGGGGCCACACGACAAACGTTTCATCGATATAGCGGAAAAACATATCGGTTTGAGAACCGCACTTTCCAGAGCTTTTTCCTCGAAATGCTCCATGTATAGGTTGGCGACTACAGGAGAAAGTGGCAATCCCCTGGCAACGCCGTCCACTTGGTCGTAGTATTCCCCTAAGTAAGTGAAATACGTGGACGTCAGCACATGTCTGAAAAGTTCCACAATGGCTGGTTCAAATTGTTGGCGTATCAGCTCCAGCTTGTCCTTCAACGGGACGCGGGTTAATAATGAAACGAGGTCGAAGCTCACCATTATGTCAGAGTCCTTCAGTTTCATGGTCTTGATAGTCTTGAAAAATTCCGTGGAATTCTTGACATGGTGGTCGCAATGGCCAACCGAAGGACTCAAAAGACGGGTCAGATATTTTGCCAGAGGACAAGTCGGAGCTCCAGTATTGCTGACGATTGGTCGCAGTGGTACGCTTTCTTTGTGTATCTTCGGCAGACCGTAAAGCCGAATATTAACTTCCTCGGCCCACAACGAACAACTGTAGCCCCGCCCACTCACTGCCAGCCGCCGAGAGAGCCGTTGGCCTATATAAGGAGGGTGGCACCTGGGCTGTCTCATTATCCGACGGTCAGCCGACTTGTGCAGATGTCTCGACACCTGACGAAGACAACGGAGCCAGTCGTCGAAATATCGTGTTTTCAAAACACCATCCGGCGGTACACCCGTGAAGACTTCATTTCAACTTCGTTACTGTCGTATAGTTTCGTTACTCGTTACTTTCGGTACAATCGAACACTAGCATGAATCGCATACGGGACGACTTCGTTCGTTCTTGAAAAAAAGTTTGACTAAATTGTTTATTTAGTAAAATAAGTTTAGGTAAATTGTTTGTTGGGATAAAACTTAAAAGTAATTAGCACATGGATCTTACAGAAAACCTCTAAATGTACACTTGATTTGCTGTAATGAATTTTATATTCAAAAGAATAATCTATTTTCAAAACAAGCACCTGTTTGCACACACAAAAAAAGACCTGACCTTTCACCTGACTGTGGCATATCTAGTGACAATAACTAATGGCGGCTATTTTTTAAAGTAGCCTACTCAAAACCCTGCAGCAAGCCTGAAATGATAATGGGACATGTATTTAACAAATATTATAATCTCATCAAAGTATTTCGTTTTAAATAGGAGGTTTCACCACTGTCTTCCTTTACTGTTTTCTTGTATTTTTGTAAATTCTTCATCCTTTTGTGATAGATTTGTTAAAATAAATGTTGACATACCATCAAATCGAGCCTGCAGACAGAGTGCTACTGACTCCCGCTTTGTTTCATTTTAAAACTTCAATATTCAATACTTTTAAATCAATAACAAAGGTACAGGACAAACACGCGTTTAGATTCGTAATTGTTGTTGCGTCGTGGTTGCAACAAACATTCAACATCAAAGCCAGTTGCGCATTGATCACATGGATCCTGCGGTAATAATACAATAACTAACCCCAAGAAAAAGGAATAAAGTTATTGTACCTTTTTGCTTATGCATTCTAGAACTGCATAAAAGGCTGCTAGATTTTTGTTTGTTTAATTATTGCAGAATGCAATCAGTAACTGATATGACAAAAGAGTTGAAATGGGTTCATTGGAAGGAAGGATGAGGCTGAAGAGTGTCATGGGAGTGTACGAGGCGTAAACTGATGATGAGGCATGCAAAGATATTGGTGTAAGAATTAAAAGTAATGCTTGGAAGGGAAAAGATGAACATGACCAAAAGCTGGCACCCGATTTCAGGCACAAGGGTGTAGGAAGATTCCCTTTTTTTTTTACATAAGGGTGTCAGGGATTCCTTTAAGCTACCAAGAGAAATTATGAATAATTTACTAAAACCATTGAAAGAATTTAAAGTTAAAATTGGCAAAGGGCAAATGTAGGTGGATGAAGAGAAGGAGGGAAGAGGAGTATGTAGTGAAATTGCCACCGAAGCACGCACTCCATTGCAATTTAATTAAATATTATTAGAACATAACAATTGCAGAGATTTATATCACAGACTATTAGACAACTCTTTTATATTGTAAATTACACTATGAAATAAAACAGAAGGTATCAAATCTTAAAATAAACACATTTCATAAATGTTTGAAATCAATAAACCTCACTAATGAATGATCAATGAGAAAACAGTAACTATCTCAAATTATCCACACAAAATTTCTATTTACAAATTATGCACTGTAAATTTTAATGTTAAACGAAATAAAAGCTACAAAATTAGTCTTTACGTTATCAAAATTAGTTAGCTGCGAGTAACGAAATGAATTTGTGAGTTACGATTCGGTACTTCGAGTCAGGCGACGAACCCGTTACTCAGTAACGAATACATCTTTACTTTTACAGCTCTAGTCACGTGTAGGAATATTAACAAGTTTGAAAATGCCAGAAAGTTTGGTGGAGCTCACTGCCTTTGACAGTCAAGAAATTTCCGGTCAGCAGTCCGTGGTGGCGATGGCCGCTCACGACATTACTCCGAGTGACTCAAAAGTATATTATTGCAGGGAAGTGCTGTCTCTTCCTGGATTGCTTGGCTTCCCTTGTCCGCTGGATCACTTGGCCTCGTTGCCTGTTCGACAACGGGTGCCGTCTCCTTGCCAGCCAGGACTCCTATAGCTTGCAAGTTAATAATATTTCCATCTGTTTGGCTGTTGCCACAAGCGGCGTATTCTCTTGCTTGTGTCACACACATACCTGTAATTTGCACGGCTTGTGTCTGGACAAATCGATATGTTCCATATTCGAGTTTCATTTTAGTGTTAGAACCAAACATCCCGCTAATATCCTAAATGAGGAAAATAGTTGCAGATATGTAACCGGTTATAATACTTGAAGAAGAGAGGGTAGCTGTCAGAGAAGACAGACCTCGAACGGGCTGAACGAAGGCTGTTGAAAATCCCTTCAAATAAGTGTAAAAACTCTGTCTTCGACCCAACTTCGCACCAGCTATACCTGACAAAACATAAAAGTCCAAACCTAAGCCAAAACGGCCGCTTACGCCAGGATAGAAATGAGGAGGTAGAATAATACCATGTAAAGATCGAAGAACTTATTCAGAAAGGGTGTCAATATCGGAACCGATTTTATTATTCTTATTGGAATTTTGGATGAATATTCAGACATTAAGTTGTACATCGGGACAACTTAGTAGGCACGTGTAGCAGTGTCGGCAGAGGTTTTTGTCCATCAAACTACTGATTTGCTGAGTACGAAATACCGATCATTGAGATCAATACAAGTCTTCCTCAGATCTTCACGACGAGGACTCGCTCACATTATATAGACAGTCATGGGTTAAATAACATCTTTAGCCGCTCTCACCAACTAGCTTAGCCTGCCAGAATGTCATTATCAGCTAAAAACCGATAGAACTTGGGCAGAATTGACAATAGTTCGATACTCGTCCTTGTAGCAGTCACTTATTGTTTGTCTTATGCAACAGTTAGTGATCAATTAAGCAAGATTTTACAAATTAGATGTCTTTGTTCCATTGCTAGAATTAGTTGTTATCTCATTTTACGCCTGCTATTATCTTGTAAACTACCAATCGTTATAATCAGCGGTTCTAAACCGGAAATACGGATGGTGTCAGCCTGACAATACTAACATTAGAAAACTCTCGAGACAAGAAGACGAAGAGCCATTAAGATGATATACTAGATTAAATCGTCACAGAAGACAGAAGATGAAGAGAATAGTTTGAAATTTTTCATGTTAGTCCAGTAAACGTCCACAAACATTACCAATCAGCAGTCCCTTACAACAGAATAGAAATGCCTATATTATCACTATAGGAGATTCGAATACAGTGGGAGGTGAAGGATATAGTAGCATAATTTGGATTAGGGACAAGAAATGAGAAAGGTGGAAGACTAACTCCTGTAAAGAAAACTTACTAGTGATGGGCAGCACTATATCTGAAAATCACAAAAGAAGATATTATACATGGGTCTCTAATTTAATGGAGAAAAATATTAGTTGGACTACTTCCTGATACCAAAAAGATTTAGGAAATGTCTGGAGAAAACTAACGTTTACACAGGAGCGGACATCAATTCAGACCATAACCTTGTAGCAGGAGAAACACAAATAAAGATGATGATAGTGAGGAGAAGCAAAGCAAGGGGAAACACTAAAGGGGAAGGTAAGACTTTGGAGCTGGAAGAAAGGTTAATGAAGAATTATGAATGAGTAAAATTTGATCAATGTATAAACGAAAAATGGATAAAAATGAGGAAAGGCCTCGTGATAGCTGCCAAAGAAGTTGTAGGAATGAAAAAAGTCCAAAGTAATAGTAAACATGCCGAAAACGACGGAAGAACGGAGAAAGTGGAAAAATTCGGGAAATGAAGAAGGATGAACTGAATAAAGACCTAAGAACAGAAACAGTAAGCAAGTGAAAGACTGATGAAAAACAAATATGGGGAAATAGAAAAATTGGAGAAAGAGGGAAAGTATGAAATGATGTATAGAATGGCTACTGAGATAGTCTTTAAAAGTAAAAAAAAAAAAAGAGGAAAATATAGGAAGAGTGGAAGGCAATTCAGCCAAAGAGCCACATGAGTTGTTTAATAAGTGGCAAGAGTATATCGAATGTCTGTGTGAGGAAGATCAAATACGAAGCAAAATTCAAGAGCAGCCACAGGTAACAAAGGACGGAAAGGTGTATGGAGGCAGAAGTAGAAGAGGTACTTAAAGAGATGAAGAATCGGAAGGCAAGTGGAATTTATAATTTGCCAGCAGAAGTGTTAAAGAGTGTAGGGATGAGAGATATGACAAAATGGAAAGACCAGATGACTTTTCTGCAACGATAATGATACAACTTCATAAATAAATTTGAAGAGCATAGGAATATCATTCTAATTTCGCATGCAGCTAAAGTATTGTTGAAAGTGTTGGATAGAAGGCTATAGGGTAATTTAGATAGATGGATTGCAGAGGAAAAGTTTGGATTTAGGAAAGGAAAAGGAACAAGGGATGCGAAAAGCATATTAAGAATAACATAGGAAGATATATTGAGAAAGGTAGAAATTTACAGCAGAAAGTGAAAATAAGTATTAGCGACGAAATGTCGGGAGAATGTATCTTTGATGCAGTGTTATTTGGTTGCGTGTGTGACCTGCTGTGCACTAAACAGCAAAAAATTTCGTCATCAGCTAAGTTTTAATAGCTGAATTAGGTTATAGCTTTGAATTATGAAGTAAATAGTCGAGGTTACTGTTAGTGAGATGAAATACTAATATTTTCACATAGAAATAGTACTTAGAAGATCGCCTGTTTTTGTTGGTTAATCCTCAATTTGTTTTTAGTATTTTTATTGATTTAGAATTAGGTGAAAGTTGATAGTTAATTCATAAGCGGAAAATTGTAGTCAAACTGTTTGGTATATTTATTTTATATTCTTGTTTAGCTAAATAAATAACTATTTTAGATTCTGATTGTTACTAAAACATATTGCAGATATGTCTTAAATATAACTTTTGTTATTTCCATTATTCAAGCATAAAAATAACAATGTGCTAGTAATATATCTACTATATAATTTCCTATGCTCAGTCACTCACTCACTCTCCTCGATAGCTATTGGCTGGTGAACAGTGTCACTTGTCAGCCTTCGCTCGCAAATTAACAGCCACCAGAGAAACCACTAGAAAAAATTCGAGGTTATATCATGGAGGAAGGAATATTCCTTTCTCCATGGGTTATATCCACAATATGATAGCTAAGAAATTGATACAAAATTAATTGCCATAATACATTCATTAAGTATGCTTTTTGTAGCATTTTATAGTAAAAAACAAATCGATAAAAATACAGTTGAAAAAAGGTTTAACTGTTTTTCACTAATATGCTAATAAAAAAAACTTAAATTGCTGATGGTCTCTGCTGTAACCAGGTGGCAGGTAACCTAAAATTTTGTTAGTTCATAACCAAATTTGTTTCGAGAGCAACCGAATAACAATGGTTCAAAGTCGTTTGCTGAGATAATTCAAGTTATATTTCAGAGTAAACAGTTATATAAAATAAGAACGTAGTATTAGCATATCTGGTATATTGGATTCAAACTATTTTAGAAAAGAAAACGTTATGTTCATTTTCAGAGACTAACTAGTAAAATCAGATTAGTAACCTTACAGGTAGGAACTTTTCCTGTAGAGATACGAGACTTTGAAATTTGGAACTAGTATAAAAATTTTATGACGCAGTAACTACTTGTATATAATCATGTATTCCTCCATCACCAGAGATATTGTTTTCCAGTAGTTATTGCTAGTTTACTCTGTTTTGTTAAACTCCTTCCATCACCTCTTCCTCATGACATACCCAGCCTACAGCATGTCACATTATGCATGTAAAACGTTTCCCACCCCATTTCGCCTAAAATAAATATCCTGCTCGTGGTAACAGTCATTTCTTTCCTTCCATGTTCTACTCTTAAGTCTTCTACCAATATCGATTTAAAACACATCACCAATATATTATACACACTGTAGACTTCTGACCCGCGTCCTGTCTTCCAATGAAGCTTCTTTGTTTTACCAGTTACTGATTGTGTTCCTGGTAATTATCATAAAGAAATTAATCTACCCTTTTTTACATCCCTTTCAATTCCTGTATTTAATACTCAAAACATGGGCCCCATACTACACCACCACATTCAAACAATCGTCTCATCAGTGATATGGAACCAAGTTTCCACACTATCCTTGTACAATATCTCATTAAGTTTTCCTACAAATGAAGGATTTGAAACCTTTCCCTCCCACCCATACAAAGCATTCTGACCAGTTGAGGTTACTGTCAAATATTATGCCAGAACATTTACACTTACAACAAGCAATTCCTCCATCACCAGAGGCTGTTCTTGGGTAGGCACTGTGGAACTGCAGCACCCACTATACTTCCATTCAAAATTACCAATATTGATCAAAATAAAATTCTCCTTAATTTCCTAATTGTAGGGGGGATATATAACAATTAATCATTAAACGTAACGCCAGAAATCACTTCCTTATTCATGAATAATAGTAATAACTAGTGATCACCCAGTGGTCAAAATTCGACCATAATTCATTAAGTTAATTAGTTTTTGTAAAAGATTAAGAATTACTGCAATTTTTTTAAATTTGTTTTATTGCGTTTGCTGCGAGCATAGATATATTATATACTGTACACATTGATGCTGTTGGCTACAACAGTGTATCCGTACGTCATTAGCTTATGTTGTTTGCCCTAATTATAAAATAATAAAATTAATGTAAAAGTTAAAAAAGCAAAATTAACAGCTTTTGTTTGCATTTATTTTTTGATACAATTCTTTGTCAGTTTTATTTTTTAACATTATTATTGGATTAAATAAAAACTAACAAAAAATGAATGTTTTTCTTGAGCATCAAATACTGTAGTTTGATATTTAATGATTCAAAACTTATGTGTAAACGACGATTTCTGTGTAAACTCTTTCATTATTTGCTAAATAACCTTGATCATTATATTCAGAAGTATATAATCTCAAACTATCGAATTATCAAACTCTACTTGCTGCGACATATAATTGACCATGTGTACAGACTGGCTGCCTCAATAAAATTCCCACTATTTCGAAGGTTTGTCCTTGAGACTTATTTATTGTCATCACAAATGCACATATAATTGGAAATTGAGTTCTTTAAAACTTAAATGGTAAAATAATGCCAGAAAAAGTTAAATTTACACGTGGAATCAAAATTCTCTTTTCGGGAGCGTTTCTAGCTAAAAATTTGCAGTCAAATAACATTACAATTCATACACTTGACGCGCATTCTTGTTCCATTGACTAATGCTTCCTTTGTATTTAAGTTTCTGATCAGTAAAATGATGCAATAAACCTTCATTACTAAATTATGTGCTTGCAAACTACTAATAGTTAAAAAAATTCAAAAACTCTACTGGATAATTATTCATTTCATTGTCATCATCACAAATTATTTTGTCGTAGCTATGGTATGTTTTCTGTTCACCTGGTATTCGGTTAGTTATTTCTTTGTTAATTAAAGTGTAATCATCATTTTTAGGTGCTAAAATAACTGACTTCAATATATTACATGAGAGTATGTTTTTGGAAATATTTCCATACATCTCATTAATAATATTATTTTCATCTCCTATTAATTGCTGAGGTATTTCACCAAACTGAGGGAATTTTGGTGCCTCACCATGACCAATTTTTTCAAGAATTCGATAAATTCTATTTCACTTGGCAAGGCTCTCTGTTTTGAGCAAAAGTTACTTTATGGAAATAAACAAAATGCCAACTTGTGACATAGTTGCACGTGATCCATGTGGGGCAACTGGTATGATTTGCCGAAAATCACCACACAGAAGTATCATTTTCCCTCCAAATGGTTTATGTTTATTTTCATCTCATAGCTCCTACAATAATCTACAATTTTCAAAACTTTGCAGAGGGCACATAGAAATTTCAACAATAATTATCGATGATGATGAACTCTCACATACACAAGGGCAATTAATGTATTTGTAACATATACAGTATTACATATAAATTTTAGCTTGCTGCATTTCTTCTTCATATATAAACTTCAAGTATGCTTTTTATACCGTTTGAACAAAGATGACACAGTATCATATAAACTTGACATTGGCAGAATCGCTGAGCGTCATTACCATTAAGAAACAATTGATCATAAACAATGAATTTTTCGTTTTATTTAATTTAATGTATTTTTAACATGTATTATATATACATTTTAGCTTTCTGCACTTCTTCTCCGTGTAATCTTTAATTATGCCAAATCTCACACTCCTCCGTTTGCGCAATATTCTTAAAAAGGGATCCGAATTTTTCGCTAAGCGAATTAATATATAGAAGATGATAATAACAAAATACAAAAATCACTGGCTGAAAGTCCTTTCACAGCACAAATGTAACATCATACTTTTATAGTCTCTCACCATACGACCAATTTTACCACCTTGGATACAGCTTACACTCCTCCCAAGCTGGGAAATTTCTCTGATTAAATGGTCTATAGTACTACTTTTTCTTTGCTGACAGCACTAATTCAGCTGCTTCAAATAATTTTATATTTTTCTCTTTTTGTATGCAAAACTGTACGCACATGTTCTTCCTGCAATCTGCTGACACACAAAACAATTTATTTTCTTAACTTGAATGCTCTTCTCAGAACAGTTCAAATGGCATTGTTGAGCACAGAAAAAAATCATTTACTTGTCATTTCTGATCATTTGCATGTCTTACTAGACAAATCCTGTAATTTTAATGTGATTATCAGAATTCTGTCTTGTGTAACATATTTATTTTCTTAAAAAGGATAGCGAAATGAACCACCACTTACCTTAGATGATGGTTTCATGGGGTGAACACACAAAAAAACACAAGAACAAGAAAAAAATGTATATTGCACCACCCGCCCTCCGTGATATTCTCCTCTTGATGAAGGGCCAAGTCCCGAAATATTCATTGTTTTTCTTGTTATTGTGTTTTTTTTTTTTTTTTGTGTGTGTTCACCCCACAAAACCATCATCTAAGGTAAGTGGTGGTTCATTTAGCTATCCTTTTTTTGTAACACCATTCACTACTTAGCTCCTATTATTGCCTGGTTACCATATTTATTTTCTTGTTATACTTCCTCACTTTTCCCTCCATCCATTTCTGTTCTCATCTCTTTTATCGAAGTTTCCTTTATAGGATTCAAAAAAATTGATGCAGTTCCAGCCGTATAACCAAAGAACATTGACAATGAACATAGAAGTCTACATAATTATTCAATTTATTTAGTTTGGCTCCAAATTGTATCTGACTTTTACAAAATTGACATCTTATTTTTTTTTTAGTTTCCTTTATTCCTGTTAAAGATAATCCCAGTGGCGTAACGATACCCTTGAGACCCGTGGCAAATTCATCAGATGGAGGCCCCCCAAGTGATGAATCTGGATGGGGGGGAGGAGGGGATGGCTGGAGAGAGGCAAACTGGGGCACCCAATTTATGGGCAACTTTCTCGGGCTGGGGTCCCTCTGGGTGGTGGCCGGGGCCCCTTCCCGCTGGGGGCCTGTGGCAGTTTGTCCATACCTTTTTTTTACTTATTGCTTTACACCTCGTCAACGTCGAGGTCATTAGAGGTGGGATGGGAGAGGGGACAAGGAACGACAAAGGATTTGACCATGCCCTTTTGAAGGAAGCACCCCAGCATTCGCCTGGAGTGATTTGGGGAAACCATGGAATACCCAAATATGGATGCCCGATGGGGATTCGAACAGCTGTCCTCCCAAATGCGAGGCCAGAGTGTTAACCGCTCACCCACCGCACTCAGTTTGCCCATACTGCGACCCTATTGTTACACCATTGGATAATCCCCACTTCAGTATTATTATTGCAATAATTTGTTTACTGAAAAGTGTAAGCCCATTATTAAAAAGCAGGAAAATTGGGGAAAAAATAAATAATATTGTAACAAGCCAGAATCTATAAGAGGTGGAATATCGTTTCTATTAGCAGAACAAGAAGTTTTTATATATAAAATAATAAATAAAAATGCTAGAATAAATTATGAGAGCAAAAGTTGCACTTTTATTTTAGATATAATTTCATAATTTACAAAATCAAAAGTTCATCCAATTAATTAAATTGCAAATTGCTGAACAATATCAGATTGGCAGATTTGGAATTGCAAATGTGAAAGTAAATTAATTTAAACTAATTCTGAAGTGAATTTTAGTCAATCTTGGGCTACTTTAAAACTAAAATCCTTATGAACATAATCTCACATCTGGATTGAAACAATACAAATATTCACAGCCAGTTAGTGCATAGCACTTGGACAGATATACATGGCAGCAATATAATGCAATAGATGTTTCATCCAACTCATCTGGATGCAAAGGACTTTAGTCAGCATCATCAAACTGGCCATTTTCAATTAGAATTGCAGATTGGCAAGCATTGTGTCTTTTTGCGATGGATTGTTGATGCAGATCGACTGGACAGAAGTTACCAAGTGTATCACTAGTTTCAAATATTGTTTTCGGTGGTACATGTTTTGGAACAATCACTGTAAACAAGGAAGAAAGAAAAAAAATATTTATGTATTCAGCACATCCACACAATATAGTAACACCAGTAACAAACGAACAAATGGAACATTTAAACTTTTAACTTCCAACAATTTCCACGTTTGTCACATGATCTGTAGATAATAAAGATGTATTTAAAGAAAAAATCAGAGATTATCTGATTGGTAACTCTTTTACATTCAAGAATATGTACAAAAGAATAAATTGTATTTAACATGCCTTTTGCAAAACTCAGTTGTAAAATTTTATTTATTTGTTTGTTTGTTATTCACTATGATTATTATTCATCTTATATATATTAACCACGATGTTTCAAATCCCAGAGGTTGTTCCTCACCAGGGATCCATGGAACAAGAGTAATAAATAAGAATCAGTATATATATGGTATTTCTGTTAGCACCATTAGAAAAAAAATAACTGAAACAATTATAGCATAAAAGATCTCAAGCCTTTTATGCTTTTTATCACAGATGTTTCAATGGTGAAGGATGAAAGTGAACAATGATGAATGGGATAAGTGTGAGGAAATTGTGGAACTGTGTATTTTTTAGTTACAAATTGGATTCATATAACGTTACTTGTACTCAGGATACATAAGGCTTGATGTAAATTATATAAAGTGCAAAATTACGGCTACTCATCTCGATTGTTTAAAGAAATTTCTTCTGATCCAGGAAAGTAGTGATGTGTGAGTGGAGACTTTCCCGGCGTATCGATGCAACAAAATCTTCACGGGTGTCCAGCCAGATGGTGGTGTAAAAACACAACGTTTCGACAGCTGACTCTGTTGTCTTCATCAGGTATCTTGTAGTTGTTCTCAGCTGACTATCTCTGCCTTGACTGGCTTGGCCACCCATCAAACCTTCTTTATACCTTCAGCTGGAAGGCCCGCTTCCTTTGTTTGGTCGAGAGCGTTGGCTTTGGATGCGGCCCGCTGCGGCCACCACTGGCGCCACTTGCTCCTTCCCGCCCGGATGTGCTGGCGGTCCGAGATGCTGATGTGTCCACTTCTGATTGGCCATGACCTGGAAACCTATCATCAGCGATCTTCGACGAGAGCATAGCAGATCCTCACAAGCAAATGACACCAGTCGTGCGCCGCAGCAGACCGCAGATTAAGCCAGCGGTCACAGCCAATCAGAAGTGGACATACCAGCATCTTAGACCGCCAGCACATCCGGGCAGGAAGGAGCAAGTGGCGCCAGTGATGGCCGTAGCAGGCCTTCCAGCTGAAGGTATAAAGGAGGTTCGATGGGTGGCCAAGCCAGTCGAGGCAGAGACAGTCAGCTGAGAATAACTACAAGATACCTGATGAAGACAGCAGAGTCAGCTGTCAAAACGTCATGTTTTTACACCACCATCCGACTGGACACGCAAGAAGATTTTGTTGTAGAAAAGTAGCATCAGGTTACAAATGAATTTAAATATGAATGTTAAGCTAAATAGTTCCTTGGGTTATACATTCTTTATAGATAAAAATAGTTTTCTGTTTAAGTAATATGTAACTCACCATTCGGATCAAAGTAGCTGTCAGGCTCATCAATTGAATTCCAGTCATCATCCTCTTCATTATATTCAATATTGTTTCTGAAAACAAGCATTGAAAACCTACAAATATCTTTAACCGACTCTTCAATAGGGGTTTGATCATAAAAAATTTTTTTTTAAAAATGTGATGACCAGCAAATATAAGAAACAGTCTGATAGATCTGTGCTATTGTTTGCATGATAGAGAAGTCAACATTTTGCTTATTTATGAGCTTCTCACCGCCTTCATTTATTTTAGGTTCCATTTCCTATATGAACCTCTTGTTTATAATAAAAAATATTTTTGTACTATTATAATTGCCTGTGTGAAGGGAAAAAGATGACTTAATGTCATAGTGCCTACAGTGATTGAAAGGAAAAAAATGAAATAAGTGGGTTTCATAACAGAGATACTATGAGAAATGGAGAAGCTTCCTTTAACATAGACACCACAACATGTTGTCAGCTTACTTTTTACTGCCAAACTTAAGCTTCATTTTCTGTTCCATTTTGAGGCACTTCATAACAAAACTAGAAATGTGAAAGTCAAAATATCTCACTCACCAGTGTCTCCAGTAATTGCTAATTTTTTCATGGATTTGTTTGAAGATGAAGCACTTAATGCTCCACTCCAGCAAACTTTTTTTTTACTGGTATGTTGATGACTCTTTTCTAATTTGGCCACATGGTAGAAACAGACTTAACCAATTTCCGGCACTTTTGAATTCTATCTATCAAAATATTCAGTTCACCATAGAATTGGGGAGTACAGGAGCCTACAATTTCTGGATATGTTGGTTTTAAAATAAGCTGACTGTTCACTTGGATTCTGTTTATTGTAAGCCAACCCATAGTGACTTATATTTAAACACCAACACCTGTACCACCTGCTTTGCAGGTGAACTGGACTATCTTCAGAGAACTTTCTTGAATAATGGTTACAATCAGTTGTGCGTTTAGGAAGAAGGAAGATCGAAAGAAAGATTGCATTGATACCAATGGCCTTGCCTTTCTTCCAATTGCGGAGTCAAGACAATTATCAGGCCACCCGAAAAAATTAAAAACTTGGTTGGTAGCATTAAGGATGACCAAGGATTACAAATCCCTGGTGTTTATTATATACCTTGTGAATGTGGCTCTGGTTATATTGGACAAACACAGCAGTGTATTGTACAGCAATGTGTTGAACACACTAGAAATGTTTGCCTGGGGCAAGAAGAGAAATCAGCTGTAGCCGAACAGTGTCCAAGAGGGACATATATTTAATTTTGAAGAAACTAGAATTTTAGCCCAGGTAAGAGATTTTGGGACAGCATTATAATAGAAACTGTTGAAATCATAACAAATTATTCTTTAGTTAACAGGGACACTGGATACCAGCTTCATTTGGCCTTAAACCTGGATATCAAAATGTTTCCATGGCACCGAATAAACAAATAGTTATTCAGCTTTACCTATGGTTTATAATGAGGGCAGAGATAGATGCTTTTGAAACGTCCCAGAATTGTGACTTTTGTACACAACTGGAAGCCCAAGAAGAGTTTATTGAGATTTTGTGTGGTCAGAGTTCTGGGTGAATACTGTTTGTCTGTGTCCATTCATTCTGATGGCCAGTGAATTTGTAGTATAACTTATGTATTAGGCTGGGAAATGATCACTGGTTAGTTGGTATATTCAATGGGAGGACATACGTGTGGTGAGTCCTATGATGGGGAAGCTTTCTTCAATTACTGGGTTGGTGAAGGCATGGTGAATGTTGCAGAATTTGCAGTAGGATCAGTTAAAAGGAAAAAGTCTTTGGGCTGTCTTGTAAGATAAGTAGGCTGCCCATGTTTATGGACTAGGAGTTAGCCAAGGTTCAGAGCTCTACTGAAGCAAGTTCTACGAGGATGAGGGAGAATTTTTGGAAGGAGGCTTCTCATTTTCAGGCATGCTCGAAGGAAATCATAACCTTGTTGAAGTACTGGGTTAATTGATTCTAGACCTGGAAAATACTGTATGAGCACAACTGGTCTGAAGTTGGTTTTTGAAGGTTTCGTATAGCTGATAGATTGAGATATGGCATTGAAAATTGTTTATGAACTAAATTCGGTGAGCAATTACAGGAAAATCTTACAGGAATACAGTGAGGGCTTGCTAGTTAGAATTATGCAACTCCCACAAATACCAAGGCTATAGGCGAGTGAGCATTTGATGTGATAAGGATGGCAGCTGTCATAATGAAGGTACTGTTGTAGGTTGGTAGGTTTGTTAAGGACAGATGAACTGAAGTGGCCATCAGAGAGGGATAAATCCACCTCTAAGAAAGCGGCATGTGTGTGAGAATAGGTCCATCTGAATTTCAGGGTGTTAGTGATATCGAGACTTAAGGAAAAGAGAAGGTAGTTTTCACCATGTGTCCAGATGATCTGAACCCACAGGGAAATTTACCTTCTAAGCTTCCCTAACAGTCCCCCCCTCCCCCCCCCCAATTCTTCCCACATGGCCCAAAACTCACCAGAGCTGATTTTTAAGTAGTATGCAATATGTTTATTTTAATTTTTTGAATAATAAATATTTTTCATTTTGATATAGAACAAAATATTACCGGTTAATATTTGTTGCCGGTTTCTCCTCATGTCTGTGACTTGTTCTCGCAGTATGGTCTACAATTTTCAGGTTTATGTCTTTCAACCCCAAGCATACTTCCCGTCATGTTGTTTTTCATCCATGACAAGCTGCCGGCCTAATGGTCTTAGCCTTCAGTTAGCTGCCAGCCTCACTCAGGCAGCTATTCACAATATTGTTGAAGAATGGAAATAAGCTAAAAAATTTCAACACTCTATGTGTGTACATGGATTTTTGTGTTTCAACGCCACAGGAATCTTCACCTGTGGTAAGTGGCAGCTATTCTCCTATACATTATATACATTAATAAAAAAAAATGTGCAACAGATTTATATAGAGAAAACCTAATTAAAATTCAGATTATTAATACTTAAAACAAATTTGTAAATTGAAACAGAAAATAAAGCAAAGGAAGACATTCAGTATATTGGTCCTATGCAGTGGGGAAAATACTGATACTTTGTACAATAAACCCAACATCTCACATGTTTTTTACCTGTCTATATACAGGGATTGAAAATCATTTAACAGTTCATCTTGTGGATCCTTGGAATCTGCAACACAAAAATGAAAAACATATTTTAAAAACATAACAATAGAGTACTTCACACTAATAAGAAACTCATGAAACTTTGCTTGACAATGACAGAGTAAGTTGTAAGGACACTGAAAATCAACCTTATTTGTTAAATGAGAATTAAAAACTTATTATTTTTAATAAAATAAAAACTAAAAAATACAGATGTTAGTCATGTGATACAAAACACCAACCAGAGTGCATGACATTCTTGCATAAACATCAGTTTTGTTCTTGTGTATTTAGTGCCAGTAGATAATCTGTGCTTCGTATATCTGAGGTTTTAAGTCGATCCATTATTTATTTCTGGTTTGCAATTCAATAATGTAGCTTTAGGCAAGGAATTCATATGAATATCAGCTGGTGGGTTATGTGCAAGATTTTTCTGCCGAGCCTTTTCCTACTACTTGTCCAATATGTGGTGCCCAGCTAAATCTGTTGTCAAATGTTAAGGCCGCCACACACGGACGAGCCAACAGGCCAAATGTCCTCGCGCCGATCCAAAACTCGTCGTGTGTGGGGCAGCGCGGACGGACTGGCATGGCTCGGCAAGCCTTGCTGGATTTTCGGCCGCTCCAAAATCCACCGAGCCATCACAGGTAGCTGAGGGTCTGGTAGACTATCCCCACCATGACTGGAGTGGGATAACCCGTGCAACGAAAAGTGGGTACTAATTTGTAGACACTTTTGTCTTAAATATCTCAGCTTTCCGACTTCACATCAAAATGAAACTTGCCTCATTTTACTCGCGGGACCACGGACTGTACATTAAGCGAAACCCGGTCAAAATCTGACAAATATTTTTTTTCTTTAATCCTGTTCATAATTTTCAGACAGACACAAATTAAAAAAATACAGCTCATTTCTTTACTGTAGCGCGTTAATAGTACCCGAACTCATTTTTAAAAGAATATTTCATATGTGCAGACTTTCCCGTTTATAGTTTTATTATACCTATAGATTAAACCCAATTGTTAGTTTAGAACGCCTAATAAATTCATAGAATTTCATCTGTTCGTCGTTTTCACCCTAGTCCTTTCATTCTTGTACACAGAGATTTTTTTTTTAAAAAATCAGTATTAATAGCGAAATAGTGCAACGCCAAAAACAGTTATGAAAGATCGTAAATATGAGCTTTGACCACGGCTTCAAATAAAGATTACGAAATTTTTATATCACGGAGATAGGTTCGATTTGGAAGGGTTTAAGTCACAATGGTGTAGGTCAGTCACATTTTCAATAAAAAAAAGACACCGATTACATATGTAGATAAATTAATCTCTCAATCTGTTGGTAAAAAATACGAAGCAAGTCAGATTTTCATTCAGCTTCCAACAAGAGGAACTGGAAATTCGACTGATGAACGAAATACGTGCTTTGCTCTTCAGCAAAGTGGTATAAGTCAGACTTAAATCATTGTGTTTGTAAACGCATCCTGTGTCCTGTGTGCTCACTGTGTAAACGTATCCTACATGCTGACTTATAGCGCACTTCCGAATAGAATTTCTAAAGACATAATTGATTCTAAAGAAACAATTCAAGATCTTCTTTCCTACAATTCAAGATACATTACGCAATCTCACTAATATATCAGTTTTGGTTATAAATACACCCTAGTGTGTTCGTTCGGTTTTTTAACAAACACTAGTTTCAGTCATTTTTGTCAGCAGTAAAATGTAACCATTTTATAGACTTAATGAAATTATAACCTTGGTGTTAAATTTGATTCCAGGTGACATCACTAAAATGAATATATTACATTATCCGTGTTCCTGAATTTATTACAGAATCTTTTGTATTATGTTAATTTCTATAAAGCAAGGAAAATTGACTTACACCACCGTATTTTGAATTTTATACGTTCTTACTAATTTTCATCGTTTAATACAATTGTTTTTTAAGAATTAATTTAAGAAGCATTTAATTTTTTCCCTGTAAAATAAAATTAAAAGCGAAAAAAAAAAAAACCAGTTTTAAATGACTGCAGATTTTTTTTAAAAAAAACTTTCCATAACCTAGCGAAAAAAAGGCCTTCGGTCTGTGCGACCATTTAGCCAGCTCCAGTTTATGTTGTACTAAATATTGTATCAGGCTTCTTTCATGTAATTTTGGGACACGTTTTTGAAGACAAAACAACACTAAAATAAAACCAACCAAACCCCAGGGCGGATTCGAATGGGTGACCCTTAAAATGCCGTGCCAGCGTGCTAGCCCCTACACTGCCAGAGCCGGACTGGCGAAAGTTGTAGGCACCCACTGGCCTGGCTTGGCGCGGCTCTGTCGTGTGTGACCCCCTGATTTGGACCGAGTCTAAATGGAATGGTGCGAAATGGCCTGGCGCCAGATGGACTGCTCGTGTGTGGCGGCCTTTACATTTCAAGTCTTCAACAAGAAATTATTTTCCCACCTTATAATCATAAACAACCTTTAGATTTTTATATAGGTACGAAATATGAAGACTCTTTTTACCATTCATCATCATCCCGTGTTGATCTAGCCAGCTACATGTCTTGTATGGATCACCCTGCAGTTGTTCACAGTCGTCTTGTTACAATATAATGTTTGCTCTTGAATCACTGCTGTGACACGATTCATGTTGTTACTATGTAGGAGTCTTTCAGATATATTGTTTGATATTTTAAAATCGATAGGAAATGAGTGTAAGGTTATCAAAACAACTATTGTTCTACAATCAGTGAGCAAATATAAAACTTTTGACCATGATCTGGTTTAGTTCGTGAGGTATCGGGTAACCAATTATGATAGTTCTGTATACAGATTCTGAAGATTATTGAACTGCCATGGCTGCCATCTCTTAGTCAGGGAAAGAAATAATACATTCACCCAAGTAATTTGTCCTTAAAGGGATTTATACTTTTGAAATAACTGAAAACACAAAGTTACAATGCAGTTTATTCAATATTCTAAAGTTTTGAGCCTGGTATCAGACATGTATCACACCTTTAAGACTACAATGGATTCCAATCCAAAGTTTGACTGCAGATTGATAATTAGAAACAGATTATCACTCGGTCAAGTTTGTTACAACACCCATTCATGTCTACTGCTGACCCCCGGTCCTAATTCACCACCCACACAGCAATTATTCACAGATACAAATAAGGTTCAGTGGCCACATGGCAGCTGCTACTGCCACTGTTACTAAACATTTCTGACCTTAACGACTTTTGATTAAAAACATGACTAAGTCAAACACGGCTGCTTCTCCTCCTAGTCCACTTCAGCCAATTGCAAATATTCTTTGTGCTCACATAACCTTTTCTGGTCTATCATGAATTTCCACTTAAATTCATATGGTAAAAATTCCTTCTTACATTAGTTTCTCCACTTCCTACCTTATTTCTTATACTATGCCGATTTGTATTGCATGTCTTCTAATGATGACTACTTGGAACAAAACAGTTTATCATTCCTCGCTTGCTTACCGGGAGTTTCAACGCTCGTATTAAGTTCTGCCTTTTTGTTAAAGGAAGTAAGGATGAAAAGAACATAAAATTTGACAGTAATTAATTATTACTACGGAGGAATAAAAGATCTGGGGGAGGAGTGTGTGATGATCATATGTATATTATAGACTATTCTGTGGTATGCAAGCATAATGATATACAATTCCTTGAGATTTGGTTACATTCGTGCTTTTGTTTTGAGATGTGGATTGCTAGGAACAAATTATTGAGCAACGTGGTCGAGTTCGTAAGCGCAATATGCGAAGTCCGATATAAGAGTAATGGTTGTAGTTTCATCTGGTGTTGGTGAAAATTGTTAAATTATTAACAGAGTGAATAAAAGTTTTCACCAGAACAATTAATGACGTGTGCATCTGTTCATTGTTAAGCCACGTACTCACTAGCGAACTGTAACTGTAACCGTTGCACATTATTGTTACCAAATATGATAGTGAGTACGTGGCTCGAGAGCCTGCCGGGAGCAGAACGTGTTGCATTCGCAGTGAGCCAACAAGAAACACATCCACATTCTGCAACTGTAACTGTTACATGATAATGTTACCGTGAACTATAGTGAGTACGTGGCTCGCGAGCGGAACATGTTGCATTCCCAGCGAGCCGAGAAGTGTCGGTGGTTGCTGCAAATCAAAGGGCGCTTGTAGTGCGTTCGTGGACGTCGAGAGTGAAGTTGTTGCACGCTGCGAACCTAGCAGTATCCTCAAGTGTCATGAGTGAATTGACAGAAGATAAAGGTATTCAGTTGATAGACGCCTACAATAAAAACAGGGTCCTATGTAACCCCAAGCATAAGGATTACTACAATTAATAAACAAAATATTTTATTTGTAGGTGAAGGACCTGAACGGTAACTCAAAAACTAACAGGGGCACTGCACTATATGAACCATTAAATAAAAAGCTAAAGCCTGATCTAAAATTACAAATGCTGAAAGAGGCTTTCGGAATACTGAAAAATGCGGCATATAAACCGAAACAGAATACTGAACTACAGTCTTTCTTTGATTTTAAAGTGGAAAAAATGAAAAACTATACTAGGGAAACAAAAAATGCAATTCTACATGAAATATTTCAGATAATTATGCGTGCTGATCAAGGATACTACAACTCCATACAAAATTATGGTTATTACTCCACTACACAAGCTTCACACCTTTCAGCTTCTTTCTTCACTATAAATCGAGATATAGCTTACCCTTCCACTTCTTCCCCAAATCAAAACTCCTCTGCAGAACCTGTCACAATCCCCAGACAGTAACAATAGCGAGTTCAGATATGAGTTTGGAAAATTATGTATGAATTTTTTGAAATAAATTACGTTATTATTTTCTTATTATTGAATAAAGGATTAACTTAATTTGTTCTTTCAATGCTCCTTTTAGCGCCTCGCACATGAGCTTATGGCTTGTTTGGAAATGCGAAACAGGTATTGTAAACTTGTAAAAGGATCACCAGTAACTAAGTATCTCAGCGTTACAGCTAATCTGTCTTGAACCGACACTGCTTCTCAGAACGAAGTGTTTCTTCGTTCCATCTTGGGTCCAATTATGTTCATTACATATTCAAAATCAGTTGGAGAGATTTTCCTGAATTTTGATTTCTTGAAAGAAGAATTAGATCACTTCTTTCTCGATACATTCCATCTTCGTGGCCATTTATAATCATCCAGTAAAGCATCTACAAGTATGTATGCTGCACAAGCGAGAGACAATTCGTTTGACAATGCGGAGCTCCAAACGAACACTGCGGATAGAGTCGGCTTGTCCTTACGGTTACAGTGAGCATATACACTAGAACCTCGTTACTGTATCTGTTCGGTTACAGTTACAGCTCGCCAGTGAGTATGCTCAGTGAGGTGGCTCGGTGTTCGTCGCGAGCGAAGTTCGTTTCATGCGTCCACACTAGAATGTGGTTACAGTTTCCGTTTGGTTACAGTTACAGCTCGCTAGTGAGTACCCAGCTTAAAATAGGCCAAAGAAGAAAGGATGAATGTGTTAGAAGATAGCAAAATTATTTTTTCACACGAGATTACATAAATCAGAGCACTAGGTTGGAACTACATAAGTTAACAATAAATATTAACACAAGTGTATAAGGAAATTTTGCAACTAAAATGTTATTACTAGGGTTAGGATCTTTAGGACCCAAAAAATCGCGAAATATGCAGGCAAATATGACCTTAAAAATGGGTAAATATGACCTAAAAGAGACAAAATATGACCAAACATTAAATTTTTTATTCATTAAAAATGCTCAAATGTACATAATTTATTTTATGTAGCTGTGTCGCTTTCAAGTAGACAGCATAATTTGCTTCTATGCACTCACTGTACGATTGGCAAATTAATTTTATTGAAAGTTATTTTCTTGTTCCTGTAAAAGAATGGATTACTAGAATTTTACTTTTAAAAATGGAAATTTACTATACATTTGTTGCGAATTAGTGTACATACCATTTTTTATTCTTGTTTGATGCCAGCATTGCAGTATATCACCACATGCATCTTCAAGTTCTCGAAGAGGAATTTTCTCCGGTTGTCACTTAAAACTGTCGTGTAGTGTGAGAAGCTTCGTTCGACATCGCAAGATGTGACGGGAGCGTACTTAAACAGAGTCAGGTCACTGCAATTTAATTGTGGGTCGTCTTCAGTCAAAACAGATTCGCCACCATGTAAAATTTCACTAATTTTACAAATTGTTTTATATCCTTTATTCCCACACAACACTTTATCGAATTTGTTTTTCAGCAAACTAGCCACACTGCCCCCTGCTTGGCCTATTTCGGTTTCCACACTTTTAACGACCGCCAAACTTTCATTCAGTTCTAGACCAATTTTTTCAAGACGCGAAATCGCAGTTGTGATACCTGAAAAACTTGACTTTATGTACGCCAAATTTCTGAACAAATTACTGCAAAAGAGTTCTAGGACAATTTTTATGGAAGATGCTTCACTGCTATCAAAATTAGAAACTATTTTCCGTATGTTTTCATAATATTCACAGCTAACTGCATCGAGCCATGTGCCCCAGCGAGTAAGTACTGGTTGTGGTGGAAGAGGGATGGAAGGTGCGTCTTCTTTAAATTTTGCCACTCTCATTGGAGCTTTAACAAAAATCTTTTTTACATTTGATATTAACCTATCAACATCAGGGAAATTTAGTCTTACTTCCTCGGCAACTCTATGTAATCCATGAGCGAGACAGGTTAAATGCACCATCGAAGGATACAACATCTTCAGACATTTCCCAGCCTTTACCGTGTACGGCACAGCGTCGGTCACAAATAGTAAGACATGTTCTCGCTTAACTTCACCGCTCCATAACAGTTTCATAGCGTTGTCGAAACTGGACGGCAATTGTTGAATGGTTTACTGATTCAAGAGCTTCACAGTCCAGTAAAAATATATCACCCGGTCTGTCAGAAAGTAGGGTTCCAACGATAACATTTACAACGTATCTCCCAAAAGCATCAGTACTTTCATCCATTGATACCCAGATCTTATTGGTGCCTATCTTAGTTCTGATTGCCTGCAATACATTTTCATAACAAGACGGTAAATAGTTCTTCCTCAATGTTGATTCGGTTGGAATCGTCTGTGTTGTGTATTTCTCCAAGAACGATTTGAAATGCTCATTGTTCACTTTATTAAGTGGGATGTTGGTTGATACCATAATTTCACAGAGTTCTTTAGAAAAAATTGATAATTTGGAAGACGACGAAGCTGTAGATGTATCCAAGAAAAGTCGCTGTTTGCTTTGCCGAGTTGAATGTCGTATTACGTTATTCTTGTGTCTTGATGTATTGCAGTGCTGCTGCACATGAAATCGCTTTGTTGCATTCACTTTAGTTTCACATAATTTACAGAAAAGAACTCTTTCATCTGTGCTAAAATACTCCTCTCCAAATTCCTTTACGTAACTCCGTAACTTTACACTTTCAGAAAGTTTTGTTTTCGGCATGGCGGTACTCACTGATCCACTGCAGATTTAACACTGGTTCAGGATTATTTTCAAAAGCATTGGTGACAGTGCGTGAGTGGCTGAAGGCTTTGTGTTTGTTTCGACGCGGAGAGTCTGGTATGTGGGGAATACCTGACCCAGGTAGGGACGGGTTTCCCGTTAAGCAGCAGTTTCGCCGTACTGAATCATAGGAAGACAATTGATTCCTCTCAACTCATCGGTGGGTCACTGCAGTGGACTCAATTCCCGCGATACCGTCGGAAGTGAGACATTGATTGACGCGGCTCGACACAGGCATGCTGCTGCTGCACAGTCGAATTTAAAAAGCGGGCGGAACATTAACGTTTAGAGAGTGAGAATAATTTATAACTTTAATTCTTGGCTGGTGAATTCTGAACAATTTAGTTACAATTAGTTTCGTTTTTTTCTCCAATGTATAACAGGAATATATTTCTCTGAATAATTATCTTAATTTCTTTTTATCTACAACTTCTATCAAAAATTACCAGTTTTTTTCTCAAAATATGACCATATGACCATAAAAATTGCTGAAATATGACCATAATTAGGAAAATGGCCCAAATATGCTTTTATAGGCTATATAAAATACATTTAAATACAATCAGAAACGTCGAATCAATGTTTATTACTGCATTTCAGGTCAAAAAGAAGGCAGGAAAAAAATATGACTTTTCCTAAAGATCCGAACCCTAGTTATTACTATTCTAGCATAGAATATTATCTGATAACTCACTTTTCAAAATGAAGTTCTCTCTTAGATCTAAATCATCGTCTTCCAAGAAGAGGCGTCTGAAAATAATGTAAAACTTTTACTAATGTTATAACACAGAGAAATAAACATTTAACCGAAATCTTATTACTCAAAGGAAATAAAATTTTAAATGAATACAACTTAAAACAATATGATGAATTAAATGAAGGCTCATGTATTACAATTTTAATTCTCTCTCTCTCTCTCTCTCTCTCTCTCTCTCTCTCTCTCCCTCCCTCCCTGTGTGTGTGTGTTTGAAATGTATTCTTTATCTCCATAATAAAATAAAAAATATTATTAGTTGTTGACACTGCTGTTTTAGAGAGAGTTAACAAAATAAAAACTTAACTTTCTAACCGATTATTCAAACTTTCCTGTCATTTAAAAAAAATTAATCAAATAGCTTATACTTGTCATTTACATGATTAAGAAGATATCAGTAACAACAAATATGAATAAACACATAAATTAGAGACTAAATGTTCAATTTTAAACAAATATATGAGAACACACATACTGAGATGACTCATTAAATATAGAAACGAAGGAAAGACAAAAGTATATAGATTTCTTATATCATGCACTCATCATTTTTTCCATCTTACTCACCCATCACTTTCAGTGGAAGATGACGACGACTCTTCCAAAGGGTCTGAAATGGAGAAAATACCATATATTTAATAATGGCATATAAAACTAAAAATGATTTTAACTGTGTGTTAGGAGGGCAGTTACACAAAAACTTACTACACCAATGCAATAAAGTTCATATTATTTTCCCAGCAACTGTCATTGGTGAATAGTTTTCAAGAAATTTTTGCTTAATCATACTATTGTACTTTCTTTGGGTGTTATTAACCCTTTGCTACCAGCTATTGGAAATAAAGGGAAATTTATAATTTCAATTATATATTTGTATAAAGCTACTTGAAATTAAACACACATATTTTTTTCAATTTTTTTTGGAACTCTTAAGTGCTAATTATTAAGCTGGTACTTATAAGTACCGTCAGGGACTTTGTGTATCACAGGATGTACTGAAATAGCAATTGAAATCAATTATGTTCATATTGGTATGAAATGTTTGCCTCATGATTTAAAAAAATCGTTTTGCTCATTCAGACACAAAAGACATTGCAGTGGAACATTTGGAATGATGTTTTGACTGTATTTTCTTCATTCTACATACTTCACATCTTCATCTGATTTTTACAATTCAGGGACAGTGTATACCTCTGTTTCCCAATCTTACATCTTTCATTGTGGAATAGTATGACTTGTGTTGTTTGAATGGATGAGGGCTTGGTGAATTATATATAGATGACCTTTTCTTCTTACCGATATCCTTCATAGTCATCATACCTAGTGCAAAGGATCTTCTAAAATTTTTTACAGACTTTCTTCAAATATCGGACCATTTATGTTATATTAATTGACAAATACAATATCCAGAATTCCCAAAAACAATCTTTACCATGATTTCGGTAATCTTCTGTCAGCATTGCACAAAGCCATCAGCTGATCAGCAGCATTAACCCAACAAATGAAGATATTGTAGTCCTTGATGACTCCTGAGCATGAAATTGTCAACTTCAATCCATCTTTTTCTTTGCATATAACTAGTGGTGTAACAACAGGGTGGCAGGATGGGAAAAATGCTACGGAACCTACTGCCGGAGGTGGCCCCCGATGACCGGCCAGAGAGGCCCTCTGGTCCAAGATCCACCAGGTCACCAATCCAACCCAAGAGAGGGCTCATCTGTTGAAGTTGCCATTGACCCCAACCAGTGTAGTGGAGTTTCACCGCTGCCATGAAAATTTGATACTAAATGTATGACCTTTTCATCCTTCCATTTCCAGTAGCAAATATCTAGGTTTGTAAATTCATTGTCACAATCTCCTTTTTTTAGTTTTCCATCAGCAGATTGTTAGAAAGTCCCTTGCAGTAGGGTCTGATTCTCCCACAAACAAAAGTTGTTTCCATTTTTTAATAATGAAACTGATGAAAAATAATGATAATACTAGATAACATCGTCATTGCTCCATTTTTTTCAGTCAATTCTAAGACCACTCTTTGACCTAATGAGTAATCTGAGAACATTCCAGTCATTTCTTCATGTATTGAACAATTTATAAAATTGCAGTTTAAAGCTGTCAATACACAAGTACAGTGTTTTTCACTGGGGCATTGCATCTTGTTGATGATGGGATCATCAGCACCAAGAGAGAATGTGTATGAGGACTGAGAAGGAAATTGACTATGACAATGGAAATTCAAAATACGGATAATCAGACTAGCAATCAATCAAGTGCTTCCAGATACTAGGTTCAAACATTACTGCTCACTAATCAGTCACAGTTTAAGGATGGAAGGCATGAGACACAAAATAAATTCACAAGCAACCCAAATATGATTGAAATGTAACTTAAAGAAATCACAAAATTAAAGTCCTGGATGATTGTAGAAGTGTGTGCAATAAATGCAGAAAAAGAAAATACCATCAAAAATTCAAAGGCAGATACTATAATACACAGAGGCAGCCAGCTGAAATTGGTAAAAGATTCTACAGAAATTTTAACGTTAGCATTAAAGTTTTCTGAAAAGAAAGTCTGCAATACAAAGAGGATGTTTACTTATAAATAAGCGCTCTGTGTAGTAAGATAAATGTCTTGCCAATTGAGAAGTTAATTAGACAAAATACTATTTTTAAACAAATTTAAATATTTCTTCTTGCTTATGATAGTCTTTATTTTTTAATTTTTAGTCTGGTATTTGGGAAGAAAAATTTTATAACATTTGCAGTGGAAAGAATATGAATGGAACCACTGATTATTTACAAGATTTCTATTTCTGTATGAGATTTAGAAAAAAAAAAAAAAAAAATCAGATCTACCCCAACATCTGCTACAGTGCTCCTTAGCGAAAATTCTTTGTACCTTCTTGTCCAGAGTTGAAGGATTCCTACACGCCTGAATCAAAAACTTCTAGTAGCAGTAAAAACTTCACGATCAAATCAGCCTATTGTGAACTAACTCAAAAAGAGCTAAATGATAAGAGTTCTCAACCTGCCCAAAATATGACAGAAATCCTAGCTTCTCAGATGAAACAATGGAATTTGCTTGAAATAAATATTGAAATAAGTCATCAAAGGTATGATGAAGCATTTTCTTGTCAAATTATCTAGAGAAGATGGAATTCATTATTGTAATGACGTGAAGGACTTGTTTTAAGAAACTGTAATCCCTTGTATTCCTTCTGACAGGTTTCATTAACAGTTCTATAAAAAGTCATCCTCCTTCACAAGGGAAATAAATTTGTATCTCTTCCTTTGTCCAATTATATAATTCTCTAAGAAAATTATGAGAGTGTGAAAATGCTACTTCAGAGTTTAAAGTTACCTGGCAAGTGACATACGAATTTAAGATAGTTTCTGATGGGAATGTAAGGTGGTTATACTAAATATCCTTTCTGTTTTTGCTTTTGGGACAGAAAAGTATCTAATCCAATTAATCATTGTGATTTGCCTCATCCATGAGCCAACACTGAATGGAATTACTTAAGTGGGTTTCATCGCTTATACTTCAAAAAAATATATCTGCGTGTCTTGAACTGAGTTGTTGATCCATTTGACCATTGACAAAAAATGCTGCAGATAATCTCTTTGTGTCTTCAAATCCTGCAATTTGCTTGTACAAATGACAGGATGCTACCTAACCAAATAAAGAAGCACAAAAAAAATGTTAAAATACTTCTTTTAATGAAAATGTATGTTGATTCTTTAACACACATACATCTGAACTTCTTGCTGCTTAATACTACTGGCTGAAAATAGATATTGCTTGAACTGTTCAATCCAAGTTACTGATTTTTGCATAATTCTCATTTATTGTGGTCCATGACATTACATAATGATAATCTATGTGATGACAGACTGATTACGTCCCCTACATGGTAAACTATATACGCTATATGTTTACTGTAAAACTGATCAACACTTCCTTTTCTAGGTCCAGCAGGTGCCTTAAGAAAAGAATTGCATGTTCCGGAAATAAATTGACAATTCGGTAAACAAAACAAAACAGCATCTTCAATTTCTTACATAACAATCTACAAACACTAAATATTCATTGACATGGACTTGAAACACTTTTAAATGTTATAATGCATAAACTGCATATAAAATAAAAGCCTTACGATTTTTTTTTTTTAACTGCTTAACTTCTCTTAACAGCGAGGTCTTTAGAGACGGGAAAGGATGGGATGCAAGGAATGGGAAGGAATTCTGCCATGGCCTTTTGAAGGAAGCATCCCGGCATTTACCTGGAGTGATTTGGGAAACCATGGAAAACTCAAATCTGGATGCCCGGATGGGGATTCGTCCCGAATGCAAGGCGAGAATGCTAACTGTTATACCACGAATATTTAAGAAATTTTCCCCCAAAATTATATAAATCCAAAATTGAAGCCATCATTTTCATCAGACCACAAATGTCCAGTGATAAATTTTCAACTGCAACTCCACAGTTATGAAATACAAGATTGGAAAAGCCTTAAAGCAGTAGTTCATGGTTTTATGAGAAACAACAAAGCTGAGAATTACAAAAAGCTTATTTCAACTACATTAGGCAACTTTAATAATTTGCAGAATGTCCATCAAAGTGCATATGTTACATGCACAGTTGGATATATATAAAGATAATATGGCTGCCTATTTGGAAGGGTAAGGTGAAGTTTTCACTGTGTTATGTTGGACTTTGACCATCATTATATGGGTGCAATACAATGAGATTATGGTGGTAATTTATGTATATTTGGAGACTGATGAAGTAGAGTCCGCACAGTAAAAGAAGAAATATGAAAAATATTAATTTATAGACTTTTTCATATAATTTTTTTTTTTTATTTTTTGTAAAAGAAATTACTATTTACAAACAATAAATATATTAAAATAGGGAAAATTTCTTAAAACCCCTAAGTTCTTTCTGATAATTACAAAAACAATCTTTTCTTTAATTCGTAATGTAACTAAGCCCAGTTAGTGAGCTGTAATGCCAAGATCTGGCAATCGGAAGAAGAGGTGTTCAATTCCACACCCAGATATCAGTTTTCTGTAATTATGCCAGGTGAATGCTGGCGTGGTTCCTTCAAAAATTAATGACTGAATTCTGTATTCCAAATCATCTACTAGCTCTGATGACCTCGACAAGGTGTAAAGTCATATGTAAAAAAAAGGTCATCTGGAAGAAATAAAAATCACATATGAACCCAGACTCAAAATTTGTGTTTACCTGTGTAATGCATCTGTTATATTTTGCTTCTGAAATGCTTCTTAGCAAACAAAGAAAATTTTTCCAAGTAATTGATAACAGATGTGAATCTAATTTTATGGCAAGTGCCTAAAGTAATCCATATGAAAAGCTGATAATCTAAGACTCACTGCTTTCTGGTTTGAAGTACACAACATATTATAGCACTCTTCTAGGATATTGGTTTCAAACTTGTGGTTCAATTGCCATCAAATTTCAGATTATCACTTTTAAAACTCATTTGAAAATGATGTTGCATTCCTGGACCAAAACATAAGCTAAACATACATTACATATGATTACCCCTCCTTCCCTCCCTATTGCAGAACATGTGTAGCCTTCATGTAATCAATGCAATCTTTAAATCAGTTCCTTTATATTTGTATATAGTATACAATGGGTCAAGAATAATCTTATACAAATAGAAAATAAAAAAATAATGCCACAGAAATTATAATAAATACCATCAGAAATTTGAAGAGGCTTGGAAGTATCCTCACGATCAATGGTATATAGTCTGAGTCGTAGAGTTTTCTTCCATTCCTCGTATTTTAAAACAAAGTCTGACTGAAAAATGAGAACAAAAGTTACACAACTTCTGTCAAGATGAAGAATTTCCTAGAACTCTGATTCACAATGACAACTAGAAACATCAAAATTTTAAAATCAGTGAAATTTTTAAAATTATGCAATAATACTTACCTGAACTGAACATTTTGATATATGGAAGTAGTTTTTCTCCATGTCAAGTGCTTCCAGCCGAGGTAAAGTTACCAACCAACCAGGAAGTACATCAAGCATATTGTCATAAAGATCCAGAAATGTTAATTGTGACAGATGTTGCATACTGTCAGGCAAAGACTCTAACTGCAAAGAGATAAGCAGCAATTGAAATATACAATAATTTTTAAATATAAGGGCTAATAACTGTGAAAGTTAAAACTTTCTTCTTTGCTCTCACAAAATTTGACATTATTATCTCAGAGTAAGTGTGTTAGGACATCACTTAAAGCACATTAGTTAACAACTGTCACAATTAAAAGCTACATATAGATTTTATGTCTCTCAGATTTATTGCATAGTTCATACCTAAAAAAAAATAGAATATCAACATCTTTAAAACATTCACTTTATAAAGAGACAACTTTAAAAAGATATAGAAAATTGTGAAAAAAGAAAACTTCTCTTTAAAATGCACAAGTTTTACCTGTATGGAAGGGTTGCGCATGGGTAATTGCAACGGCTCCCAAGTGCGAACTGCATCCCTACCCAACTTCAATAAGAAAAGAAATATAAAATGCAACTTCGGCCAACCAGATGAGACTGTGTGAATGGTTCAAAAGCCAGTGGAGTCTAATAAGGTTAAGTGCTGTTGTTATAGAGTACTTGATTGAAATTTATGCTCATGGAGGGAGCAAACAAAGCCACATGGCAATCTGGGAACCTAACATACAAAATGGTGAACCAATCATGCTATACTCAGGAAGAGAACTTATACAAAACGAACTGCATAATTGTAATGAGCTTGTGAAATGGAGTTTCGGAGAGAGCAAAACTAAGAAGATCCAATTATTAGTTGCCAGTGGAGTCCAAGTTTACCTTGATTCAGTACAGATGCTTGAGGGAACTGCAAAGAATTGATGGAACAGAATAATGATTAAAGGGAGCTGTGTATAGTCAAAGAACATTTAATCTGTTCATAAAGACGAGCAGCATTGAAAGTAGAGCACATGCTGAATGCAGTATCAGAAAGAACTGACCTCTGATATGAACTCATGATGGAATTCCTAAAGAAAAGAAAAGAAACCGAGCTTGGTGGTGTAACGGCTAGCGTTCTGGCCTCACATTCGGTTGGACGGCGGTTCGAATCCCCGTCTGGGTTTCCAGATTTGGGTTTTCCATGGTTTCCCAAATCACTCCAGGCAAATGCCGGGATGCTTCCTTCAAAAGGCCATGGCCAAATTCCTTCCCATTCCTTGCCCCCTATCCTTTCCCGTCTCTAAAGACCTCGCTGTTGAGAGACATTAAGCAGTTAAAAAATGAATCATGGACAGTGTGAGGAAATTAGAGGAGTTGCAGACGTTGAAATTGCAGTGGCAATATTGTCAGTATGACAGAGGTCAGACAGCCCACACCCTTGCCCTTCACTGTGACAGGTAACCATGGCCTTGTGTTGCATGTAAAAATTTTATAAAGGCTACAGAATTATCCACATTAGTGAAAATTGTGGAGGTGGGAAGCCAGAGTGTGTCACCAAGGACAATGATACCTAAATGAAGGGAAGCCTGACACTAATGCACCCACAATACATTTCAACCAACAACGCAAGGTCTTTAGAGCCCACAGCAGTAACTTGCGGCTCATCTGTATGTCATTTAGAGGCACAGTTCTCCGCTTGGTAATATTAAGCGATTGTAGAAAATCATAATGAATCTGCAGACGATTATTCCATTCAAAAAGATATAAGGAGACATAAGCTGTTATGAAAATAACAAATTGCACGACAATAAAATAGTATGTATTATCTTGATTCTCCAGGTGGAGCTTCGTCGATTTATTAAAACCTAATGTTTCTGCCATCGTGCTGCAGCTTTCATTAGAGGACTGTCCTCTGATGAAAGCCACAGCAAGGTGGCAGAAACGTTAGGTTTTAATAAATCGATATGGCTCCATCCGGAGGACCAAGATAAAACATACAGTGACCATGAAAGCTTTTGGAATCAACTGTTTAACAAACTAAATGTTAAATGTTGTGTGAGTGGGATGTCGACAAACTGATGCCAGAGAATTCAGCTGGCCTGTCCTCTGATGAAAGCCACAGCAAGGTGGCAGAAATGTTGGGTTTTAATAAATCGATATGGCTCCATCTCGAGGACCAAGATAATACATACAGTGACCGCGGAAGCTATCGGAATGAACACAATAGTGTAACTGTTTAAAAAACTAAGTGTTAAATGTTATGTGAGTGGGATTTCGACAAACTGATGCCAAAGAATTCAGCTGGCCTGATGGAGTACTAACATGCAGTTGCCAGGAAGAATCTTCTTCATGAAAATGCCTAACTTTGATTTTCACAATTCTAATGCCAAATAAAAAGAAAAGAAGAAAAACAAAAACAGAAAAAGTTAACATTTCTTCATTATCATAATATTAAGAGGAATTGTATGTAAATAATTACTGTGAACTAAGTTTAAGAAGGAGATATGAGTGAACATCAGGATTGGTAAAGGAGTGATTGTATGGGCATTCATACCCAGCAACAGCAAGCAAGACAGGCTGCAAGTATTCTAAGGCAGTGTTCTCAAAGTAGATTGCTCATAAGTGGGTAATGGACCAACAACCATCCCAAAAGGAAATCATATGATGGTATTATGGGGGTTCAAATTGGACATGACTGTTCTCACTTGATGGGATGGCACAGTGTGAGGGAATTATGAGGTAAACTTTTGATCAAAGACAGAGCCAAGGTGTGTGCTCAACACTCGAGCCGATGAGTTGTCACAAGGGATGACAGCAGATGGAAGCTACACTCTTCTTCTAAGTCAAAGCAGCAAGAGGGAACTGGGTACACCAAGGGACATCACCACCAAATCACCGAGAGAAACATTACCAGCCATACAACAAAATACTACTACCTGCAGGTGGGGCTGACTGAATGATTCCCAGGAATGGTTATCGCTAGAGGTTATGTGCTGCAGCCATGTTCACTCATTGCTGACAGAACTATGATGGGAAACACTGGAGTACAATCCAATGTCTATTGTTGAAGGAATGGTGAATTGGCTAATAGTAAAAAATTGTAATAAATGCTATGACTCATACTCTTCATAGAGCTGTCTGTTAAAAAAATAAAATTGCAAACCAAAGAAGCATATAAAGAGGCACCACAGAAGTGACTCTGATCGACCCTTGCCCACATTCTCTCTCATCTCTGGTGATAACTTATAGCATGAGTCACTATAGGAATAAAACTTCTTGGACAGAATGTAATTAAGAAACTTATTTTTTAAGAAGTAGTAGCACTAGTAGATTTAACTTCAAAAAGCTATTTAATGAGCACCAAATGTCTCAAATCAGAGTGAGATGGAGATCAAACAGAAGACAGTAGTGTTCTCAAACTGCCTTAGTCCTAATATCCTGTGAGTCTTCTAATCATTCTAAGTAAAATAAAAGAAAAAAAAAGTAAAGATGTTATAAGAACATTTAGAAGGGGAGGAATCAATCAAGACCAATTGGAGGGGTTTTCATACTAGTTAACAAAAACTACCACAGTTCACTAGTGTTCATAGATCATGGCTATGAGTTACTTGGGTTAGATTTAAGGGGTAATAAAAAAGAAAAAATCAGGATGTTGGCTGCTTACTACAGTGGAAGAATGACAGATGAACAGAGGCCTTTGGGAAGAAATTAAATTCATACTGATTTCAGAGGTGAATATAGAATGCTCATTATTGGTGGGGATTTAAATTTACCAGGTGTAAACTGGTTAGGAAATAAGATTAATAACACAAGGGAACAGAGATTTCCAAATACCCTAATAAGGGAGGGAGGATTTACAAAAGTAGTAGAGCAGAACACTAAGGGACAAAATATTTTGGATATATTCCTAATAAAGCCCAATGATAACCTTGGGAGGTGTCAATTAACTGAAGTTATAAGTGATCATGAAGCATTTCTGATGGATATTAGAGGATTCAACGAACCAGCAGCCAAAATTGAAGGGGGAATAGGCACAGATTTTGAATTTGAAGAGATATTTCAGAGGAAAGCACAAGTACAGAGTTCAAGGAGATAATAAGAAAGGGGGAAGAAAAATTTATTCCAAAACAGAAAATAAAGAGAATTAGAGAACCTGTGTACTATAATAGGGCAGTGAGGAGGTTAAAGAGGTTGATAAGAAGAGAACATATCAGAGTTAAGAGACAGCTGGCTAGTAGGGAATATTTAAAACACTTACACAAACTAAGAAAGTGGCTAAATATGGGTTTATGAAGAATATTGTCAGTGCAGGGGAACCATTGACTGCTGCATGTAGAAATTTCTATGGCTATTTTAGAAAACTGAGGCGAACGTTGGGCATTGAGACGCTTATAGATAAGGATGGATAAGAAGTTACTGAGCATTTGAAAAATGCAGAGATTTTAAGTAACTGGTTTAGTGAGAGCATTAGGGATAATGAATCAGAAATGGATGGTCTAAATCATAGAACGAGCTTAACAACAGAATTAGAAATGAGCAGACCAAAAAATTTGAAATATATCCTGAGGATATCATTAAGGAAATAAGAAAGCTGAAAAAATGTGAAGGGTCTGGTGTAGATAAAATTAATACAGATATCTCAAAGATAGCCAGATGTGGCATTGTACCATATCTTGAAATATTATTTAAATTGAGTCTGGATACTTTCTTCTTTACACAGGACTGTAAAAGTGTGATAGTATTGCCGGTACAGAAAGGAGGGGTGAGAAATAGACTCGAAAATTATAGGCCAATCAGTTTGACATCAGTGGTTTAGAAATTAATGGAGAGATTGTTATGCAACCACACCATATATGTGAGGAGCATAAGTGGTTTTCAAGTAGGAAACATGGCTTTAGGCATGGATATTCATTCGAATCTCAGTTGGTGGGATAATGCAAGATATTTCAGATGAAATGGACAAGGGAGGCCGAATTGATAGTGTAGAAGTAGATCTTTCAAAGGCTTTTGACAGAGTGAGCCATAAAATGGTAGTAAATAATGTAAAAACTATTTGAGTGGTTGAGAAGTGATTTGCTCCGTAGAAGATTTTTAAATGGTAGAAAAACAAAAATTAGGGTAGGAAATTCAGTATCAAAAGAAGTGGAAGTAAAAATGAGAGTGCAACAGGGTAGCGAATTGGGACCATTGCTATTCATTATTCTAATGAATAATTGTGTTGATTGTTTACTATCATAAATGAAATTGTTCGCATATGACAATGCTGTATAAAAGGATCAAAATGGTAGAGGACTGTAAACAGCTGCAGGTTGATCTGGACAGGATATCTAGTGGGGGTCGGTAAACAAGGGATGAAGATAAATGCAAAGAAGAGTCAGCTTATTAGAAACACAAATAAAATAAAGGTTGATTATGATTATAAGGCGGGGAAAATTGCTTCCTAAAGAATTGAAATGCAAATATCTTGGCATTACATTTGATAACAAGCTTACCTGGGGAGGACACATTGGACAGGTAGTAGGAAAAGGTTTCAAAACTCTGTACTTGTTGGAGAGAGTGATAAGGGTATGAAAAACAGAAGCAAAGGAATGAGTTACAAAACTTTGGTCAGACCATTGCTTGAATACGGTAGTGAAGTATGGGACTCACATTTTGAGTATCAAATACAGGATTTTGAGGGGGTGCAAAGGAGAGCTGCTAGATTTGTTTCTAGAATTATCGCAGAATGCAATCAGTAACAGATATAATAAAAGAACGAATGGGATTCATTGCAAGACAGGAGGAAGGTGAAGAGGGTCATGGGAGTGTACAAGCTGTATATTGGTGATGAGTCATGGAAAGATATTGGTGTAAGAATTAAAAGTAATGGATTGAAGGGAAAATATAACCATGACCACGACAACAAGCCGGCACTCAATATAAGGCACAAGGGTATAGCGAGATTCTCTTTTTTATGTAAGGGTGTCAAGGACTGGAATAAATTACCAAGAGAAATGATGAATAATTTACCAAAAACATTGAAAGAATTTAAAGTTGAAATTTGTAGAAGGTAAATGTAGGTGGATGCAGGAAAGGGGGAAGATGGGTGTGCAGGGAAATTGCTACTGGTGTGTGTGCTGCATTGCAGTTTAATTAAATATTATTATTTCTACAGCGTCTTTATTTCAAATCGTACACAAAACATGTGGTCCAGGTTGCCTTTTAACATAACAGGTTTTAACAAACAGTTTAGACTGGTATAATTCCCTTACCATTACCATAAATTAAGTAATTTCAGAAAATCTGAAATAGGTCTCTTGGAATTGAGGTTATGTTCACCAACCCTGTCGAACTTACATTTATTTAAAATCCTACATTTAGTTGTCATTGTTGTTTATGTATTAAACTAGCTTCGAAGCCCATTAAAAAATGATGGGTGTAATGGAGTGTTCTGGGAATTAATTTCTTTGCATTTGCTTAACTAAATAGAATTATTATAACATAATGTAATTTCTCATCCATTGTGCTGCAGCAAATAGTTTCAATTGTCAATTGGGTTCAGGTGCATTTCAGCCTAATCACAATCTCCACTAATATTGCCGCTAGAAATTCAAAGCTTCGATCACGCGCAAATTAATATTTTTTCTGTATTGTATGTCAACGCCATCATGTATCACAATATAAACTTGATCCAAAATCCTTACAGGTACTTACATATTTCTTTCTTATTATCTGTGATGGAGTTAATGGATGACACAGCTTATGTGCATCTGAAATGACTCCAGTGAAAATGAAGGATGCTAAAAATAAATCTTAACAACTTACGTAATGCCACATAACATTAGTTTCAATTGTGGTTTAGGGCGAATAGAACACGAACAATTTGGAACTTCTTTCATTTAAACCAAGTAATGATTTCAGTAAAAAAAAAAAACTGATAATTAATATGGCAATTTAAACAAAATACATATTTTTTTCATGTTCTGGCAATTTGTTTCTTAGCAATTGCTTAACTAAATAGAATTGTTATAAAATAAATCTCAATGTAATTTCTTGTGCTGAATCAAAAGGTTTCCATTTCCATCCTGGTCTAGGTTGCATTTCGACCTAACCACATATTACGCTAAACTTGCCGCCAGAGAAACAATACTTCAAACACAACCAAATTAATACATGTCCTGTATCACATGTTAGTGGCAATAACACATCACGATATTAACTGGATCAAAAATCTTCATGTATTGTTACATCTTTCTTTTTTGTTATCTGTGACTCAAACTGATATTATAATGTTTAAATGGCTAATGCACTTACAGGAAGCTGAAAAATGTCATCAGTGAAAGTAAAGCAAATTAAAAATAAATCTTAACAACTTATATCATGCACGTAATATTAGTTCCAATTGTAGTCTAGGCTGTAAACACATGATCAGTGTGGAACAATTTTCATTCAAATGATAAGTAACAGAACATTAATTAAAACAATTTAAATAATTTCCTTAAAAAATTAAATTACTGATGCCCTATGCTGTAACATCAAGCTCTGGTTGTAAAATAATCTGCCACTAACTGAAAATTAAAGCTTTTATCTTACCTATCTATTGCCAAATATTTTAATGAATAATTTGAATGAATATTAAATAATTATAAGCAACTAACAATTATTATGTAGAGCTAAACAGAATACCTGATTTTCTTTCAGTGTTCTGATAATTAATTTATTCGCTGATGCTTAGCTAAATAGAACTGTTGTTAAATAACGTGCCTAACCTAGAACATCTCTGGGCATGAGTTGGACAATGAAGGCGAAAAGCGTGATGTCATAGGGTGACGTTATAGTGTGATGTCACCACTTGACAATTACAACATAACCTAGACTTGCATTTTATAGGTATAGACAAACTTTTTTTCTGAAATATAGAAGTTATCATGAAAAAACTAGAAAATAAATAAGGATCTGGATAATACCAAAATTGCTGGTATTTTATGTTTTTATTTAGTTATCTGACTTAGCTTTCAATTAATATGGAAAATTTTTTGTAGGTTCTACAAATTATTCTAAATTATCTCATGGCTACTTTTACCAAATTCTATATTTCTGTGTGTTAATAGTGTTTCAAAAAAAAAACTTTTTTTTGACTTGGAAAAAACCCTGAAAAAAAAAAAACTATGTAAAAAAAACTTTTTTTCTGAGACACGTTTTTTTCATAACTACTAAATCTCAACTTTGTAAGGGATTTATCGTTTAATACCGCGGTTTTAGAGTTTATACTAAGTACTATCTTAATTTTTAAATCTACTATATTTTTCTGATTCAGTAGAAAAAAAAATTGCGAAAATATTGGCAACTTTGACTGAAGTTTTCTTTTATGAACGGGGACTTCCCAAAGATGCTAGGTTGCACGAATAGGAATCATCATTCCCCGTTGTTTGGATTTATACTCACTATTTGAACCAGTGCTGCCAGCCCTACGAATTTATCTGTAGACCTACGGATCTTTTTTAAAAATTAGGAATTTTATATTTATCTACAGTTTTTTGCCTCTTTTTATCACTTATTGTGCTTTCCTTAAATTCCTATACTTGTTAAGCTCTCAGCATATAGTTATACTGAGTCATTAAATTGTCAGTAATTATGAATCGTTTCCTTGCAACTGTTGGCGTAAACCAATGATTGAAAAGAAATAAAGCTACTATTTTGTATGATAATAGATTTAAATTCAAACTTAAAAGATTGTAATACAGAACTATCAGCGCAGTACTTAAGCACAGTGTGTACTTTGCTCACAATTTAAAATTGCAGTCTCAAAATCCTGTGCGTACAATACAATAACAACCAGTAAAAGAAAATGTAACTATTTCTGAAGTTGTGGATCTAGAGGAGACAGAAGAAGAAACAGAAAATTCCGACACCGACTGAACTGCTGATAGTAGTGCTGATTCTAGTGAATGTGGTACTGACATAGAGGATGAATAAAATTATGTTACCTATATAGATACAATTATGAATCATCATGTAAGACATTATATGATTCAGTAAGATTTAAAACACACATGTAAAATGTAAGTTCCATAAATAAAACTATAATTTATCAAATATATTGTTTTCTGAAAAGAAAAAAAACAAATTTAGAAAAAAAAGGTGCTAGGTTTTTTTTCATGTTTTTTTTTTCATAAAGATTAAATTTTTTTCTTCAATTTGCAACGCTAATTAATACAGTTCTAAATCTATTGAAATGATCAAGAATGTTTAACAAAAAAAAAAAGAATTGATTTTTTTGCTTATATCTTTACACCTTGTAGTCATCAGAGGCAGGAAAAGACTGGGGACAAGCAACAGGAAGGAATTCAGCCATGACCTTTAGAAGGAAGCATCCCAGAATTTGCCTGGAGTGATTTGGGGGAAACCATGGATAACTGAGATCTGGATGCCCAGATGGCAATTTGAACGAGTGTCCTCCCGAATGCGAGGTCAGAGCGTTAACTGCTCACTCACCTTGTTCAGTAAATCAGAATTGATCCGTCATACTGGCAATGCATGTGTAAACACTGGGCAGTTTTAGACCTGTGCACCAGACATGCAGAATTGTAGTGTGCACCAAGTCTCTCTGACCATCATGCATTTACACTGAAAGGATTTACGTGCACTTGGCACATGCTCCAAAACTGTTGGAAAAGCTATGTATGTTAACTGGCATATTCTCATGAACATACCTGGTGCATGCTTTTTGCATCTCTTTATTGTACATATAACAAGTAGACTTATTTTAAGACGAAATACATCGAAATTAATGTTGGGACGAGCAGTCACTGTGTAAAATTTGAACAGCTGACACAAAAATCAATTTTCCCCTGCTTCGAGACATTCTATTTCGAGACATTAACAGCGAGGTCTTTAGAGACGGGACAGAAATGTGAATTCTCAATACAAAAATTTAGTTTCCTATCTGTCAAGCCATAGCTTGTTTCCCTTCCTCCTACTCCTATTATTAGCTCCACAATTTTATCATCTATAGTAATAGAAATCTCAGAGGCTTTCTTTTCATATGGCTTCATGCCTGATTGACACTGAGGTCTTTGTAGACATGAGAGGGACTGGGCAAGGAATGGGAATTCAGCCATGGCATGTTGAAGGAATCAGCCCAACATTTGCCTGGAGTGATTTTGGGAAATTATGGAAAACTGAAATCTGGATGGCTTGATGAGGATTCAAACCTTTGTCCTCCCAAATGCGAGGCCAGATAGTTACAACTCACCCACAACGCTCAGGTCCTACAAGCATTGCAGCAACAGTTACAACTTTATTTTTAACTGTAGAAATCATGTTGCATTGCTTGTAAATAGTGCTAAGTTAGTACAGATAAAAAGTACTCAAATTATGTACAGTTTCTGTTAACATTTTTTCAAACTAAATATTTATAACAGCAAACTGGAAACCTGTATCCAAAACACTCTCCAGATGCCAGATTATGGTGTAACTGATACATAATTTCCATAATACCTCTCCGTCCAAGAATAAATGTCTGAATAATTGATTGATTCAATGTTATTGATGAAACTACGAGGGTTGCCTTTTAAGTTTTTACAATCGAACAATAGGTGGCACATTAATGAATTGTGCCACCACTGTATTTGTGAGCAATGGCGTTTGTTATTGTGAAGCCAGTGGAAATTTAGAAATTGACGGAGTAAGTTGTTGATAGTGGTCGTTTAAAAGAAGCAAGTTTGTGCAAAAATGGAAATCACCCGTGAAGGCTTACGTTGGATGATTTTTTATGATTTAAAAAAAGGCCTTACTCAACAACATGACTTCGTGCAACTTTTGGTAATGAAGCACCATCAAAGAAGACTGTTTACAATTGGTTTGCAGAATTTCATCATGGTCGTGTGTCCGTCAGTGATGAATGTTGAGAAGGTCAGCTAAAATCAGTTGTCATTCCTAGAAACATTGATGCTGTGCGCAACATGATCAATTTGACGGTGAACCCAATCCCACTAAAGTTGTTCGTTCACGGAGCACTTCCAAGAAAATGATCGCTTGTTTCTTCGCTTGCACTGGACACGTTGCAACCATTGCATTAGAGGATTGAAGAACTGTTAATGCCGAATGGTATACAATAGTTTGTTTGCCAACGGTCTTCGATGAAATAAGGAAAAAGAACAAAAAAGTCACATTATTCTTCATCACGACAATGCCAGCTCCCATAAAGCATGTCAAACAACTGAATATTTGAAGGAGAAAAACATCAAATTAATGTCTCATTGCCCGTATTCACCAGATTTATCGCCTAATGACTTTTTCTTGTTCCCCACTGTCAAACAAAAGATGTGTGGACAACGATTTACATCATCTCAAGAAGCTGTTGAAGACTTTCAAAACCATGTTTCTGAAATATCAGATTCACAGTGGAAAAAATGTTTACGAAATTGGTTTGAACATATGTAAAAATGTTTCGACCTTAAGGGAGAATATTTTGGAAACCAATAAAATACTTTGTTTCGAACTTGTTCATTTCCATTTCACTTTTTGTAAAAACTTAAAAGGCAACCCTCGTAAAATGCCTAAAAATCTATCTCATGTAATACATGTGTAAAATTTTTTAATCTTTTTCTCTTACAACTTTCAATGACGAGGAGTTCACTTTTACCTATTATTAGATTTTTGGTTCTGTACTGTCATTTACTTACATTTTTCAAACTTTACCTCTTTCTAGATGCAGCATCAACTCACAACAACTGCCACTCATTCAAACTATATTACTTGGAAGTGTATTTTCTTCTAAACATTATTAAATGATTAAAGTAAGTAATCCACTCCTGCACACACCACATTTTTTATGTCAACTTTAGTGCTGTGTGTAGAGAATGTCAAGTTTCAATAAGTCTAGCAATACACTGGTAGTAGTATAGCTATTGTCAGGGCCTCCCTTGCCATGTAGTCCTCAATGGAATCATCGTACAAAGTGTGTCCCATGATGTATCACAGTAGATGAGAGTCTGCAAGTCACTGGGAAAACAACCAATTTACGGAAGGGAAGCTCTGAAGAAAATATCTGGTTATTAAGGTTGGGGTTCTATGACAGGCTAAAATGTGACAGGCTGGGTTAAAATGTGGGCTAAAGGTCTCTGCCAGGAACTTCTGAAACAGGATGGATCTTTGGGAAAATTAGTTAGTCAGCAGAAAAGGATTATGAATATACATTCTTGGAATAGTTTCGGCTTGACTATGATGTTACAAGAAATTTTTGACGAACTTTGGACTATTTAAGCAGATGTTTAACAACGAGGAAGGAAAAAATAATAGGTAATGAGGCAATACATCAATGTCTATAATAGTGATGCAAAAATAATCAAGTAAAAGATGCATCAATAATAATATATTAGATGAAATGATGGCAAGAAATAAAAAAAGGAAACACCTTCAGAACTGAAGAAAAATTGAAACAAAATTGTAAAAGTGAAGAAGTATGCACCCACAGATAATATAGATAGTCAAACAAGGATGAATTTTATTAAAATCTGACAAACATGCAGCCCTCCGAAAAAAATGATATTAACTGCAGACTTTCATTGTTGAATGAGAACAGTGCAAAACAAGAACAAGATGGGAAGATACGTAGAAGAAGAAACAAATAACAGTGACAATTATTAATTGACATGCAATGAAGTATTCATGGAAGTATTGCTGGTTAGTGTTGTGGAAACACGATATTTTGACCACTCGGTCTGCTGTCTTACTAAGGTGCAATAACATCTGTAATGGTCTGCTAATGGACGGGCATTGAGACAGCTGAGGTGCCATACCCCTCTTTCACACTGTGTGGTTCTGTCTACGGTCTGCACCTGGAGGCTGGCTGTCAGTGCGCCTGTTTGTAGGACTTTGTTGCAGCCTGTGGAATCTAATATGGAGCTACCATATGATAGCAACTAGACAGAGGTTCAATGCTCTCTGTGGTGTTTTGACAAGGCCAGTTTCCTTGCCTCACCAGCTTAGACCAATTTAGATTCCCCGAGTATATGTCGAAGGGTATTTACTCCATATGTCTAAGTTACAAAATTTCTTCAAAATGAACCCTATTTTTTTTTTTTAGATATTTGCAAGCAAAAATATCCTAATAACCTTTAGACATTAAGATTTTTGACCTATGGTTCATAGCTTTACCGTGGTGTATGTGGTAAGTCACCTGCTTCCCATTTTGTGAACCCGGTGTTAAGGTTCTTTGGGTGGTTTAAGAACTGCATTAATTAATTAAAAGTCCACCAAACAAATGTTATGTTGAGATGCTCGTTTTATTTTCAATCAAAACAAGTCAGCGATATTCACAAGCTTAGTTACAATCCAAAGATGCACTTCTGAGTCGTTGCAAATCTTAGTAACTGAACTGAATTGAATGAAAAACTGAATGAAAACTTAATGAATACTGAAAACTAACTTCTCTGTCCAGGCGATCTGTTTATATAGATCGAAATTACGAGACTTCTTCAAAGGCATCCGCCCGATATTTCACGATCATAAACAATCAAACATATTAAAAACAATCGGAATTGATACAAAATTAATTAATAACATTACAAATTGATCAGAAATGGTAATTAGAGATATTTAAATACAAAATTATTTACAGAAATCCTTTCAAATGGTGGAAAATTGTCCTGTAGGCATCGTAACTTACATTAATACATGGAATTACAAACTTTTAAGAAATTCTCTTGCACCATTCGGTTCTTAAACATATTAAATGGTCTTTAGATAATATTCTTACCTAAAACAAAATCTATATACACTTATTTACAAGAAATTACAAAACAAACATACCAAATCACTTTCAAGCAAACTTTAGCTCACTACGAATACTTCATACAGTACAATGCTATTCAAAATTCAGATATTAGGGCTGTTACACCGGGTTCAAATCCCCGTACTGCCAAATATTTTTATATCTTTTTGATATTCAGAAATCATTGAGTATTGATTTTATTTTATTCAAAATTCATTTACATATTTTTATTATGCAAAATAACATCTAAAACATTACTTACAATAGATTAATTTTTTTAATTACTATGCTATGCCCATAAAACGAATATTTGGTTAATTTCCCATTTCCTCTGCAGAACATATTTGTGGGTGGTAATTATTGTAGAAACATTCAAAACATATTTTCAGCTGGCACCAAGCGCATTCTAAAAATGTCACTTTGCCACATGCACATTTCTTTTTTAATAAAGGCACTGAAAAACAAATATCACGAATGTTCCTAAAAATACGTCTTTCTTCAATCAACTGCGCACCATAACAAAAGTATTGTATCATTGGGCAGAATGAGAGTGCAGATAGTTGATGCACGATTAAAGAATATATTTTAGTCACATCATTTCTTTTGGTAGTTACAGTAGTGTTGGTGCATTCTGGATTTTTCTAATAAATGATTTTGTTATTTTTTTATTAAGAAAAAACATTGCATGGCTGCCATATTGGCATACATTTGGGAGGAATTATCTATACATTAATAAGCTAAGCGAAAATTTCAGATGCCCTTTTTAAGAATATTGCGCGCACGGAGAAGTGTGAGATTTGGCATAGTTAATGTTTATATGGAGAAGTGCAGAAAGCTAAAATCTATATATAATATGTGTTACAAATACATTAAATTAAATTAAATAAAACACTTGCTCCGCTACGTAGTTCACTCAGATGCCACCAGTGCACTCTACCTATTGCTCAGTTCTGGCGCTGGTTGAGCAGATGAACAATAGATGGCGCAGCTAGCAGCCAGAATATAGCGCAAACGGAGGAACTTACAGTTTATATATATATATGAAGAAGAAATGCAGAAAGCCAAAATTATATACAATATGTCTTACAAATACATTAATTACACGTGTGTGTGTGCGTGAAATCCGATCGGAGCCAAATATCTGATGTGTATTTTCAGCATTAAGATACTTTGTGGTCTTTGGTGAAACAAAACAGTCGAGATTAATTTCTGAACTTACAGAAGCAACATTTCGAATTGTCTCTGTTCAAAAAGGAGCATGTTCGGAATGCATTAATCCTTTTGTGCAGTCTTTCATTGCAATGAAAGATCATTCTCAGAGAGCTGAAATTCAAAATAAAGAAATTTGTATGCTCATTAAAGCAAATCGTGATTTAAATATACGATGTTACAATGATGCAGCTCAAACTGATGTAGCTGTAATATGATGGTGAGCCACCATTTGAAGGAAATCTGGTAGTATTGAAGGTAAATTGCAGAAACTTAAATACAAAGGAAGCATTGGTCAATGGAGCAAGAATGTGCGTTAAGTGTATGCATCGTAATGCTATTGATTGCGAAGTTTTAACTGGAACCGCTCGCAATAAGAGAATTTTGATTCCACGTATAAAGTTAACTTTTTCCGGCACTATTTTACCATTTAAGCTTCAAAGAACTCAATTTCCAATTATACCTGCATTTGCAATGGCAATAAATAAGTCTCAAGGACAAACCTTCGAAAAAGTAAGAATTTTATTGAGGCAGCCAGTCTTTACACATGGTCAACTGCACGTCGCAGCAAGTAGAGTTCGATGGTTTGAGATTTTATATTTCAAAATATAATGGTCAAGGCCATTTTGCAAATGATGAAAGAGCTTACACAAAAAAACAGTTTTGAATAGTTAAATTTAAACTATTTGATGTTCAATAAAAAACATTTCTTTTTTGTTAGTTTTTATTTGATCCAATTATAATTTTAAAAAAATATAACTGACAAATCATTCTATCAAAAAATAAACGCGAATAATAGCTGTTAATTGTGCTTTTTTACTGTTACATTAAATTTTTAATTTTATTATTTTATAATTAAGGCAAACAACACAAGATAAACACCCTCGCTGCCAACGTCAATGTGTACAGTATATAACATACCTATGCTCGCAACAAATGCAATAGAAAAAATTCAAAAAACTATTTGCAATAATTATTATTCTTTTACAAAAAAAAGCAAATTAACTTAATGAATTAGGGTCAAATTTTGACCACTCGGCCATCTCTAGTTATTTTTAATACGCATGAGCATACTCCATATTAATTCTGAAAGTACTCACTGTATATCGTCAAGTCTGTTTGTCCAGGCCACTAATCAATAATCAAAATGAAGTTATTCTTTTTAACATATGGCAGTAAAATATTATTTAAATATTCTTTATCGACTTCTCTCGGCAATTTCCTGGATTTTAAACAAGTTACAATTATATTTATGAATTTGTCAAGTAAGTCTTATACCATTTTTTTGGATGTGTGGACTGAAATGGCCATATTATTTTGCGTAGTAAAAATACATAAATGAATTTTAAATAAAATCAATACTCGATGATTTCTGAATATGAAATAAAAATATTTGGCAGTACGAGAATTCAAACCTGGGTTTGCAAAATGGGAAGCAGGCACTTCACCACATACAGCACCGTAAGCTTCATATTATCAGTTGAAAATTCCAATATTTAAAGGATATTTGGATATTTTTGCAGTGCTCATTTCAAAGAAATGATTGTAACACAAACATATGGAGTAAATATCCTTCAACATATACTCAGGGGATCAAAATCCATTCTTAACATGACGGATGGTCTCAAAGACAGACATATACCACTGTCTCAATTTAAAATATCAGACAGATGAATTTCTATAGCCCCCTTGACTACTGACTCCAAAAAATGTGAAGTCCTAGCTATTATCCTTATATTTTTAAAATCTACCTTGTGGTAATGGTTGGGTCAGCATTGATTAATTTTCTGTATTGTAATAGGCAGAGGTAGCATTTATGTTCTATCCACCGGTTTTATACAGTGTGGGTAGTTTGCTATGATGCTACAAACTAAGGAAAAAGCCCATAAAGGAGTGGTTCTCAAGCTGATGCCCCCCCCCCTTGGTATGTTGATAACCCATTTTCCATGTCACCCCATGGTACAAGACTTTAAATGAGTTGTTTGAACATCCAAACAGAATTCATCCAAACTTATGTTTATGAATGAAGTGGAACAGAATGGCCATCTACCCTTCCTTGACATCTTAATTGTAATGAAGCCAGACGGAATACTAGGACATAGCATATACAGAAAATCGAGCCACATGGGCCAGTATTTGGAAGCCAGAAGTTTCTATCATCCTGTCTTAAATACGCTTGTACATAGGACAAGGGTGACTGTTGACAAATACAGCCTAACACAGGAAATGGAGTGGATACACTGAGATGCAGACAGAAGGGAAATTCATCATAAGCCAGAAAATATACCAATACAACAAGAAGAAATACACAAGGCTACAGTTTTTTTCCATTTGCATATTAAGTAAAATTAGCAATAATACAAAAACTCTCCTGAATAAACGGAGGAATATGAAAGTAAAACCTGAAAAAAACCTAATTGAATATGCTGAACTGTGCAAGACCATTAGAAAAGAAATAACAGCTGACATCAAGAAATATAACGAAAACCTGGTCAGATCAGTTATAGAGAACAAGAAAGGCTATAAGAAAGCAAAACAAAGATTAATGATAGGAAAGAAACAAATAATAGCTTTGGATGATGATAATGAGCGTATTACAGACAAAACAGCAGTATTGGTTCATATCAGGAACTTCTATCAGTCCTTATACAGCAAGCAAGATGAAAATCCTTTAATGACATCAAGCCCAGACTCACCAATTCCTGAAGTCCTCCCATATGAAGTTAGAAGGGCAGTGAACGAAATGAAAAAAGGATCAGCTAGTGGTTATGACGGCCTGTCTATTGACGTACTCCAATTGACTGGAGAAGAAACTTACAGACACCTAGCTAAGGTGTTTTCACAATGCCTCGAAGAAGGAAATATCCCATCCAGCTGGAACAAAGCAATGATTGTGTTGCTATACAAAAAGGGCAGTCGTTACAATATTAAAAACTACCGCCCCATCAGCCTTCTTCCTGTCATATACAAAGTGTTTACAAAGGTCATCAATAACCGCATCAGTTCCACCTTGGACACAGCACAACCAATTGAACAGGCTGGTTTTAGGTCAGGATTCAGCACAGTAGATCACATCCAAGTCATCAACGAAGTAATAAGTCGAGCAAATGAATACCAGATGCCCCTCTGTTTGGCCTTTATCGATTTTGAAAAAGCTTTTGATTCAGTCCATCACTCTGCAATCATGCAAGCCCTTTTAGAACAAGGAGTGAATCCCGGCTATATTGACTTACTGTACAACATCTACACCACTTCCACTGCTTTTGTCAACATCGCTGAAGTCACCAAAGAGTTCCCAGTAGAAAGAGGGGTAAAACAAGGAGACTCTATATCCCCCAAGCTATTCACATCAGTCCTAGAGTTGGCAATGTCAAAAATCCAATGGCAAAACCGAGGTTTGAGAATAAATGGAAGAAATCTCAACAACTTAAGATTCGCTGATGATATAGTTTTACTCTCAAACAGTCTGGAAGAGCTCAAAGAACTGATAAATGAACTAGAGACAGCGTGCAGTGAAGTGGGCCTTAAAATAAATATATCAAAAAGCAAAATCATGCAAAACAAATGGGCAGAAAAAGATAAAGACAAGGCGGACATGAAAGATTCTGGTATTGAGTTCGTAGATCAGTACATCTATCTTGGCCAACTGATCAATATGAATGGTGACTCAAAGCCTGAGATCTACAGACGGATAAAGCTGGGCTGGAGAGCATATGGAAGAAATTCCATAGTTTTTAAATCGAACATGCCAATACATCTTAAAAAACAGGTATTTGAACAATGTGTATTACCGGTCCTCACATATGCCTGCCAGACTTGGACCCTAAATAGTCACACGAAGCAAAAACTGAGAACTGCCCAGCGAAGTATGGAAAGAGCAATGCTAGGGTTTACAAGAAGAGACAGGAAAAGGGCTGTGCACATCCGTTCAATAACTAAAGTAACAGACATCTTAAAAAGAGTCATGACCCAAAAATGGCAATGGGCCGGTCATGTTGCTCGCAAAAGAGATGAAAGATGGACTACGGTAGTGCTGGACTGGATACCGAGAAACCTGAAAAGAGCAAGAGGAAGACCCCCGGATCGCTGGGATAAGGATATACGTCGAGTTACAGGCGTGAACTGGAAGAGGGCGGCTCAGGATCGATCGGCCTGGAAAGAACTACAGCAACACTATGTAGAATTAAATTCTAATATATAGCTCATTAGGCTTAAAGAGGCTACATCCTGAAAAAAGGATCGATATAGCTGCAATAATAATAATAAATAATAATAATCTTGGCTACAATCTGCAGAATCCTCACGTCATGGAATAAAATGTTTCTACTGACCACCAGCGAAGATATGGGAATGCCTCCGCTCAGTCAAGGATGATCTTGACTTAAAGAGTTCCCAGAGTTTATAGCATCCTGTGCAAGTGTGATATACATAGGCTAAACCATCCACATTGTAGAAAACCAGTGTGAAGAACATAAATGCTACTTTCATCTATAACAATACGTCAAATCAGCGATCACCAATCATGTGTTCGACCATTACCACAGGATTGTTTTTAATAACTAGCTAAGACTTCACATTTCTGGTACTTTACAGTCAAAAAATTCATTGAAATTTGACTGGCTGACACTTTCAATAGTCAGTGAACTATGTCTTAGTGATGCCTGAAAACTGGCACTGGCAAAATTCCGCAGAGCATTGTACCTATGTCTAGCTGCCGCCAAAAGGGGCCTCGATATTAGGGTCCACTACAAGCACTACAAGTGGGCTCACTTGCTGCCAGCCTACGAGCACAGACCGTGGACAGAACCACATGGTATATAAGAGGAGTGTGGCATCTGAGCTGTTTCATTATCTGTAGCATACCAGTACAGATGTTTTTGCACTTACTGAAGACTGCAGTTGTCGAGATATCATGTTTTCACAACACAACCAAGATTTCATTGCAATCATGCGCCTGGAAAGTCTCTGTTCTTACATTAATTGATATATTGCTAATGTATTCTATCCACATAAAAAATATTAATAAATTTAGTTGGATACAACCCACAAAAAATTTGCAATCTGTAATTCACTACATAACACAAACATAGAACTCACCATTAATAACACAAAAAATTTATAAAGGTGAGGAATGTTGTTCATTTGACTTTATGCTTCAAATTAAATGTAAACAAATAACAGATTAAGCCAAACCAAAATACTAAATGCAGAGCAAATGCATTGAAAACAAGTAAATATTATTCAGAAAGCCCGAAAGCAGAATCTACAACATTCTTGTTCAAAATAAGGTTAGTTAACAAATTTTAAGAATATGCAAGTACATGACGTACAGGTAAGGTTCACGCAGGCACTGGTGTCATTCTTATATTGGCTTTCTGGATGGCACCACGTCGAAATTTTAACAAGTAACGTTTAAGCCCTTATTTATGGGCCACCTTGGGTCTTCCTGGCCACATGTTTCTGGTGGATGCCTCTTCACTGCCTGTTTAAATACTGTTGTAGGCTGCACCAATGAGAATTTTACAACTGTGATCTCCAGCTAGCCTGTCATAGTTATTAAAACTGAGAGGCCATCCTAGAGCTTCTTTTAATATTCACAGTTGTTATTTACCTTTCTCCATCATTAGACTGACTTTATAGAATAAGATAACAGATTCCATGTTGGTAGCAAGTTTTGTTACTGGAAATTTATAAATATTGTTGGTTTTATAGTGTCTGATGCCATCTTAAGAGTCTTTCGCATACAGAATATCCAGTTTCACCTTAGTATATCTGGCCACAGCTGCAATGGATTTTGTAAATGCCTGCTGTTTAGGTGGTAATTTTTGTCTTTGGCACATACTACCCACTATTTTTTGCAGAACCTTACATATTGTTAGCAAACTTTTTTTTAAAAGGTCTAACCATTTTTCATCCCTTGTAGATGTGGAATGACGACAGTGCCTGTAAGTGATGGTCACTTTGAAACATTAAGCATGCCAGGATTTCTCACAGGATGAACAGCTTTACCAAGATTATTCTTAGCCATGCACATTTCACCTCCATACTATCCTTATCACAGATTCTATTTGATCTCGGAGCTAGAGTCTTCAATATCCCGTGTTTTGTGGAGGAAGGGTAATGAGATTTGGCATGAATTTTTGGCCAGTATGTGTGGGGTTTTCAGTACACTGAATGGCTAAGAATAGTTTTCTATCTTCTTGATTGAAGTGTGCAGAAACAAAAGATTGTCATTTTGTTCTGTTTCTACTGATATTTTATTTTAATAATATATAATATTTAAAATAAAGTAATATAATAAAAAATCCAAAGCATCAGATTAATGCAGCATTATTGCAATTGCATCCAAGAAAATGTTGACCATGATTGGTCAACATTTGGACTGGAACAAGGTCTCCTAGACACAGTAATCTGCTAATTCTGCTCTTTCTTTGTGATAGGCTGTTAGCTTATAATTTATCACTGATTACTGTGACTGCTCTCCCACCTCCAAATATATTTGTTAATAGGGAAATCGTGTAAAAGCAAACTAAAATATCGAATCTGATGTTCTCTGTTATAGAATGTTTGACAATTAAATATGTATAGTGAATTAGAGATTCCAGCTGATAGGCCACGTAGTGTGCTAAAAAAACAGGTATGGTGAATGGATCACACTTATAAATGGTATCAGAGGCATTAAATTCTTTACAAAGTTATTATTATTCTTAGAAAATATATCAGTAAATAAAATATTATACCAAGGTTAGCAAATAAGTTTGTTCAGTTTCTTAGGGTGAAATAAAACAAATATTATTAAGGTCACATTTGCTGAAACTCAATGAGTTGTCAACTAACTACTCTTGGTGGATTTCTGAAGCCTCCTTATTGGTGAAGGTTTTCTGTCCAATGAATTCAGCAAAAACTGAAACAGGAGTAAACAGATCCAATAAATATCAAAGAAGAGTCAAACATCCTAAGAGTTAACCTTTCTGCCACATGGTTAATGACATGTTGGATCTGGCATTGTCATGGTAGACAACATCACCCTTACAACTGGCTAATTTTGGACTTTTTCACTTACTGCAATTAACTGTAGACGTAATATAGTCGATTCTGCCAGTTCTTCACACAGCATAGTCAAGTAAGTCCTTGAAATTCCATCAAGCTGCTTGCAGTGTTTATTACTTTGTTTCAACGATCTTTTACACACTGGACGATTCATTGCCTGTCACCATTAATTTTTTGAGTTTCAGCAGCAAATTACAGATGGATATGTGACTGGTCAATTTCACCTTTGTTTAATTTACAATGCACCCAAACACTGAACTGAGAAATGTGTCCTAATTGGTGCAAATAGTTTTCCACACTTGTATAGCAAATATCAATACTTAGGCAATCTTGTGCACAGAATGGGGTTGATATGCCTCAACAATTGCTTTGACATCACTGAAATCAACCTCGATTTGGAGACCTGAGTGTGGTGTGTCATTGATAATGAAATTTCCAGAATGGGAATTGGAAAATTACTTTTGATACACATGTTCTATTATCACCACTCTTTTTATCAAAATACTAGCAAAGTACCCAGCATTTCATAGTCTAGTTGGGACTGATTTACTCATACACAATTTTTTTTGTCACCTAGTGAGAAACATGCTTCTTAAAATGCGCAATCGGTAATTTAAGCAAACCTAGATTCCCTTGCACCTCACTCAGAAATTGGTGGGTTGGAGTTCATTTACACTACACTATTTTTATTCATTTGATGAGAAACATAAGTAGCAAGTTCAATTAAAGTGGTAAAAGTCATTTTTGGGATTAACTAAATGTTAATTTACCCACACCCTACCTAGATACGGGTGGGTTGGAGTTGGTTTACCCTTACTGTATTTTTAGTCTCCCAGTGAAATGTGTGTAACATATTTCATCAAATTTGCACCAATTCTGGAATTTAATCAAACTTTGAATCTACCTAGAAATGGGTGAGTTGGGGTGGTTTTACTTCTACAGTGTTTTCAGTGGTCCAGTGTGAAACTTGAACCAAGTTTCATGAAATTAACACCATCCATTTCTGGAACCTGCAAAGTTCCCAGAACAGGATGGATTAAATACTGTGATACAAAATACCAGTTTTCATTTTGGTACAGGCTGCATTTCAACCTAATCACTGCATCAGCTGCTCAAAAATCGAAACATACCATACGTGCACTAGTAAATTCCATTAACATGAACCTGTACCTGGAAACTGAGCGTGTAGGGTGAGTGGTTAAACTAAGGCCATACATTCAGGAGGACACGGGTTCGAATCCTTGCCTGACCATCCATATTTCGATTTTCCACGGTTTCCAGAAATCATTCAAGGTAAATGTCGGAATTGTCCCTTCAAAAGGTCAGGGCCAAATTCCCCCAGTCCTTTCCTCCCACTAATGACTTCTACATTGATGAATCACTAAGCCATAAACGAAGAAAAGAAAAAAAGTATGTGGAATATGTCTGCTTGCTCCGTCATCACACTTAAAATTGGAAAATACAGATTTTTAATGTGTTTTCACAATTTGAAAGTTTGAGGTCTGAATTAAAATCTGATGTTTGCCTTAAAATGATACACAACTTCTTTTAATATTCCAGCATGATGTGAAAACTTCTGAATCAGTTTTGTTAAGTATGTTTCAATATGCCGCTTCATCTGGTGCTGGAGATTAAAATTGTTTCAGTATGTTATTTTATCCAGCTGTGGAGTTCAAAATTCACCTTTATACTTGAATATCAAGTACCATGAATTGTTTTCCTATTCTTATTAAAGAGTTCACTTTCAGTTTATAGTTTTGTTGCCTGGGATAACTATAATGGCAAAAAAGTTCTCCGGCATTTTTTTCGTAATTATTAATTTGAATAGTTTGCTCTTTATATTCAGTATTGCCCCATCTATGGGGTTTAGATACTGAGTAAGCAAAATTTTAGGAATGAACCAGTAGATACCGTAATATTTTTACAAAGTCTTTAAATTTGTTGTAATGATGATGTATGCAACAGTTAGTTGGTATTGCATTTTTTGTGTTGCTGACGACACATTCAAAATTTCATTTACTGCTCCGGAATCCTGTAACTTAGAAAGATAAGAAATACTGCTTACTTCAAGTATGATCCTAAGCTTTAAATCAGTGTAATCCCCATTGAAATCTGCTCAGCAGTTTTTGAAATTTATTTCTGGAACTGATATGCATGGTTTGAGTTTTATCAATACACATTCTTTATGACCACTTCCAAAGCAAAAAGCACATACAATACTGATACCTGCAAAATAAAACATTTAATGCAAGTTTAAATGAAACATAAACTTATAAATGAGCCATAGACTAGCATTTCAGCTACAAGAAAGGGCATCATGAAATGGAATGAACTAGCAACAAGCCAAAAAACAAATAAAAAAAGTGAACAAACTTATTTGCCAACCCAACACTTAATATTGTAAATGCAGAACTTTTTTGATATGCATACACCACCCTGTTTGAGTTGAGTGCAAGACGTTTCAGCTGTACTAACTGACCCACATCTGATGGCAGCAATATGAGAGAGTTGCATGATAGCAGGCAGCAAGTGAGAGAATGTAGCTGACAGAATGAATCAGGAAGCCAGTGAAGATCATTGTTTGAGATATCCAACAGCTCAAGATGGGGAGCTAGATGACCTAGGGTTTCAGGTAGATCCGTTAGACCAACACGTGGAATATGTAGTTCCCGCAGCGACGAACACGTAGTCAAAACATTTATCGGTAGTGTCAAGAACATATTTCCCAGAACATACCTGAAATAGAATATGCAAAGTGATATACTAATTATCCACTGTTTCCTTCTTAATTGAAGAACAGTATCAGTAATTTTGGTTACAATGAAACAAGTATAAATTAGGATAGGAATCAGATCTCAGCCCTTCATCAGCAAGTAGAATATTGCAGAGAGTGGGTACTGTACAAGACTTCCCCTACAAATACACTTTCCAATTTCATGATTTTTGAAATCTTAAATTCATACAGTGCAATATAACCATCCATCTACCTTTTAAATTCTGTCAGTGTTTCTGGTAAATTGTTCAGCATTTCCCTAGGTAATTTATTCCAATCCCTAACTCCCTTAAGAACAAAGAGAATTTTTACATTTCCTTATTCCTGAAATCAAATGGAAACTTATGCTCATGGCAATGGTCATCTCTTCCCTTCCACGTACTATTCCTAATTCTTCTACCAGTATCATCGAAACATGCTCTGAACATCCGTAGCACTCTATTCACCTACATCCTGTCTTTCAGAGAGTCACAGCCCAGCTCCTTTATCAAATCAGATACTATCTGGATGTTGTGGATCATTTTTCCCTCAATTGCTGATAATATTAATAAATAAATTATGCCAAAGCAACTGACTTTTTTGTATTTATTGGTCTCCCGTACGCGTTTCACTTCTTTTGCAGAAGCATCTTCAGTGGGTTTTTTCTGTTAATTATGTACAAAAGTTGTAAGCAGGTAATGCTTGTGGTTGGTACAGTAGAATGAATTATCATCTAACTTATAATCTATTTACATTTTGTGGTCTCTGTTTTGTTGACTAAGCATCAAGTTTTGTGTAGTTATGCGGTGCTGTTTTGTTTTTTCAGTCTTCCATTGTTTGGCGGTTTTTTTCAAATATAAATTATTTCAGTAGTTGTGGTTTTGTATGTCCTTATTTACTGTTGTTTTTCTATGTCGATGTTTCTATTTTATTTTAGCTTCAGTGTTCTGTATAGTGTTGGGTGTGTGAGGTTTGTGTATTCATTTATTATTCGTTTTCCTTCTGTTAGTGCTTTTTGTATGTGGTAGTTTTCTTGGAATGTTAGTATTTGTGGTTTGTTGTTGTTTATGGTGAGTATTTGCATGTCTGAGTCAATATTTGTTGGGTGGTGGTTGTGTCCCTGTAAGTGTTCTGCAAATGTTGAATGGTTGTTATATTTTAGAGCTCTAATATGTTCCTTGTACCTGGTTTCGAATTTTCTGCATGTTTGTCCTATGTACTGTGCTTCGCATTCATTGCATGTTAGCCTGTATATCCCTGAATTGTGATATTTATTGGATTGTGTGTTATTTTTAATGTTTTTATGTATTGTGTTATCTGTTCTGAATGCTATTTTTAGTCCCTGTTTTTTGAATATATTTGCAATTTTGTATGTGTCTTTGTTGATGTATGTCATCATATGCCATTTCTTTCTATTTTGTGGTGTATTATCTGGAGTTGATCTATTGTGGTGTGATGATGGGGTTGTATCGTGTGAAGTTTTCTTTATTTGTCTTAGATCAACTCCAGATAATACACCACAAAATAGAAAGAAATGGCATGTGATGGCATACATCAACAAAGACACATACAAAATTGCAAATATATTCAAATAACAGGGACTAAAAATAGCATTCAGAACAGATAACACAATACATAAAAACATTAAAAATAACACACAATCCAATAAATATCACAATTCAGGGATATACAGGCTAACATGCAATGAATGCGAAGCACAGTACATAGGACAAACATGCAGAAAATTCGAAACCAGGTACAAGGAACATATTACAGCTCTAAAATATAACAACCATTCAACATTTGCAGAACACTTACAGGGACACAACCACCACCCAACAAATATTGACTCAGACATGCAAATACTCACCATAAACAACAACAAACCACAAATACTAACATTCCAAGAAAACAGCACTAACAGAAGGAAAACGAATAATAAATGAATACACAAACCTCACACACCCAACACTATACAGAACACTGAAGCTAAAATAAAATAGAAACATCGACATAGAAAAACAACAGTAAATAAGGACATACAAAACCACAACTACTGAAATAATTTATATTTGAAAAAAACCGCCAAACAATGGAAGACTGAAAAAAACAAAACAGCACCGCATAACTACACAAAACTTGATGCTTAGTAAACAAAACAGAACGGCCATTTGCAAGTAATAACAAACACATAGTGTAGTGCAATAAAGTGTAGTGTTGTGAATCTGAAAAATGAAGACACTTCCCACCAAAAATGCAAAAGCACTGATGCTGAGAATGGAGCTAAAAGACATACAATAGACCACAAAATGTAAATAGATTATAAGTTAGATAATAATTCATTCCACTGTACCAACCACAAACATAACCTGCTTACAACTTTTGTACATAATTAACAGAAAAAACCCGCTGAAGATGCTTCTGCAAAAGAAGTGAAATGCTTACGGGAGACCAATAAATACAAACAAGTCAATTGCTTTGGTGTAATTTATTTATTAATAAAATCAGATACCGATTGTATCCAATGGTAGTTTCCACAAACAAATCTAGCTGGCCTTCTTTGCATGCCCTGAAACTCCTATATTTGAAACCCACAACATGGATACGACATTACTCCACCATATCCAAGCAATGATGATACAAAGGTTTTGTAACCCAATTTGCTCACCTCCCTCACACATCCCTACACCCCCCCCCCCCTACCCTGCCAAAGTTTACTATCATGTGTTATACTAAAATATTTACACTTAAGGTCTTCAACAAGCAATTTACAACCCCCCCCCCCCCAACCTCAATAATCATAAAACAACTGTTCAGCAACAACAAAACAGGAAGAAATGTAATGAGGAAGTATTAATATAGACAGGAAAGTTGAAATACACCCATTTCTCACCAAAATTGTAGGAAGGAAGACAGCAGCAATAATAATAATAATAATAATAATAAAACACTCCACAAAAACATAATATTTTTGGCTATTCTGTTCCTCATGAAAATTGAAACTAAGTTCGCACAGGTACCCATGGCCAACATAGACAAATGAATGGTGGTTTAGATCAGCTTTTAGATTTTTAAATAATTTCTCACCAATAATAATATAACCTTTTTGCTTTTCTTTTGATTAATGTATTTTCAGTGAGTAACATTTCTACACCCCATCTCCCCCCTCCCAACTGACTGTAATGGTGAAAACCAACAGTTTTTGTGGCTATGTTAACTGACGGTACCCATGCGGTTCAGTCAGCCTGTGGAGTGCCTTTCATCACTTATGTCCTCCTTCCTTCAATTTTGGAGAGTGATGGATGTATTCGGACATTTCACACAAATTAATTACAGAATCAAATAACAGCATATGAAAACAAAATAAACAAGAAGTGCAGCTTTTTGTCATTTAGAGGTTTATTTCATTTCTATCAAATATTATTTATTAAAACTACTTTAAATTTCTATCAGTGCAAGGTTAAATATATATATACATGATATAAATGAGTGATTATTTTAACACGTAACCAAATAGGTTTAGCGCTGAAACAGATTTTATTTATTTTATAAACAATCATTATCATGATATTATCTTATGTAATATGGATTGCCAGCTACAGAATTAATCTCTATTGCAACAATTATATTTCTTCTTCTTTTTTACTGAACAAAATGTCTCAGGAATTATTTTCAGCAATATCAAAATAGTTTTACATTTATCATGTTCTTCTTTAGTGTCACGATATGAGAAAAATTGTATTGGACAAATCTAATAACCATGTTAATGAATGTTAGTTATGAATGAGTATTTACTGATATATATTAAACTTTACTCAAAGAAGCATTTTCATTACGAATATCCCTTTGTAACTTAAGAAAGTTGTAACATATGAAGTGAATGCAAATGGACCAAAATAAATTCACTGTCTAAATGTTTAAAATAATACTCTTCTGTTGCATTAGAACTTTTACCTAAAAAGTTGTAATGTTGATACGTCCACTTGACAGCATGTTGCACATTTTTACGGCAAAAATGATCCAAAACATGCAAATACCTTTTCACGATAAGCACTGAGCAGCAAAATTATAATTAAATAACTATACTGTAGGCTACCCAGCCACCTATTAAAAAAAATCTGAAACCTAAAGAAACGTGCTGCAGTGAATTTAACCAGAGTGTTACTGGATTAAAAGAATTACATTTTCAACATAATTCAAAGTTTCTTATTACTTTATTTTAAATAGGTTATTTTGGAATGTTGAGGACAATTAGGCTCTGAGCAAACTGGGAATAAATTCTGCCCTTTGGGTGGATGGAATATCTCTCTCTCACTTTTAAGAATAAGCATATTTTGAATTTATAGTCACCTTTTTTTTATCTGCTCCAAGAAATTACTTCTCAAAAAGCTTCTATCAAATTTTGGATACTTTATTAAGACAGTCACATCAAAACGAAAGACATTTACAAGGAGACCATCAGACGCTAAGGTCACATATTTTTCCTCAAATTTTATGATTGTGTAGTAGACCTCAAGTGTAATACTGTGGAGCAGTGTTAAGGTATATGTCTTTTAAGAATACCACCCTCAAGATTTGATTCATGCTTATATATACAATAAATAGTATCTCTGTGGTCTTGCAGTTACACTGACAGATTGAGTGACTGGATTATGAATTTCCATTCAAGTTATTTACTTCCCTTTTTGTGTGTTTTATTTCATACATGCAGCCATTAGAATGTTATTTTAATTTTGATAATTAATACTTTATCTCATTAAATGTTTGCACCTTTGTAGTTTTCCCTTGTTTTCAATGGTAATGGGAATATCCTTATCAGAAAGTGGAAAGACCACATACTTTCTAAACTTACATTGCTACAAGTGATTTATACATTCCTAGTCAAATACTCCATCTGTTGAATAAAATGCATGTAGTCACTCAAGTATAAAAATTCAATAAGGGATAGAATCTTTTTTTTTAAAACAGTTTAACGTCCCTTTTTAACAACGTGGTCTTTAGAGACGGGAAAGGATGGGGGCAAGGAATGGGAAGGAATTCGGCCATGGCCTTTTGAAGGAAGCATCCCGGCATTCACCTGGAGTGATTTGGGGAAACCATGGAAAACCCAAATCTGGATGCCCGGACGGGGATTCGAACCGCCGTCCTAGAATCTTCTACCCAGAGACAATTCTGAACAAGTAAAGATAATAAAGTAATGCAAAAACATGTTGATTGGACTCTCTAGTTGTTTAAAAGCTTTAAAATAGTGCTTATCATACAATGACAAAAAAACACAACTACCACATAAATTTCATTAACAGTAACCCACAATTTCTTTTTAAGATCTGTAACTGAAGACACCTCTTTTATGTTTAAAACAAAACAAGAAATCAATAATCAAGAAGTGTGAAAACAAGGAATTCAAGCTTATTTTATACCAGATAATTATTATTCTAAACTAGCCTCAAAGCCCATAAAAAATTACAGATTTAATGGAGTGTCCTGATAATTCATTTCTTTTCAGTTGCTTAAATTAATAGAATTGTTATAAAATAAAGCTCAATCTAATTTCTCGTCCCTTGTGCTGTAGTAAAAAGTTTCAGTTCTCAACTCGGTCGAGGTTGCAGTTCAGTCTAACCACAATCTTCGCTAATATTGCTGCTTGAAAATCAAATCTTCAATCACACGTGAATTAATATATACCCTGTATCGTATATCTGTGTCATCATGAATCATGATATAAACTTGATCCAAAATCCTCACGGGTTCATACATCTTTCTTTCTCATTGTCTGCGATGAAGATCGATGTTTTAACAGCTGACACAGCTTACATGCAGCTGAAATAATGACCCCTGTGAAAATGAAGGATGCTAAAAAATAAATCTTAACAACTTACATTATGCCACATAATATTAGTTTTAAATGTGGTTTTGGCTGCATAGATTATGATCCATTTGGAACCAAGTAACGATATGGCAATTCATTTCATCTCAATTGCTTAAATAAACAAAATTGTTCTAAAATAAAGCTCAATGTAATTCCTCGTGCCTTCTGCTGTACCAAAAGGCTTATGTTTCTATCTGGGTTCACGTTGAATTTAAACCATTCCACATACTACAACAAACATGACACCAGGGAAACAATACTACAATCACATGCATATAAATACATGTACTTTATCACATTTTAGTGGCAACAAAGCATTGCAATATAAATTTGATCAAAATCTTCCTGAGTTCTTGCATCTTTCTTTTCTGTTATCCATGATTCAGATTGATATTACAACATTTGAATGGCTAATGCAGTTGCATGTGGCTGAAATATACATCAGTGAAAGTAAAGGAAATTAAAAATAAATTTTAACAACTCATGTCATGCCACATAATATTAGTTTTAATTAATTGTAGTCTAGAATGTATAAACCCTGATCAGTGTTGAACTACTTTCATTCAAATTAAGTAATTATTTAAGTAAGAGGACACTAATGAAAACAATTTAAAGTATTTTTTTAAATTAAGTTACTAATGCTCTCTGCTGTAATGTCAAGTTCCAGTTGTAAAACAATCTAATCAAAACTGCCGCTAATAAAAAATTAAAGCTTTTACTAATGTATCTATTGCCAAATATTTTAACGAATACATTTACTTTGAATGAATATTAGACAAATATAAGCAACTAATAATACATACTTTTCTTTCAGTGTTCTGACAGTTAATTTATTTGTGAATGTTTAGCTAACTAGCATTGTTATTAAATAACCTGCACAACCTAGAAAAACATCTTTGGTTGTAGGTTTGGCAACGAAGATGAAAAGCGTGACGTCACCGTATGAAAGCTACAACATATCAAGACTTGCATTTTATAGGTAATAGATATTTTGGTTTAATTTTTCACTGTCAAATATTTAAATAATCACTGTTAAAGGAAAATATGAAACATTTGGAGATAGTTTCGTTAGTCTTTCCATTTTATTTGAAGAAAATCCCCAAGGAGAAACTACAATAACACAAAAATTTTGAGATATAAAGTACTAATTATTAAAATCAAATAACATTCTAATGACTGCATTTATGAAACAAAACTATTTAAAACAAAAATGATTCAATCGCTGGTGTCCTGTGTATTAATCTGTCACTCTAATCACAAGGTCATAGAGACAATTAAATGGTAATGTTTTGTTATCTTATATAAAACAGAGTTTAAATCTTTGAGAATCTAGATTTTCTAGAGAAGGCTTGAGGTGCACATTAACACTACTCACTATTACACTTGAAGTCTGCTCCACACTCTAAATTTTAGGAAATCTGTGACCTCCTCATCAATAAAAATAGTAACAAAATAGAGAAAGAAGTCATCATTCATCAAAGCATGATGGTAATGAAATAAATCTGCCTGGTCACTATGTGCTAAATAAATAAACCTGCTCACTTATTATAAACCTATATTTTACTGATAAGTGATGGAGAGTGAAACTTCCAGATATTGTGTGAAAGTGTACATCAAGTTAAACTGCCACCAATAAGTCTGTCATGATGGATGAAAGCTACTTATCCTCTGAAAAACTGAGCAGATGGTGTTAATCCCAAAAAAATATATTAATAAATATAAGGCAGCTTTTTTTTTCCTTCCAAATAAAAGAATATGTAGGAGAAGCAATGCTGAATGACACTGAACAAAACTGTTTCTAAAACCTTTTCTATAACAATCAGACAAAATAATTTTACGTAATTCTCAGTTAATAGTAATGAATGGACACATATTAAAATTAAACTTATGGTGGTTTTACCAGGCACTGTAACCAGCACAAAAATTACATACTGTTTTGTGGGTTGCCGAGGACAGCATACAATTTTCCTAAGAATTGTATCATAACAAGCAATCAAAATCAGGAAGGATACTGAAAGCAAAGACAACACTTACCACAAATTAAAGCAGGACAGTGACAAACACACATGACATTTTGGTGATCATATTCTTAGTAACAGATGTCAGTGTGGTCACATCTGATCTCCTCTTCACAACAATAATGTACACCACTGAAATGTGGTATTATACATGTTGGTCATAATTCTCCTGCCTTCATCTACGGTAAAAAGTATAGTCCAAGATCTGGATGCATGGTTTATACATTCATCTGTTATTTGATTGAAATGCAATTTTTATGTGTAATTATTAGTAGCAGAATACGATTCTGCCAGGTTGCCTATTAAAATACAGCTGCAACTATTTTTAATTAAATTTTCAAAAATTTTTGTTCAATTGTTTTTTTAAAAATAAATTACAATTAATTTCCAAGAGAGACATATAAAGAACATAAAAAGTTTGGGTTGCAGTGCAAAAGTGGCAGCAAGCAGGGGTTGATAGCTGTTAAAGTTAGTGCACCACAACGTCTGATGGACGGTGTTGTCCACCAACTCTAACTCTCTCTTCCTCTTACACATCTTTAACAGCTGGCAACCCTAACATTTTATGTTCTTTACATGCCTCTCTTTGAAATGAATTATAATTTATTTAAGAAACAAGTGAACGAAATTTTTTGAAAATTTTATTGAAAATGCTTGCGGCCATATTTTGATAGGCAACCCAGCAGAATTGTATTCTGCTACGAATAATTATACATAAAAATTGCATTTCAATTAAATAACAGATGGACGTAGAAATCATGCAGCCAGAATTTAGGTTAGTATCACGTATATTTTCCCTAACCTTCTTTATTTTCACTATCTCGAAGCATTTTCCTCCTCATAGTTATCAGTAAAATAGTGAAGAAGACAGGGCATCCAAATTTCTGTGTGGAACGTTGTATACTTTCAGTTGTGATTTTAAAAACTTTTACAGTGAGTTTACCGAAGTATTCACTATATCTAGGAAATAAATGAGAATCACTATCTTCTTACAAACTGTGAAGACTTTTCATCAATTTCTTTGATTAGGGGTTTATGGGTTGTGGGTGCCAAGATAATTAGAATAGGAAGAAGATTGGGGACAGGGAACAATTTGGTCATGATCTCATGGAAGGAACCGTGGAAAACCAAAATCTTAATAGGAATCCAACCAATGACCTGTCCGATGTCACACCCAAATGTTATCACTCAGCCTCCAAGCTCAGTGCTTTTAGTCAGGACTGAAACATATGCTCCAGTTACAAACAAGAATTATTAGATGATTAGAAGGATTTCTACTGAAAAGGTATATGCAGTGAGGTAAACACATTTAAATTAATATTTGAATCTGTAACAGTTACACTTTCCTTAACACTGTGCCACTTATTAAATGATAAAATGACGCCAATGCAACTGTATTATGTAGCTTTATTGCCGTAAGCGTTTCGCCTCTCATCGAGGCATCATCACCGACAAATCTATTTTAAAATTTAGATTGTGTTTTACAAACTTATTTGACATAATTCTAAATTGATACATTTTCTTATTATTTACACTTACTATTTACATTAGTGGATTTGAGGATAGTAACCACACATCTTTGCTTTCTCTCCAAAGCATGTTTCCATTACAGCCATGTGTCTTTGCTGTTGTGTACAGGATCTAAAACATTGCATCATCTACAATTCGCTTGTTTTCGGTGGCCATCTTATTTTCTTACTGTCAAAGGTGGTGATGCGCTGACGGCGCTAGATTTGAAATTGTGTGGGAGATTTTATTTCTAATTTTATGTAAGTGTGTGAGTGCATGTATCTGTTAGGTTTTTTTCTTTACTGTAGGGTTAATGTTTATCAGTTTGAACAGTGTTTGGTTTCAATGAAAGTTTCACGGGAGTCCATCCGGCTGGACTCCCGTGAAACTTTCATTGAATCAATACGCCGGGAAAGTCTCCATTTACATAGTGTTTGGTTTGTTAAGTTTATGTGGTCATTCAGTACCTGCTTGCCATTTTTTTATTGCTTTTTGTATGTGGTAGTTTTCTTGTAGAGTGAGGGTATTGTGTCTGTAATTGTTGATTGTGAGTATTTGCATGTCTTTGTTAATGTCTGTTGGTAAGTGATCATTTTATATCAGATGTTCAGCGAATGTGGAGTGGTTGCTGTACTTTAGTGCCCTCATGTGTTCTTTGTATCTGGTTTTAAACCGTCTTCTTGTCTGTACTATGTATATTGAATCACAATTGTGACATGTCAGTTGATTTATGCCTGAGTTTTGATAGTTCTCTCTGTCTAAGTGGGTATTTAATTGTTTTTGAACAAAGTTGTCTGTTCATAGAGCAATGTTTATGCCTTTTTTTTTTTTTTTTTTTTTTTTTTTTAATGTTTGTGCTTCTGTGTGTGTATTTTTTGGAATATGTCATTGAATACCATTTAATTTTTGTAAAACCCAATGTAAATTTTAAAATAGATTTGTCGCTGATGATGCCTCGATGAGAGGCGAAACGCGTACGGCAATAAAGCTACATAATACAGTTGCATTGGCGTCATTTTATAATTTAATTTACTGAGCAACTGCGGAAAAATGGCCTACAACAACACTGCACTGTGTCACTTGTTGACAGATGGAAATTTGCAGGTCATTTATGGTGGGATCATTAATGGAAGCAAAGAATAAACAAAGACATGGAATTTAGAGCAGGAGAGCCAAAGGTTAATCTATTTGGGCCACTACTGTTCATTATTGTAATGAATTATTCTGTTATTGATTTATAGACAAAGGTGAGTTTGTTGCCAGATGAGAATCATGTACATTATTTCTATAAGGTGTTTTTTGTCACAAGCCATTATCTCCCTTCATACTTAACTGAAATCAATGAATGAGGTGTCATATTAAAGCTTATGGTTGCCACTTTGGTCACTTCATATTTAAGAAAGGAATTCGACCCTTAAAGGGTAAAAATTTCAATATTTATAAAATGCTGTTTTTTGTGTTATGAGTCATTTAACTCTCCTGATACCCATCTGAATTCGTTTAATGAAGTATCATTTTAAAGATTAAGATCTCTGCTTTGGTGGCATAATATATTAACACAGGAATTTTCTGGAATTCGACCCTTAAAGGGCAAAAGTATTAATATTTCTGCAAAGTGTTTTTGTGTCACAAGCCATTTACCTCCCTTCCTATCTAACTGATATAGATAAATGAGGTATCATATTAAAGATTAATGTATCCACCACAGTAGCATCATATTTTAAGAAAGGAATTTTTCAGAATTCCACCCTTAAAGGGCAAAAATTTCAGTATTTCTAAAATGCTGTTTTTTGTGTTACAAATCATTTATCTCCCTGGATACATATCTAAAATCATTCAATGTAGTGTTATTTTAAAGATTATATCTCCGCTTTGGTGGCATCATATATTAAGACAGGAATTTTCCGAAATTTGACCCTTAAAGGGAAAAAGTATTAAAATTTCTGCAGTACGTTTTTGTGTCACGATCCATTTATCTCCTCCGTGGTAACAATACACTATAAGAAAGGAATTTTTTGTAATTCAACCCATAAAGGGCAAAAATATCAAAATTTCTAAAATGCATTTTGTTTGTGTATCGAGCCATTTATCTCCTTGGTTATCTAACAGAAATCGATAAATAAAGTAGGACTGTGAAGAGTAATGTCTCTGCTTTGGTGAAATCATATATAAAGAAAGAAATTGTTTGAAATTCAATCCTTAAAGGGAAAAAGTATCAATAATGTTGGAATATAAGGTATTTTAAAAGTGTGAGTGGTAGTGAAGTGATTTACTTAATACAAATCTGTAATTTGTGATTTTAGTCCACGGATCTACATTTTGGGTAATAATTTTGAATATTTCATTTTAATATTTTTTTAAAAAGTTTTTAATATGATTGTTCCTTTGCAGAGGCTTGTGTAATTGCTAAGTGTTAATTCTAATTACTACTTAAAAAATCCTTCAGTCAATTCTTTTTTTTATTGGTGTTGCAGGAAAAGGTTCGATGTTATATTTCCAACAGTAGCGTTGTGAATGTAAAGGTATAAAATTTTTCTTTTTTTGCATTACTGGTTTGTTCTATTGCTAGAAATTTATTTTGTTCATATTTTCTTTAAAAAATCGCAAACTATTGTCTTATTCGGATTGAACTATTCTTCAGTATTCATTGAAGATTGAGAATGAAAACATAAAATAAACCTCTTGTAGACTTCATTCACTGTACATAAAGTGATGCAAACACTTTAGTGAGGGAACACAGGTTTACTATGTTGATAAAGGTATTTAAAAAACTCCACAGAAAGTTATGTGCAAAAAATTAGTAAACAGAAATAATTTACTATCAACATGGGTTGTTGGAATACAACCTGGTTTCATCCGTACTGACAATACTCTATGAAATTTTCCACATCATTTGGCAACTGTAGCAATTTACAACAAATTTACAATTACATTTACAACAAATGGCACTTTAACTTTCAAAGTTGTAATTTATTTATTGATAAAAATTTTAGTTTTTCACAAAACAAAATATTGAAATACATAGCTTATTAAACATTAAGTCTAAACTTACATCAAAGTACTAAAAAATATATTGAAGACTTTGTAGACGGGGTCGCCTCATGCAAGTTTAGCCACTTTTTCTGCATATCTTCCTAGTGTGGACCATAAACTAACAATTTGTTTGGTGTTTTAAATGTTGTGTTTACACACTGAGGTACTACACACCACTTGTAAACTATAGAGGTCATTTTATTCACAAAATAATCAAACTGCCCATTTGTTTACACCGGCATGAGCAGAGATGTGACGTCACAAGAGAGAACATGACTGCTATGAGTGTTTGGGTGCTAATATACAAATCAACGTATAAAACTATAAAATTTTGCATTTTCCCATTTGTTTTTTCAAGAAATAATATTTTTTTAAGTTAGTAGATGCAAGGCTACAATATTGACTATTTTGCCAAAATTAATGAAGTACCCCATTGTTTGTTGAAGGTAAAAAAGTGCAAATATCTTGAAATATCTTTTGATAATAAACAAAGCTGGACAATACACACTGTTACAGGGGAGTTTTAGAATGTGACTTCTGCCGAAAGCCCCGATGAGACAATGTATAAGGTAAGTGCTGGAAATGGGCCACAAAAACCTTACAAGGCATTTGCTTAAAGTATGGTGGGATAATTAAGCATGCATATTATGTGAACCAAATACAGAGGTTAAGAAGGGGTACAAAGGCTGGAATTGTTTGAAGAAATAACTGTAGAACACAATCAGTAACTTATAATACATAGTAATTTGGTAGAAGTCACTGGAAGAGAGAAGGCAGTAAAGAAGTGCTAGGTATTGATAGGGCATACATTGGTGATGAGGTCAAGAAGAATATTGGATGAAGAATTATGAATAGTGTGCAGAAGCGAAGGAGATGACCATAACCATAAAATAATTATCTATTGCAGTCATAAGGGACTCACAAAGTTTTCATTTGTAGGTAAGAAAGTCAGGGAACAGAATCTATAACTATAAAACGAAAATCGGATATATTGGTCGCATAAAAACTCGGAAACTACGGAGCAGATTTCGATGGGGTTTTCACTGTTTTAAAGCTTAGAATTCAATTCATTGTTTGGCATGACTTATGTTTCAACGTTAAATAACGCAGGAGCTTTAAATCAAATTCTGAATGTATGATGGCAAATCCCAAAGGTGGAAGGATTATATGTTGCATACTTCACACTAAACACACAACACAAAGTCTCTGACCATAGTCTTTAATGAAAGCAAAAAGATAACTTTACAATAATAACTATTCTGCATACTAAACAAAACTTGAAGTATTCTTTCCTTTAATTCGGGATATTCAATTTTTAAACGCAATAGATAGCCATAACTTGAAGTATTCTTTCCTTTAATTTGGGATATCAATTTTTAAATGCCATAGATAGACGTAAAAACAACAGAGATTTTCTTTAAGCACAATATCTTTGGCCTTCAGCAATAGTCTTCTGTTTATGATAATATTATTCCAGATTCACTTTTGATATTTGTATAAAAGGCTGAAACTGTGGAGTTAAAGTATATGGCATTTCGAGCAAAAAGTATAACCATTCATTTTGCAATTGAATCAAATGCGAGTTTCTAACATAATCTAGCATTCTTCAATAATGCAAATTAACGAAGCTTGATATACATGAATCTATTTGGATGAATGAAAATAGTGTACTGTTTCTTGGTAGGGGACAGGTGTATCTAGGTTTGCTTTAAATACAAAAAAAGTTGGCGTGAATTTTTATGAAACTTTGTACAAATGTTTCTCACTGCGGGAATAAAAATAGCATACAGGTAAATCTACTCTAACTATACCGGGCAACACCAGGAACTCTGTCAATAAATTATAAAGAGTAGTGTTGAAAACTGTTAATCAAATAATGAATGAATTAAAGTAAAATCATCACTAGGGCATTGGCTTAAATATAATTAATAACAATAACAACATTCTGACATGTTCTTTTACCGTCAAATGTTCTCTCTGTTTACGGTAGTAATATTATGTTTATTTGTATTTATTCATAAAAAAAAGTTCAAGAAAATTTACTCAATTATTAGCACTACAATACCAACAAATTCAGTTTCATACAAACGTAACACAAGTCCTTTCATTCCATTACTATAAATATAGTTGTAAGAACGTGAATAAATGTGGAGAACTGCTGAAGTTTGAGGAAAAGTTGATAATTTTACATATTTAAGCACATTATTTAAAATTCACATCTAATTGTTTCACATATACAAACTGATCTGATAATGAACACTTACCTGTCAGATGAAAATTCTTGATTTCCAATGTGCAGTGTGTCAAGACTGCTAAGACCGAATAAGAAGAAGACAGTATCTAGTTTTAAACAGCAACTTGACACATCAAGATACGTAACTGGTGATGTGCTGTGTTGTACTGCAACAGCTGAATGCCATTGTTTCAGGCCCAACATGTTGCAATTGGCTCTTAGATCCACATGTCTCAATTGTCTGCAACTGTCCTCAAACAGCCAATGAGGTACACTCATTAACAGATTGTTGCTAGCATTGAAAGACATCAAAGAATGAATGCAGCGGGGAGTGTTATCCAAAAAAGTTAATAAATTGTATGAAATATCTAGCTGCGATAACTGAGCCATACCTGATCGGATACAGAGTGGCAGCTCTGATATCTGATTATGGGAAATGTTCAGTATTCTCAAACCTGTCACCCGTATGAGGGAATCAGGAATACTCTTCAGTCTGTTAACTGACACATTGAGCTCGGTCAGTCTGGTTAGATTACTGAAAGACTCTGGTAAACTCTCTAAATAATTCCCAGAGACATCCAAACTTAAAAGATTTGTTAGCTGTCCAATCTCTTCTGGAATTGAGGATAGATTGTTCTTTGACACACTTAAATTCTGTAGGAGCTGCATGGAGAACAAACAGTTTGGAACACAATTCAAACGGTTTGAAGCAATGTTAAGAAATTTCAGACTGGCCAAAAGATCAAAATTTATTGGCAGTGTTTCGAGATAGTTTTGCGATAGATCCAGATTCTCAAGTTTGAGCAACTTTCCAAGATTATGTGGCAGTTTCTTTAACTTGTTATTCCTCAATTTTAAATGCAATACATTCACAAGATGATGTGTGAAAGAATCTGGAAGTTCCTGGATAAGAAAGGTAGAAAACACACATTAAGAAAAATACAAAAAAAATAAGATTTAAACACAGAATTTATTACAACAATATTTAAATTAAGACAACAAAAATAATAAATCCTTTATTATATCTCAGCATATATGCCAGTACCCCACATTAACTCATTATAACAAAGTCTGGGTAAATTTGCAGCAAATTAAATCACTTTGATACTAAAATTTTTAAAGTTGTAGTAGGTTTAATTCTTATGTTTGGTGCTATATTTTTTCCCCTGCATAAATTGTGAAATAAAACCATTATGATTTTAAATTTTTTTTAAAGTTGTAGTAGGTTTAATTCTTATGCTTGGTGTATATTTTTTTTTCTCTGGATGAATTGTACATTATGTTAAAATTAAATTTATGATCTGCCAATTTGATACACACTTTATGCAAAACATATGTTGAAAGGGGATGTTTGCAAAATCAAACACTAATCTCCGACTGGGAAAGAAATTTAATCTGCACATCTCATTAAGGAACTAACATTTAAATTTTCAGAAAAAAAGAAAAATTGAAGAAATCAAACTATAGAAGGATGATGAAAATTAGGAGCTAAAAGGATTAAATGAACAAGTTATGCAGATGATAGATGGAAAAAAGAGCTTCAGAAAAAAATAATAAAGAGGAAGGATATTTGGCCACATTTCTGAACATATTGTTTAGTTTGTTACTGGAGGTAATCTACAGGACTGTTCAGGACAAAGATTAGGCCATATAAAGCAGATAATTAAAGCTGTGGATGGTAATAAGTAAGCCCCGGATTTTTAGGATCTAAAAACCCAAATTTAGGTTTATTCAATTCATATTTTAGGCTTTTATACATTTTTAAAATTCTGATTTAGGAACTTACACATTTTTAAGGGAAATAAAATATAAAACCACACAATATATACTGCCATAGTGTTAAAAACATTGTGACTTTATAATACAATCTCAAGTACTCCTTAAAAACGTCTAACATGACATAGTTCGTTCACATTAAAACATGCGACATAAACCATTATTTTGTTCAAAACATTTCGTCTTTACTGTGGATTGTAAACCACTCATTTAAAACTTCTAATATGACACTGAAAAAATTAAATATTTTGACAGATTTTCAGGTGTAAACCCTTTTCTCTCTTCTGTTAAAATTATCTTGAATGAGGAAAAACTATGCTCCACGCCACATAAGGTAAGAGGTACGAACTTCATATTAGCGATTTCCTTAGGATTCCCAGGCAGTATTTCTTGTTTCTTTAGTCCAGAGAGAACACAACCTATTTGTTCCATCCTCTTGAAATCTGGACTGCAGACTAAAACAGGCTCCTGCTTCTTAGCTATAGACCTGCAAACTGGTCCAGGAGCCACTTTGGCCCTCACTTCTTGGATGATTCGAAGTGCTTCCGTCAATGGTAGAGTGCCTCCTTCCAACTTCTTGATATATGTCAACTCCTGTACATATAGTACTGAGTGAAACACTTTCTTTGCATTTACTATAGCAATAGCTTCACTTTCATCTAATGATTCGATGATTTCCGTGATGCTCTCATAGTTTTCTGCATAATATGCTGTGGCTGAGAGCCAGGTCCCCCATCGAGTCACTACTGGCTCGGCAAGGAGGGATATTGATAGAATCTTTCCCCTGAAAGTAACGACTCGACACATTCAGGAATATTTTCTTCACCGAAGAAATTATCTCGTTAATTATAGGGTGCTGTTCCCGAATTTTTTTTATACCCAGCGGAGCACATGAGCTAGGCAGGAAACCCCTTAAACACTCTCCCGGTTTTATCATATAAGCTGCATGCACTGTCTGTCACCACCAACCCCAACTTATCCTCGTGTTTTGGATCTGGCCCCAACACCTTTAATGTATTCCTTACAGCAATTGCCACAGTAGAGTGGTTTGTCGTTAAAAGTTCTCTGCACATAATGACATGGGGCATACTAGGTTCCTCATATGCGAGCTTGCCTGCAACAATGCTCTGGCTATGTATCTGCCGCAGGCATGTGTCGTTTCATCTACGCTTAACCAAATGAAGTGGTCAGCAATGTCCATCCGTATTTCTTCAATGGTTTTCTCATATAGCTGAGGCAAGTAATTCTTTTTTAAAGTGGATTCATCTGGTATTTTTCTGTTACAAAATTCTTCCAGAAAGGTTTTCATTTTGGAGTGTTGAAACTGATATATTAGCGGCAGTGAGAGCTTCACACAGACGCAGGTTAAACGAATCTTCTGTACCGAGCTATGAACTTGTAATGAAACTCTGCTTCTGTCTGAAAGCATTTTTCCGCCCCCCCCCCCCCCTTGTCATCAGTCTTTCGACTGGCTTGATGCAATCCTCCACCCCTTCCTATTTTGTGCTAATCTCTTCATCTCTACATATCCTATACAACCCATGTCCTCAATTAGCTGCTTCATATATTCTAATCTCTGTCTCCCTCTACAATTCTTACCTTTGACTGTTCTCTCCACTAGCAAATTAACCAATCCAGCATTCTCAAAATATGACCTACTATTTGCCAAATGAGTAGGTGAATTCGGGCTCGCATTGTGGAGGCAAAAATAAAAATAGTCCACCTGAATATAACACCCCGGATAATACCCAGTTAATATGAAATTTCATCCAGCAGTCTAGACTATCACTTTATATTACTTTAGAAATGAAAAAAATAAAAATCTAATATAATTTTGAAACAATAAAAGATCTACATATATATAAAAAAATTAAACTTACTGGTTTTACACACGCTTGACAATATATAATTTTACTATCTGTAAAAAAGTACTTATCCATTTCAAACCACTCTCGGAGGAGACTACTTCATGAGGATTTCTGTTTAGTCATGATGGCTTTTAAAGAAGGAACTAAAAGTATGTAGGTCTACACAATGTTTTAATTTCCGTGTTACCACTAAACGATGATGGTATACAACGGTTAATTTCTCAGAAAGGTATTGCGTTCCTGATATTGTTAACATTTAACATGTTATGTTTAAAACTGGCTTTGTCGATTTGTTTCTACTGAATGTAATCCTTTGTAAAATGTAAAGTAGCCACACCACATTGTTACAGCTTTTCTGAATGTTACCATCAACAATGAGGTTAAAACACATCATTTAATATTGTGGTGAATAGTTTTTTCAACTTTAAAATAAATCCATTTGTTTTACACGTAAACGTAGTCTGTTTACCCTCCAATTTCGGCTTCACCCTCAGACTCTGCGAGGGATCATTCCTATACCTCTCATATTTGCAGTGTCTTGGAGCTAAGGATTCACGTAGTAACAGATACAGCTGGGGATGGTGACTGGCCAGATCACCCAGATGACATTAACTTGGATCGGTGTAGAAGGAGGAAACAAAATTTGAGTAGGAAGGGGAAAAAGGAAGCAGCCGTAGCCTGTCAATAAGGCACTGTTCCGTAATACCATTTCAGAACAGCCGACGGTGGGGTTCGAACTCGTGGCGTCTCTCGACTCCAAATTAGTAGCCCATGGTCCGTACCACTGAGCTAATCCGGTTAGTCATTTGTTTTATCTAAGTAACAAAATTACAGTCGGATTGGATAAGTACATCGAATTAGGTCCTTTTAGGTTCTAAAAACCGAATTAGGTTATTTTAGGTCATAACATAAAAATTAGGTTATTTTAAGTCCTATTAAATTTACGAATATTATTAGTTTATACAAAAGATGAAAGAGAAAATTAAAATTTCGAGAATATTAGGTTGGGAACAAAATAGGTTCGAACCTAAGAATCCGGGGCTTAGTAATAAGTATGCACCAATTGAAACATGGAAAAGTGTAAAAAAATAAATTCCACCCTGGATACATGAAACTTCTTTATTTCTTCGTTTTAAACATTTCTGAGTCATACTTATATTTTTTGTAGCTAATCATAACTTGTTTCTTATCCCTTTCAAGCATTTTTATTTTTCGGTCATCAGTCATATGACTGGTTTGTGCAGCAGTTCATTTCTTCCCTTCCATGTTTCGATTGGTGCATACCTATTACCATCCAAAGCCTTAATTATCTGCTTCATATAGCCTAATCTTTGTCTTGAACAGTCCTGTAGATTACCACCAGTAACAAATTAAACAATATCATGTTCAGAAATGTGACCAAATGTCCTTCCTCTTTATTAGATGATTTCTGAAGCTCTTTTTTCCTTCTATCATCAGCATAACTTGTTAATTTAATATTTTTAACTCCTAGTTTAATCTTCCTTCAATAGCACAACATTTTAATTGCTTCAATTTTTCTTTTTTTCTGAAACTGTAAATGTAAGTTCCTTAAAGAGATATGCAAATTAAATTACTTTCCAGTCAGAGATTAGTATTTGATTCTACAAACATTCTCATTCAACATGTGTTTTGTTTAAAGTGTGTATCAAATGAACAAATCATGAATTTAATTTGAACATAATGCACAATTCATGCAGAGAAAAAGCTCATAGTTACACAAAGAACAATGACTTCCAGAGTTAAACATTCAATCAATGACTGAAAATATTCAGCCTGTGGATTGTCATCCCAACAAAGTTTATGAGTACAAACAGTGACAAACACAGCCTACATTAATAGCACGGTCATTCAGTTGCCAATTATGAGAGGGCTCACTACACATACAACCAAAATACTTGCTTCAAGCTCTCTGGTCTAGCAACAAATGCTTACTTAATGCCCTCTCTGAACCACACAGATGGAAACTTATATATCAGCACTAGTTATCCTCCAGTTTCAATATAATTTATTTCACTGACCACTTCCATGTTTCCCTCTCTAACAATATAGAATATCAGAATAGCCACTACTTTGTAGAAATAGTATGTGTGCATCAATGAAACCAAATTAGAGGCCTCCCTCTTTTTTTCCCCATCAAGATCAGGATCAAAAAAAGAAATGGGATGAGCTGGCAGTTTTATGAACTAAAAACTACAAAGTTCTATTATAACTGAATTACCAGACTCTTCTTTTAAGGCAAGTCTTTCATTACCAGTGAAAGATGGATCAACATTCAACATTTTGTGAAACCTACAGTCTTCATATACTTTTTCCTATCATCTGATGATTTGTATATTTTGTGACCTATACAAGCTATAACACATTATGGAAAATATCTGACAAAGTAAAACACACACGAGAATGAATATTGGGCAATATGAATAATCATATCAATTTATATGGAAAGTAAATATAAACTATACCCACCACTCACCTAAATTGAAGGGAGGCGGGCAGCAGCAACACAAAAATACTCCATAAATACAATACTTCCAGCCATCTCATTTTTCAAGAAAATAGAAACATATTTACAAGTATTTAAAATTACTCTTTTATCATCCACTGTTGATTTTGCCAGACAGAGAAGCAATCATTATTCTGATAAATATGGAAAGCACAATATGTGGCTTCACACAAGTCATTTTTAATTGCCATGAATTACTGAACACAATGTTGATCAAAATCATTCAGATACTTTTCTGACCATATCCTTGTAAGCAATTTTAATTAACTACAAAGTATGGAATCAGAGATAAGGCACAGATCGGTGATGAGACCTGGGCTTATACTGAATAACCACGTAGAGACTGGGTTCAAAAGGGAACTGAAGACAAGAGCTGTGTTCATTGACCTATAAGCAGTCTACAATATTGTCTGGCATGAAAAGATACTCCTCAAGTTCCTACATGCAGTACCATGTAAAATAGGCAAACTCCTTAAAACATGCCTAGTCATTGCGAATTCCGGGTCCACTGTGGTGCCCAAAAGAGTTGCTGAAGTGTCCTTAACAGATTACCCCCGGGTTCGGTATTGGTGCCTGTGTTTTTAATTTATATATTGTGGACATATCTAGATTGAATTGTAGGAAATTTTAGTACGCCAACAATTTGGCTATTGCATACCAGAGTAGAAACCTCCAGATTTGTGAAGATAGACGCTCTGAGAGTCTTTACCAATTACACACATCTCCTTCAAGTGGAGATTGAAACTAAACCTGACAAAGACAGTCTTGCTGCTTCCACCTATCAAACCAGCTTATCAATGACAGAATAACACCAAACTTAAAACTTGGAAGAGCAAAACACCGTCCAAAATATCTGGAAGTTACCTTTGATTGTTTTCACTTTTTGACAGTGATTGTCTAACACTGCAGAGAAAGTGAAGACCCATGCAAAGAAACTGGCCAATATGTCATGGTGTAGAAATACTTGATTATTTCTAAATTAATCAGTACTGATCATCATTTAAACCTTGTCAAAATATGTTTTTATTTCTACATATCTACATTAATCACTAAGTCCACTTACAACATCAGCAATTACTATTATCCGAAGATTGCAGGTTTGTTACACCAAAATTGAGATAAGTTTATTTCAACTACACAGCGAACAAAATCACGGAACGTTACCACGACACAATAACAAAGGTTCTATTCTTTACAATCAATACAGCGATACATTCAAAGATATAACAACTAACCCAAAGAATAATAATAATAATAAACTAGGTGGACCCTTTAATTAGTAATATGACAATGGGAGCAGGTACACTAGTTCTTTGAGAGCAGTCCTTGGCCTGGCATTCTCCACAGCAGAATACAATTGCCCTACCTGGCATGGTAGTGCTCATATTGCCAAAGTTGACACAATGCTCAACACTTCTATGAGAGCAGTAAGTGGTGTCAATAGGTCTATCCCAGTATCCTGGCTCCCACTATTTTATAACATTGCTCAACCATGGCCATGGAGAAAATCGGTTCTGCTTAGACACTGCGAAACAATCGAGGAAAACATCTTGATACTTTTCCATAGCTTCATTCATGACCTACCTCATACATGATTAAAATCAAGAGGACCAGCCTATATGGAAGCAGCCAAGCTGAGAAATAACTCGTCAGAACAGTGAAGAAAGGAGTGGGAAGCCAACAGGCCATACAATTGTGTGCTTATAAAAGATAAGACGACCTGTTATCCTGGGTTTGACTAGCCCAATCTACTTTGGTCCTAACTTAACAGGTTTTCAACAGGACACGGATTGTGCAAAGCAACAACACGTAAGTTGTGGTTCCATGAACATGATCTGTGTGACGATATAAGTGCCCAAACATTGATGGCCTGATCACCCTGCACTAAACTGGCCAGCTGCCAGAAGGCAGCATGAATCCCTTATCATAATTATTTCACTAAGATTGTTTTATTTTCTCGCATTGCTATCATCTGTAAATTGGAATACGATTAATAGTAATAATAACTGGATAAAAATTATAATTAGTTCCAATAAGGGAAGAGAGCACTTGATTTCGTGCATAGCAGAGTGGAAAAGTTTTCATTTGAAAGAGAATCAACTTGTAGAAAAAAGATATTTAAGGAGGTGTTGGAACATTTGCCTCATACAGTGAAAGAATTTAAATAAATAATGTGCAAAATACGTGAGTAAGTATGTAGGGTCGTTACTGCCATAGCATATATTCCATTACAATTAATAACAACACTAAAAATGATGATCTTTCAGTTACAACACCCAGTATTTATTAGATGTGTGTGTTAGTTTTTTTTATCATTTTCATTACAGAAATAACATTATTCTTCTAACAATACTTACTTCAAGTATGGTGTCTGTTAAGCTCAAGTCTCTGGCATCCTGCAGGTCCTCTGGTTGGAAGAGTCCATCAGGAACAGTATTCAGAAACTTTGAGTCAAGAGTAAGAACACAACCAACTGAACACTCTGTTTGAAAAATCAATCTATTTTCTGGTTCAGTTTTCATTATATTAACAGTTGTATTATTGGATGGTCCCATTGCACCTGTCATGACAAATCAAAATGAAACTCCAATATGTCAACAACAAAAAAATCCTACACCAATACCTCTTATTTTTCAGAGGCAATATTCGTGTTGTGATTTTATTTGTAGTGAACATATGTTTACAAGTGTGAAATACTAGTAAAACTAAGATCTGCTTAATTGACACAGCCCAACAAAGGTCATCTTCTTCACGGCCTTTGTTATTTCTCTGTCAATTTGTTTAATCTAACCACATATCTGGACAAGAATTGTAAAACGAGTGATCTTTTATGGAGCAATTAAATTTTCTGAATGGAAACAAAAAATATAATATTCATAAATACTATTAATAGGAACATGAATGTTTTCTTGCATTACAATTTAATTGATCATTAACAAATTTATATCATAGCTCACAAATTCTGAGGTCTGTGAATATGATTTGAAACAGGAAATAGATTTATCCTTGTATCTATCATTGTATCAAAAGAGAGGGTTGTTCCAGAGTAAATTTTGAAAAGCTGGGTTCTATGATACAACTAAAAATACTTTCTTCTGTACGAGTTGTTTTAGAAAAATAATAATTTAATTCCACATGGTAGCCAATCTTATGGCTAGAAGGACACAAAAACAATGAAACCATAATCCTCATTAATACTTTATCCATATTATTTTCCCAGAAATCACAACTGATCCCTTCTCAAATTAATGATGTTATTATTTCTGTTGTGTGTATAAAAATATATATATATTGCCGTTGTGTACACGTCTGGCTCTGCCTGGTGTCTCACTTTTGCAAGATACATTCAGCATGACAATCACTTTCTTCACTCAAAATCAACTGTACACTTTGGAATATTAGTTGTCATTCTGGTCTAGGCAGCATTTCAACCTAAACACAATCTCCACAAATACAGCTCCTTGAATATTAGCACTTTTGACGCACATGGAAGAACACATTCACGTTAATGATGGCTTCTACTCATTTGCAAAAATTCTACATAATCATGAGCCTTTTCATTGTATTACTTCTCTCTTACCCACTTTTTTGGCTTTGCGTACACCTGTTCTTTAATAATAATAGCTAAGGAACATGCTAACCATATTTTCAGCCCAAAAGAACAGTTTTGTCTACTAGCCGTGGTTTGCACAGCAGCCAATGAAGAAAGAATACAAAAAAAAAAATCTTTAACTACCCACAAATAAACTGCAGAAGGTAAGGTAGACTAGCACTAAAATGGTTGTTAAGTGTGGAATGATCAATGAGACAACAAAATATCGAACCAAAGGAGGCCCACAATTAACAATTGTTGAGACTAAGTAAGATGTGGGAAGTGGCAGAAGCTGTGAGACCCCCAAGGAGAAAATAATATTTGTGTCATATAGTTTCTGCTTTACTTAATTTGAAGAACTAATGTAAGACACATAACACATCTTTGTAAATTTTTATGTCATCACCTATTATATTATTGCAAAAGTCACAGGAAAAAAAGAAAAACCTACTCAGTAACTATCTTAGCCTGAACAGTATGAGTAGTGACAAATGTTTACCATATAAGAATTTTAGTTTCGGTTTTTTCTTGCAGCTCTGCGGGTACCATTGAATTTTTTCATCAGCACAACAAGTTTGAGATTATCCAGTAACTACTTTGACATTTTTCTGTTTACAAGGGCACTTTCCAACATTTTAAGAAAATAATAGATTTTTATCAATCATAAACCACAAGTATTATACCATATAGTTCCTGGTTGTTATTATTAGTACTAGCTTCAAACCCGTCAAAAATGACCTATTGAACGCAATATTTTAGCAATTCATTTCTTTGCAGTTGATTAATCATACAGAATTGTTATTATATAATGCTCTTCACCTTGATTTTGTAGTGTTCTATATATTTTGTTTGCAGTTTGCATAGCAATATGGTTGTTACTTCTAATGGATCAATGAGGACAGAAGTATAGACCCAACGAAATTAAAAATAAATTAAGAATCACAATTTTTTTTATTATACCACAAAATATCAATTTATTCCTGGTCCAGACACAATTCAGAAGGATAAATATGGAACTACTTCCATCCACATGAAGTAATAACTTCAGTAAAATGGCACTTATGAAAGATGTTTAAATTATTTATAAAGCTGATTTCAGAATGACTTTTGCTGTAACAAAATGTGTCAGTTGTGATTCTGGTCAACTTAACCACAACCTCCACTAATACTGCAGTTCGAAAATCATAGCTTTTATTACTATCATATGAATAAGTGATGGATATCATATAAGGTAGCAGTAGGCTTTTTTTTTTTTTTTTTTTTTTTTAACCACCTATGGCTTTATGCCTCATCGACATTAGTCATTAGAGGCGGGATGGGACTGGGGACAAGGAATGGAAAGGAATTCGGCCATTGCCATTTTGAAGGAAGCATCCCATCATTCACCTGGAGTGATTTGGGGAAACCATGCGTGGCCAGAGCATTAACCACTCACACCATCTCGCTCGATGGGTAGCAGTAGGAATTTATTCTGGAAAAGCTTGTAATTCTCTGATTATTTGACTAGGATTCTTTTATTTAAATAACTGCATTTTACTTTAAATGACAGAAAGTATAAGTTAGAAAACAGATAACTGTTATTTATTTGATTGATATATTTTGCTATTACATACTTTTTGTGTAAACTTTCTCCAAGTTTTTAATAAGATTAATTGTTTCTTATCTTCTGTCAAAAGCATTCTTACATTATGTTGTAAACTAGTTCTTATAACTGCTACATAGAATATATAGAAATATCAAATGCCTTTCTCTTTACATGAATTTCTGCATCTAGTTGTCATAAATAAACAAAAAGCAACATGTAAATTTCAATGAACACAGCATTGTAACTTTGTAAAGTATGATTGCCTTTCATTATTATTATTATTATTTTTTTTTTTATATATACCTGTTGTTCGCATTTTTGTGCAGTTACTTCCACAACAGACAAATTACCTTTTATATGGCATCACAATTACACTTTTTTTTAACACTATAAGAGCAACAAAAATGAAATGCAATTATTTATTTGAATTTTACATTTCATTCTGATAGTATGAATGCAAATAAAGTCAATGGAGTTATATATTTGAAGTTTCCTCATTAGCCTGGCAGTACTGTGGTGGCAATCAGTAACTAACACTTCGGACATTACCGAGACTCACTGAAGATTACAGACTCATTGAGGTGAGAACTCCAGGCTCAACGAATTTTATTAAAGAGAGATTATTTGGCTGGCAATACTTTCCAATTTGAAGAATGAAATATTTTATTTAACATATCCCAGCTGCAGTAGCACTCAGGACAGTTCATTTTTAAAGCTTACGTTGTTGTTGAAGGATAAAATGAAAATACCTGGGGATATCGGTTGACGATAAGCTAAACTGAGCAGGGTAAATTTTTGATGTTGATGGGAAAGGGTTCTATAGTAGGTGGGTACAGGAAAGGGTGAAAATGGGTGTGTAGAGAAATTGCCATCAGAGCATGCACTCCATCGTAATTAAACTACATTAAATTGCATCTGCATTTCAAAAGAGGATATTCCAGAGAAGTAAGAGAACGAATTATAAAACTTCGGTTAGGTTCTTGCTAGAGTACCGATACAGGACCCAGACTCTGGGTATCAAATACTGGAATTAGGGAGGCTGAAAAGGGTAGGGGGAAACTAGATTTGTTTGTGGAACATACCAAAGCATGCATTCAGTAACCGAAAGGTTTCTGATGAGCGTCACTGCAGATGTTGGTTGAATAGAATTATTGACATGTACTGGCAATGAGGCCTGAATAAACAGGGTCAAGTTTGGTTCATGATACACGATGACACTACTGCAATACAGTGATTGTATCAATGCAAATGTGGAGTAATTATCAAATATTGTGGTCTGGTTGCCTGGACATTAACAACAACATAAGGCATGAGGAATTTAGTTTATTTAAAATGATTTCATAGGCGCCATGTTATTGATGTCACATTTGTGAAGACATTTATCATGGTCCCTATACTATTCCCAATTAACATTGATAAAAGGGGATTAGTGGAAATATTGATTCCGGAAGGAATTGGCAACGTAATACTGCAGTAGTCAAACGCAAGACACTGCAAGAAATACTTTCTGAAAAACATTTAACAATGTCATGCTTGTCCAGGGTTTATTACAAGCTAATTTCTGTTTGAAAATAATGGGCCAGGCTGCATTACAATGGGATTAATGCTTGAAAATAAAACGTCATGCGACTGACTATTATGACACCATTAAATATTAATTAATGTTGCTGTAGCAGAATCGCAATCTCCGGTAGACCCAGTGGAAGATATAGAAATAGCATGCAACATGGAAAAGAGAAAATTGCTAATAAATTAGACATGTATAGAAGTTTTCATTTGTAGGCAGGGGAGCACAGGACTACAACAAATTATCTAAGGAGGTAATGAATAACTTATTAACTCAGCCTGTGAAAGGTTTTAACGTAAAAATTTATTAATTGTAAGTAGGTAAGTTGGGAAATTGTCATCGAGGCATGAGATCCATCCCAATTACTACATATGGGGTAGAACTAGTTACGATTAGCAAAGCATGACACGTTTCTTAACGATTATACAATAACGCTTAAGGGATATGTGAACAATATTTTCAGTTCCCATAGTACAATGATTTCTAATGGTCGAATTACCATACATTAATCAAAACTTCCCTGCTTTGAACGTGTATCCAGTAAACACACAAAAGATCATTATAATTTTCATTAACAACGAATTGCAAATATTCTTACCTCAGTTGATAAATATTTTCACTTTTATCGTGATCTACTATCAACAATTCCCCACGTGTATCACATATTCAAAACATGCACCACACATAAACAAAAATCTCAGATGTAGATGGAATAACTTGTGTATGTGAGAATTGGAAACAATATTATCTCTGGTGAGAGAAATGCGAATGAAAATCTTGCTCAGATACCAGGGATCTCCTAACCCCATGTCCTAACCAAGGAGCTGGGAAAAGAGTGAAGGCGAATTACCGCTAAATCTGTGAAGCCTCCAGCAAACACTCGACTCCTGCTGCGCATGCGCGGCGGCCATAATAGACTTCCCAAAACATTGCGGCAGTAGTAAAATAAGAACAAAGTAAGAAGGAACTTTACTATTGGTTTGAAATTTGTCACACATGTTCCGCATGTCATACCTTTCGAGAAAAGTGTACATGAAAGCGAAATGAAACGTACCACAAATGTGATGCCACACGAAAGTTACGAAACGGTGCAATTTCAACAGTAGTGATTGCCCTTTCCATTCAAGTTGTTCACGCCAAAGATAGTATGTACACTCTATTGTAATGAATGTAAATCACTGCCACGTTTTCGCGATCACAGACCAGCTGGACCAGATTGAGAAAATACGTAAATTGTTACAGCAATGAAGCGAAATATTTAGTTTTCATCAATAAATTAAGGTCACATGATTTTTTGGCAGCAATATACTAGCACGGTGGTTAGGTTGTAATGCAGCCTGGACAAGAGTTAAAAAAAACATGTACTTTGTTTCAACAGATGTGAGGAATTAGTTTTAGATTCGTTGCTGTAGATTGCAGATAATATCTTTGGCAAGAACAATTTTACTGCAAATAGGGTTTTTTTTACTATTGAAATGCATCGTTTCGTAACTTTCGTGATGCACCACGTGTGAGGTATCTTTCATTCAGCTTTCAAATACACTTTTCCTTAAAAAGTATGACCACAGAAACGTGTGTCACAAATTTCAAGCGAATAACACAAGTCCTTCTTACCTCGTTCTTATTTTACAGTCACCTTCGCTGCTGTGAATATTTCCTTATTTTTCATCGTTTCAGCCATCTATGGACTACGACTACGCAACTTCATTTCCTCTTCTGAGTTTACTTCCTCCATCGCCAGAACTCTTTCATTCTCTGGCTCACTCTTGCTTTTTCTTCCTCTGAAATAGGTTTTTTACTTTCAGAACCTTTACCTTCCCAATTTTTCCTCTGAATAATTCCCGGTCTTGTATGTCTTCCATGCTGATCACACATCTGATAGACCTCCTTCACCCAAGGACCTTGATTCTTCCTGTTCTCTTGAAAGTTGACTATTTTCTTTGCCATTCTTTCTGATTCCATTCTCTTGATGTATCCGTAGAAAGCTAATCTCCTTTTCTTAATTGTGTTTGATACCTTTTCAAACTTGTCTTATAATTCTTGGTTCGGTCTCAAACCGAAATTAAATTCGATTCCTGTAACTTTTTTTGTCCCAAGATTTTCCTTAGAAACTTTCTTTCTTTCTTTTCTATTTCTGTCAATCCCTTTCTGGCTAGTGTTTCTGCTACGTATAAACATTCTGACTTCACTACCATACTACAGTGCCTGTATTTCACCTGATGGGAGAGTAATTTTGATTTGTATGTCTTTTAAAAAATCCTGAAAGCTGTTTCCATCTTTCTCTCCCTATCTTCAACTGCAGCCTTTCCATTAACATTGGGAGTCAAAATTTCACCTAGGTATTTGAACTTCTGTGTTCTTTAAATATCACCATATTTAGTTTTCAGTGTCCATGTCTTTTGCGTCTACGTTCATATATTCCTTTTTGACAAACGATATTTGTAGTCTTGCTTTGTCAACTGTTTCTTTCAGGACAGGATCTCTTTGATTGCTGTCTCCAGATCTCTTACAAAGAACACAATGTCATCCGCAAAAGCGAGACATTCAAATGTCAGGCTATTCTTCTGGTGTCCTAGTCTAATTCCGTTTAGGATGTTTGACAAACCGAAATTAAATTCGATTCCTGTAACTTTTTTTGTCCCAAGATTTTCCTTAGAAACTTTCTTTCTTTCTTTTCTATTTCTGTCAATCCCTTTCTGGCTAGTGTTTCTGCTACGTATAAACATTCTGACTTCACTACCATACTACAGTGCCTGTATTTCACCTGATGGGAGAGTAATTTTGATTTGTATGTCTTTTAAAAAATCCTGAAAGCTGTTTCCATCTTTCTCTCCCTATCTTCAACTGCAGCCTTTCCATTAACATTGGGAGTCAAAATTTCACCTAGGTATTTGAACTTCTGTGTTCTTTAAATATCACCATATTTAGTTTTCAGTGTCCATGTCTTTTGCGTCTACGTTCATATATTCCTTTTTGACAAACGATATTTGTAGTCTTGCTTTGTCAACTGTTTCTTTCAGGACAGGATCTCTTTGATTGCTGTCTCCAGATCTCTTACAAAGAACACAATGTCATCCGCAAAAGCGAGACATTCAAATGTCAGGCTATTCTTCTGGTGTCCTAGTCTAATTCCGTTTAGGATGTTTGACTGACACATCACTTTCCGTCATTCCCTGATGACCTTTTCCAAGACGCAGTTGAACAACACCGTGGATAGTCAGTCACCTTGCCTTACTCCAGTTTTGATCTCAAAGGAATCTGACAGTTTTCCTAAAAACTTAACTTGGCATCTGCTGTTGTGTTAAGTTTCCTGTATTATTGATGTTATTTATTGTCTATTCCGAATTCTTTGAAAACCTTTATTAGTACATCCCGGTCTACAGAATCATAAGCTTTCTTGAAATCCACAAGTCGTGATCACCTTTTTATCCCCTGCTAATGCATTCGTTTTCATCAAGGTCTTGATAGGAAAGATCTGTTCCGCACATGATTATCCTTTTCTAAATCCTGCCTGATATTCTCCTAGTTGTCGATCTACGTGATCCTCTATTCTTCACTTCAGTGCTTTGGATAATATATTGTATTATTATTATTACTCCGCGAGTCACTAAAAGTGTGGTGGAGTATGCTACAGTTAGTAGTGATATAAGGCCGGTTGGGGTAATTCCGGAACGGGGTAATTACGAAAAAGTTTAATGGCAGACTTAATTTTAAGGTTAGGGAATTACCATGCTAGTATGTTGTACATCGAGATCAGTTGGTCACACTTATAGTTCTTGGCGCCAATTTTTTGTACGTCATTGTTGTGATAAGGGCGGACTCAGGAGAACATTCATAAACATCCGTTTTTCAAACCAACTACTCCTCTTTATAGCCCTGCAGGTAAGTGAAAACAATATTTTATTGAAACATATAGTGTTTTATCAACTTTTCAAGATTATGAATGATCGATTTTATGTGTTTTGGAAAATGACAGGTGTACCTACGTCCATTTTGAGGTTAGTCCGAAATTACCCCACCACAAAAGAGTCGCAGGGTAATTCCGGACAGTAAGATTTCCTATCCAGGTTTCATTATTAATTCACATTTTGGTTTGTTTTAGGTAGAAAATGCCAAGAACTTACGTTAAAAACAAAAGTTGGCCCCTCCTATTCAGTTGATGACTTGGCTAATGCTGTTACGGATGTAGAAAATAAAAATATGACAGTCAAAGGAGCTGCAACTTTTATAATTTTCCAAAATCTACAATTTTCGATAGATTGTCTGGAGGCTAACACTTCACCTTCATTCCAATGAAGGTTTAACATATATACTTCCTAAATATTATTGGATGGATATTTCTTTGACCTATGATCTGTGTCCGAAATAACCCCACTGACAGTGGGTAATTCCGGACAAGATGGGGTAATTCCGGAACCTAACTTACCAGCAGTAAAATAATTTTTTTAGCCATTAAATTGACATGATTGGATTCATTATCAAATAAGGAATCTGATCATACTCATTGATTGCGAATTTAACAAATTTATGAGGACTAAAACCAATTAAACACTGAAAAAATCATCGAAACTGTCAAAACCGTCCGGAATTACCCCAACCAACAATACCTCTGTAATTATTAACATTTGATTTGTCTCCCTTTTTGTGTAATGGGTAGATGACAGCGTCCCTCCAATCTTCTGATATCTCTTCTTTAAGCTAGATTTGTTGGAAGAGTTTCTCAAGTTGGTCTATTACCTTCTCTCCAGCAAACTTAATAATCTCGGCAACAATGGAGTCTTTACCAGATGTCTTTTTGTTCTTAAGACTCTTTATAATTTCTCTCATTTCCTTCGTATCTGGCGGAGCTTAGTCTGGAAGTTTAGTGCTTGTTTCATAAAATGTCATTTCATTCTGAGCGGGTTCACAGTTAAGTAGTTGGTTAAAGTATTTAGCCAGATCTTCGCAGTTTTTGTTATTGTTTAGAATTAGTTTACCCTGATCATTCCTGAAGTAAAGGTTATGCGGAGAATAACCTTGAATTTTGGAGGTTCGGTAGAGATCTCTGGTGATGTTTTCATTAAAGATTTCTTCTATCTCTTTTAGTTGCTCCTTCTCAAATTTTAGTTTCACTTTTCTGATGACCTGAGCTGTCCTTTTCATTTCGACTTTAAACTCTTCAAAATTTAGTTTTGTAGAGCTCTCTCTGTTCCAAGCTACAGAACGCCTTTGCAGAGCATCTTCACATTCATCAGTCATCACATTATCAATTTGAAACTCTTCTAACATTGGATTGGAAGATTGCCAAGTCTTCATATGGTTCGCGGTCTTCTTGAAGAGAATGGAAATTATTTTCATGCCGAATTATTCACAGACATCTATCAATCTTTCACCATTTCTGTTGGTCGTTTGGTGAGCTGGGTATTTTCCCTCCTCTTACCTGAATTTCCTTTCCTTTCCGGTTTGGGCATTGAAGTCTCCGATTAGGAGTTAACATGTTTTCTGGGTTCTGAACAGCTCCTTTTCCAAGCTGAGATAAAAATTCTTCAACCTTATATGGATTCTTCATTTCATTTTCTGATATTTCAAAGAATTTTTGTTATGCCAGCATGTGTTGCATACGGTTGCACAAACAGACCAGATAGGAAACAAACTGGAATATCGTTTCATAAATTAATCACATTGTAATTATTGTTCTTGAAGTGTTTAATAGGTATTGAGGTGTTTGTGCATATTCCCCATATTACTAGGAAAATCCAAAATGGCGACCTCCCCACCCTACTACAGTGTGGCGAAGGTCCCTTGCGTCGCCTCCACTCTTTTCTTTCCTCCATGGGAAGTGCCCGACCAAACAATATAATATTGTCTTTGGCCAAACACGTCCAAGAATACCACCAAACCGTGAGAGTTTTTTGATTACAAGATAAAATTTACAACGTAAGCAAATCGTACAACATAATAATCAGACATTTTTATTTAACGGCCAATTAAGAAGCACGATAACTGACATATATAATGAAACTGAACATTTTAACTTGAGTTCATGATATGAGATTAATCCTGAAAACCTACAATCAGTGAGATACATAGATAATTCAAATAATAAAATTAAACAATACGAATATGATTAATAAGAATTTTTCAGCTGTATTTTCCATTAACAATTATTTGAAGCTGTGGATCAAGTTTAATAGTGGAAATTATAAACATTGAATTCAAATGAAAATAATGTAATTTGGATCTTTCAATATATATATATATATATATATATATATATATATATATTTAATTTTGAGATTTTTTTCACACAAACAAGTAGAACTAAAAGTGGAAAGAAGAAACGAGTAAATGTATGCAACTGGTCAAATTGCGCTAGTGGAAGACACATCTAAAATTGCAACAATGATGACTTTAAATATTTTTCTTTAGAAATATCAATATACTACACAACACCAAATATTCTTTTTCAATAGATCCCAAAATATGAGACTGGCTCCTCAAGATGTGAAAGTTGTTAGTTTATAGATAAACATTTGAATCTATACTTCTACCTATACTGTTATTTATCTGTAAGCAAGCTGCATTTGTCTGAAGGTTTAAAATGATATCACCCAAAAACTACTGCAGCAATTTGGATGATGTTTTCAAATGTTTAGAGCTAATGGTACAGATTAAAATCTGCTGCAAATAGCTAATGACTTATATGTACCGAGGAATGGAGTAATAAATTAAAGTTTTTTGGAGATTGAACAAATGGCCATAGATCACTCTACATTTGAGATGAGCACTCATTTCAAGAAACACCGACAAAAGATCGCATTACTAACTTCTGTTTAAAATTTTTACTTTGGTTATGTAGTTTTTCATTTTTCTGGAAGGCAGTAAGTAAACGGAATTCCTAAGTCAAATGTAATAAGCATAACTAATATTTAATGTACTATAAACAACATTGGGCTCGAGATATCTGATCCAAGATGACTACTAATCTTTGGATATTGCTTATATTTTTTTCTTTGGTTATTTATTTAATTGGCTTTGAAAATTGTGATAATTTAAAATAAACGTGTTAGGTTAATCAACCCACTAAATAATAGATGCGTAATGTAATTGTGATATTTAATTAGCAGTAAGTAACATTGTGGTTAATCTATATCAAAAGGATGTGATATATCTATTTGGGATTAATAGACTTAGACACGGTTTGATTCGATCACCATTAAAGTTGGCACATATGTACATTTGTTCATGGAGAAGGTTTTTGTGCTAGACATTTTATAAAATATATATAATTGATAAAATTGCGATGGAGCACCTGCTCGGGTGGCAATCTCCCTACACCACCTCCCTTACTTTTGCCCTCAACTAATTTTTACTTTAAATTCTTTCAGTGTTTCATCACTTCTCTTGGATATTTATTCCAGTCCCTCACTCCCTTTCCTATTAAAGAAAATTTTCCCACATTCTTATGATTGAAATCAACTGCCAGCTTGTAGTCATGGTCAACCTTACCCTTTCAAGCACCTCTCTTAATTTTCCCACCAAAATCTTTCCATGCTTCATCACCAGTATAGGGTTTGTACACTCTCATGACTCTCTTGATCCTCCTTCTATCCTCCTATGAATCCCACTCCAGCTCCTTTATGAAATTAGTTACCGATTGTGTTCTGCCGTAATTTCCAGAGACAAATCTGGCAGCCCTCCTCTGCACCCCCTCCAACTTCTGTATTTGATACCTAAAATGTGGATCCCAAACTACATCACCATATTCCAGCAGTGGTCTGACAAAAGTTTTGTACCCCAATTCCCTTACTTCTCTAGTGCATCCCCTCATCACTCTTTCCAACAGGTGAAGGATTTCAAACCTTTTCCCTACCATCTGTCCAATGTATCCTGCCCAATTAAGTTTGCTATCAAATGTAATGCCAAGGTATTTACATTTGGAGTCTTCAAGAAGTTGCTCCTTCTCCACTTTATAATCATAATCAATCTTTAGCTTTTTATCTGTGTACCTAATAAACTGACTCTTCTTTGCATTTATCTTCATCCCATGTTGACTCACCCAGCTAGTTATCCATTCTAGATAACCCTGCAGCTGTTTACAGTCTTCTATTATTTTTATCCTTTTATATAACATTATGTCATCTACGAACAATCTAATCTCTGACAGTAAACCATTAACACAATCATTCATTAGAATAACGCATAACAATGGTCGCAATACACTACCTTGTGGGACTCCCATGTTCATTTCTACTTCTTTTGTCATTCCATTTTCTACCCCAACTTTTTACTTTCTCTCTTTTACGAATTCTTACACCCACCAAATAACCTTTTTATCAGCTCCAGTAGTTTTTACCTTATTTAGCACCATTTTATGGCTCACCCTGTCAAAGGCCTTTGAAAGATCTAGTGCCACACTATCAACTTGACCTCCCCCATTTCATCGGAAATATCTAGCATAAATCCCACTACCTGAGATTCACGCGCATATCCTTGTCAAAAGCCATGTTGTCGACTTGAAAACCATTTACTTTCCTCATAGACACCTCTAATATGGTTGCATACTAATCTCTCCATTAATTTACCTACCACTGATGTCAAACTGATTGGCTTATAGTTTTCAACCCTGTTTGTCATCCTCCTTTATTGACCGGTATTACTATCGCACTTTTCCAGTCATCTGGTAAACAATAAGTATCTATACTCAATTTAAATAATGTTTCAAGGTAAAATGCCCCATCCTACTATCTTTAAAACTTCTGTAGTAATGTTATCAACACCAGCCCCTTTATACTGTTTTGGATTCCTTAGTTCCTTCAATATATCTTCATATCTAAATCCAAATTTTCTAATCTGCTCCTTTCCAACTGTGCGGATAGGCTTGTTTCCAGGTATAAACCCTGAATTATTGTCCCGAATGGACTCACTGAACTTTGTTAATTGCCACAAAACGAATAATTCCTTTGAAAATTGTCATTATTAATTTGCTTTTCGCTACCAAAAAAGTATCCTGCTCTATATACGGTACAGTCACTTTCATGCTTTGCTTCTTACATTAATCGCATACACTGTCTTTCATAGATCAAAGCAAGAATGTTATGACATATTCAATGGTATGTTCAATTTCAAATCTTAAGCAACAACATGGGACCGTTTGGAAAGAAATACCCCCAATGATGTCCGTTCTTGGTCCTCCGTTATTCTAAACTCATATACATAACGCCGCTCATAATCAGAAGACATATTTTACCATCATTCTCGAAATCATATAAATGTTCTGCACCAATACTACGTACTTATTTTCTGCCCTCTTAGCTCAACCAGATATCTGCTTTTTTGCTTCTATCAACGTTTTGATGGGACTTTACCCGGATCTATAAGAAGGGATACAAGACAGATCACAGTGTTAGATTCGCTTTATATTTTCCGATTATCAAATATGGAGCATTCTTCTCTCTCCCAGTCAAAGCTTCAATTTATACATTGGAAACCCTAACCGTTAATGAAGCGATCCATTTAGAATTGAACAGATTTGAAGAAAATACCCGTTCTAACCGATTCTTGAAGCGCTCTACAGCGATTCCAGAATTCACAATGAAATCTCAGCAGTTTCATAATTGAAATAATCGAGATGACAGTGTCTACACAAGTGTAAGACATCCGATTTATATTGTTAAAACGACATTCCGGTCTCACTTACAACGAACTAATAGACTTCTTGGATAAACGCGGAGCCAACGAAGGTATGCTCCTTGCCTTACTGTTGCCTCCTACAGACTTTCTGTCAGAGTGTGTGTGTGGGGGGGGGGGGAGGGGGGAAATTGAGACAGAACGTCCAATCTTCTGGACCACAAAATTACAATATGACAACATCTTATCCATCTCGACATGGCAAATCAAAGTAAGTAACAGTTTTTTTATATATCGCTTAGTTCTCGAGATGTCGGAAGTAAAAAATCAGTTACAGGTATAATTCCTCGTATCTTTGACAACGATTTATACATGGTGGAGGACGCATTTCAATCTATCCACAACCGTTAAGAATAAAACAAAACACCCATTGATCATATCCAGCCTATATTTCCTTGTGGTTTTGTCATATAGTTTTTTTTTTTTTTTTTTTTTTTTTTTTCCTAGAAAAATAAAAACGTTTGGTGATATAAAAAATATTTGCCTAAACTGGAACCCTCATAAAACTTAACAAAACAACACTATACAAAATTAGAAGATGCTATTGAAACTCAGAAAACATTTCAGGTTTTAGTTTTTAAAAAATATGCAAATATATCTTTTATTTAGCATATATGAAGACACAGAAAATACGTAAAAGAATTAAATCGTTTAGCGACAAAAATAGCAGATTTACATATCCTTTCCAGCTCCAGTACAATCCACATGGGCCCCGCACTAAAAATATACCGTACATCATCCAAATTTCCCATTCTGAAAAGCAAAAAAAAAAAAATTCCTATCGCATAATACGCGTTATCATCTTTGGTAGGGGACATTCCAGGGAGAGCTCCAATTCCGATGATCAAATATCCATGTAAGAAGCTCCCCAACCTGTCAAATGCTAAGCTGAAAGTGTTCACTGGTCTCGATACTCGGAAACTAATCCTAGATGAAAGGTTACCTTCATTCAAAGAAAGCCGTGTAGAGAGAAGCGTGGACTGCCTTTAAGTGTGTGGTTCAAAACTTCCTGGGAAACAATTGAGCTGAGAACATGCTGATGAAATTGAAAATGCTGGGATGCTCAGTGAGTTTGAAGTAGCATTTTTTACATTCGCGCCTGACTTTTTTCCTTCAAACCTGGGTGCTGTAAGTGAGGAACAGGGTGAAAACCCCCATCAGGATATCAAACACATGGAACGAAGATACTAGCGAACTTGGGATGTTTGGATGATGGGCGACTACTGCTGGATGGGTCACCGTAGGCACACGGAAATGCCCCATAAGATGAAAAGAAGGGACCACACCATGATAACAAAGAAAGCACGGAATAAACGAGGTTAATGCATGTTTCATGCCACATTCTCTATATCCACCTGTTCAATATGTTGTTGCTTTAAACTCGTATTATAGGCCTACATCAGCATGATTGGTGTAGCATATATAGGTAGGGGCAGCTCGGGTAGCCCTGGACACTTAAAATTAACTGAAATTAAAAATAAAATAAACACATGTTCTGTCTTTATATTAATCTTAAAATTAAACTGGAAACTTCTGCACTCATATTGATTAGAAGTTGGTAATCGTATTTTTTTTTTTAACGAATTCAATTGAAAACATTTTTGGAAACACAAAAGTTGTCGGTTAGCCCCGGACACAGTAATAAATGATGATCTAATAGTTTTTTGGTCTTACAAAATTACAATAATAGTGAATATTTGAAGAATCTATGTAAAAACAATCTTCATGGGTCCTGTATTTGCTTCACAGCACTGAATCCAGCCTTCTTAAAAAACTTCTCCATGTACGATGCATTTGGTCTGTTTTACTTGATTTACTTCGGATAACCTTTGAAAACTTTTCTTTGTATTCAACGTCTTTACAGCGCCATAAAGTTTTTATTTTTTTGCTTAAACTTTTTTACTGCTTTTACGTTTTTTCCGTGCTCTCCACATATTTTTATATGGTGAAGATCTTTAAGATGCAAAGCGATAGATTTAAATCTCTCCCTTTGCATTTTTTGAGTCCGCTTTACTCTGTGTTTATTTGACACATCATATTCAATAATCGCCAAAGAATTTTGTCATTAGCGACGAAAAACTTCTGCCATGAACAAAACGCACACTAATGTGGAACTCACTTGACCCCTAAGCAGCAGTTCAGTTACATTTATTTTTAAATTACAGGGTGCATATTTACAATAAAGTTTTACTGACACAGCGTGACTGGTTTATTAGAACTTTAAATGTCTCCTACTACTCCAATATGTGATATCAATATTAGCAAAGTACACAACTTGTGTCAAAACTGTTGATGATACGATGTTTTAAGTATTGTTTTCGAATTCAGGCGTCAGAAATACATAAAAAACACCTAATTTTACGAAAAACATTGCCTTGTGTAATTTATTCCAATCCTTGATTCCCTTACCTACTAGGGAAATTCTTCCCACACACTTATTACTGAAATTCAGTGCCAATTTGTGAACATGTTCATATTTCCCCTTCCATGCACTGCTCCCAATACCTTCCCATACTTCATTACCAATATACGCCTTGTACACTCCCATGAATATCTTCACCATCCTCTTGTTTTTTCAATCAATCCTATTCCATCTCCTTTTGTCCTGTCAGTTGCTAATAGTGAGAATGCTAATGTTAAAACACATTACAAACAGTACTGAAAAATACTGAAAAAGGTTATTAAAGAAGCTAAAAGTATGTACTACAAACATAAAATTCATGATTCTGAAAATAAAATTAAGACAATATGGGACATTGTAAAAAAGGAAACAGGAAAGCGTAATCAAAGAAGTAATGATATTTTTGTCAAAGAAAATTCAGTAGAATCTAATTTTTCAATTGCTGATAATTTTAATAACCATTTTTTATCGTTTGCTGATAAGTTAACTGCTAATAGCTCAGTGACACACTGTATGGATTTTGTCAAAAAAGGCTTCCAAGAAAAATTTAACTCAATGTCTATAAAATTAGCTACCATACTCCAGAAGAAATAAGAAAATTATCAAATCCCTTAAGAGCAAATACTCAAGTGTTTATGATGGGATTTCCAGCAGATTAATTAAATTGTGCTCCACAGAATTAAGTAAAATACTAAGTTATCTATTTAATGTATCTTTACTTGAGGGTACTTTTCCAGAAAGGTTTAAGTATGCTGTAGTTAAACCACTCTATAAAAAGGTAGATAAGGCAGCTGTATCGAATTACTGACCAATTTGATTACTAACAGCCTTCTCCAAAGTTTTTGAGAAAGCAATGTACAATAGAGTTTATGAACATCTAAAAAATAATAATATTCTAACTAAATCACAATTTGGTTTTCAAAAGGGTCATTCAACAGAACAAGCTATATTTGCATTCACTGACAATATTTTAGAAGGAATAATTGATAAATTAATTCCTGTGGGAATTTTTTGTGACTTATCTAAAGCATTTGACTGTTTAGATCATACATTTCTGATACAGAAACTTAAGTATTATGGTATAGATGTCATTGTTAATAAATGGCTTAGTTCTTACCTTCTAAATAGAAAACAGAAAGTGTCAACGGAGAATTTTAAGGCTGCCTTAAGAGGTCCACTGTTTTCTGAGTAGAACTTAATCAGATGTGGAGTACCTCAGGGTTCTATATTGAGGCCACTATTGTTTTTAATATATAGGCCTATAAATGATCTACCCTGGGTTTCATCTAAAAACTCAAAATTTGTCCAATTTGCAGATGACACAAACATAGGAATTAAAAACACTCCAGATTTGTCTACAGAATATATTTCAAATTATGTCTTTGAACTGATTAATAAATGGTTTACAGCTAATGGCTTGTCTTTAAACTTTGATAAAACTCAGTATATGCAATTCAGTACATCACACAGATTAACACCTAATATAGACATAAAATTTGCAGGCCAGTCCATTCAAGAGGTAGAGAGTGTGAAATTTCTAGGTTTGTATATTGATTAGTGTTGCAAACTGAAAAAAAAACAAAATTTTTTTTTCAGCTTTGTGAAAAAAAAACATGAAAGAAAAAACCTAGCACCCGTGTTTTTTTTCTAATTTTTTTTTTTTTTTTTTTTTTCAGAAAACAATATGTTTGATAAATTATAGTTTTATTTAAGTAACTTCCATTTTACAAGTGTGTTTTAAGTCTTACTGAATCATATAATGTCTCACATAATGATTCATAAGTGTATATATAGGTAATATAATTTTATTCATCCTCTATGTCAGTACCACATTCACTAGTATCAGCACTACCAACACTTGTTCGATCTGTGTCGGAATTTTCTGTCTCTTCTTCTGTCTCCTCTACATCCATAACTTCAGAAATAGTTAAATTTTCTTTTACTGGTTGTGCTTGTATTGTACGCAAAAGATTTTGAGATTGCAATTTTAAATTGTGAGCAAAATACACACTGTGCATAAAGACTGCGCCGATAGTTCAGTATTACGGTCTTTTAAGTTTGAATTAAAATCTGTTATCATACAAAATAGGAGCTTTACTTCTTTTCAATCGTTTGTTTACACCAACGGTTGCAAGGAAACAATCATAATTAGTGATCGTGCACAAACTACGTGGCTCGGTCCAGATGGAGGAGGGGTTAGCTGGAAGGCAACGCTGGGCTACGTGGGGGGGGGGGGGGGGGTCCGAGCCAGGCCACGTAACATTCCTTTCGTAACATTTTTCACAGTTAAAATGAGGAACTGAACTCACAACAGCATGCGAGTATTTATTTCCCTCAGTTAATTATATCCGGATGTAATTTACAATAGTCTGACAAGAGAATACAGTACAAAATGTCTTCTGGAATCAAAACGGAAGAAAGCTACTTGCTACGTGAGTGGGGGGGGGGGTAGGGGGGTAGGCAAAAGCCATGTAGGGCTACGTGGGGGAGGAGAAGGGGTTCACAGGAGGCCAAAATGGAGCTATGTGGTTTATGCACGCTCCCTTACTGACACTTTAATTAGTTAGTACCACTATACTCTGAGAGTTAACAAGTATACGAATATAAGGAAAGCCCAATAAGTAATAAAAAGAGGCAAAAAACCGTGGATAAATTTTAATTTCCTAATTTTTTAAAAAGATCTGTAGGTAATTTTGTAGGGCTGGCAGCACTATTTCAAATAGCAAGTATCAATCCAAATAATGGGAAATGGGGATTCCTTCTGGCGCAGCCTAGTCTCTTCGGGAAATTCCCATTCATAAAGAAAATTTCAGCCAATTTTGCCAATATTTTAGTAATTTTTTTCCCTACTGAACCAGAAAAATAAAGTAGATTTTAATCTAAGATAAGTACTTAGAAAAAACTCTAAAACAGTCATTTTAAATGATAACTGCCTTACAAATTTGAGATTTAGTAGTTGTGAAAAAAAACATGTTTTTTTTTTTCAAGCCAGAAAAAAAACCGTTTTTTTACAACACTAATATTGATGATAATTTAAATTGGAAAGTACATGTTTCTGACTTACTAAAGCGATTTTGAGCAGCCACGTTTGCAATTCATACAATTTCAGCTTTAGGTGATCTCCGTATGAGGCAGCTAGTTTATTTTGCTTATTTTCACTCCTTATTGTCATATGGAATAATATTCTGGGGCAATTCTACCCATAGAGACAAAGTGTTCAGAGACCAAAAGCGTGTAATAAGAATTATGTGTGGGGTTAGCAATAGAACTTCATGTAGAGAGCTGTTCAAGAAGTTAGGGATTTTAACATTAGCATCTGAGTATATATACACATTAATGTCCTTTGTAGTCACAAATTATACTTTGTTTGAAACAAATAGTAAAATACACAATTATGGCACTAGAAGTAAAAATGATCTTCACAAGACTTACAAGTCATTGTCATTTGTTCAAAAAGGGGTCCGATATTCAGGGATACATATCTTCAATATGCTCCCAACACATATCAAATGTATAGTAGATGATAAGAATAAATTCAGGAAAAAATTGAAAGAATTTTTAATTGACAACTCCTTCTACTCTGTCGAAGAATTTGTTTCTAAGGTATCTAAAAAATTACTGCCAGTATCTTGTGTAAATATAGTTCACATAATTAATTTACCATGTATGCTATGACTGTACATCTCCTGGTGTATGTATTTAGTTTGTTACATAATTGTTTACGGTACCATATATGATATGACTGTACATCTTGTGGTGTATGTATTATTTTGTTATGGATTTTTTTTAATGTACCATATATGCTATGACTGTACATCTTCTGGTGTATGTATTATTTTGTAATGGAAGTGTTTAATGTACCATGTATACTATGACTGTACATCTAGTGGTGTACTTATTATTTTGTTATGCAACTGTTTATCTGTAAATTAACAACTTTCCACATCCCACAGAGCCAGTCTCTTATATTGGGATCAATGGAAAATGAATGTATTGTATTGTATTGTATTGTGTTATGGGGTAATTTCCAGAGACAAATCTAGCAGCCCTTCGTTGAACTCTCTCCAACTCCTGTATTTGATACCCAAAATGTTAGCCCCATATTACTCTACAAAAGTCAATTCCTTAAATTCTCTAGTACATCCTCTCATCACTCTCTCTAACAAGTGAAAGAAACTTTTTCCTTCTACCAGAACAATGTGTCCTGCCCATTTGAGTCTGTTATAAAATGTTATGCCAAGGCGTTTACATTTCAAGTCTTGAACAAGCAATTCATTCCCCACCTTATAATCAAAATCCTTACTTTGTTATTTGCATACTTAATAAGCAGCCTCTTCTTAGTATTTATCTTCATCCCATGTTGACCAACTATATATCCTGCCCAGATCACCATGTAGATATTCACAGTCTTCTGCCGTTATGATCCTGTTATATAGCGTTATGTCATCTGCAAACAACCTAACTTCTGACAGTAATCCATCGAGACAATTATTCGTTAAAATGACGAATAGCAATGGTCCCAACTCACTACCTTGTGGCACTCCCCTTACTTAAAATCTCTGCCTTCTTCATATCCTTTATAACTTCTTCACCATCCTTATCTACAATTGTCTGAACATCTTCCATTGCCCTCAATTTTCTAATGTAGCTATAGAAATTTCTAGATGGATCTGTAAGTGGTCTTCCTGTACCAATAATATTCTTTATAAACACATCTTTAACCCCCTCCTTTGCTGTAATTAATTACTTATTTAGTTGTTTCAAGTATTCCTTACTGCCTTGCTGTCTTTTAACTGTGTTATGTTCACATCTCGCCAAACTCTTTAATCGCTTCAGATTTCTATTGTAATACATAGGATCTGTACTTCTCTTTATTTTCTGTTTTGGATTAAATATTTCTTCATCACTTTTTACTATCTATGTGAGCTCTTCCCACTTCGACTTCAACGTACTTGTGCCATCCTTCCATTTGCTGAAACGTTTCCTGAAGTATCTCTTCAATTTCTACATCTTTGCCGTTTGAGAATTGTACCTATTTCCCCCTTTAATTTTGGTCACTGATTTACTGAATCCTCTAACATCCACCAGAATTGCTTCATGATCACTTATTACTTCAGTCACTTGACACCCCCATTAGGCTTAATTGGACCCTTGTGTTTTGCTCTACCGCTTGTAAAATACTCCTTCCATTACAAATGTATTTGCAAATCTCTATTCCCTCATGTTATTAATCTTATTTCCTACCCAGCTAACACCTAGTGAGTTTAAATCCCCCCAATAATGACCATTGTATTCTCATTTCTGAACTGTTGAGAATGAATTGAGTTTCTCCCCAAGGGCCTCTCTTTATCATTCATTCTTCCACTACAGTAAGCATGAACTATTTTTCATACCTACTTCAATATCTTTCCATGCCTCATCACCCTGTAAACTCCCATTACCTTCTTCATCCTCCTCCTGTCTTGCAATGAATCCCATTCCAGCTCCTTTATCATATGCGTCACCGATTGCATTCTGCAATAATTTCCAGAAACAAATCTAGCAGCCCTTCTTTGCACCTTCTCCCACTCCTGTATTTGATACTCAAAATGTGGGTCCCATACTACACTACCATATTCGAGCAATGGTCTTACCAAAGTTTTGTAAACCAATTCCTTTACTTCTCTCATGCATCCTCTCATCACTCTCTCCAACAAGTGCAGAATTTTGAAACCTTTTCCTACCAATTGTCCAATGTGTCCTGCCCAGTTAAGCTTGTTATCAAATGTAATGCCAAGAAATTTACATTTCAAGTCTTCAGCAAGCAATTCTTTCCCACATTATATTCATAATTAACCTTTTGTTTTTTATTTGTGTATCTAATAAGCTGACTCTTCTTTGCATTTATCTTCATCCCATGTTTACCAACCCACCTAAATAAACTGTCCATATCACCCTGCAACCATTTACAATCCTCTATCGTTTTGATCCTTTTATACAGCATTATGTCATCTGCAAATAATCTAATTTCAGATAGTAAACAATCAACACAATTATTCATTAGAATAATGAATAACAATGGTCCCAATACACTACCCTGCGGCACTCCCATTTTTACTTCCTCTTCCTTTGATACCGCATTTCCCACCCTAACTTTCTGTTTTCTACCTTTTAAAAATTCTACCCAGCAAATCACTTTCTCATCCACTCCAATAGTTTTTACCTTATTTATTACCATTTTGTGGCTTACTCTGTCAAACGCCTTTGAAAGATCTAGTGCTACACTATCAATTTGGCCTCCCTTGTCCATTTCATCTGAAATATCTTGCATATATCCCACCAACTGAGATTGACATGAATATCCTTGCCTGAACCCATGTTGCCTACTTGAAAACCACTTACGTTCCTCACACACATTTCTGATGTGGTTGCACATCAATCTTTCCATTAATTTACCTACCACTGAAGTCAATCTGATTGGCCTGTAATTTTCGACTCTATTTTTCACCCCTCCTTTATGTTCCGGTACTACTATCGCACTTTTCCTGTCTTGTGGTAAGCAGCAGGTATCCAGACTCAATTTAAATAATATTTCAAGATAAGGTACAATGTCACATCCGACTATCTTTAAGATATCTGTAGTAATATTATCTGCACCAGCACCCTTATGTTTTTTCAGCTTGCTCATTTCCTTGATGATTTCTTCAGGATGAATTTCAAACTTTTTAGTATCTTCATTTCTAATCGTATTGTTAAGCTCGTTCTCCGAATTAGACCTTCCCGTTTTGGATTCATTGTCCCTAATGCTCTCACTAAACCAGTTACTTAAAATCTCTACCTTTTTCAAATCCTCAGTAACTTCTTCTCCATCCTTATCAGCAAATGTCTCTACACCCTCCCTTCCACTCAGTTTCCTGGTATAGCAATAGAAATTTCTAGATGCATCAGTCAATGGTCCCCCTGCACTGACAATACTCTTCATAAACCCATCTTTAGCCACTTTCTTTTCTGTTATTAAGTCCTTGTTTAGTTGTTTTAAATATTCCCTACTACCCTGCTGTCTCTTAACTCTGTTATGTTCGCTTCGTACCAACCTCTTTAACCTTCTCACTTCCCTATTATAGTACACAGGTTCTCTAATTCTCATTATATTCTGCTTTGGAATGAATTTTTCTTCCACCTATCTTATTATCTCCTTGAACTCTTCCCACCTGTACTTGTGCCTTCCTTCCATTTGCTGAAACGTTCTCTCAAATATCTCTTCAAATTTGAAATCTGTGCCTTTTTATAATTGTACCTATTTCCCCCTTCAGTTTTGGCTGCTGATCAGTGAATCCTCTAATATCCATCAGAACTGCGTCATGATCACTTATTCCTTCCGTTACTTGACACCGCACAAGGTTATCATCCGGCTTTATTAGGAATATATCCAAAATATTTTGCCCCCTAGTGATTTGCTCTACCACTTGTGTAAATCCTCCTTCCCTTATTAAGGTATTTGCAAATCTTTGTTCCCGTGTGTTATTAATCTTATTTCCTTCCCGGTTTACACCTGGTAAATTTAAATCCCCACCAATAATGACCATTCTATTCTCACCTCTGAAATCTGAGTAAGAATTTAATTTCTCCCCAAGAGCCTCATCTTCATCTGTCATTCTTCCACTGCGGTAAGCAGCCAACATCCTGATTTTTTCTTTTTATTACCCCAGAAATCTACCCCAAGTAACTCATGGTCTTGATCTATGAATGCCAGTGAACTGTGGTAGATTTTGCTAACTAGTATGAAGACTCCTCCACCAATTGCTCCTGTATCTCTGTGGTACACTCTGTAACCATCAGGAAAAACCTCACTGTCTAGTACGTCTTCTTTGAAACAACTCTCTACCCCAATTATTACTTGTGGTTCGTGTATCTCTATTAAGTTTGCAAATTCGATTACTTTGTTCATTATACTTCTACAGTTTGCCATTAACACCATTATTATCGGCTTTATATTTTCAGCATTTATCTCCTCTTTCCGAGATTTACCCTAGCCAGTTATTGTTTCAGCAACTTCATTTATTTCTTTAACATCTATGATGATTCTCGTCGTGGATCTACAATCAGTATCACTTTGATCATCTATTTCCATCCCTTCACCAGCAGCCTCTAACCTAAAAAAGGCACAGTCCTGACCCCCTCATCACTGGAAATGGGCTCCCTTACTGCTTTAGCTAACAACTCAGAAAGTACTCCCTTCCCACTTCTATTTAGATGTAGGCCATGCCTAGTGAAACCCCACCTACCTATGGTGTTTACAGGCACAACCCCCCTTCTTTCTTTGCAAACCCCTATTTCTAAAGGTCTGCTACACCTTACCTACATCTTCATGAGGCTTGTCCCCTTCTGACACTGGTAACATATGGAGGTGATTTTTCTCCACAATTTCTGAAGCGTCTGGATTCTTCATTCTGTTAGTCATATTTTGCTTATGATCTGTTGTCTTCCTTCTTATTCTCCTTACTAAACCTACCATCTGTTCTTTCTGATCTATAGCAGGGCCTCCATGGGCGAAGCCTCCATTGGCTGAGCCTCTACAGGCTGACTCTCTATAAGCCAAATCTTCACAGTCAGATCCTCCACAGGAAAGGCCCCCACAGACTGGACCTCCACAGGATATTTCACATTCAAGTCAGTTTTCACAAGTATTTTCAATCCAAAATTTATTATTTTACTGATATCATCATATAACAGAATTCAGTTAGGTATCAGATAGGCTGCAACAATTGTTTTGATATTAGCGTTTTTTTGTGTTGGATTCTCGTGAATTCTGTATTTTGTACGGCATTTATACACACTGATGAGGTTTTAATTAATACAAAAGTATCTCCTTTTACATTCATGTCATCTGTTCTGTACAATATGGTTTTGCGTATTTTGCAGTTTTGATATGGCTTTAGGATATTAGTTGATAATATCACATCCAGGTTGCTTTTTTTATTTTGATGAACACCATTTGCGTTCCACATTGCAAAATTGTGTTACGTTTTGGAATATGGCAGTTTTAACCGTTACTGGAACTGAGCCACAACACTTTTTACCAAAGGTTTTGTGCTGTTGTTTTACCGACAGTGGTGGGAAAGTGGCAAAATTCTGGCCTCACGCTCGGTAGAACTCAGGTTCGAAACGGCGTCCAGCCATCCAGATTTTTGTATTCCATAGTTTCTCCAAATCATTCCAATTAAATGCTGGGATGTTCCTTTAAAATTCAATGGATTAATTCCTTCCCGTTCCTTGATCCAGTTGTTAAGGCGAACCGCTTGCTGGTGGTTTTGCATACAGCTTGCACTTAAACTTTAACCGTTAATGTTGGCTAATGGTTCTTTGTGTGTGGTCTCCAATCCCCTGTAGTAACCTCATGAGATGAAGGTATGTTCAAAAATAAATTTCCAGTGTAGACTCTTACTGAATTTTCGAAACTATATAAGATGTCAGACTCTTCTCCAAAATACTGATTGCAGGTTAAGCCAATGATACAAGCAGCAAGCAGTTCCCGATGACCTTCAAAATTTATGAAAGTTCTATATCATCGAGAACAAAACTTCACTTCCACCAGATGTTGAAGCTAAAGGACAATGGTGGGCTACACTACATCGCGATACTTTCGCGTTCACTCTTTTCCGCCTAGCGCATGGTGCAAAGAAACATTTGTAGAGGGAAAATGTAGGTTGGTGCAGGATAGGGGGAAGTTGGGTGTGTAGGGAAATTGCCACCGGAGCATGTGCTCCATTGCAATTAAATTAAATTAAACATGCTCCTCACGCGCACGTCCTTCCTCGGCCAAGCCTCTTAGAACACAGACCTCAACATGGCTGCTCAAGCGTCTTTTATAACCGATCGGTTTTCTGATGTAATTTTCCCGGTTCTTGCGCTGTACTAATCCTTATTTTTTCCTGATCTTCCTGAAAATTATGTATATTATAGCTCTAAGGTTGAATATCAAATTAAGTCCTTAATTTTTTTTCTAAGTGCTACCATTCTTTAATAAACAATTCCTGAGGTTTTATAACCTAAAATTTCCTCTCATTCGAAAAGTCTTAGCATTTATGAGCTGATTATTTAAAATTTTCTAAAGAACCTCTCCTAACTTTTCACATATAACATGGCTTGATTCCAAATGTATTTCATTATTTTTTTACTGTTATTAGGTAGTAATTAACAAAAACTTTGATAATACATATTTCTGAAAATACAGGTGCTAAGGAGCTGTAACGTAAGTCAAACTTTATGGATTTTAATTTTCGATCCAATGGTTATGTTTTTTATTTGCTATCTGCTCTCCTTTATATAGGTTTATTTAATTCTATCAAAATCTATTGTTAAAGCTATATGACGTCATCCCGCCATTTTCTCGTTCAAATTTCAACTCTTATTTTCCTCTTTTCAGCCAAAATATTACTTTAATCTTCACAAAAATCGCTCTATGTGCGCAATAAAAAACCTACTTTGTTTGAAATATAATCTCATTTCTGTAACTAACTGAACTCCGCGCCATTTAAAACGTGTAAGTTATTCAAATCCCATCTTTTCTTTCAAAACGCTTACTTCTGCTTTACCTACAGATTGTAATTTTCTATGTAGTATAGTTCGAATTTTTCTGTATCTTTTCAGCTGTGAAGCTTTATTATAAATTAAAAAAATAGGGTTGTGAAATTAATGAAACTTTTTTGGCGTCATTCCTCCCCTCGTGCTGTGTCACAGTAAATCTCAAATATTTCTTTAGTACTATTTTACTAACTTACATTGTTGCATCTCGTTTGAATTGTAATTTTCTACTGAAATCTGGACACGTATGGAGAAAAATCTGTTAGAAAATAAATCAAACCTGCTACATAGTCAATATTTAAATTTCATCATAATCAAACTTTACTGTTTAATCTTACTTTTTACCTGAAAACTACTAGTAAACGACTTTAATCATATTTTACTGTTGGTTTCTTATGAGCTCATGGCTGTTTTTAACTAATTTTGATAATCCCTTGACAAAATAAAGGTTATATAACACAATCTTTTCCAACCTCTAATGATACCAACGAAGCATAAAGCCATAAATAAAAAAGTTGCTGTTTTAATTACTTTTTTTTTTTGCATATGTTTCTCAAAATGAATACTTTCTGATAGTACATTTTCTCTTGTACTTTCATAATTTTTGGTCTATTTTCTCCGATTGCATATATGTTTCTGATTGCATAGATCGTCTACTCTCAACAGTTAGGTTATTTGCAGATGATGTAATGTTATATAATAGGATAAAAACGACTGTTAGCAACTGTAGGTTAATCTAGATAGGAGAGTCAGCTTTTTAGGTATACACATAAAAAACAAAAGATTTATTCTGATTATAAGGTGGGGAAAGAATTGTTTGTCGAAGACTTGAAATGTTAATACCTTGCTAATTTACCAAAAACATTGAAAGAATTTAAAGCTGAAATTTGTAGGGGGCAAAAGTTGGTGGATGCAGGAATGGAGGAAAATGGGTGTGTAGGGAAATTGCCACTGGAGCGTGTAATTAATTGCAATTAAATTTAAATTTATAGCATTTGATTGCAAACTCAACCGAGCAATACACTCTAGGCAGCAGGCCCGCCGTAAGCGGGGGTGCAAGACGTGTGCCGCACGTGGGCGGCACGTCCAGGGGGGCGGCAAATCTATGTAGCGGCGACCTTTTTTTAGCTCAGCTACTGCTTCAGGCGGCGACAATGGTTGCGGCGGGCGATACTTGGGGTGGCAATAATGGGGGCGGCAAAATAATGTTCTAAGGGGCGGCAATAACGGGTATTGCATAAAGGCGTTCAAACAGCTAGTGGCGGGTCTGCTAGGCAGGTAGTAGAAAAGGTTTCAAAATCCTTCACTCATTGGAGAGAGTGATGAGGGGATGTACCAGAGAAGTAAGGGAATTGTGTTTCAAAATATTTGTTAGACCATTGCTTAAATATGGTGGTATAGTATGAGACCTACATTATGGCTATCAAAAGCTAGAGTTGGAGGGGCTGCTAAGAAGGGCTAGATTTGTCTCTGGAAATTACAGCAAAACACAATCAGCAACTGAGATAAGAAAGGAGCTTGAAATGGGATACACTGGAAGACAGGAGGTGGGTGAAGAGTCATGGGAGTGTACAAGGCGTATAATGATGATGAGGCGTAGAAAGATATTGATGGAAGGGAAAATACGACCCACAAACTGGCATTCAGTTTCAGGCATAATGGTGTGGGTAGATTTTCTTTTGTAGGTAATGGGGTCAGGGATTGGAATAAATTACCATGAGAAATGTTGAGGCAATTTATCAAAAAACGGTAACAGAATTTAAAGTTGAAATTGGTAGAAGGCAAAAGTAGGTAGAAAAAGGAAAGAGTGTGATAAAACGCTGGTTCAACCGAATGAAAACTGCCAGCTGTCAAATAAACAAATATGCTGCATGTGGCTGAAATTGCACAAGCAGCTTAAGTTCACCTTGTAGCTAACAACTTGTAATTTTTCTCACTTGTATCTGATCCTCGGAAGTGGCAAGCATTGTCTCAGATTGTCTATCGATCGATCGCCACTAGTATCTGCCAGTTCTCATTGACTATCTGTCTTAGAATATTTTCTATTGCAGCAACCTAGCCTTTGCTCACATTAAGTTGCGTGGAGTCCATGGATGTATTTTTACTTGTAACTGAACCATTAAGTATGTTGCAATAAACATGGATTATAGCGGCTTCAGTATTTCATTCAGCTAAGGCATAAGAATCCATTATAATTCTATGATTCCATGCAGTCCAATGTTTAAGTCTCAGAATAACAGAATAAGTAAGTAGGCTACAGAGAAGAAGAAATGCTTCGCAAGCCATAGGGAAACATGAAGAAACGAGCACAGAATATCCACTACAGCCATTCGACAATTACATCCATAACACTTTCCACATGACCCTGTAGCTGTTTACAGTCCTCTCATGTTAAATAATGTCACCTGCAAACACTCAAAACCATCAACAAAATCATTAGAATAATGAACAGCGTGGTCCCAATACACTTATCTGGACAGTCCCATTACCACTTTCACTACTTTTGATACTGAACTACCTAACCTAGCACTTTGCTTTAATTTAATTTAATTGTGTTCCTGCACACCCATTTTTCCTCTTTCCTGTACCCACCTATTTTACCCTCTAAAAATTAAACTATAAATTCTTTCAGCATTTCTGGTAAATTATCTGTCATTTCTCTTGGTAACTTATTCCCGCCCTGACTCCCTTACTTACAAAAGAAAATCTTCCCACAGCCTTGTGCCTGAAATTGAGTGCCCAGCCTGTGGTCATAGCCATCTTTTCCCTTCCATGCAATTCTTCTGTTTCTTACACCAATATCTCTTCTCGCATAATTCCCATGACTCTTTTTACCCTCCCCTTGTCTTACAGTGAGTCCCACTCCATTGATTTTCATATCGGTTACTGGTTGTGTTCTTTGTTAATTTACAGAGACAAATACATTTTATCAATTTCTCAACCCAACAAGTCCCTTTTTCATTTATTCCAATATTTACCATATTCATCACCATTTTAGGCCAAATGCCTAGTTTATCATGACCAAAAGCTTGTACTGGGATTCATAAATGGCAATAGTAGACTGGTGAAATTGCACTCAAAATTATTGATTAAAAATATTATGAATTATGGACAACATGTTTGTAAAGAGATTGCCATTGTAAAATACACTGCATTACATTGAAAATATTAACAATAACAAAAGTAATTGGAATACGATGTTTCATGCATAGGTACAACATATAAATTTATTTTCTGCAATCGAAGATGTTAACATCTTATATTTAAGTCGATGAGCCATTATAAGTTATGTGTAGAACAATGTATAGGCTAACCCTTGTCACTCACTGTTATAGTCTGTATTGTCTGCCCTAAAATGATTACATTGAAGATTTAAAAAAAAAAAAAAAAAAAAAAATATTCTTGCAGATTTGCTTCTTAAAATAATGACTTATTATTTAGCAAAAATGTGAATGCACGGTTGTTGGAATTTTATTTATTTCAGATGTGTTTTACCTCTTGTCGAGTTATTTTATGTAATGTAATAATTCTGTACATATTTTTTTTTTGTAAATGTTGTTACAGTTATGTTTGCATGTGATATTATAGGTTCATAATATTTATTTCTGTAAATTAAGTCTTGTAACCTTTCTTCATTCAGAAAATAGTATGTAGTGGAGTGAGGCTTTAAACTTTATTTCGATACCTATTATTCATGTTAACATTTGAGCCATTAAAATTTGAAGTAATTTTTGCATGTCAGATATCTGAAAAATTGTTGATAAAACAAACATTTTCATCGACAGATTATTTCACAAACATGTTATTAGAACATTTTATAATACACTAGAAAACAAAAAAGGCCATATGATGATAAAATGAAAGTTGACATATTGCAGGCGACTAAATGGAACCAGTCTTTATGAATTAATAGTGAATCCAAAAAAATAGTTGTCTATACAATATCTAGATATGTGGCTTTCCAAGGAAATCTGTTTTTCATTTTAATTTTCTCAAAGTCAGTCAGTCTATGTTATTGCTTTTAAGAGATAATGTATGTTACAAATTTTATGTAGCTCATTGTTAGTGAATTATGCTAAAGTAATAAAAAAACAATTCTGCTTCAAATAACATGTGCTTTTAATGTAAATGTTAACATTGGTACATTGTTACTTAGTTAACATCATTTTTCAGCAAATTGTTTGACGTCCATACAGGAACTTCTAACTAAGGCACTGATTTTTATTTATAACTAATATAACTTACTTCTCACTTTACTACACACTGGGAACAACACATATTCTATATATAATGTTAGTAAGCTGCTTATATTCTGAGAGAGGATTAGGAAACGTGAACTCTTAGGTAAAACGCAATGAAATGTTGAGTTATGCAGTTGTGGAAAATGAATTCAATCATAATCTTGTTATATCACATGCATGAATGATTGTGATATTTGGAACATACATTATTAAAGTTCTGCCATAATTTTGTGAGTTACACTGATAATGTGTATAAAATGGTGCAACTCTGGGTAGTGACTGAGATGACATAAATACATCACATGTGACAAAATACTTAATATTTTAGAATGTTAATGATGAAAGTAAAACTGATATGGACGTACATATACTTATACATTAAAATAAGATGTATGTACATTTATTGCTTCACAATAAAGTTTTCTGATTACAGACAATCATATAAAATCACATTTTTTTCTGCTCTCCAGATACAGCATGTTAGCCACTCAAATAAAAATTTGAATTTAGCTGTAAAAAAGCTAATACCAAGTCATTAATATAATGTACCAAGTATTAAATATCACATATAAAATAGTATTCATATACCCAATATAGATAATTCAAGCTCTCTTCTGCTTTACTTGAATTCCATACCGATAAAATTGAAGGTTACTTAATCTTCATTACATTTCTGCAAGGAGAGCAGTAAGAGAAATGTACACTGTTTTCCTTATTCACATCACTAACTCTTCTAATGTTTCTAGACTGTTTTATTTCATGTAATCATTGCACAAAGCTACTCCGAAGTAGCCTCCCACACACTGACACTGTCTTCAGTTCTTCAGGAGTGGAAGTTTTTTCTGTTTCCATTACAGTTAGACATGTGCAACAATTCACTGAAACATATTTATAAGGCACTGACACTTGAAACTAATGGATATGAATCTCAAAAATGCATGACTGCATAGGTAACTTCTTTATTATAAGCGCACAATGAACTACTGGTGTTACAGTGCTGGCACTGGCTCCAGGTTTTCTTGGTAGAGAGAATTGTTGTTTGGCTCCAATTCATCTGGTTCCCCTGCACTATTATTCCCATTACTGCTGTCATTCGAGCCACATTCTACATCCAAAAATCTGAAAATATAGGAGAGAAAAAAATTGTAGCCAATTTTTATATTCTTATGACAAGTTACCAGTGTTATAACATATTAAAATTTATTCTTAGACACACAGGAAAAAATGTGGTATATTAAGTTCAGTTTTCTGTTTCTCAATACTTTTTTCTCCTGATTTATACGAATATTTTGGAAAGGACCTACAATTGTAGCAATCAGCATGTATGTGGAAATTATATTGTGTGTAGTCTGACAGACTAAGATTTCTTTTTAGTGTAAGGTTTTTAGGGCAGCTTGTTTGGCTCACCTTGATGACAGATTTTTACACCCTGCATCTTCCACATCTTTCAGGTCCATCTTAGGTACTTATTCTACATGGGAAGTACAAGTTTTTCGATTTGTTTTTGGAACATGTAGTGTCGATTTTGTATAACAAATGTATTTTTGTTTGTACAATGTATTCTCTTTAATGCAAAGATTGACGATTGTCTGAGAATTTGCGTAGATGGTTTCAGGAAACCATTTATAAATTGCAGTGATAGCACTGGACATGGGATTTAAACTAGGGCTTATCGTACCTCCTCAATCCAGTGTGATGTGCTCCACTGGCCGGGTAGAAGAATGGTTAAAAAGTTAAAAACATTGGGATAAATTGTAATGTGTATTGCTGGGTGGAGAGAATTTAAAAAATTGGAAGCAAATAGGCTTTGATGTAAATCACACAAGGTTGAAGAAAGTACATGAAATTGCAGGATAGTGTATTGAAACACTCATTGTTTTGTTGTTGATTTGAAATGAGAAATTAAATTGTTATTGATGGCAGAATTGTATAAATGATTAAAATGTTGGTGGCTTGTGGCTTGGTGGAATGAACATAAATGTAAAAAAATAATGGAATTTTTAAATACATTTACTCTTTGTAAATGTTTTATGTGACTGTAGAAGAAAAATTTGAATGTGGCATAGGTGTTCATGGAGAAAAAAATCAGTATGCTATGATTTGCTGATTACAATGTCCTGTTAGCAGAATATACTGAGGATATTGAGGAGTTACTGAATGTAATGAATAAAATACTGATGGATGATTTTGGACTAAACATAAACCAAAGCTAAACAAAAGTGATGAAATGTAGTAGAAATAATAACAGTAATAGTGTGCTAGATATAAAAATAGGAATAGAGGTGATAGGAGAAGTAAATTCTGTTACTTATGAAGTAAAATTACAACTGATCGCCAAAGCAGGAATGATGTTAAAAGCAGAATAGCACTAGCAAATGGAGTTTTCATGAAAAAGATAAATATTTTAGTTTCTAATATTGATCTAAGATTTAGAATGAAGTTTTTAAAACACTGTGCATGGAGTACAGCCCCGGTGCAAAAAATTTATTTTGGGCCCTCAGGCCAGATGGACGACCTTTTCTTGGCTTTGTGTTGCTGGTAGGGGATACCTGAGGTGAGGCTGGGGACCCCTGAGTTGTGCTTGCAGGCCCCCTGAGCAATGGTTGGGGCCCCCCCCCCTAAGCAGTGATGGCCCTTAGTGAGGGGCTTCCTGTGTCTCAGGGGCCCCCTTAGACCGACGGTAGAGCTAAAAAAAAAAAAGTCGCCAGTTTGCCGTAAAGGCGAGTGGGCCCTCTGAACTGCACTCGGGGGCCCCCAGAGGTGCCCTTGGGGCCCCCAGAGGAGCGCTTGGGGGCTCCGGTGCACTGCACCGCCTAGCACCATAGTAGCTACGCCCCTTGGGAGATGTTGGGGAAAATGTTGAGTCCTACATATATTCAAGTATGACATGAAGGAATGTAGTAGGGAAGTAAGGAGAATGTTCAACAAAACTTTTGTTCAAGCTTTCACTTAAGTATGATGCTGTGATATGGTACTCAGGTACCAGTATCAAATATATTTGTTGGAGGACATGCAAAGGAGGGCAGTTGGATTAGTTTCAAGACATTATTGCAGTAACTGATTTGATAAAGGAGCTGGGTTTGAAAGTAGGAGGATAGTAAAGATAGTGCTGGGAGTTTATAAGACTTACTCAGGAAATTAGGGCTGTGTTGATAATGGGGGAAAAATTAGGAGAGGTGTCGGGGAGGTAAGAGGTGGCTGTGACCATAAAATGCTACTTCATTCCAGGCATAAAGGATTTGGAATATGAATCAGGAACTGGAATAAGCTATTGAGGAAAATACTGAGCAATTTACCTAAAAAAGTGACAGAATATAAATTAAAATTTAATATGATTGAAAAGTGGGTTTATGGGTAAAGTGGAATCAGTTCATAAGTTCCATAATAATAAAAAATCATATGCTGAATCCAACAGTTTTGTTATCTTCAGTTTAGGTCAGCTGAGATTTGTCTTGAGAGGATGTTACATGAAAATTTCCTATTCTTGTTATTATTTTGCTTATGACCTTCCATACTGAAATTATTAGCCCGCAGAACTACAGCCCGAATATAACAAAATTGTATCAACAATCTCACTACTATATAATTATTGGATGGGGAAGCAGGTACAGTATAGAGACTAGACTTGTTTGATTAGTGGGTGGTGAACAGCAAGGAACACTTGAACATACAAATCAAGGAAATAATAACAGCATAGCGAGAAGTGAAAGATGAGTTTATGAAGAATATTATCAGTTATCACTGTAGGGGGACTGCTAATTGTGCATCTAGAAATTTCTGTAACTTTGTTAAGAAACTGAGAGGAAGAGACTTTCGTACAATAATCAATAAGGATTGGAAAGATGTTATATAGGAACATGCAGCAAGTACCCATACTCAATTTAAAGAATATTTCAAAATACTGTATAATGATGTATATACCAATCTTTAATACATCTCTAATAATATAATATCTTAGAAATATTTTGGCATAACATTTGGCAATAAATGCTATCGGGCAGTACAAATTGGGCTGGTGGCAGGGATAGGTTTAAAAATCCCTCATTTATTGGTGAACACAAGGGCGCCGGGAGGGGGGTACAAGGGGGTGCACTTGCACCCCCCAGCTATGAAAGAAAATACACAGAAAAAGATTAAGAAACAAGAATTTTATTATTAAATTCACTGTTTGAATAATAACTTAAGGCGCCTAGTTTGTTATCGAAATTCATTCAACACCTTGTCAATAACTTCAGTATCCATAGTTAATGAGTAATAAGTGTTATATATAATGTATGAAATAAGATACAGATGCACCTCCCTTAAAGCAATCCTGGGGGCCCCCATGGGTGAGTGTGTTGAAATAATTTACCAAGGAGGTTAACGAATGTGGTAAAAATCTGACTTACACCATTGCTTCCTTTATTGTGGGGTAGAATGAGATCCACATTTGTGTTACGATGACAAGACGGTAAGATTTGTTTGTGAAAATTTCGAGGGTAGGCTGAGAATATATGCATACAAGCTTGTTGAGCGTGAATGAAATGACCTTCGGAAGCTGCACACGATGGGTATCATGCCGTCTCACAGACGAGAACAAACAGCGTCAATTCGAATGCTGCTAGCAACTTTTGCAGCGCTACCGTGATGAAGGAGACAACTTTGTTTTGAATATTATGACGGGCACGAGTCATGGGGCCATCATTACTACCCAGAAGAGAAAAGACAAAGCGCTGAATGTCGGCATCCGTGTTCTCCTCAGGCGAAAAGGTTCATCCGCAAAAAAAATCTTTTGACTGGGTTTTGGGATGCTCTCCGAGTTTATGTGACCAATTTTCTGGAACGAGAAATTATTCTTAGACTCAGGGCCGGCGCTAGGAATTTCGAGCCCGGGGTAAAATGGGCGACCTTTTTTTTTTTTTTTAGCTCTACAAACTGGTGGGCGAACAATGGGCAGATTCTTGGCTTCTGGCCTAGGGGCCCCTACAGCAAATGTTTACTTCCATGTTTGTTAAGGGGTATAAACTATATTTCATTCTGTACTGGTGGTAACAGATGGCCGCTGCAGTTATCTAGTTACATACAGTAATGTAATCTGTTAAGGTGATGTCTCTATTAGCGTTTCCCTATTTCATATTACTAAGATGAAATATATCTAATCAAACATGAGAAAATACACTGTTGGTAACACAATGGGGCTAATTCCAGAAAGACCAGTTCTTATTCATCCTAGGGACCCATTCCTTAGTATGTAGGCTATTCCTCATGATACAGTGCAAGAAAATCCAGTAAAGTAAAAACATTTGACACGAAATATGGTTGATATGGTGTATTCACAATTTTCAGATATAATTAATAGTTTTGGTTCCTGCTGGACAGATCTGTGGAAAAAAGTGAGATAGTTTCATCTATTTTTAGATTTCATTAAAAAAATCATTTCAGCTGAACTAATTTTCATTTATATACAAATATTTTACATGGAACTATACTAGGACACAATTTAAATTAAATAATTAAGTCCATTAATTATGATAAAAAGCTGGTATTGTAATTTTATGTGGCAACCAGCACTAACAGTGAAAGGCTCGATTAACATAACATTACATATATATACTACTATATTTATATCATCCAGCCATCAGAGCAGTCTAGCCTTTATTCAGTTAAGACTATCCATTTGTATCGATTCTGAGATATTCAATTATTTTTTCGATTTAACACTATCACATGCAATAAGCTGTGTCATTGTCCAAAATGAGTGTTGGCCTACAATTTTTTTATAGTTTTAATACTTACGTATATGGCTTCTCTTCTCCCCGCATCTCACAGATTACATTTGTTAAAGCCATTATGTAGTTCTTGGCCAAAGTAAGTGTCTCAATCTTGGACAGCTTGCGTTCCATTTTTACATGAGGTATAACTTCGCGTAGTTGCTGAAAATAATAAATATTAAATTATCATCTCAGAATTTTTTTTTAAGTAGGGTGAAGGAGGGGGATGTACTAGTGAACTGAAGCAATTGCTATTCTAAACCATTATGAGACTATTGCTTGGGGATTATTATATACACTTTTGCACATTAGGGTTGCTGACGCGTATGGACATGCAGAGGTTCAATGCTTGACCTATGCGGGAGGTGAAAAATGAATTTATAATTATTCATAATTCAATATATTATTAAAATAAACTTAAAATCAGCCACACAAGACAAAAATTTTATATTCTGTTTCCTTATAAATGCTTGTGTGATCGTGATGACCTGGTGGCAGTATCTTTATCTGCTGCGCATTCCACCCCTATCGTAGCTGCCAGTGGCGGATCCAGGATTTTGTTTTGGGGGGGAGGGCTAGGATTTGGTTTGGGGGGGGGGGCTTGACTAGGGGAAGAAGGGATTCACCGACAGAAATCTCATTATTCCAGATTGCCGCCCTTATTATAGAGCAAAAAAAAAAAAGGTCCCCAAAATACATGTCGTTAGGGGTGACCTTGGTGCTTTTGGGGGGGCTTCAGCCCCCTGGCCCCCCCCCCCCTGGATCCGCTACTGGTAGCTGCCTTAAATTAAACAGATAATCCTATCGGGTATAGGGGACCTACAGTTTAACATTAAATCCGAACAACGGAAGCGTTCTGTAGTACTGCACGTTATATAGCGAAGTGTGCCAGAGCTGAAGGTAGGATTAATATCCCTTCAAAATAGCCAGTGAAGCAGGGATTCGAACCGGGTACATTTAGATTTCCAGTCTTAACCACTGGGCCGTTAGTCTATTTCCATATAATACTGCCACATTGATTTTTTTGACCTCGTCTTTCGAAAACAATAAAATGCCCGATTATTTCACAAGAGAATTAAATTAGATACCTGATCACGCACGGACCAACAAAAAAATCTTTTTCAGTTAAACTTTGCGGTGTTCCGGCACTCTACCGTACATCACCGCGCTCGCCACCCGCCTTTCCACAGCTTTAGCGGCTCATCCACATTTCAACTTGTAGGGCATACAATGAGCCGATCTTCCGATGTAGGACCCTTGTTGGACCGTGAATGGGGCTGCCGGATGTGTTCGATGTTGTTGGACACCCTGAGCAACCAACACGGGACCCTCCCGTCCAACAGATTTCCGCGATGGAACGTGAATGGGGGAATCGTCCTACAGACTGTCCGACAAGTGTGCAATGACACTGGTGCCCCGCGAGAAAGTACGAGTCAACGGAAGGGTCGGAACATCTTGTTGTACCCTATGCAGGAACATGAATGGGCTAGCACATTCAACGGAAGTGTGTAAAGAGAAAAGATTAAGGTATGTAACATTTATATTACAATGTAAACAAAACCTCCATTATATCTCAGCTTTAAAACTGGCGGATGCGGAGGCCTTATTCCACGTCCCCGAGATAATTCTCACAAGGAATTAAAGTCAACATGTATAATCTAAGCAGAACCAGGGAAGTATCAATAACAGAATTTGGAGGGGAAAAGGACAGCTAGATTTGTTTGTGAAAATTGTCACAAAAACAGTCAGTAACTGATATGAGAAAGGAGTTGGGTTGAAAGTAACTGTGAAGAGAATACTGCTAGTGTGTAAGACAAACATTGATGGTGAGGCTTGGATTGATATTGGCAGAAAAATTAGGAGTAATATGTGGACGGGAAGATGGCAGTAAATAGAAAGAAGCACTTGATTTAAAGCGTAAGGGAGTGGGGAAACATTCTCTTTTAACTAACAGAATTATGGGTTGGATTAATGTACCGAGAGAAATGTTAATAAATATACTTCAATCAGTGAAAAAAAATTGTTTTGGTGGGGGGGGGGGGGGGTTGACCTTACGCCTTGCCGACGTCGAGGCAATTAGAGCGGGAAAGGAGTGGGGCTAGGAAGGGGAAGGAATTCGGCCATGGACTTTTTAATGAACCATCCCGAAATTTGTCTGGAGTCGCCTGGGGGAACCATGGGAAACCCTAATTTGGATTGTCGGATGGGGATTCAAACCCACGTCCTCCCGAATGCCAGAGCTTAACCGACGCTCGGTGGAAAAATTTTAAAATAAAAATTTGTAAAAGGTGAAAGTAAATGAGTAGGAATATTGCACTAAAAGGATTTCAAATAAAAATCATGAAATGTGAAAGTAAGCCAGCAGGAAAATTTCATACGGGAAAAAATACTAAGTGGAAATTAAATTTATTACTTAACTAGCAGTCTATGACAGAGTGAGAATATCAATCATTGAATGCATTTCAATAAACTTAATATTTAACAGTAGATTTTCGGGAAGAAGGAATTCAGAAAGTTTAAAATTCATAAATAAGAATTTCAAGGCCTGAATAAATTAACAACGGAATTGCTGAACAAATTACCTCACAAGGTGAAAAGGTTGGATCGCTTATAGGCGAGGTGGGTTCCTGGGGATATTGCTACCGGAACATGAGCTGCTTTTTAGTTAATAGACCTAATCATTAGGTTATACTCCCACTACCAAAGAACTTGTTCATTGAAAGGTATTTAGATAGTTAATTTACACGTGTTTTGTTTCATGATGCTAAGTTATTTCTATGTTTTCAAGCAATTAATGACGTAACTCGATTACGCAGTCATTGAGATGAAGAATGATTAATACTGCACTGGTTAGTAGTAAGTGAAGCAAAGGTTTTCTCCCTTTTATTCAAATCATTTATATAATATTTTCTTTTGTTTGCTGTCATATTTCGATATACATTTTTAGACAGTAAATTAATACAAGGCGAAGCTACTGTTTCCAACGTTAGTTTCTATGCTAATCTCATTTTAACATTTAATTTCTGTTAGGTATCCGATTTTCTTAACATTATGTAGATTTTCTAGTAATGGAAAATATTGTACTTTTGTTGGCGGTAATTTCTTAACCAAAACCCATAATTTAGTGATGTGTAGGTTTACCTCCCAATATCTGGGGTATCTGGCCTGTCATATTAAAGAAAATTACGGGCCTACCGAAAGAGTCTGCCCTGAATTCATTTGCTTGACTGCGATATATCCTTTGGTTGAAAACCAGTCTGCTTAATACAGTGTTGATAATTCTTAAGAAAGGAGGAATTTTATCAGGCATTTTATGTCATTATATTTAATAAAGCTAGTAATAAAATATTGGTAAATATGCCATATAAATTCTATAACGGTGTTTGGTCGAAATAATTGCTTGAGTTTCAGTGGCCAGAAAGCAGCTATTGTGAAGTACGTACTTAGTTTAGCAACAATGGTGTAATTTAGGTTAACTTTTGCCTGTGACATGTATCTAGGAGATTTCACACTATCAGCTACAATAAAACGAGGGGGTTATAAAAATGACGAAGATAAATTTAGCAAACAAGTATAAAGTCAATAGGCCTAATATGAACAGTATATGACTGAAAGAGTTATAATAATATTTAATTAAAATTGCAATGCAGCGCACGCTCCGGTGGCAATTTCTCCACACAACCATCTTCCCCCTTTCCTGCACCCACCTACATTTGCCGTCTATAAATATTAACTTTAAATTATTTCAACGTTTTTGGTAAATTATTCATCATTTCTCTTGGTAACTTATTCCAGTCCCTGACACCTTTTCCTAAAAAAGAAAATCTGCCTACACCACTGTGCCTGAAATCTAGTGCCAGCTTGTGGTCATGGTCATCTTTTCCTTTCCATGAATTGCGTAGACATACCGAACCATTATTATATAAATCCAGGTTGTTTCGATAGCTAAAATTAATAACAGAGTTCTCGTGCCCCTCCATCCCTCCCCCCTCCCCCCAAAAAAGGATCTGTTGTATTGTCTGAAACTAATTTTTGTTATTTTACCATGTTCTTTCCTCATGGAAAAAAATATGAACCATGTCCTGCCAATGAAGTGAGAGCATATAGCTTTGTTATTTAATACACTAAAGTGTCGAAAGTTTTGGGATAGAAAGATGCAAATATCCAGATGGCGGTAGCACCGCGGAAAAACATAGGAAATTGGTGTGCGGTGTTGAGGGTTTCATCTCTACTCACGTGAGTCGTGTGAAAGGTTTCCTGACATTATTATGGCCGGAAGACATGAATTAACAAATTTCGAAAATTAAATGGTAGTTTGAGCTAGACGTATGGCTCATTCTACCTCGAACAATGTTCGCAAGTTCCTAATCAAGAATATGCCTTGCATATGTAATTCCCGGCATTATATCGCGCAGTGGAACGCGTCTACTTAATGATCGACCAGCGACATACGCATGCGTAAAAGAACAGCAACACTCAATGAGGGATGTAAGACAGACGTGTTCGTAGGGATTGGGGACAGTGCAGCGAAATTTGGGAAGCATAAAACCGACACGAGTGTCTCTGCTAACAAAACGCCATCGGCTGATGCGCTTCTGCTGGGCACTTGAACATATCGATTGAACCATAGATGACTGGAAAAAGGTTAAATGGTTAAATGATTTACGGTTCCAGGTGAAAAGATCTGATGGTAGGGTTTGAGTGTTGCGCATACCCCACTGGGCCGTGGACCCAGGTTATCAGGAAGACACTGTGAAAGCCGGTGGTGGCTTCTCCTAATATGGATTGTGTTTACATGCCATGGAATGTGACGTGGTCAGACTGAACTGATTGCAGCCATTCGTGATTCATGTTCAAAAGCAACGGTGGACTTTTCCAGGACGATAACGAGCCATGTTACCAAGACAAAATCGTTCAATATTGGTTTGAGAAACTTTCTGGTCAATTACTGCGAGGGTTTTGGCCACCTAGATTGCCAGACATGAATCTAATCGTATAAACTTGAGACATAATCGAAAAACCAGTTCGTGCACAACGTCCTGCACCGGTAATACTTTCGCAATATGGATGGATGTAGAGGAAGCATGGCTGAAATTTCTTCAGGGGACTTGTTGAGTCAATACCATATCAGGATGTTGCAGTTCGCTGGGCAAAAGATGGGCCCACGCGATATTATGTGGTGTCCCGTGACTTTTGTCACTTCAGAGTAGACTATTGAAGTTTCAGCCACTACGATACTGCCGATAGACTACGAAAAAGTTTAATGTTATTTATTGCAATGGTATGATATCTCAATGACAAAATTCCTACACAATCACTGTTGTTTTATACGCAATTTTACTTGACACTTTCTACTGTTTGGGATATCTTTTTAAGCACCTTCCTGGTTAACTTATTTCTATCTCCGACTTCCTCAACTAAAAATTGGACTTTGGCACCGTCTTATCCGTCAAATGCCCATCCCTGTTTCATATCTAAAGTATATCATTGTTTTTTCACGCTTCCAATCTTCTAACGATATAAAACACCTCTTCTTCGTCATAACAGGTTTCGGTTGTATTCTAGGGTTGTTTTCACAGACAAATTCAGGTGCCCTTTTTGCACCATCTACAACTCGCGTATTTGGTAGTCATAAGATGAGTTTCATACAGTTCCAACAAATTCAAGCAAGAGCTTGACCGAAGTTTTACTGCCCACTAGTGTAAGCCTGTGACCGTTTTTTGCGTATCGTCGCGGGTCTAGAATAGTTCCAGCTTTTAGGATCAAAGATTATAACAGGTTACCCTGATCTGACAAAATATGTACTTGACCTGTGTTTCACCCTTGGGTGAGTAAAATCTCTTGATCTTGAAGAACTCAGATGTATTAGTAGACGTAGGTATTAAACACGGACGATCGCGCTATCGTATAATTGTTAAAAGAATTCTTGTTTGATTCTAAAGCGTCACGTTGCTTTTTTTTTATTATTGAGACGGGGCAAACACTCATAATGTAATCATTTGTCATAGTAACTGTAACGGCGAGAGAACTTAGTACACATTCCATATTATTAAACAGTTGAGCAACTCTGAAGAAATCAGTTGCCAGAATGCTCGATTCGGCAACATATTTGGTCTGATGTCCACTTTAAATGATCTTCAACAGTGAACTTGAACAAAGATCATTACCGAAAGTGATCAGTAAAATACCTAAAAAGTATATATATACCATAATGTATAAACTTTGGTCAAGCAACAATATTAATGAAAGTTTTATTAAATTGGAATTTATCCTAAGCCGGAATGACAACTGGCATTCGTGGTTACAGCAGAGACCATGAGTAATTTAATTTTTTTAAGTTTTTTTAAGTTGCTTTCATTAGCAACATGTTACTCAAAAGCAGATCCACGATTTTTCAGCTGCAAAATTTAACAATATTTTTTTAACTATGAAACGCTACGCAAAGCAAATTAATGAATGTACTAGACGACCCGTGCGAAAATTTCGCGAATAAAATCCGATGAATAGTGAGGCTGAATATAATTTCACCAAGTTCAGTCATTACTCTTCATACTCCTACTTCATTTATCGATTTTGGTTAGAAATCCGGGGAGATAAATGGCTCGAAACACAAAAAACGTATTTTAGAAATATTAACATTTTTGCGATTTATGGGTCGAATTATGAAAAATTCTTGTCTTAGAATATAATGTTACCATGGCGGAAACCTTAGTCTTTAATACGATATGTCATTTATCTACATCGATTAGATATCAAGGGAAATATAAGGCTCGTGACACAAAAATACGTTGTAGAACAATTTATACTTTTTCCCTTTAATAGTTGAATTCCAAACACTTCTTTCTTAAAATATGATGTCAGCAAAGCTGAGACATTATTCCTCACAATAGTACTTGATTTATCGATTTTGGATAGATATCAAGGGAGATAAGTGGCTCGAGACACAAAAAACGCATTTTAGAAAAATTAACATTTTTGCCATTAAAGGGTCGAATTACGAAAAATTCCTTTGTTAAAAAATAATGTTACCACGGCGGAGACCTTATTCTTTAATATGATACCTCATTTATCTCTATCGGTTAGATATCAAGGGAGATAAATCGCCCGTGACACAAAAATCGGTAATAGAAACATTTATACTTTTTTCCTTTAAGGGTTGAATTCCAAAAACATGCTTTCTTAAAATATGATGTCACAAAGCTGAGACATTACTCCTCATAATCCTACCTCATTTATCGATTTTGGTTAGATATCCAGGGTGATAAATGGCTCGAGATACAAAAAACGCATTTCAAAAAAAGTGATATTTTTGCCCTATAAGGGTCGAATTACGAAAAATTCCTTTCTTAAAATATAATGTTACCATGGCGGAGACCTTATTCTTTAATATGATACCTCATTTATCTATATCGGGTAGATATTAATGGAGATAAATCGCTCGTGACACAAAAATGTATTGCAAAAATATTGATACTTTTGCCCTTTAAGGGTCGAATTCCGAAAACTTTCTGGCTTAATATATGACGTCACAAAAGCGGAGATCTTAATCTTTAAAACGATACTTCATTAAACGGTTTCAGATAGGTATCCAGGGAGATAACTGACTCGTAACACAGAAAACAGCATTTTAGAAAAATTTACCTTTTTGCCCTTTAAGGGTCGAATTCCGAAAACTTCCTTGCTTAAAATACGATTTAACCAAAGTGGAGACCATAAGCTTTAAAATGACACCTCATTCATTGATTTTGGTTAAGTATGAAGGAAGATATAGGCTTGTGACAAAAAAATACCTTATAGAAATAATATATATGATTATGGCTATTAATTTGGTAGCAGTTTCTTAGCTATTAAATTGTTGACATAACAACGAATTTCTTCTAATGGTGTTTGTAGTCGCTGTTTTGGAACAAAGGCTGACATGTGACACCGTTCTCCAGCCAATAGCTGTCGATATGAGTGAGTGAGCTTATGAAACTATATAGTAGATTCCTTTTACCGTCCTGGCACATCTCGACACTACTCTACCAGATGAGTAATGGTCCCAGTAAATTACCTTTCGCCATCCTGTTCTTACTTATCCTAATACCTCATTTGCTACCACACGTCTTTTGGTTATTTTGTACGCTATATTATATCCACCGCGAATTCTCGCAATGATGTGGCAGTAAAGCTAAATACCATAGTTATTTTTTTTAGTCCAAGATTCACTGCAACGCTGAGGAAATAGTATTAACATTTTGTGAGAGAATAAGATTTCCTTTTGCGCGATTGTCCTATACGAGGGTGAATTGAAAAAGATCTTTGCCTCGGTAGTAGATTTTTCTACGAAGTGCATTACTTTCAAATTAGTTTACAGAATTTAGTATGGAATGTATATTTATTTATTTATCGTATGGCTAAGCAACTAATGTCATACATATAAATATATAAAAGAACGTTGATAGCATTAACAAATATTTCATTTGTTGCAGCTATACTAAGAAGGAAGTTGTAGCACTGATAGCATCTTGAGATGGTCCATCGTGCTTCCTTAGAGAGCATTCCTTAAAGATGTGCTCCACTGTCTGGGAAGGAGTTCCGCAATCACAGACAGGCGAATCCGGAAGTCCCCTCTAGAGCATCGAGTTGTATTTGGTGTGGCATGTTCTTAGGCGGTTTAGTTTAACCCACTGGTCTCTCTTCAGATATCTATGAAGAGTTACAGCAAATTATTTTATAAAGCACGACATTTTCACTCGCAGTTGATGCAGAGCATTATAGGCATCGTCCTTAAATTCTATGTTTCTACGATTACAATACGCTTTCAAAGGCACAGCATGCAGAAATACTCGAATTTAAAAGTATGGTAATACTGGTAGAGCAGTCAAACGGTGATGTTCTAAGGATTCAGAAGGTGTTAGAGTAGACATTATCAGGTTCTTGCACACAAGAAAATGAAAAAAAAAAATTACACCAATGTTGGCACAGGCTCTATAGTATATGGGTAAAAAACACTGCGTGTTTTGGAAGTGGTATGACGCCATTGTTTGCGAAATTATCGGTTTATAGTGGAAGTTGACAAAAGAGAATTTTTATTCGAAAATATACAGCATAAATTTAAAAACGAATAGAACCTAATTCGTCGGTGTTATTCTAGATCACAATGAGAACCGAGTGTACTTGGTGAGAGTTAACGCTCTGGTCTCGCATTCGGAATGACACAGGTTCGAGTACCCATTTGGCACCATCTGGCATCCAGATTTGGGTTTTCTATGGTGAATTCCTTCCCGTTCTTTCCAACCTCTAATGATCTCGACGTCGACGAAGCATAAAGTCTTAAGCATAAAAAAGGCGATAGGAGAGTACCAGTGACAGTTGTACCTCAAAAGAAATTCTGTCTTCCATACATTCTTGGTAACACACAGTAGTCACAGAAATAATGTGGGCAAAAGTGTCACTGGAAGATGTCAATAGCAATATATCCTATTATTGTATCTGCGAAGAAGTTAGATCTCGTCGGGAAACAAGTGGAGAGTTATACCGAGTTGAATATTATACTAGGCCTATCTCTGACATAGCGGTATGGGGTGCTTTCTTCCTGCGTTCAAAGATGTACGCTTTTAACAGGTAGTGTAAGATTTAACGAAAATTTTCGGCAGAACGACCATTGAATAATGTTAAGTTGGGTCACCAGGCAAATAGTGATGGATATTGTCTAATTGCTAGGCACCTGAAGTGCTGTAAAGGAATTCTTCTCTGAACGTCAGTGTGCCGGCGTAGGCGTTTTCCATGGCTCATGTGTATCCCTCCATGTCAACGTCTGCGAAGATGAACAGGGACTGTTTCCCGCTGCCTTCCCCAGTGTGGCAGTGTTCGTAAGTGTGGTTATTGCGATAGTGTACCAGTTGAGTGTTGTTTGTCTTATGGATGAGAGATGAAAGAAGGGATAGGGTGAAACACAGTGCCCGCCAATTCTGGCCTGCTCTTCCAATAGAAACCAAGGGTTCACCAGGCTTAATATTCTCATTCGAAGGACTAATTATCGTCAACAGTGCTGCATGTCCTCATTCCATACTCACTGCGGAGAGGTTTCGGTTTTAATCCAGGGCGTTAGAGCACAATCTGGTGATTAGGAATTGTGTAAAACTGCCTCTCCTACCCTGCAGGTCAAATCCTCTCGATAAAAATTTCTAGCAACCAACTGAGCCAACCAGGCGGGTTCGTAAGGGATTGTTATGTTTTTATTATTTCGCGATAACAGGTTCTAAACATTGTAGTTTCGTCAGTCTTGAAACATTAAGATTTCGTGCGCCTTATCTCTCCAGTCTTATTCATACGCAGAGCTAGTGTTGTAAAAAAACGGTTTTTTTCTGAATTGAAAAAAAATGGAGAAAACTATGAAAAAAAAACCACGTTTTTTTCTGGGACACGTTTTCCTTCATAACTACTAAATCTCAAATTTGTAACGCCTTTATCGTTTAATATAACTATTTTAGAGTTTATACTAAGTACTATTTTTCTGGTTCAGTAGAAAAGAAAATTAAGATAATATTGGCAACATTGACTGAAGTTTTCCTTTACGAACGGGGACTTCCTGAAGAGGCTAGTTTGCGCGAGAAGGAATTCCCGTTCCCCGTTGTTTGGATTGATACTTGCTATTTGAACTAGTGCTGCCAGCCCTGCGAATTTATCTTTAGACATACGGATCATTTCAAAAAAATTAGGAATTTTAAATTTATTTACGGTTTTTTTGCCTCTTTTTTATTACTTATTGTGCTTTCCTTATATTCGTACACAACTCTCAGCGTACAGTGATACTGAGTCATTAATTGTCAGTAATTATGAATTGTTTCCTTGCAACCGTTGGCGTAAACCAACTATTGAAAAAGAAATGAAGCTCCTATTTTGTATGATAATATTTCTAAATTCAATCTTAAAAGACCGTAATACAGAATTACCGGCGCAGTCTTTATGCAAATTGTGTACTTTGCTCACAATTTAAAACTGAAATCTCAAACTCTTTTGCGTATAATACAAGAACAACCAGTAAAAGAAAATGTAACTATTTTTGAAGTTATGGATCTAGAGGAGACTGAAGAAGAAACATAAAATTCCGTAATAGACCGAATTAGTGTTGGTAATGCTGATACTAATGAATGTGGTACTGACATAGAGGATGAATAAAATTATGTTACCTATATAGATATATTTATGAATCAATATCTAAGACATTATATAATTTAGTAAGATTTAAAACACACATGTAAAATGTAAGTTCCGTAAATAAAACTATAATTTATCAAATACTGTATACTGTTTTCTGAAAAAAAAATAGAAAAAAAAGCAAGTGTGCTAGGTTTCTTTTTCACAAAGCTGAAAAAAAACTTTTTTTTTCTTCAATTTGCAACACTATGCAGAGGTAGTGATCAGTAGACCTGGAGGTGGGCTGACAGATGCTCACCTCGAAGGCGTCGTTGAGCGAGTGCATGCGCATGCGCTCGCGCTCGTTGCTCTCGAGCCTGCGCAGGTTGCGCTCCCTGGCGGAGATGCCCGTCTTGCGCCGCCTGCCGCCCCCGTTGCTGCCCCCGCCGCCGCCACTGCTGCCCAGGCTGCCCTTGCGGCGGGGCCGAGGGGTCTGCTTGCGCGAGGAGGGGCCGCCTTCAGAGCCCGAGCTATCCCACGAGTCTGTCAGCAGCGCAGCGGAACAAACACATTTTGAAAACTAAAATTCTGTGATTATGGAGGGTGCGACTAAACTGTGATTTTACCTACATCTTCTAAATAGAAATGAAAGGAATTTTCTGATCACATGACATATTGTAATTTTATTTTGAAGGCACAGTCCTACTTGGTTCTATATTATGTTCGCTCTTATTACAATTAGCTTTATTTATTTCCCATACCAAAACAGTCATTTTATCACCTTCGATGTGCATATTAATTTTTAAATAACCTGATTAGTTAGTAATTTTTTTAATTAATGTTCAGAAAAAATGAATCTAAAATATTTATCACTCTACACATACCGTGGATCTGCATTACCAAATCAATCAAATAATCTAACAGCTTATTGGTGATGATTTAGACTGTGATTAATTACTGAAGTGTCGCAGCATATAAAAATTCGCTTCTGGTACATTTTTAAATAATGCAAATCCTAACCTATTATATAGCTTGTTAAATACTATACGATAAACAAATAATTAATGTCAATAATATCAACATACTTTCTTTTTTTTACTGTAGTGTTACGTGGAATAATTTTTTTTTTGATTAGTGAACACAGTGCAAACTAGATTTTTAAAATCACAACAATAATTGTCTGAGCGTCTTACAAGAATGCCCTTAAAAATATCATGCAAAAAATCTCTCTTCAAATTATAATATATTGTCTGTGATATTATCATATGTTTCTTTTATACTTCTCTGAATAAAAGTCTGTGATGATATTACCAGGAGTCAAATGTCGTTGTATATGTTTAGAAATGAGTTTGCTTTCCCAGGGTTGAAACTTTTGTTAATTTTAATGTGTAATCTGTGATGGTAGTATTTAAGACAAAATTTAAGACCATTGACCTTGTTAATCGATACCTCATCAAAGGTAAATTCAGAACTGCATAATCCTGCAAATAACTTAGTTAGCATTAGTGTCTTTTTGGATTTGCTCATTGGTTCTGTTGCGTATGTAATAATTTAAGTGATTGTGCTTAAAATGTTTATATTCCACACATCAGAGGGATCAATTTAAGGGAGAAGTGTTCGAATAAGATTAAAAAAAAGCATGCTTCATCTTTCCGAGGAAGACCCTATCCCTTTCTACAGGTACTGAAGTAAATAAGGATGATTTAAAAAAAAAAAAAAAATCGGAGGGAATACTGAACTGGTTATGCAAGTAATCAGTCTTGTTTGGTGAAAATCGAAAGAAAAAAAGAAAATACACGTCATCGTTAATAGCTGAACTAGTAGACTTTTAAGTTGTACTGAATGACAGGCAATAGTTCGATAATACAGAGCCAAATTTTTAGGAAACTTTCACAGTGCTTGGTTTATGAACTGAGGTGCACGGCTTGAAATGCCATCAACAATGCTGTCGAAACTGAATGTCTTATTAATGAAGTTTTTCAAATTATGTCCCCCTGTAGTACTGGTCTGAATCAAAATTTTTAGTTTTAAAAATAACTGGAATACTAAACCATTTCCATAGTCACGGATACAGCTAGTAAAATCAATCGGTATAATCTTTCAAGTTAACAACGGCCACTGGGATTTAGTGAGTGACTGACCTTGTCTGAGCTTGCCGCCGCGCTTGCCTCCAGACTCGAGGGACGCGGTGTCGTCCACTTCCAACTCGAGCTCTTCGTCATCGTCCGGCCAGAGCGACCTGGAGTCGCAGTCGACCGCCTCCTCGGGCGGGCACGCCAGCACCTCCCCGGACCGCATACTGCAACACAAGGCAAACACATTCAGCAGGTGTCTCCCCTGATGTTTATCGTTGCCTTGGATAACAAAATGCAGAAGTTGGTTGGATGGATTGGAGACTATGAAAATCAGGGCTTTTACGATGACTTTATGCCTGGGGAAACAGAAGATGATGGTGACTTCTACTGAGCATATATGCCGGCGGAACACATTTAGTTGACATCCTTTTGTGGACGGCAAAGATATATCTCGAGAAACGTACCACATTGGCGAATATCATACCATGCGGTAATGTGACAGTGTACAAATTGTCACTTACATCACTGTATGTTCCATCTGTACACTCGTAAAATACGATTCCTTTAGGAAGGTAATGCTGTGTAATTATAGCTACAACTGCCATAATATATTCTGAACAATTTCACGTCTCTTTCACCCTTTATTTCGTCATATCTTCGAAGACATTTATAAACTCTAGAACATTCCTCTTGTAACAATGTATGTGTTTCCTACTGTATTATTTTGTTATACCTCCTTAAAAAAATTTGGGTGACACCACATTTGTTACTGCACGATTTTAATCCCAGCTAATTTGCAACATCCTTTTTACTCCAGTACTTCTTCATTGTGGTTTATAAAAAAAGATACAACTATTGTGTGTTGTTAATAATTAAGGTGTAAAACTCAATGATGTTTCTGCTTTTTTATGATCACAAATCAGTCTCATTCAACACGCTATACCAAACACGAAAAACGACACTTTCCTCGTCAAAACGAAAATGGAAATAGATGCCTGTTTAAAATAACCAAAGATAAAGTGAAATGGGTTCAGGGCACCCTCTTGCCCTTGGGGTTGGAAACGGCCCCTAAAGGCGGATGAATCAGAAATGATCGACGGCATGGGGATGCAGAAGGCAACGGGAAACCACTGCATTAAAGACCCAAAGGGTATCCCGAGGACATGTAATCCTCTCAAATTACATATATCATGATGGCTTCTTCCTGGGTAAAATATTCCGGAGGTAAAATACTAGCCCAATGGGATCTCCGGGTGGGGACTGCTCAGGGAGGAGTCATGAGAATGGATAGAAACATTCTACGAGTCGGAGCGTGGAATGTTAGAAGTCTGAATAGGGCAGGTAGGTTAGAAAACTTAAAAAGGGAGATGGAACAACTTAAGTTAGATGTTGTTGGGATTAGTGAGATTAAATGGAAGGACGCACAGGATTTCTGGTCTGGGGAACACAGGATAATTAGCACACAAGCTGTCAATGGAGTCACTGGTGTAGGATTTGTAATGAACAAGAAAGTAGGGAAACGGGTGAGTTATTATGAACAATTTCGTGACAGGATTATTTTGATGAGGTTAGAAACTAAGCCCGACCCAACCACATTAGTACAAGTATATATGCCAACGTCAAAGGAAGATGACGAAGAAATAGAAATAATATACGCTGAAATTGAAGAATTAATCCAATATGTAAAAGGGGAGGAAAATCTAATAATCATGGGTGATTGGAATGCAATAGTGGGAGAAGGAAAAGAGGGGAATACTGAAGGAAGTTTTGGTCTAGGAGATAGAAATGAGCGAGGAAGCAGGTTGCTAGAATTTTGTGAAAGATATAAGCTAGTAGTGGCGAACACACTGTTTAAGAACCATGCAAGAAGAATATACACCTGGAAACGTCCTGGGGATACAGGCAGATATCAGCTAGATTATATCATGGTCAAACAGAGATTCAGGAATCAAGTTCTAGAGTGTAAAGCATACCCAGGAGCAGACATAGACTCGCACCACAATTTGATAGTAATGAAGTGCAGGCTGAAATTCAAGCGAATAAGGAAGCAGTATAAGCAGAACAGACTGGAAGTGAATAAACTGAAACAATCTAGCACAAGAGAAAAATTTGCAGAAATGGTAGACTTAGGTCTAAGAATTAACTGTGAAAGGAGCTCAACCGAGGACGAATGGAATGCATTAAAGACCGAAATAATGAAAGCTGGCAAAGAAACCTTAGGCTTTAGGGAACAAGCTGCCCGAAAACCTTGGATCACAGAAGAAATTTTGCAGCTGATGGATCAGAGAAGAAGGTACAAACATGATCAGGATGAAGCAGGAAGAGAGCAGTACAGGCAATTTAGAAATCAAATAATTAGGAAATGCAAAATAGCAAAAGAAAAATGGCTACAAGAAAAGTGTGAAGAAGTAGAAAAGGAAATGGTCGTAGGAAAAGTAGATGTTACATATAGAAAGATCAAACAGAATTTTGGAGAAATGAAGAAAAGAGGTATGAACATTAAAACTGCCGAAGGGAAACCTCTTTTAAGCTCAGAAGATAGAGCTAACCGATGGAAGGAATACATTGAGAAACTGTATGATGGGGACGACTTGAACAATAGTGTATTGGAAAAGGAAGGCGATGTCGACATTGATGACTTAGGAGATTCTGTTTTGAGGACAGAATTTAATAAACCTCTGAATGACTTGAAAGAAAATAAGGCAGTTGGAATTGATGAGATCCCTGCAGAACTTCTTAAATCTCTAGGAGAAGAAGGAATCGAAAGATTATTCAAGCTGATAACAAAAAGTTATGAAACAGGAGAAATTCCAACTGATTTTAATAAAAATATCATCTTCACACTTCCAAAGAAAGCACAAGCCGACAAATGTGAGAATTATCGCACCATTAGTCTAACATCACATGCTTCAAAATTACTGACCAGAATAATATACAGAAGGATGGAAAGGGTAGTAGAAGAGATAGTAGGTGAAGATCAGTTTGGGTTTAGGAAAAATCACCGTACAAGGGAAGCAATTCTGTCTTTAAGATTAATACTTGACGGGCGGATCAAGAAAAACAAAGATACTTTTATGGCATTTGTTGATTTAGAAAAAGCTTTTGATAATGTTAGGTGGGACAAGATGTTCAACATTTTAAAGAAGTCAGGTCTAAAGTATCGAGATAGAAGAATACTCTATAAACTATATAAGAATCAAGTGGCTATAATAAAAGTAGAGAATCACAAGAGACATGCATCAGTTAAAAAGGGTGTGAGACAAGGTTGTAGTCTATCCCCGTTAATATTCAACTTGTATGTAGAAGAAGCAATGAATAAAGTCAAAGAAAAATTTCCATGTGGCATAAGTTTTCAGGGAGAAAAAATCAGTATGCTACAATTTGCTGACGACATTGTCTTATTAGCAGAGAGGGCAGAGGATATTGAGAAGTTATTGAATGGCATGAACAAAATACTGAAGGAAGATTTTGGACTGAATATAAATCAAAGTAAAACAAAAGTGATGAAATGTAGCAGAAATGATACCAATAATAGCAGATTAAATATAAAAATAGGATCTGATGCAATAGGAGAAGTGAGTGAGTTCTGTTACTTGGGAAGCAAAATTACAACCGATGGCCGAAGCAGGAATAATGTTAAAAGCAGAATAGCACTAGCAAAAAGAGCCTTCATGAAAAAGAGAAACCTCTTAGTTTCAAATATTGATCTAGGAATTAGAAAGAACTTCTTAAAACTCTATGTGTGGTGCACAGCACTTTACGGTAGCGAAACATGGACTTTAGGAATACCGGAAAGAAAGAAACTTGAAGCATTTGAAATGTGGTGCTACAGAAGAATGCTGAAAATTAGGTGGACAGACAAAGTAAGAAATGAACGAGTTTTGGAAATGATGGGTGAGAAAAGAAGTTTATGGAAGAAGCTTACAGGAAGAAGAGAGAGGCTGGTAGGTCATATTTTGAGACATGCTGGATTGGTTAATTTGTTAGTGGAGGGAACAGTTGAAGGTAAGAACTGTAGAGGTAGACAGAGATTAGAATATATGAAGCAGATAATTGAGGACGTGGGTTGTAAGGGGTATGTAGAAATGAAGAGGTTAGCACAGGATAGGAAGGGATGGAGGATTGCATCAAACCAGTCTAAAGACTGACGACAGCAAAAAAAAAAAAAAAAAAAAGTGAAACGATGAAATTGAGAGTAATATTGTTAAAAAGTATTAGAATAGTTACAAGTCAGGGAGACAAGGCGCATTAGACACTTGAAATAAATATCCAAAATTTTCTAGAGATTGCTGTATAAGAAGATTTCTGTAGCTCAAATTGCTTATTTCTACATTTGAGCTACTGATTGAAAACTTAAAGACTGGTTACATCATCCAATGTCTTCGCTCCACATCCGCTGGTGGTGTTTAACCCACTTCCTTAACATTATGTTGTGTTGGCTGTACACCTCCATTTGCCCTGCCCAGTGTCAAGTGACGCCACCTTCAACCAACAACGGATCTCAACAAAATCACACTGATTGCGGTGGACAGTACTGTGAGTTAGAATCACCAGGAGAAGGTATGACTAAATTACTTACAGGATTATGTTCACTACAAAACGTTCTCGCGCCTCTCGCTGAGAGATCTCGTCATGAAGATGCGACGTTTCGTCAGTTTCCGGATCATCTTTCTGTGAATTTTATATTAATCTTCATTTAAACAGTTTGGCCGAAAGTTCGATTCCAAGTTGTAAAGTCAATAATCATTTAGTGTTATTAAGAGATTCTATTCGAGAAACGAGATGAAGCGAATGATTTTCCCCTACAAGGTGACCTCCACAACGGCACCAATCACCGTGTTACCAACTGAAGCAGACCAGTACTGACTACACTGCCTCTATGATAAAAGTGAGACAAGCGGCCGTGACAGTAGGTATATGTTCCTTACTGACCTGCATTTAATATCTTACTGTCGATTAAACACGCTATTTCCAATGAGCTTCACACCACACAAGTAGTTTTCTTTCTTCGATTTAGTTCTTGAGTTCTTTCATTGAGTGCAAAACCCTTCAATCTCTACTTTCCTGTTTCTACTTTACATACGAATGTTTCATCCGTTCACTGAATTCTGTTCTCTTGTTGAAGTTGTTTTCTTGTAATGTCACCACTGTATCTGGGCTTCGAAACTAAAATGGTTTAGATTGTTACAAGAGACATGATATACTGTGAAACTGCGCAAGAAATATTGGTTCATTAATGACATGTAAGATAACTGTAATTGTCGTTCGATGCAACTACGTTTAAGAGAGTATTTTGTGTTATGGGGAACGCTTGTCTATCGGACTGCGAACGTCATCAAATGTCTGGATAGGATTATACTGTTTCGCAATCGTTGCTTAAACAACAGCAGCTCTGCATACACCTGCTGACAAACATCTGTTTCAATACCTCTTCAAGGTAGGCGAAGGTTACCTTGCCGTAAAAGGAAACAGGCTCACGGAAAAATTCTGAGGCACACATTTTGCTCTCCAATACAGAAATAAAATGCAGAGAATTGTTCAGTATATTTCGTATCATTAACTAAAACTAGGGTGTGACTTGTTGACAACACTAATTTGATACTATTTTACAATATTGAAAGCAGAAAATGGATCCGAATAAAATAGAGCAACAACTTACCCTCTGATAGTGTATTATTTACTAATATTTAGTTATTTATATTTTTGTTGCACTTTCAGGTGACTAGTCCCTAAAAAGAATTAATCACTATTCAAGTAATTTTCAAGAAACTTTCTACCTCGCTTCATGTTATTAACACCTAAAAGAAACTGGAAGGTTCTTTGTACATTTAGGGAGCATCAATTACTTACGTGAGGTGAAATAGGAGGGGTGGGGGTCCTGCGAAATCTCACCAAATCTCCTCGTGGAGGTCCACGGAAATCACACGTCATTTTTTTAATAGCTGGAAGAACAACAGAGTTAAGAAATAAAAGTCTATAAAAGACGCCAATTCCGACTTTAGGATGCTATAACCACTCTAGGAAGCAGGAGAGCTAAAAAAGGTCTAAAAAACAAAAAGGTTTCAAAAAAACTACGAGGTTGGTCAGCAAGGGAGGGGGGTCCCCTCAAGATCTTACGGCTGACGTCTCAAGTGATCATAAGCAGGAGGTCCGACCAGATCTCACCAAATCTGGGCGAAGGGGGGGGGGGGGGGGGGGGGGGCTTCGATGCACCAGAAATTTTGGAAAAACACCTCACGTAATTAATGGACCCCCCGAAGACAGATAAAACATAAGTAAAAAGCTAGATTAAAGTTAGAAACTAGTTTATTAAATTAAATTTACGTAAAATGCTATCTATAACTAAAAAAATTAAATTTGAGGATTCATAATCAAGTTATTGTGATCAGATTAATAGGTCACAGTTGCAATACTTTCGGTGATATGCTTCTATGCAGGAATTAAAGATCAAAATGTTGACATCAACAAATTGCCAAAAGAGACTGCACGATACATCGGAAAGTTGTATGATTTATTCCTACGTGTGTATAATAATTAAACTGATGGGTATTTATAAAAGTGAGTTATTGTTAAGGTGAGAATACTTTCTTGTAATTTAATGGAAATGTTAATCCAGTTATCAAGTGTTATTTGTTTTTAGCAGTTGGCAGTGCTGGCCGTGGTTCAGATCGAGACTAGACCTGTCGGTATCTAATCTGTGACACAGGAGCAGTGCCAAGTAGACCCCTCACCACAGGATTCAAGACCCACATCACACCAGTACATTCGCCTGACTGAGTATGGAAAGCCGTAATCAGTACGCTGTGTTCGCTGGGCCTCTTGCACGTCACCTTGTTTCTGATATGAAGGATAGAAGTGCACTGCGTAAGGAGATATGCATTTGGGTATTTGAAACATGGAATATTTTCTGAGTGGAACTGGTATAGACTTGCTTAGCGAGCTGGTCCCGGCTACTGGTCCGGACCAGGAAGTGGTCACGTTCCACCAGTCGACCCACTTGCGGCTTGCCCAGCGGAACACTCAGTGATCAAAAAACTTCCACAACTACGAGTATCCCTTACAATCACGCTCGTCCACTCATGAACGCTCTAATTCTGGAACCTATCGTATACGGCACGAATTGTCGCTGGTAGACTTGATGGCAAACATGGAGAAACCTTACGGGAATAAAATGTATGGTGCGCTGTTCTGTTGATATTGTAATTAAATTGTTGGGCAATGAATGGAGTTATTATCGTCTTCATTAAAACTGGATAAAACAAGTTAAAGAAAAAAAATTATGAAGTATTTTCTATACAAGTTGCTATGTGAATACTGAAGCTGTCGACGTGTTCGAAGAAGTCACTTCTCGAAGCTTCGTAGGAACTTCAGACACAAGGAGCAGTTTAGCTTGAGGTTCTTAGAATCCAATTACGTCAATGTAACGCAATGAAGTCGACCTGACATAATACTGAATGCAACAAGCGCCACAACCGTGTAAGCTTCTTGCTTGTTACATTCAAACTGGAACTGGGTGTACTGTGAATAAACGTTTCAATGTTACCTTGACTTAAATAATGTGAAGTCATTTATACGTAGACAACGAACGAAGTGTATGTCTTTGAATAGCCAGCAATAAATACATAAAAGCAGAAAATAAAAGCAAAATCACAAAGACAACGGGTGAGCCATCAAAATGATTGTTTCCCATGACACATGTATAATATTTATTGCGTAACTAAAAGCCGGAACAGTCTGCTACAAATTAATAAGGCAATAGGTCTGCAGGATCTCGAACGTAACGAGGAATGGTTGGAAACAACTCAGCACTATTTTTTTTTAGTGACTTGTGGAGCCTAAGGAAAGAAAACAAGCTGATGAAATGAAAACATTTCAAGGCTGTCGTTCCTATATTATGGCATCTGGCCGTCTTTATCATGCCTGTAGTACATAAGGCTACAAATCTGACATCACCACAAGAATTGCTAATATCAATTCGCTTTCAGCATATTATCAGAAGTGTTTTTAGGAATGCAAACACTTACCACAGTTTAAGCATACAAAGAAAAACCTTGTGAAAAGTTAGGATCAAGTAAAGCATCAAGATGATTGTTTTCACATTAGTAAAAAGCTTGAGCAATATTTAATTTTATACTCACAGTTCCTGCGAACCCGTTTTGTTGATAAAGTGGAATCAGCTATTTTCTAGGTTATCCTCAAGCAAACAAAGCTTACGATTCTCGGTAGCATTTTTAAAAAGAATTTTCCTTTGTTGTGTTTGCTCTTAGAAACAACACTTGTGATTTAACATATATTGTTGTGTCCATATACGTTGCATGCAGAGGACACGATAAACAGTAAGTTTCATATTATGCGTACGCTGCTCTGGATACGAACCAGCTACCCTAGCCCAACATCACGTTCGGATACATCACTACCGAGTCCCATGTCGAAAACAAGGAATTATGTACTGTCGAATAAATGTGTTTACTTGTCTGCAAACGTTCTTGAGAATTATCGCAGAAGCCACCAGGTAGCCAGCCACCCAGTGGAGATGTTCTGTAATACACCTTGAGCTGGGATAGCATAACTGATGTCATTTCGAAACTTTGCCATATCATTTTTCGCGCAACATGAACTAGGTTGTTGAGACGCAGCAACTGCACACTGAAGCTCCACAGGGGGTTAGCTAGTTTGTGTCCCGTTTAGTATCTGCCTTGCAAGGTAGAAAAGATAGTGGTTTATAATTCCCAATCACCAGGGTAGCGAGTTAAACGCGAAACCTCTCCAAAGTCCTGTGGAGAGAACCGATACGACACTGCTATTGGGGACTTTAAACTTGGCAGCTCTTTTTTTTAATGGTTTTACACCTCCTCATCATTAGAGGATTGGGGCAAGCGACGGGAAGGAATTCGGCCATGGCCTTTTTAAGGAGGCATCCCGTTATTCGCGTGGAGTGATTTGGGAAAACCTTGGAAAAACCAAATCAGGATGCTCGGATGAGGATTCGAATCTGCGTCCTTCCAAATGCAAGGCCAGAGCGGTAATTTGGCAGCGCCGACTTCATTTTTCTATCTTCATTTACAACATATACAACAAATTACGCTTACTACACATTCGCTACAACACTTAAGTCTGGTCTAACATCTATATCTGGCCTAGCTAGAGTTTAGAGGTCTCGGATATCATATTATCTACTCACCTGTGCATTTCAAAGCCATATTAGACTGGAGAGGTACTGCTGGACAAGGTTTAAATTCCGGGCCAGGTATACCGTCCTACTCGATTGCGGATTTTAGGCAGTTTATGAAATCACCTAGATGAATGATGCGATAGCGACTAATTTATCTATCATAAATTACACATTTCACAAACGAAATGTATGATTGCCATACATAACATACATGTTTTACCGACAGATGAAGACATTGAAGTTCCGCCGCTACTGTAGTGCCCACGTCGGAGCTGAAGATGCAGGCAATTGAAACTACGTCATTAACTGTAAGACAATCTAATTAACCTTCAGGGTCTCCTGACGTTAAACGCCAACCGCAAAGAAAAACACATCTTATCTAATCATACCATTGATTTCTAAGTTTTTGAGATTTAAAGCTATTGTTTTACTTCCATAGAGTGCGCTTGTAACACATCGAGGTTTCGTTAGCTGGACACATGGTCTTTGTTATATTTCCTCCGGCATTTACTTTCCAGTGCAAAAATCTGAATTCTGGCGACTAGAGGTGAAATGCTTTGACAGGAGCAACCTTCACATTTGTCCCATTTATTGTTACAATCTGCGTTTCCCAGTGAAGGTACTGAGAATTTCTTTCCTCTTCTTGGCTACTTGACAAGGTCGGTAGCATATTATGATCACGGATACCATTTACTGATGAAAACGAAATGGATTAGTCTTGATGAAGGCTGTTGAGATCAGCAGGCAAGGTCAGAAGTTAAAGCGTTGATATCGCTCTTGCAGGTCAACAGACCATCAAGGTCAAGAATTAGAATGTCGAAGGCAGATGTCATCTCAAGGACACTAGGTACTATCTACGTGCTGATAGCGCGCTCGTTAACTGATTAATACAAGTTTGTTGCTGCGAGAAATGTTTTATACTGTATGAGAACTGCAATAAGTGTGACGAATTAGCATTTGCTGGCAGTTTCGCCAGCATGAATCTAAGTGTAATCGTACGCTAGGTAGATGTCTGGGTTTCAAGCAATAATATTAGCGGAGAATGTGGTTATGCTGAAATGCCGCTTGGACCAAAATGATTTAGTAATATCCGCTAAAGCCTACTCACATTTCGCAGACGTTAAGAAGAAGAAGAAAAAGCAGAATCTCATGAAATTGAGCCCGTCTTGAGTCCACGAACCGTGTGAATTTTTCATTAGAGTTTTTTGTATTTTCTCTTCGTCAAATGTTTAATTTTGTGGCGAACATTTACGATCTTCATAGCTGGGCTTAGATGTTTTACCTTTATACTGCTGTCAGAATTTAAAACTACAGACAATATTTATATGCACAATACAAAGAGAAAAAAGTCAACGATACTATTTACGGATTCGATAGATTAAAATCGAAAGTCCATTGGTGTGGAAAAAAAAGTTTAATCCGACGATTTATGTATTAAATTAATTCTGTTCTACCCGAACAGTTTGCTCAGTTGATCGTGGCCCCGTGATTGTGTCCGGCGCTTGTTGCATACCCGTTGATTTATTTGTCGTGTACTCTTTATGATTATTATAAAGGACCGTGTCGTCACTTTTAGATGTTTTGATATTACGACTGCCAGGGGACTAGTCCAATTTAATTTGCCTTAATCTTTACTGTCCTCCAGTAAACAACATAACCACATTCTCCGTTAATATTACTGCTTGAAAACTTTATTGCCGTCCTTTTGTCTATCTCCTCACTGGACTACATTTAGGAGATCAAGTCTCTGTAAATGCCAGGATCTTTTTCAGCAATGACTAATATTCGTAGCAGCAACTCATACGCCCGATCTACGTTCTTCAAACCTCGCTGTATTCTCTCTTCACAATGGTAGCCCAATCTTTTTTTTCTCTCTCTCTAAGAGCAATTTCTATTCAATTTCGTCCATGTCCAAAGAAGAAAATATAATTATTTCATAAAAGCTATAACTATTAAATGCTAGCCCAATCTAAAAACTATTTCTGTTGTATCATACGCTGACATTGGGTTAGCTGGTTCACATCATCAGGACTTGGCACCAGGTTATGCACCAAACTTCTGGGTTACGTCATCTCCTAAATGCGTTTGGCGTAAGGGCATATGATACTGTTAATGTTGATTGGTCCGTTAGATGGAGAGGTTAAGCTTGGCGGCCTGTAGTAGGCCTGTATGGACTGGCACAGGGCTTCATCCTTTCCCTTCTTTCATCTCGCATCTAACACACGAACAACACTTTACACTGATCACACACTTCATCACAGTCATGCACACATCCAATAACGCTTACGGGTTCATATCCGCCGGGGCGTTACTATAGAGTGGATAATATCCTACACGGTGACCGCCTGCACTCGGACACGGTATGGCACGCATGGAAGAAGAAGAATTCTGATATGCCATAAACCACGAATGGAAGCCGGCTTGATTAATGTTTTTTACGAATGTTTACGCTTTTTGGAGTGCTATTCTTTGATGCAGTGTACAACATCCGAATCTCTGGTGCATACCTTGTGAGGTTAGAACCATATCGTCACACTTGTTCCAGTGCCAGGTCATCTATAGTATTAAGTTACATCCTAAGCTTTCAAACTGTGGATACCCTATTAAGACTCTGCTTGTGGGTTTTTCGTGTTACCGTAGAAAAGATATCCACAGACACGGGCCTCTACAGATTTATATAATTAGAGACTGTAGAACAGAAGCGATTGCAGAAGCCCTTTGCAAATTATGCGAGTGGGTAAGTCGTAGAGACTAGGTTCACAGCTAGGTCGCATTTTGTAGACAAAATCAGGAGACGGCAGTAAGAAAAGCGGATGTGTTCGTATTTGAAAATAATAGCCTGTTACAAAATATCACTGAGATATTGTGACGGGTGGGTTTAGCGTGATTCCCCCCCTTTTCAGTTTCACTGATGTGCGCATTTGTTTCATTTATATCAAATGAGCATTGGATTTACTGTTTCATGAACAAACAGAAATATAAGGAACGAACCAGATGGCAATGGTGGGAGAGAACGCTTGAACATCCCGGGTCCAAACTATCCACTTTTCAATCTTACATAGTTTCCTTCTTTAATCGCAGGCATGATATCCTAATGACAACTGCCATTTGTACTCTTTTAACGACCGAGTATCAGTCTCGTCAAATCGTAAAACCAGGAAAACGCATTCGTGCTCAATAAACTTACACGGTTACCACGATACATCTTTTTTTTTATTTCCAGCAAACAAAGTTTCTTTACTTAATTTTCCTGGAAGTTCAATAACGAGCCGTTACTTCACCTACAATCCTGTTTGTTGAACGTTGCGTGTATACGGTACTTCTTTAACGCTTCTGACGGATTTGCTCTGACGAGAATTGATTAGTATTCAACGTTGTAGTATGGTCTGAAGTTCGCTGCGCCATTGATTTATAGATATGTACATACACATATAAATCTATAATATATTTACACTAATAATAAAATTGTAAAAGTTGTGTCTGTACATGAAATTTATTTGAAAAAAATTACAAGTACGCTACTGATAATAGCGTAAAATCGTAATTTTTTTTCTTTTTTTTTGCCATTTGCGCATCACTAAAAAACTAATGGATATATTTGAACGAAACTGCAGATGGTGGGTATCTTATGTCACACCTAAATACATGTGGAATACCTTTTTTGCAGATTAGTAGCACATTTACCGATGATATGGAGGTTAAAACTGTACATTTTGAAATTTTTGTCTGTCTGTTCTAGCACTACGCAAGAACTAACTGACCGATTTGAAGTAAAATGTAGTTAGTAATAGCTTAAGTCATACGTTAACACGCACGATACTGTTTATCCGTATTAATAAGTTAACTACTTGCTTAAGGAAACGTAAACAAAATCTACGTCTATCTAAGCAGTCTATGGGTTTCGTGAAAAGTAGCGCATTAAGAGTTTATGTACATACATTAAGTTCCCACAGTAATCATCATAAAATCTATGCAGCAAAGAAAAACTAGTGGTCGGTTTGACCTTTGCATTGATCGTATAGTCCTTTCACTCATTCATACGGAAATAGTAGTATGTTACATGTCATCAGCAGACTACATTAGCCGCTTATATGCGGAAATGTTGTGTTTAACTTGTGCAAACTAAAATAAACTGACCTTGCGATTGGGTATTTCATACCATAATTTGTTCCAGTGGGTCATCCACAACCAAAATGCCTTCGGAGTTAGTGGCAGTTTCAAGATATGACAGAAACAAATGATCTACACAGGTTTAAACCAACCTGAATTTAAAAGGAAAGGAGAATGGAATAGGAGACAAATCAGCTCGTTTGAATTTTTGTAACCATCGAACATTAAATTGATAAAGTCGCAGGCACAGCTAGAAGTATCTAATAAAACGATAACTGGAAACAAGGAGCAAAAAATTGAGAAATATTCCAGTTTACTGTTGCTGTCTTCAAATTTCTTCTACGACAGTGCGTCGTATTCAGCAATTGGATTAGAAGATTCTGACTTTGCCGACCTTTTTCAATGAAATGTGTGCATCAGCTTTAATACGCGAGGCTGGATTAAGAGTTTGTGGGAGCAGAGTATTTGTCAGCAACATTCAGTATTATATATTTTTTTCCCACTTAACCATTTGATGTTAAATGAAATTTACGCGTTCATCATTTAAGGAGCTATTCTGTTAGGTGGCAGTGAATGCGAGACGCCAAGGCTTTTGGGAATACGAGTTGTATACAAGAGGTTCCCGCAATTCAGTATGTAGTACCTGAAATAGTGTGGCAGCGAGGAGAGCAGGCAGTTTAATGTTGAGGGAAGTAACAATGTAGGAAGAACTGGAGTGGAGAGCTGGGTGAAGTGGGTCAACAGGTTGCGACGGTGCGGGCCGCACTCGACGAAGCTGAACTCACAGTGACGGGAAATTAAAAAAGGTACTCATTCACTCTCGGTTTACTTTGCGGCAATTACCCTTTTGTAGCTAATTTATTTTCCATTTACAAAATATTGATTCTGTGTGCTATCTTCTGATTGAACATTCAATATCATAAAGAAACGGACACTGTGTATACATACCACACTAATCCGAATATCTAATATTAATTTTTTCTAATCTCTTCGTGATCTCCACAGTAAAGACACAATGATAGTAATAATACGTATTGCATCAATAGCAGAAATCATGAACTGTAGTTGCTCCGCTTGACTTATATCGACTACCTTTCCCATGATCTGCTACAAGAATCCGGTAATTATAAAACTTAAATGAAACCTACAACTTTACGTTGAATCAGAAGCATTCTAGCGTACGTCACATTAACCAGACTAGATTGGTAGGTTATGAACTTTCAAAAATCCCAGTTCAAACCGTACAGGAGATTTTCTAGTCCACACGCAGAAACCTCAGTACTAAACCAGCGTCGAAGATACCAACCCAATACCTGTTGCAGTTTTTCCGAACTATTGGACCTCAATTTGTTGCTTTCATCTTACTCAAATGAATCAAGGTAAATAAGGAAATATGAACAGTGTAGTTGGAGATTCTGTTCATTACTGTTTTCCCTGCTGTTTCTGTAAGAAGCCGAGCCTTCGAGGAGCAGCCTTTTACAGTAACGTGTTTGGCCCAGTTGGGGTTCGGCGTAACATGCTGTATCACCGCTGGCAACAACGGAACCTCTCGGGCGACTTTTCTTGTGAGTCAGTACGCGTCGAAATGTGGTCTCTATAGCTTGCGGTCCATGGTTGACGTGTTTGTTCGGGGGCCCAACAGAATCGGGTTAACTTTATAACGTTCGTTTGCCTCCACGGCGCTATTCAAACGCTTGTCCTTGGACAGCGTCACACGCAAAACAGAGTAGTCCTTAGATTGTGTTTTGTTACTCGAAACTTTCTGCTATGTACTGCAAGCTAGATTGGTATGAATATGAAATAGCCATAAGGAAATTCGTCTCGCCTTCAATACGCTAACAATAATTATTGAGACTGCTAGTCACTGTCGAAAAATGAACTTGCGGGTTGGAATTATTGTAATAGACCTACACGTACAGTCAGGTGTTAACATAGGCACTTTTGAATGCACTAGTAAGTAGATACCTGCAACCAGAAGTTTAGCTCACTTATACTAGTTTCCCTAGTTTCTTTCTTTAAATGACATTTGGCTACTAGTACATACACCTGATTGCGCTATTATTGTGTTTCATTCAAGATGATTTCTTCCGGGAAGTACAGACAACTCAGAATGTACGCAACTCATCATTAAAACTATCTACCCTCCAGCCCGAGTCGAGCAGACGACCACTGTTATGTAAGGCGAACTTGATAGTCCCGCCCACTGACAGGGCCCTAGTCTTCCAGTTGTATTATTACCAACTGAGAATACAACATGCTTACCACATATACACTGAAGAGCCAAAGAAACTAGTATAGGCATGCGTACGCGAACACAGAGATGTATAAACAGGGACACTCTTCTGAGTTTAAACACCTCCGCTGGCCGCAAAACTCCCCAGACATGAACATTATTGAGCATATCTGGGATGCCTTGCATCGTGCCATTCAGAAGAGATCTCCTACACGTCATACTCTTACGGATTTATGGACAGTCCTGCAGGATGCATGGTGTCAATTCCCTTCAGCACTACTTCAGACATTAGTCGAGTCCATCCCACGTCGTGTTGTGGCACTTCTGCGTGCTCGCGGGAGCCCCTACACGATATTAGGCAGGTGTAGCAATTTCTTTGGCTCTTCAGTGTATACATATGTACAGTAGGTATATATGAAACCGTTTCCGTTCCTTGAGCATAATTCTTTTTGGCTGTAGTAACCATTGATTAGCCGTAAAACCCTAATAAAAAAAGAGAAGAGGCGTCCTGAGTCCAAGAATGGAATACCAGCCAATCGTAGCACTGAGTGGCGGCCTGCACCACTGCTGACTCTTGCGTGTAGAATTAAATTATTCCAGAAAAATGATTGAAAATAATGGAAAAGGTATGAAGGAGTCCTCCTTTAAAAGAGTTATGTTGTAAATTATATGGCTAGAATCATTCATCAAATAATTACAGTTTAATGTACTTCGATCAACGTTTAAGTTAGGTGCAGAAACATTACTGGGTTATTTAACCTTCCCTTCTTCCTCTTGATTGCTTATCACTGCTTCGAAAAAACAGCAGTCTCATAAATTCCAGGATGAAGTAATTTGAAGGAATACGTATTTGGTTTCTCTGGAACGATCGTAGAAATAAAATTGCTTTTAATTCTCGTGTTTAGCCAACTGGCTGTGAGGTATTAGAAATAGTTTTGCTGTTGTGCAATAGCGAGGAGCATAAAATCTGTTAAGTTCGAATCTTACCTACCAAGTATGCCGTTAATTATGAATGTAGCAGCAGTATATGATTGACCATCGGCTAGACTTTGACGACGGCCACAAGCGGTAATCTGGTGACGCGTCGTTTCCGTTAGCGTGTTAGTGAGTGGAAACTTTAGGTGAGGGAGGAGCGGCGCTGTCCTAGCGGTATAGTATGTGTATGGATCCTCGCAGCACGGAACAGCGATCAGTCCTTTATTCAATAGTCAGGCTTTCCAAGAAACATTATTTCTGCGTAAACATTAATAAAAAAATGGTCTAAAAAGTAGTGTAATAATTCTTGACCCCGACCAGCACAGTCGCCTGGTGGGGACTGCTGATTTGGGCGGCTGTTTTTATAAGAGGCGCCGGGCGGGGCAGTCTGGCTCGACGGCTTGTGCCGAGAGGAGCTGCTGTATGCTACGAGAGAATGTATTGTAAAGCAATAGTAGCGTCACTGAATAAAAGTAGTTAAAAATCAATAATATCTCTAGCGGAACATTTTTTTGATATAATATTTCTAATTTCTGAGCTGACGGCTTGCATGTGCATAAAAGAGGAGAATGTGGGCCGATCTCTAGATTACACGCCGGTAGCAGCTCGCACATTCGGGAGGACGCGGGTTCGAATCCCCTTCCCCCTATCCAGATTTTGGTTTTCCATGGTTTCCAAAGTCACTCCAGGCTAATGCTGGAATAATTCCTTCAAAAGGCTATGGCCAAATTCCTTATCGTTACTTGTCCCCAATCCCTCCGCCTCCAATGGCCTCGACGAGGCGTAAAGCCCGAAAGAATTAATAAAAAAAACCGACGATATTTCTACCATAGTTCTATGCAGTACTGCGTGAATAAAACTAAAATTTTATGTTGTCCAGAAAAAATTCTAATTTTCTGTTCCGCCTCTAATTGATGTAGCGTGGTGAGACACACAGATTGTTAGTCAAGATCATAAGCTTTCAAACACTGAAACGACGTTAAAATCGGTTCAGTAGTGCTGGCATGATACCGGAGCAATTGCACAAGCAGATGAGAGTACTAAAAACAATTATTTTGGCTTCAGCGACCTCCAAATAGCCGATGCCAATCATTTTTCGAAAATATCTTCAATGTACGGACATACTCGTAGTACTCATAATAGATAAATAATAATATAAATGGAGACCGTACAATAAACCGTTCATTGAATACCGTATAATGGATTATTATATATTAAATACCGCAATTAAATCCATCCATAACTAAGTACGTGAACGAGTTAATAAATGAGGCAATAATCACGTTAGCAGAAAATGGTGAATTTAGTTACTACTACTATATAATAATGAAAACATATTTTTAGATAGTTTCCTTCTTCTGAAATAAAAGCCCGTCAGCTGCTTGGTTTACAGACGATGGACTACCTTAGTTTGGAGCCGAAAATCAGTTATGTTTAAAACAGTACGAAGAGTCATACCATCCAAATGTGTCTTGAGTACCTTTTTCTCTAATAAGTCAACTTTCAGTGCACAGGATATGTAACGCGGTTCACAGATAAATGGCAGCGAACATGATCACACCGTCAAACCTAAACAGGCAGCGGATTTGGTTCCAGATTTTGTTTCAGGTAGTTGAGTGCGTTGTGCTGAAAGTGAGGTTGGCGAGGTGGTGATAGCTCAAGACGGGTGCAGTGAGAGACAAACGTTACGGCGCCCCCTCTGTTTGGGAACCTATAGCCTAATTAATGTTATTCTGAAGCTGTAACTGGTGTTTAGAAGAGCAATGCCAAATTCACCTAAATTTCTTGCTTGATATTTCACCACAATATTTTCGACTGCTCCTGTTCGTTTAATATGGCACCATTCTGATATATATTCATTTTCTTGATAAATTCCACGATCCTGACTCACTATTTCGTCAATGCCGGAACTGGATACAGATGGTGATGAGTAGGTGTCGGATCTTTAGGACATGTTTTTTTCCTGCCTTCTTTTTGAGCTGTAGTGCTGAATAAAATACCGATTGAACGTTTCTGATTGTATTTTATGTCTTAATATATAAAAATGAATGTTTGTTTATTTGTTTGTTGACTTGTTCGTCTTCTATGCGTTCCTATGCCTTTCATCTGATTACGATGAAACTTTGGTGTGTTGTTCTTTGCTTGCCTGTGAATGTTTCTGACCAAAAAAAAATCCATAAAACCCCACTCTCTCACCCCCTATACACCCCTCAATTGTTTTCGTATATTCGATACACAAACCCACAATTTTTATCCGATTTCGATGGAAACTCGCACACATAAACTTTAAAATAATCAGAAAAATACTGTCTACATTTGTCCACCCCTTCCCACCTTACCCCCACACCCTAAATTTTTGACAACTCTCTTCATACAAACACATAGTTTTTATCCAATTATGATAGTACTCAGCACATATGTGATGAGAATTCGATTGGTCTGGTAGCTCAGCGGTTAAAGCGCTATGTTCCCAATGTTTGTATGGACGGTCCTCGGTTCGAATCGATCTAGAAGCAGGAATTTTTATGAGCAGGATTTTTTTAATTTGATTTTAATTGCAATGGAGCGCACGCTCCGGAGACAATTTCCCTACATTCTCATCTTCGCCCTTCCCTGCACCCACCTACATTATGCCCTCTACAAATGTGAACTTTAACATATGATCTACGCCGAGACGCTCAGTGGTTGGGAGTCCATGACATATATATTATACAAATAAGAGCGGTCTGGAAGCTCACTGGTTAACGGGCTTACTTTCGAAAGTTGTTAGGCTTAGATCACGGTGGAAGTTGAAACTTTTAAGCGTGTTATTTGATCACATGAGGTACGCCAGATCCGTGGTTTGATTCCATGTTGTACTTTAGGCCCTAGAGGAAAAGATTTTGCCGTCCTACCAGTGACACAATAACTTAGTACTCCTTCGGGATAATTCAGCCAACCTTCAGGATGTGGATAGTTGGACTTTTTTTTTTTTTTTTACAAACAGAGAAATATTGTCAACACAAAAAGAAACAATTTTTCTTCTTACCCCACACCCTCACCTTAATTTTTGCCAACATTGTTCACGCAGTTTTTACTCCAGCTTTGATAGTACTTGCCACACGTATGCCACAAAATGGTCTGTAGCTGAATAGTTAACGCGATTACTTATGGAATTTTCTGTATTAGGCCGCGGTTTCAAATCCAGGAGGAAACAGGATTTTTAGAAGTCACATTTGATTATCTGAGCGACGTCCGGAAGTTCCGTGGTTTACATTCCACATTAAAACAAATTGTTTGAAATAAGGAGCTTTAACCACTGAGCTATTACACCGCTCTGTTTTTTTTTTTTAAATATAGGTGAGTTAAGTATTATCAAAACCGGAGAAAAACCATGTGTCTGTTTTTGCAGACCAAAAATATTGTATATCCCAAAGTACTGGGATAAAATTATTCAATATTAATTTAATATAAAAATCATTGTGTTTCGTTTATTTTGAACACTTAAATGTGTCTGTTTAGTATATGCGTGCCCAATTAAGAAAGAAAAAGAGGCAAAGGTGGTTGCTTGTAAATATTCAGTCCATTTTCCTAGTTTTGGTCATATTAAGTTAAGTTAAGTTAATATTTATGGTAATCTGGTCATATTTTGAGGTAAAATCTGGTAATTTTTTAATAGTCGCGGGAATTCCCTAGAAGTTATACATGAGAAGAAATTAAGATATTGTACCCCTTGTTATACACCGAAGGAAAAAGCAAAACTAATTGTCACTGAATTGGTCAGAACTCACCAGTCAATACGTTGTTGTCACCCTGTAAACGTTAATGTTCCGCCCGTCTTTTAATCTCGACAGTGCAGCAGCAGCTTTCCTGTGTCGAGCTGCTTCAATCGATGTCTCACTGTCACCAATAATTTTGAAAATAATTCCTCAGTCAGTGTTAAATCTGCAGTTGATCAGTGAGGATCGTCATGCTGAAAATTTTATTTTCTGAAAGTGCAAGGTTACGGAGCTACCTAAAGGAATTCGGAGAGAAGTATTTTAGTATACAGGAAAGAGTTATTTTATGCAAATTATGTGAAATTAAAGTGACTTAAACAAACCGATTTAAAATTTAATTTCCCACTGGTGCAGTGAGCGCACAGAAATAAATTATGCTGTCTACTGGAAAGCGACACTACTAGATAAAATAAATGATGTATAACTGAGCATGTTTTGATATATAGTAAATTTAAAAGTTTGGTCATATTTACCCTTTTTTAAGGTCATATCTGCGTGCATATTTCTCTATTTTTTGATCTTGAAGATCCTTACCCTAGTGCCGACGGTAAGTGGTGCCACGCCCCGCCGTCCGTTACGCAAGTCGACCGGTCCCCTACGAACAACGAGACTGTCCCGCAGCTGACATTTAACAGGAGTCACCAGAAACCAGGGAGGACCTCGGCGGCCTTCCCGGAGGTCAAGTTCCGGCGCAGGCCTTGGCGCCAAGGTCGGGCGGCTGCGTGCACATACCGTTACCTCCCGCCCGACTACCCACTACTCACCACAACACAACGTGGGTGGCGCCAGTCCCTCTTAATCTTAGTGAAACAAGTGTCTGTGAGGTCGGGCTTAAGAGCTGCTAATTACAAACTCAGCCCGCAATAAAGGGACTGCCGCGGAGAAAGGGAGCGGGGGCAGTTTTACTATCGGCGATTTAAACTCTCCGAACCTTGTGCTGACTAAACCTCTTCCTTTCTACGGCCGAGGTCATACAGAAAAAGAGCGGCTCTATTTCTCCAAGCGCCATCAGAAGCCTTGAAAGCGACACCGCGAAGTTTCAGATTGGGAAAAGTACCACCTGCCCTGTGACCATTAGAACCAAATATTAATCGAAATGACAGGAATGCCGATGTGGTGGAGGTTGAACGTGCTCCATTAGAGGCTGGTAGGGCGAATACTTACACTACATTACCGTGTGGCTCAGCAAATACTTCCCTTCACACTTTATCACTGACACTAAACGTTGCTAGGCATCCCTGTCTACGAAGATCCACCAAATTTTCTGGATCAAATCCGTGTTCTAAAGGAGTGCCGATATATCTTCTTCACCATCTTTTCCAACATTTTTGGGTCAGCTGCTCCTGATGAGTTTTCCTCATTGTTAGCATGGTCATATTTCGCAGGCGTTAGGGGGGAGGGGGGGGGTAAACCGGAACAATTGTACCCCGGCCCCGCCTGCCGGCAGGGGGCCCGATGTTCGGCCAGAGGGTCATGTTAATAACGCTTACTCGGGGCCCGAGAATCCTAACGGCAGCCCTGGTTGTTGCTGCCAGGTCGGACTATGTTATAATCGAGGAAGTGGCGTGTTGCATTCTGTCTATGAAACGTGTGTCTATGTTCTACGTGTGATTTTTTTTTGTTAAATGTGATGATTATGGGGCGGACTTTGGTAACCGGCTCGTCATTCGTCTTGATAGCTGCGGGAAATCGCCTAAATATCGCAGTCGGGATGGCTTGGGTTCCTGCCCGGCCCCGTTGTGCCCCGAATACCCCCCCCCCCCCTCCATCCAGTGTGCGGCGCCTCAATGAACCACACAGGCGGGTCAAAGTGGCTGTTGAGACATCCGTATCCGAAATTAGACGTCGCTAAAAAATTATTTGGTTTTAATTTTCCAACGTCTGAATTTAAGTCCATCACAACACTTAGCTCTAAAAGAGCAGGGATGGAAATGGTTAAGTCTGAGGCACTGTCCCACTTCGCTGAGTATCCATTAGGTTAAAATTATGAAGCTGTCGTACCGGCCGTCCTGGTTGCTGTTTCTCGTAATGACTTGGAAAACCGCTGCGAAAGTCTCCAATCTCCACCTCAAAGATTAAGCACATCACCAACAAAATGTACACTTATCATACAGAACACAGATTGCACGTATCACAAACGGACGGAGACACTCCAGCCGTGCCATTAATTGCTCATGGCAAAGGGAAAATCCCACTGGGATCTACCGGCTATACGCAATAACAATAATATGCTCTTTGGTTACTGCAATAAAAGAGCGATGCCGTATAAAGCAAAATTGAAACATTGCAATACAGTTGTCCTACCTAAATCTCTATTTGTATTAGAGACTGAAACTTAGGAGGTCATTATAAAATTAAAGAAATAGAAAAGTAAGAGCGCAGAATTCTTAGGTAATATGCCGATAAACACAAGAAAATGGAATTTGGATGAAGAGGAGAAGTGTAGATCTGTAAAGTCTCCCAGACAGTTACACAAACATTGAATCCAGGAGAAGTTTGAAATATTTTGGACAAATTTTTAAGATGGATAATAACAGACCCTCAAAAAGATTATTCAGTAAAGTAAATTCCAAAACCAGGAGGATAGATTGGCTGGAGGAATCGAGTTGACCATCGAGGACATCATGAAAAATTGTGAAGTTTTCAGAACCTCGGTAAATAAGCACACATTTGTAAGTTTTGAAGCAGGAGTGGTACAAAATGGTCAAAAGAACGGAAGAAGCAACACAGTGAGCTCATGAAGAGATTTTCGAAGCATAGGATGGCGAAAAGTGAGCAAGTCAAGTAAAACGTTGCATTGCACTCAATGAATGGCCATAAGAAGCTCTTCGTGTTTCTCTTTGGTGCAGAATGCTAGAACTGTTTTCCATCAACTGCACATTATCGTTGCGGATTCATATTTTACAATTCTGTAAAGAATACATATGACTTTGATTCATCGTCACAAAATGTGCTAGCAACAAAACAATTTATGTGACCTGTAAACAAAATTTTACTGTAAGTGAAATCTTTTCATGGTTGGGAAAAACAAAATATAGATATACGTCTTTCCTGAAGACGTGATATCAAATATGATACACACCATTCGCGTAATGAATCGTTCTAAAAAATATCGACTTTTTGACGAAATACTGTTGAGTTCGTTGAGTTGCATAATCGCTCAAATGCCTCGGTCCACAATGATTGTACACTGCTTTCAGTTTGGCGGTGAAGATAGACAACCATGCTAACAGTTTCTTAGCTATTTGATTTCAAAGTAACGTTTTAAATGTTCGGTTCCCTTTAAATCATATCATTCACGGTTTCACCATGCTGGTACGAATAAACCTCGTCTAAAGTAAAACAATTTAAAACATTACCTACATTCGTCAGATCTAAATATAAATACCCTTCTGAATTACTGCCTGGACACTGGAGATTTTTGTGTGGAAAGTACACTGTTAATACACTCAAAACCAAACAATAGTATGGCATTATTGGCCGAGAGATGCTGAAGAATTATTGGGCCACCAAGTGTCAGAGTTTTCGATTCGCCACGCAGTGTACCTCTTGTCGTATCTAGTTAACCTATCAAGGTATTCTTACCCCGTACATAGGGCCTGCAGCTTAATGTGGAAGCGTTCTGATGTATTTCACATTACACAGTAAGCAGTTCCAGAGATGAAAATCCTGGATTAAATATGGTTTTGGCCTCTGTAATATTAGATTACTAACCTTGATAAAAGGTATCTTATGTTACAACAAATGACATAAGCTGTTACTATGTGCAGGATAGACAGACAAGCATGCAAATATTTCCAAATTTTTACGATTGTGGCCTTTCTATTACGAGTAGTGTACATTGTGTCTGAACATAAAATTTGTTTAAAAATACTAATTGCAAATATTCTACAATTTTATTGTATAGCACAGATGAGCCTGCGCGATGGCGGCAACGTGATGGTTCGAGTCCTGCGAAAAATACCCAGCGTCTCCGCTGTGCTTGTGCAGTGATGGGATACAACACTGTTCATACTGACTCGTCCGTCAGAGGGGCATGTAAAACATGGCACCACCCATGTGGTTTTCGGTAGGTTAGGCGTGAATGGGCCATAACCGGATTTTTCCTTCACACTTCTTTCAGTTGTCTTCCACAACAAAAACAATACTCTGCATTGAACACACACACACACACACACACAGTCGTACAGAATTACAACACATACGAGCACATAAGGCAACGGTTCATCTCTCCAGGCGTTCACATTGAGGGGTAAACATCCCCCATGGTAACCGCCTGACGCTCGCATACGGGCAAGGCGTTCGTGAGAAGAAGTATAGATGATGAAAATCTTGAATGCAGTGCTTGCCATCAAAAACTCTCTTCAGTAGAATAGTGAAAGGTTAGTACGTGGGTCTGCAATCTCAGTCAACTCAGATTTTGATATTTCAGTTTGGGTTTAAAATATATTTCAGAAGTCCATGTAGTATAGGGATTCAATTGCAAGTGAAATATAGTCTTATAAACAATATTACTCATGAAAAGATGGAGGTTTCCCGAAGCATCAACCGTTTACTTCACCAGACGATGAAGTCGAAAGGTAACTACGAAATATTGCATTCGTTAAGAACATATCAAAACGTAAAGCATTTTAACTAAAGGTAAATTCTTTACAAATCTTAACTGCAGATCTAACCTTTACTTATTACTTATGAAACAGTAAAAACTTTAATGTGATAATTTTTATTATTATTATTATTGTTTAGTCCAAAATACCATTTCGCTGTTTTGCTTCCAGGAAATCACGAGATATATCTGGATACTGTTTACCGAGGTATTCATCATGCTGGCTGTATCTCTAGCAGTGGAGATTCCTCCAAGAAATGTACATTATCTAATATTTAGAAATGAAATAATACCATTTAAAATTTTGCACCATTAGCCTTTTCGTTCCTATTCTACTATGCAGACAAAAAGAGTGACGTATAAGTTAGCACGGATCGCAGAGATCTACATGGTTATGACTTATATAAAACATAATTAAATATGGCGATATGTGACTCTATATTAGTGCTTGAGTTAGGTGTAGTCTTAATTAACTGGCTTCTGACATGAAACAATCTAACTGTCGTGTTGCAGAAAGGAGGTAATTAATTTTCACTAGTCTTCTCCTCACGCGCTTCGAGTTTAATTGGCTGTGCGTTTCTCTCTCGCCACATTCGTTTGATTTTCCACTCAAGATCCACAGCAAGAGTGAAGTGGAACATATTCCGCTCCGTAGAACTATAAATACGGCTGCTCGATTGCTTCAGCTCGACACTGGAAAACTTTCTCCAATCGTTGGTGGCCAGTTATCGTCGGTAGCAGACAGCCAGAAGTAATGTTCCTCGCTCCAATTACTTTCTCGAAACCGGACCTATTGGATGCCGTGAAATTGTCGCTTCGTGTATCTGCGATCTTTTTCGCCGTAATAACTCTGATATGTAGGAGAGCCGTTCCGCTCAGGAATTAACTGGGTCATCAATGAGAGCTGCTATTGTTTCTCTCGACGTTGACCTAAGTCAAAGACGTTCAACATAGCAGAGAAGACATTCTTAATCTGTGACAGTATTGGGGAACATAAACCTAAATGAGGATAAACATTTGGGTCACATTCATGTCGAAAGTGTAAGTTAATGTAAAATTTATATATATCACTTGTAATAAGGTAATGGGAAAAAGCGTTCAGCAAAATTAATGGTCGCATCTCTAAGATACCAGTGTGATGAAAGGCGTTTGGCCTTTTTGCTACATTTATACAATATAAGAAAATTTTAGAGATCTTACCGTCACTGTACAGTTATTGCCGTAGTTTTGATTTGGTTGTTCGTGCTTTTAATTTCTCTGATGATGATTTGACTAGTAATGACTTATTATATATTTTTATATGGTTAATAACTAGAGAAATAAGACGAAGTCATATGTAATTCAAATCATTTGGATCTGCTATGAAATATAAGTCTGGCTATGTTTTTAAAAGTCTTGATATAATTTTAAGAGATTTTATTCAATATATCGAGAGTGGTAGGTGAGCATTTGGGAGGAAGTGGTTTCGAACCCACGTCCGGCCATTCACATTTGGGGTTTCCATAGTTTCCCCAAATCACTCGAAGCAAATGGTGGGTTCGTTCCTTCAAAAAGCCATGGTTAAATTTCCTCACGTTTCTTGCCCCGCCTCTTAATGACCTCGACGTCGATGAGGCGCAAAGAAGCCATTAGAAAAAAAAATCTATACCTCTATTAATAATTATCAAATTTGCTTGAAATTTATTTCTAGTTTTGTCAGCGACAAAACACTAGTTAGTATATCACACATTAACAACTTCCACTCGGTCAAAGTTTCACACGTAATATTTTACTCATTACATGTTGTCTGCGATTACGATTTTTATTGATTATTTTTGTCCGCTTGCCGTGTACACACTATTTCACTTATGTTTACATCAATTGTCTCTCAGCTTTGATTAATTCCTGGTACTGCAGGAGGAAAGTTTGAAATGTTTTTTGTTAGTTTTAAATGTATAGTGATTATATTTTAGTAATTTAATTTTAACATAAGAACAAAGTTTCTCTTTCGAGAGAGAGCGGTTGCATTGGCGTATGGTATTGCGTACAACCGTCAGACTCCATGCTCTGCTGAACATATTGTCGCATGTCAAACCGCTGATTGGACAATTTCGTAAGGCTGCCTGGCGTAAGACGATGCGCTTACGCAGAAGTTTCGCTAGTGCAAGTCCTTCTTGTAGAGGTTATAGACCTGTGCGAATACTGGCGAGATTTGATGCGCAAAGCTTTTTCATTTTCTTTTTGTTTTAAAAATGAAATTTGCATATGCTTAACTGCCATAAATATTACAATTACTGTCTATAACCCGTCACTGAATAATTTGCTAATTTGCTTTTTTTAAACCGTAAATAATAACAACTGTGTTTTGTTGTTCGACTGTAAAAATGCAATGATATTGAGTCGTTGACATGTAAATTTAAAAATGAGCAAAACTTTTAAAGCATTTTTTTTCTTTTTGCTTATTCGTTAATGCCTCTTCGACGTCATTAAAGGCGGGAAAGGATTGAGAACAAGGAACGGGAAGGAATTCAGACTTGGTCTTTTAAATAATTGTCCCAACATTAGCCTGGAGAAACCGTTAAAAATGACTAGAACCCTTTTATCCCCGAATGCCCGACTTCAGCATTGTCGTCCACACATCGCACTCTGTAAAACATTTTCAGTAACGTTATATTAATTTTCATCTAAAAATAAAATAATAAAATGAAATAAGTAATCTCTTAGATGGTTAAAATTTTATTCTAAATAAATAATTATTGAAATCTTAATAACAAAATACTAGTCATAGGTTAATTAATCTTCTTGTTCCAATTTCAGATATCCAAATTTTTGGCAGAACCGTTATATTATTGTGTAACCACAACTGACGTTTGATTGACAGCTATTTAGGAAAGACATAATATTCTTTAAGAAGAAAATTAAATGGAATTGTGATAAACTTTTTATTGTTCTTTCTTTAAATTATGTGGTTACAATTTCATTGAATTATTATTTTGCAATGTGGCAGGAAGTACACGCTGGAGAAACACTGATACCGTCGGAATAAAAGCTTTTTTTTTTAAATAAATAAATAAATCTGGAAGTGGTTTTTCCATAGTAACCTGTAGTAAACCTAGTAAAAAATGGTGCCGAAAACACTTTTGTGTGAAGACAAAATTTGCCACATTATTCCTCTTTCTTTGAATAAGTCATCTTTCTTTTGGAGTTTTGTTTTTCAATTACAGACACTTAATTCCTATTCTGTGAAATTGAATTCTTTGTATCTGATTGATGTACCTTCAGAATGCCAGAATGTGTGAAGGCCTACGATAATACATTAGCTAGCCCAACGGATGTCGCTCGATAAGATCAATGCTCAAGTAAAGGGCACCGTATGTTGAGTGTGGACTGGCTTGCCAGTAAATGGCGTAAGGGAACAGGGAAAACACGGTGAGTATTCGGCGGTAGCGAGACCGTGAGTGGTTTATCTGAGAAATGACGATCGTATTTTACACATGGGGGACGGTCTCTGGAAGCGTGACGACGTGTTGGCGGACAAGAGGAGTTAATTGGGTGCGGGCAGCCGAATTCTGAGGAGTGCAGTCACCCCGGCCAGGGTGGACGCGCAGGCCGGAGCAAAGTCGTGACCGGCGCCGCGCCGGCAGATCCGGAGCGCAGATACTGGACAACACTGCGCGAGGGTAGACATAGCCACACCATACTGTGACCTGATCACAAGGATTCTATTCGCTGTGCATTCCGCCCCTGTCGTAGCCGTCTTAATCTAATCCGGCAATCCCGCGGGGTACAGGGGACCTACAGTTTAACGTGGAATCCGAACCACAGAAACGTTCTGGCGTACTTCACATTACATAGCAAGGTCGCATTAAGGGGCAATGAAAATCCCCGCCGAGACAGGTATTCGAAACGGGGTCCTTCGATCTCCAGTCAGATTCCACTGAGCCACCAGATCGCTTCATAAAATACTGAAAACGTACAAAAAAAAAAAAAAAAAAAGAGTATTGCACTGTACTTATTATCAGTCAGATTCGTCCAGAAGTGCGGATTAGTTTGAGTCGTGTTACCATTGACTGCTTGCTGGTGAAAAAAATTATCCAGTCCAAATGTCGGTTTTGGCAGGAATTCATTCAAATCTCTATCTCGCAAAGTTTGCTTTGCTTACCTTCTGCACAAGCAAGCGCTTCACTTAAAACAGTAAGTCCTATCGCCAAATAGCGTAAGATTAAGATGTTAAACTATCATAGAAGCTATACGTCTCACACAAATAATTTAGAGTAAAGGACACTCAATTTTTTATTGATGTAGTTTGATCAGGGGTAGAATTTGTTACTGTGCATCTTTTGTCTGTATTTCTTGCAATTACAACTTTCGGTCAGTTCGTAAAACTGCTGTTTTATGCAATTATGCTCCCGATATACGTGGATCAGATTTATGTGAACCATAGAATTGAAGCTATTTTTATTCCGGCGTGGCACGGAGCAGATAACCTGCTAGCTTAAGATCAAAATCGCTTGTTAGAGTTCGAACATGTTTCAGATTAAATGTCGTATTCATCAGAATATGCAATGCTACGCTAGTAATAATTGTTGAGAAAATCAACAAAAGTACAGTTGGTCTACAGTTAATTTATTTTTTTGATAATTGCGGAGTATATACGCTCCGGTGACAGCGACCCTATACCTCTCTCTTCCCGTGTCATTTTTCATCACCAACCTATATTTGCTTTTTACGAATTCCAACTTCTAACTCCTTCAGTGTTTTTGGTAAATTGTTCATTAAGTCCCTTTGTAATTTATTCCAGTCCCTGTCTCCCTTACCTATATAACAAAATTTACTCATTCCTTCCACCTGAAATCAGGGGACAGTATATGGCCATGGTCATCTCTCCCTTTCTATATTGTACTGCTAATCTCTCTACGAATATTCAACCATTCGTATTCGCGATTACAAACCTTGTACAATCCAAACTCTCTCTTCATCCACCTACTGTTTCCAAGTGACTCCCAAGCCGACTTCTTTAGCATATGAGTTATTGATTGCATTCCGCGGTAATTAAAAAAAAAGCAAATGTAATTGCTCTCCTTTATTCCTGATTTTGATGTTCAAAATGTAGGTCTGACACCACCTGTTCAGTGGTGTGAGTAATGTTTTGTAACGCAGTTCCCTGGTACATCCCCTCTTCACCGTTTGAAACCTCTCCCAATGTGTCCTGCTCAGTTGAGTTTTCTATTAAATGTTATTCCAAGATATTTATAGTTAAGTTCTTTAACGAGCAGTTATTTACCTGCTCTGCAATAATATAAAACCTTTAATTTTTTATCAAAGTACCTAATAACCTGACTCTTTTAGGCATTTATTTTCGTGCCATGTTTAAGTGCCACCTAGATATTCTTTACAGATCCTACTGTACGTGTTCAATCTCCAGTTTTAACTCTTTTTTGATTACATTATGTCATCTGCAAACACTCTAACTTTCGACTTCAACATGTCGACATTGTCATTCATTAGAACAAAGAAAAGCAACGGCCTCAATACATTACCCTGAGACACTTCAATATTTACTTCCACCTGTTTTTACACTGCAATTCACACCATATCTTTATGCATTCTATCTTTTAAGACCAACGAGATACTCTTCCATCCACTCCAGTGGTTTTCATCTTATCTATCGTCATTTTATGGCTCACTTTCTCTAATGATTTGTACAGATCGAATGCTACGCTGTTAATTGGCCTCCATTACGCATTTCATGAGCAATATCTTGCGAATAGACCACTAAGTTCCAAATATGCCCCGTTGTACGAAGAAAAAAAAAAAAAAAATGTGCCGCTGTTGATTATGCCTGGGGTCTCGTCTCAGCCCGACTGACATTTCTGCTTGTTTCGCAAAGTGCCTCCTGCTACCGGAAGTGAATCGCGAAGTAGGCCGCCTGCCCACGGGCTGGCGAAAGGCCGATCAGATCCGATCACAGCGACCGCTGATCTGATGGTTTGCACTCGACAACTTTCACCACTCTCTCGCTCCGGGGCTGAACCAGAGGTGGCTGCAACCCTCACCTTATGTAAAATTGTCTAGTGCGATACGACTCTCCGATTATACGAGCTACGAGCCCTTTGTTGGGCGGAATTACAGTCTTAAATAAAGAAAATACAAAAGTATGAATTAAAACTCTATCACACTGTCACTAATGCTACAAACAAATTATTAAAATATACATTAGTAAACAAACTTAAGTAGCCGATTTTCTAAGTATGTTAACGAAAATAATAAGAGCTATGAGCTCGAAGAAACGTTGTATGATATTTAACAGAGACTAAAATTATGAATTGCATTATTTCTCTTCTACTGTATATGCTTCAGAAATTCACTAATAGTAAACATATGTCTAATCCAAGAAGAAGACAAAGTTACAGCAAGCGTTGTTCAATAAAAATCTGACTTGTTGTTTTTCATTTGGAAATCAAATAAATAAGAAGGAAGTTAACAATACTTGCGACATTCATTACTCTCTCACATAATTTTATGCTTCTTTTCTTAGGTTCCTATCATTTATCGTAAAGCAGATTATAATACGTCCAACTAAGGTAAGTGGTAGTGTGAATACGTACATTTACATGTGTATAAGTGTTCAAGGAGAAAAAATCAGTACACAACGATTTTCTAGTGACATTGTCATGTTAGTAGAACAGACTGAAGATCTTGAGAAGTTATTGAATGGCATGAACAAAATGACGAAGAAAGATTTTGGACTAAATATAATGAAATGTAGCGGAAATGATAGCAAAAATAGTATATTAAGTATACCAAATAAGAATGGTTGCAATAGGAGAAGCCAATGAGTTACTTAGGAAGTAAAATTATAACTGATGACCGAAGCAGGAATGATGTTAAAAGAGGAAATGATGTTAAAAGCGGAAATGATGTTAGAAGCGGAAATGATGTTAAAAGCAGAAGAACACCAGAAAAAAAAAATCGTTTTAGAAAAATCTTTTAGATTCAGATATTGATCTAGGACTAAGAAAGAAATTTTTAAAACTCTATGTGTGGAGCAAAGCCCTTTATGGTAACGGAAGATGGAATTTAGGAATACCAGAAAGAAGGAAATTTGAAGCATTTTAAATGTGGCACTATAGAATGATACTGAAAACTAAGTGGACATATAAAGTACGAAATGAACATGTTTTTGAAATGATGGGTGATAAAAGATTCTTGTGGAAGACTCTTACAGAAAGAAGATACAGGATGGTGGGTCACATTTTAAGACAAGCAGGTTTGACTATTTTGTTAGTGGAGGAAACAGTGGAAGATAAGAACTGTAGAGGAAGACAGAGATTAGAATATATGAAGCAGATAAATGAGGACGTTGAGACGAAAGGTTAGCGAAAGAAAGAAAGCGATGGAGGATTATATCGAAAGGTTGATGACAAAAACATACTTTTCTTCCGTGGTTGAGCTTAACTAGAAAATTCATTGATTCATAAGAAAAAATTTTCAATTTTTAACTTTTGAATGGTAGTGTAACAATAAAGAAATCACGTTAGCACCAATAACAGAACATTATTGATCCCGCTACAACAAAATCCTCCTTATAATATATTCATCATAATGCCGACTCTGAAGTCCTCAATACTGTATTTACCGAGCGTGGTGGGTTAACGGTTAACGTTCTGGCCTCGCATTCGAGAGGATGCGGGTTCGAATCCCCGTCCGGGCATCCAGATTTGGGTTTTCCATGGTTTCTCTAAACCACTTCAGGCGAATGCCGGGATGCTTCCTTCAAAAAGGCCATGGCCGAATTCCTTCCCGTTCCTTGTCCCCAATCCCATCCCGCCTCTAATGACCTTAGCCGTCGACGAGGCGTAAAGCCATAAGTAAAAAAAAAAAAAACAAAAAAAACTGTATTTGCGTTTAGCGGATAGAAACTATTGATGGGTACTAGTATTAAGGTCATATTAGGCGGCAAGGCAGTTAAATTTTCAGTTTGATCTCATTGCCACCATGCTGAGAATTAAATTTATTTTGAAATATGTGAATGTTACTCATAGGAATTATAATTTCTTGTCAAAGTAATTAATTCTGTGTAAGCTCATTCCGCGTTTAATTATACTTTTCAGGATAGAAAACGAACTATTGACTGAAAGCCGCAATCAGATAATGACCCTGCAAGAGAGTGTGAGTTGGCGGCATCCCGACTACTTGGTGCGCGGTGCACTGACACCACGGGATGACCTCTCAGGATGGAAATCGGAGGCGAGACACTCGTATTTCCATTAGCTTCTCTCTACCGACGGTGCCATTAAATTTGCATCTGGCTGGCCGAGACCAGTTCCCTGCAGGTGTGCGTCTACCCGAGGATTACAAACTACAGGCACATAGATGTGCAGACTTGCCTGCTGGGAACAGCGAAGATGACGTTAGACTTGTTATATTTTCCTGGTAGCTTACTGATAATAAAGTGAAGAGAATAAAAACGAGTCACATATTTTGAGTCGCACTAAATGGTTTAACAACAAGAAGTTATGTCCACGCACTTAATCTGCTTCAAGCTTGGATGAGAATGCTGCAAAATTCGGTTTCAATTTAGCAATTTACCTGTTTCTATACATGAAAGTTACTCTTGTTTTCCATTTCTGTTGTAAACTATTTGCTTGAGTTTATAGAAATCGCAATTTTTGTGGTTTGACTCTGGTTACTGGAGAACCAATTTTGATTTTAGATGACTATAAGACAATAATGTCAAAGCGTTCCTTAATGTGATTTTCCCTGAGTGTTGCCTAGAACTTCCAAAACAGTAAATATTCCTTATTCCCACTCTTAATAGCAAGAAACATCAAGAAAACGCAGAGCTTTTTTTTATGACTTTACGCCTCGTTGAGGTCGATTTCATTAGAGGAGGGAAGGATGGGGACAAGAACAAAAGGAAATCGGCCATGGGCTTTTGAAGGAAGAATCCCGGCATTGGCCTGGAGTGATTTGGGAAAAACCATGAAAAACCCAAATCTGGATGCCCGGTCGGCGAGTTTAACCTGCGTCCTCCCGAATGCGTGCCCAGAGCGTTATCACTCACCCATCACGCTCAGTGTGTCCCCGAGTAGTAGAAGCACAAGTCAATTATACAATGACAAGTACAATAAAAGTGAGGAATTTTCGAGAGGTATCAAGATTTGATTGACAGGACTGCCTATGACAGGTATCCCAATCAAATTACCTTTTTTAACGGCGTGAGGGGAGGAAAAATATTATCTGTAATGGCTTACTTTGAATCCAAATACGCTTAATTTGTGTCATTTAAGCTTTCTAAAATGTCACCCTCTATCTGACAAAGAGATGGTTCAAGCGGAATTCAAGTTAAAACGCTGACAGAAAATCGTAAGTCAAAAAGTATTGAAAAATGTGTTACAGAATAACAGCGCATATATCAGTTCTTAACAGCAATGGAATGGATATCCCCTTCTTCAAACCATGGCGAGTATTGCGTTGTTTTGCTGGAGAAATATTTACTGCTAAATCATTAGGCTCATCGTTATATATTTTCGAAATGCTTGATGATGGGGGCTGAGGCAATAAGGTTTGAAACTGATTTATCATAAGGTATTAGCCTTCTCTGCAGGTCACGAGACTTTGATATTGTAATCCTTGGTGCATTCTTGCTGATAAGAATATAGTTGCGGACTATTCTTCTGTTATTAGTATTCACGGATAGTTGAAAACAAAGTATTACAGTGAATCTGTGACTTCAATTTCATGTTTGCTGTGAATCGGAAGAAAATCGCCATTTGGTTGATTGACTATTCTTTTGAGAAACTTCGAAATAATTTGCTTGAAAAGAAATCTAGGCTCATCACCCCAAGGACTTTCTCCTTAATGGCAGAATGCATATTATCGAGAATTAATATAATCTCCAGTGAAACCTAGGGTACGGTAAATCAGCTATTTAGATTTATCGCGAAGTTACAAATATTAGCTGCGATCCGATTAGCTCAGAGATAACATTGTAATTCAGTCAGCTCACTTCCGATTCGCGACTTAGAGCTGAGGCGATTGCAGTCGATGTCTGAGTCGTCCCAGCAAGGACATTCTTATTTTTCACTTTAAATACAACTCAAGTTTTATGCAAACTTTAAAACTGTGGATGTAGTATTTGGATTCTTTGTTTGTACCTTTCAGACGTCGATGGCAGAAGTCTTCTGAAGTGAAGAAAGAGAGTGGATTATATAAAACCACCAGCTGAACCCGCGACATTGACCATGCGGAATTTCAGATATGTGCTGTTAATTCACAGATAATGTATCAAAGAAGTTTTGTCCGTTCATGTAAGGTGTTTCCGATGCTTGCTACATGCTTCATTTAAGCAAAAAATACAAAAAACACATGTATAATCTTATATCTTTAAACGAGCAATTCTTGTATGTAAATATATATATAATATGATGTCTTCACGGGTTTTCCGCCGTATGGTGTTGAAGAAAAACAACAACGAGCTTTCGGCGGCTGGCTCTGCCACAATCTTCAGGTCTGATGTTATGCAGGGAGCACCAGAGCAGAATGTACGGATCTCCATCTTAAGCCGATTACGTAATAATTAACACAACTCCAGTATGGTAAAGAAACTGATACGATGCGTTAATCACGTTTAATTTCACAGCTTTACAACTTCACATCAAAATGAAATATACCCTATTTTACTTATCGATTGCTAACAAAACTCTTGTGTAATTGAAATGATGAAACATATATTTATTCAACAATGATTTATTATAATGTTAATTGATGAGCAATGTTTTTTTTCCATGTTGTACATAAACAAATAGATCGTAGGGGGCCTATGGTTTTATTTTAAGGTGCGTACAACATTTAACAAAACTTATAAAATAAATACCGGAATTCAAAAAACAAAACAGAATAAAAACAGTAGTGTTACAAACTTTTGTGAGCAATGCCTCTCAAATAAAGAGTTATCCGTGGAATCAGGGTCACCATAACGTAATTGTAAATATAGGCGCCACCGATTGGAACCTTTCGCGCCACATCAGTAAGCTTTCGTGCGAATGTGGCCTGTACTGGACCAGTGGTTTGTCCGTGATGATGCGATTTATGTACGCCTAGGATTGTTTTATAAAACCGTAATTGGGATAGATAATATGTCCGTTTTTATTCTAACGACTGGAATGCAACTAAATTTTGCACGGTTTGAACAGTGTCTTAAATGCCACCCACACTCTGATGGTGTAGTTGTTATCAGTTGGGGTTAGCATTTACCGACCTTGAACAGCCGCGCTGTTCGCTTACACAGCTGGCGACATCTTATGGCAGGCGGCACTCTAGAATGATAACAGCAGCGGTCGTCATTACAGCTTATCACAGTCAAATAAGCTGGTCCACAATTCTTCAGATATCTGGCTATTTGCTGAAAAATAAATTACGTACGTCCTTTATTATACTAAGCACTAAGCCTCTTAGTATTATCTCTTAAAATGATAACGCACCTGTCTATTGGTATAATACTATTCGAAACATTATTCGTGTAAACATGTCTGTGAAGAGAAAGGCCATATCGACTCGGAAAAGGATGGTATATACACTGACCGTTTACCAAGTGTTTAAACTTCAGATTCACCTGAAGAAAATACTGTACAAGATCTAATTATACAATAAACAATACCTATGTTGAAATGAGAAAGACGTTCAAATATGGGAACGAGTCCCCACTTGATTTATGAATTCTTGAGATCACAACAACGTACGAAACAATCTTTGCGACGCTTGATTAGCTTCGAGATTTCTGAAGGAGAGATTCAGTACGTTTGCTGTTATTCCACTTTATGTTCCAGCCTTGAATATGTGTGCCCTTTTTACCCTTCTACCAATGTGGTCACATTGTAACCGCTTTGTCAGACTTATGGTCGGGAAAAGAAATATCATGAATCTCCCGTCGCTAAGTCCTTTCTGCAACTTAGCCATCTTGATTATAGTTGTATCGTTTTGATTCCCAGTTTTGGTAGTATAATAATATTATTAACTTTGTACTTCTCGGTGTTATTGAAAAGTTCTTTATTCGTGGATAGTGGACTTTTAATGATTAACAAGTAATCCATGTTATGTTTCTGTACTGATAATTGTCATATTTTAAGGGAACAAAAAGTATATATATTTCGATCTTGTTATTAAATTGTACCAACTTTATATCTGCCGAGAAAATATAACAAATTAAGAGGGGTTATGAAATAAGTTATCTTTTAACATTAGACTTTTAGTTCTTCCTCTGTTTTCTTCCTTCACCAGGCTTTTTTTTTTTTTTTTGGAAATTGGGGAGTGAACATAATTTGGAGATTAGACAGCGGCATAAAACATTCTGTAAAATGGAAACAGAAGCATATTCTACGCATTAAACAAAGGACCGTCACCTCGAATACTATTCCACATCTACACTGCAGATTTGCCACCCACCACTGCTAGGAAGTTTATATAGGCTCATGACATACTCATGACAGCAGTAACGCTCAGGCCTCACATTCGGGAGGACGCGGGTTCGAATTCCCGTCTGGGCATCCACATTTGGGTTTTCCATGGTTTCCCAAAATCACTACAGGCGAATGCGGGGATGCTTCTTTCAAAAAGGCCATGGCCGAATTCCTTTCAGCTCCTTGTCCTCAGTGTTTTCCAGCCTCTAATGACCTCGACGTCGACGACGCGTAAACCATAAGCAAAAAGAGGCAAGACAACATAATTAAGGGACTTTAAGGCATTTGTAAGTATTCTGACAAATGACCTACAAAAACTGTTTGAATACGTCAACATCCGACGCTGGAAATCGATTATAATTAAGACGGCTGTCAGCTTTTTTCATCTGAACAGCATATAAACCTGCTGTAGACCTGAAATAAAATTCATAATGTAGTTACTAAAGTACCGTCCTCATCCAAAACATTTAAGTCTGATTCTGTGCCGGTCGCTGACATACAATGAATAAGTCGACGAAACAGTTACGATAGTTAAAACCTAAAATAACATCCTTCACACATTCTGAAGGAATGGGTTGGGGAGCATTCGAAACAGCTCATCATGCAACCCAGTATGGTTAGTTAACAGTCACACTTAAGAGATCGAGACACAACAAGAACCATGTCTGGAACTGCCTCTCCCATATCTTCGAACACAAGCGGTTTTAAAACTGGAAAATAGCAGGAACATTTAAGAAAACCACAAATGCCAGTATATCAGGACTGCTCGCATCAAAATCAAAACAGATCTAAATAAAGAAATCCAACGTGGAAGTTTGATGAAATGTAGCGTAGAGCGCAGAGTGAATCAAACGAAAACTTGACAGACCTGTTGTAAACCAAGACAACCTCCTGGATTCAACACATCCTGGAAAATCTGGACGTCACTGAACCGGCTGAGAAGAGGCCATGGAAGATGTAAACACTGGCTGCACAGGTGGGGAATAACACCAATCTCGTGACTCTAAAGTTCTACTACACGCCCTCTTAGAACTATCCAGCAGCTTCGAGAAACACTGCAGAGGCAACTGAATGGCTGCAAACTCTGAATAAGAACCTGTAATATCATTTCAAACGAATTATTTGTGTTACACATCCATATACATAATTAAGCTTGTGATCCAATGTATAATTACTGTCTTTATATCATTTTTGTGCTTGTATCCGTCATACGAAATAAATAAACTTGTCTGCTGTTAACCATTTCAGTAAGACGCAGTGCCGCACTGTGATAACAGACAGCTCAGAATACTTTACTGACACCTTGGTTCTGGGACTGAGGCGAGTACTCAGTCATATCCACGTAAGGCGCACGACTGGCCATCTTGTGAATGGTTTCCATCAACTTTGTTGGCCTGTGAAATCTAAATAGTAGCCAAAAATAAGTGTGTTGTGTTTTTGCGTAGTTGTTTATTATTTTCTGAGGTGGCACAAATCATTTTCTTTATTGCGCTCAGGACATTTTCTTTCAGTTTGTAAAATTATTTCACATTCTGGAATACCTATTACAATCTTTCAAACAAATACAGATACTGTTTTAAAAATTTGTGAGCAAAAACGGTAGTGTTAGGTAATTTCCTTAGCCCGCATAAATGAAAAATATTCAATTCGCCGTTAAGCTATTACATTTATATGTTTATAAGTTTTTAAAGCTTTTAGATATAAATACATTGTTTGATTTATATCATATTTTAGTTTATAGTTGTGAAACAAAGAAAGATTAATACTGAAATGATTTTTTGAAATCTGCGTTTCATTACATACCGCTTCCGGTAAGCTTACATTATTTCTTTAAAAGGAGGAAATCGGGAATAGTTATGCATTTACTGAAATCATGTTTATAACAATAAAGATTAACAATAGCTACTGGCTGATAAGGCAGTGTACTATAAAACTGTAGAAATGTTTCTATTCTGGCAATGTTTTGTTATGAACGCAGTAGGCTTTCCATATTAAAACTAATTAGTTCCTCCTGTCGCTCTTCATATCTTAATAATTTTCCACTTAAAACTCAACTGAGTATGTGATGTTTTTGTGTAATGATTCAGAAAGCATTGTTCTGTTCTTAGGAACGCCGTAAAATAAATCGCAGTTTGTAGTAATGACTTGAAAGGGCACACTGAGGATTCCTTTAGATTTCGCAATAGGAGAAAAGCAGACTAAAAGATAATTTAAGTGAATAAAAGAGACCACTTTACTGCGTCAAAGCTGTATAAGGCGTCTATGACTCGAAAAGAATTGACTATGTCAGTGTTGAACTGAAGGGACGCGGTTGGTGATAGGAACGGTGCCAAAATAGGCGAACAAGCCAAAACCGCAGATACTCGGTTATTCAGTTTGCACGCTTTTGTTACTCCTAATTTGATTCGAATTTCCTAGAGTTTTCTTTCACAGCTATTAATCTTAAAGTTTGTCGAGTTTTGCTACGTTTAATTCTTGTATAATGTCAACATGCTTTGAATACGATTGTAAACCTAATGAAATACATTACATTGCTTTTTGTAATGTATCCGAGGTGAACAACGGCAGCAGTGATTTTTTTTTTAATGAACATTTAATATTTCTGTTTATGGATAGGCTTGGTAGTAACAAAATAATAAATTAGATGCTTTCGTGTCCGTATAGTTAAATTTCTTTTTGCTTCTCGGCGCACTTTTTGTGGAGGCTGTGGAGTGAGGCGAGGTTAGTTTTGTTTATAGATGAAAGGAAAGCCGCGCCCACTCACTAGCAGCTAACAACGCCGTCTGAGGAGACTCAAACTTTCGCTGATGTGGCTAATTAGGTGCTGCACACGTGTACTGGCAAGTCTCGTCATGTTATACGGCTTTTAGAAACTTTGTATTATAGTCTTATAACTTATACTCGTTTGTAGGCTTATATAGTTTGAGTACAGTACCTATTTTATATGAATAATTTTATTCATTTGTTTTTAATTAAATTCAAATTAAATTTCTACTATTTTATCTGGTGACCACCTATGTCATCTTCGCGGGCCAGTTTGAGAAACGTTGCAAGTTTAGGCTAATCGTAATTTGTGGGATTGGCTGAATCATCAATGTTGAAAGTATTAGCAACGTGTCAGTTGCAGAGGTAACAATTTGCAATATATTCGTAATTGTAGCTCCGTCTCATTTATAGCGATAATGTGCAAACAAACCATTTTCACAATGTTTCACGTTTAATGAATTGTAAAATTATTATCTACATGTGTATTAAGCGGAGCTGTTCATAGGCTGATATCAGCTATTACACAATGCACAATCTGTTAACTTTAAAAATTCAGGCGCTGTAGCGAAATAATCAGATTTCTCTGTCGCTATACACTCCCACATACAATAAACAAGCATCATTAAATCTGAAATTACAAAGTCATTAGTCTTTATCAATACAATATAATAAGTTATTTTAACTGTTAACTTTGAACAAGAATACAGATTTGGGAAATGAGTCACCAATCCAACATCTGTGGCGTTAAATGTAATCTAAATAGCTAATAACACAACTCAGAAATTTAGGTATACCGGAACCGAAAAGTTTCTGCTCATCTTGATTTTTGCTAACAAGCACACTTGACTGTAGTTGCTAATGATGAAGTAATTCATAAATTATTCATAATCTACAAATAATTACAAAAGTTAGAAAAATAATTTCCGTTGGTTAGTAATTAAATTTTGAGAAGTAATTTAAATGTGCAGATTTTAATCTCGTTACAAGTTATAACGAAAACTACGGGCATTAGAAATGTAAAACAGGGTGCGAGTTAGCAACATATATTAATTTATCACAAAGAAATCTTTCATTTCGTCTAGTGTATAATAACTGGCACACCAACTGAAAAACTATATGCTTTGGCAGGAATTGCTCCCCCTTATATAAGACGGAATGTAGCTGTAAAGTTAGAAAGAAATAAGGTTACTCAGAACGCTGCTCATCCATCAACTCCACGGACAAAGACTGAAATCTAGAGTTTCTTGAGGACGAAGGCAGCATTAGATGTACCGCCGAAATTACCCGGCTCAATACGTGGCGAGCAAGATTGACTCATGTAGATCAATGGTAACCGACTGCAAAGGCTTCCCTCGGATGGCAACCTTGCCAGGAAGAGAGCTAAAGGGCTGAGAAATGGTATGGACAGGGTAGTAATTTAGCAAGATGGCCTTACCTCGAAGACCCAAATACTGCGTGTCGGGCAGAACAGACTATCCACCGTCTACACAACAGTGCCCATCAACCTGCACTCTACAAGACCACCTCAATGCCAGCGACAACGCTGCACAAGTTGCCCACTATTGGTCTTCTATAATATGAATTGATTGATGTTGATTGCTATCCTTTTTTTATATCGTTCTGTTCTTGCTAATACTACTGTTTGTGTTTCTAACTATTGTAACAGCAATGTTTTTGACACGAAATAAATATTACGTACGCCTCGTAACTAGAACATCTTTAATAATGGGAATTTTCTCAATTAATTTTTTTTTCAATCGGAAACGGACGTGAGTTTTAGTACATTAATTTCCTCTGCTTTTAATTTATACTAAAGTCTTCAATCCCGTGAATGAGTGCGTCCGCTCCCTCAAAAATTGCTGCTGGCTAACGATCATATAACAAACATCCGTTAATGTTCCTTTTTTTATAATAAAGTTGCTATTGGAATTGTAATCAGTTTTTAAAAACATGGTACAGGGCCACGTGGTTTGAGACTGCAGATGGTGTCCCGCGGTGGTATAATGCGCTGGTTACTTGTTACTCTGTTTTCCGGTCAACGCATTTACTTACTTACGAATCTAAACGATATAAATTTCTAACGGAATATGAGTAATTACACTAAAACGTCGGATCAAACAGAACGTGACATTTTTCAAATCCAATTTAGCGAATTCTATGTTTAATATTACATACAATACTCAAAATGTCCGTCAGAGATATGTTCGGTTACTACCGACCGAAATCAGGGATGTAATAGAATGAAGAAAGTAATTCCACTCAGAGGAGTTCTTGTGCTCGTGAATTTCGTATAACCAGTTCCAAGAGAGCTGTGTAAATGTGGCCTAAGTCCCATTTCCTGCCCTAATTAAAGATCTAGGGTCAACCACGACCAGGTTGCTTGACCGAAAGGGGATTATGGGCAAGCAAGACTCATACCATGATTGGCGTAGAGTGATTTCTGGAAAAAAGTGGAATAGTGAAATTTGGAAGGTTGGATAGGGATCCAAGCATTATCCTCCAGAATGCCAGGACTGAACGCGGCCGCTCAGGAAACAGATTCGGTAATGAAGAAGTGAATACTCCTTTATGACAACATCCTTAACCCACGGAAAGTAGTGCGCTTGATGTTCGGCAAGACTAAGCAGAACTCAGGAGTCGAGGAGAGTGAACCGTACTTGTGGGTGGAGATATGAGCAGCTGATTGAGTTTCGTGCTCCGCTACAGCCGGCAGTCACGTTCGCGCTGAAGCGGGGTCACTGGCAGTAAAAACCAAATACAAATACGTGCTCGCGGAGAGCGCAAATACAAAGAAACACACGTTTCGCTCAGGCAAATCGGCGTTCTGTGTTTAACAAGAAACTACAAGTAGTCTGGCACCGAACGTGACTTCGCTGACATACAAACACGTACCCACCTCCCACCTTTAAATAGAAGAGCTGCAGGTATTTATGTCAGATTGTTATAACGCTTGTACAGAAATTTACGTGTACGCACACTGTCAGTGCGATGTTAACATATATTACGTAGTTTTCAAGTAGCCGCCAGATGGCTGCGCACGTTCCCCCACACTGAATCCCGCCTGCCGACCACTGACTGCCCGCTATTACCTAGCCGGATGCTGGGGTGGTCCCGCATCTCCGCCTAAGAAGCTATCAGCTACACATTTCACAACACAGCAACACTTATCATATAGATAAACGTTTCGTACGGAATGGCACCTCAAACATTCCACCCTGGTCTAACGATGGTGAGGCCTCTGCCATCCCCTCCCCTCCCACCGCTTGATTCACACCATCTACACTTGTCTACGTAGTCTACAGTGGCTGTAATGAGAAACAAACAGTTGCTTTAAGTACAGAAATGTCGTTTTACTTTTTAGTTTGTTCTAAACAGCATGTTTTGAGGAACGCAGCAGTTGATGTAAAAATTATATGATATTTTTGAAGATTCGTTCTTATTCTCAGTTTCAAACCCTCAGACAATTAAGGATTTGCTATTTATTTGCGCTGCAAGTATATATTTGATCCTGAATCTTATTGTTTTAATCCTGGTTTATTCTGACTCATTTACTGTGCAATCTGCCGCACAATTCAGTTTGCGATAACTTCTGATTATTTTTACGATAACTTCTGATTATTTTACGATATAAATCGTGATGAATACTGGCTTGAGTGAGAAAGTTTCAACGATAGTATCTAATTCATCAGCAGACCTAGACAGTTAGATGTTCAAAAGGAATTGTTTAGTTAGACGAATCTGTGAGTGGGAGCAGTGAAATCCGTGAGTGATTGTAGGAACACTGCTTCATTGCGGTCGCAACAGACAGATGTCGAAAGACTCAGCCCGCATGGGAAATGGGAACGAGTGAAATGCGATAAAAGTGCCGAAAATAACGCCAGACTCTCCTATTGCAATTTGTGCAAAACTAACGCCCGATTTCAGACATCAGGCTGTGGGGGAAAAAAAATAATGATAAAAAGAATTCCTGGGTAAGCCGGCGGGGGGATTGGATAAATTACCAACAGAGATGACGAATAATTTATCAAAAACGATGGAAGAATTTAAAATTAACATTCGAAGAGGGCAAAAGTAGGCGGTAACAAAAAAGGGTAAAGATATGTGTGTTAGGAAATTGCCACCGGTGTACTCTCTCCCATGCAAAAAAATTAAATATATTTCTGGGCCGTGGCTGTTACTTTTTGCTGCGAATCAGATTCGATAGCGGCCTCTTAACTAGTTCGATGTTTTTGAATTTCAACCTCCACACTGAAGCGTGTAGAACATTGTAAACAGTGACAATTAAATAGCATATTTTTAATGCTTTAAAACTCTATAACGCTGGAGCTGTATTGAGGGCAAGAACAAAAACGCATTAGTCTGCATTGATTTCGGGAAACTATAAAAACCGAGATCTGGATGACCAGATCAGTGGACGAACCGCGTTCTCTCGAATGTGAGCAGCGGACGTTAAGCGGTCACCCGCAGGCTCGGTGCGTACTCCCGTATGTTACAAGCGGCGTGCGAATTTTTGCTGCAAGAGGAAGATGCAAACTAGAGAAAGGCGTAACAAAACATATGCAACATTAGCTAAGCAAGGAAGACTGTGTAAGATTGTAAATAAAATGTGTTTGCTTGTTCAACTCCGATCTCGGTGGGAGAGGAAATGGTCGAACCTGAAATTCGGGAGGACGCGAGTTAGAACCCGGGTACGGCTATCCAGATTTCGTTTTTCCATGTTTTCCCGAAATCACTCCAGGTGAACGTTGAGATGGTTACATCAATAGGTAACGGCCAAATTCCTTCCCGTTTCTTGTCTCAATCCTCTTTCGCCTGTAATGATCTCGAATTCGACGAGGCGTAGTGAAAAAAAAAGTAATTATGATCTTTAGGAGATTGATCCAAAATTTCAAGGTTTTACAGGAGAAGAGGAAATGTAGCAACTTATGGACAAAAGAAAGGAGGAAGCGGCAAAGTGAGAGGATGAAGAACTATTGGAACTCAAGAAAAGAAGCATCGAAATGAATGCACGGGATTACTTTTCGTGGTCCTTAGATGGCCGTTATAGAAGAGAAGAAGGAATGCTCTCGAGTTCATTGCCGAGTTAAGAAAGTGTCATCTCACGATATTTCAGCGATCACATTCACTGTCGCTATCTTCTGGTGGCTAGTTACTAGAGAGTATTTCATAAATTCTCAACGGCGAGAGGAACTTTGTACTTATGAATAATTATTATCGTTACAAACGAATCAAGTCTAGTAACAATTCTGAACACTATTTGTATTTGATGCATGCATTTGGAAATAAGAGGACAGAACTTATATCAGACGGAACCATTTCTGAGAACAGACTGCAATTATGGATGCACTGAAACGTATTTACGGCTACAGCGTGCAACAATGTGGTTATTAAGTTGCTATACATTTTAATGGCCTCCAGTAATTACCTTAACGAGCGGAATGGCTGCGGCTCGCGAAAACGGGGCCTGCAGCGGCCAGGTGTGCTGTTAATTAACATAGCTCAACCTCAGCTTCGGTTTATACCTTACAGAAGACCAGTGGACATTTAACAACGTAACATTTACTTTCTCGACTGTCAAACTACCTGAATTAAAAAGTGCCTGAGCCGAGGCCTCTACGATTACTGCTAATAGTTGGAAAATATTAAACAGCATTAAGCGTTTTAATTAAAAACAAGTCTAAAGTTGAACAAAACTAGTAAATAAAAAATAAACACCAAGTGACATGGTACTATTTTCTAAACATCTGACTTTCATTGATGGAAACATTATTATATGACGTAAACTTTGGAATGAACGAAATCAAGGACAGATGCTAAGAGCACTGCACCGCAGCTGTGTTAGGAAGTGGTTCCTGCGTGACAGCTCTTGTCCTTGATGGATTCTGTCATGATGCAGTTTTTTTTTATTAATTTTAAATATGGCCTTCGGTCATTGCGACCATTTAGCCAGCTCGAATTAGTTTTTGTACCAACTGTTGTATCAGGTATTAATCATGATATTGTGGACACTACAGTAAGGACAGTACAAGATGAACACAACACTTAATTAAAAACCACCCATGCCCACGGCCGGACTCGAACCGGCGACCCTCACAATGCGAGGCCAGCGTGCTAGCCACTACACTGCCAGGACCGGCACCAAGATGCAGTTTGCCTCCCAAACACATCGCACGGCGCGTATTCTGCTCTTTCAAGATCACTGTCCTACACTATCTAAGATGGACAGCTTTTTTCGCCCGAGTATCGCCATAGTAAAAGCATGCTTTACCAGTGCGGCATCATTCACAAGCAACGGGTGAAATACTTTTATGTTTAAAAAGAAATAATAGTAAAATGCAACCTGGTTCTTAGTACATATAGAGAATCAGTTCATCAGTAATATGATTTCCCTGTATCTTTATTACCTCATTATATATAATTTACTTATTTTTTTCACATCTACTAAGGTACAGAGCAGATAGACAACATTAACGAGAACTGCCCGTTTCTGAGATACTCTGCAACCAATAGCGTCCATCGTGTGTTTCGACTGTAAATTTTTTAAGAGGACGTTATAAAACTCCAATATTTCTCCCAATGTATCATCTTTCACTCAAATGGTTCCTTTCCAGTATTTTCGCAAAATTTCAACCATTCCCGTGTTTTGTACACATGTTTAGCTTGCACTGAATCCAGAATCTCTCGAAAAGCATAAATGTCAACAGTTTCAGAAATGGAGGGAGGTCGATGATGATGAATCCGCAGCACCCTTGTAACATTATTGTTGTTCTGTTTTCATGTAAAGTCTGATTAATAAAAATGACAGAAGAGCCGATTTATAATGGGCGACAGTGTTGAACGATTTAGGTTTCAAAATTTTCGACGGCTTTATCATTAGAGTGAGAAAGGAGTAGGAGCAATTAATGGAAAGGAATTCGGCCATGGAGTTTTTGAACAAACCATCCCGGTATTTGCCGGGAGTGATTTGATGAAATCATGGAAAACCCAACTCTGGATAGCCGGACGAAGATTCGAACCCATGTTCTGAATACGAAGGCAACGTTTCCACTCACCCACAACAATCGGTCGCAATATTCTCGAATAATGAAGGCTAAAGGCAGAGTTAATCACGATGGTGATACAGTCAGGTTACAAAAACACTGTAACAGACTACCTGCTAAATAAAAAGAAATTGTACGTCAAAACGATTTCGTTGACTGATAGACTAATAGCAAAAAGGAACTACCGTAGCTTAATTTTCTGTTCTAGTCTAATCTTAAATGACGGTTCCTCTGTGGAGGCCTGAGTTGACGGGTGGGGCGCATTGTTCGGCCCTGAGCTCTCTACAGCGAGCATTTTGCCACGCGCGCAGTGCCGTTTGATATGCCGGCATTGTGCGCGAAACTGGCTCTGTTCCCGGGGCGCGAGAAAGCAGTCTGGCCGAGGGACTGGCTTTCTCCAATTACTGCCAGCTCTACCCGCATCCAGCCGCAGCGCAGCGCCGCACCGCCCAATTAGCCATTGATCGGGCAAGTACCTAAACGGCTTCCAGTTCGCTACGAGTGTAGCCTAACAAAACTGCCCGTCCGCCCGCTCCTACTCTGTTGTAGTTGAGAGAGGTTGCTGCGAGACAAACGGCCGGTGTGGCTCAGTGGGCTGAGGCGCCACTCACTGGATCGGGGAGGTACAACGGACCGGGCACGAGCCCAGGCGTACCGGCCGTCCTGAATGCAGTTTCTAGGCTGAGGAAAACTGCCAGGACAGTCTCCAATCTCCACCTCATAAACTACACATTTCACAAACAAAAATACGCTTATCACATGCTGAACATAGTTACATGGTTCACAAACAGATGGCAGTTAGTTCTCAGTGCAACCTGGCAGTTGGCGTCACCAAGAGCATGCGGCCGTAAAACCATAGCTCCAAATTTGACCATGCCAACGATAAGTAAAATTCATCGAAGGAAGTCGACCACAAAATATTTGGAAAAGGTGGTGAAGAAGAAGAAGAAGAAGAAGAAGAAGAAAGGAAGAGGTTACTATGTGACAGAAACTCTTCATTTACAGGAGACGTGAAAGTTTACGCTCTACCATATAGCCTTACAGACATTCTACAAGATCTAAATCTTTCTCCTTAACTATTAAGCTTTTTGCATCATAATCATTAATGTTTATTTTATTTTCAATTTAAATTTGACCCAACATCTAGAGCCAAAACTGGGCCGCCAAGTTGCCTTCACTAAAGACAATATTACAGAGAAGTAATGATGGTAATAGTAACTAGGCCTATGTAAATAAATCACCATGAATCGAGTAGCAACTAAATCAGGAAACAAGTTACAGTTTGAACATCTAAATCTAATATATCAATGCTACATACACACACACATATATATACATATTAGAAAAAATTACGCTCCTAAGAAAGGAAAACTTCCATTTTATCGCATCCATTAAATTAAGACAAGTTATATGACGATCGATCGAATTTGTTACTTTACAGTTAGTAACATAAACAAAGAAACACACACACACACACACATATATATATATATATAAACTTCATGGTGGTGTAGCATTCATGTCCATATTAGAACAGAAGAATGACAGCTCAGAAATATCTTGAATAGTAAACATTGTGTTTGTCTACAATCTGGACCAATCACGTCACATCTGGACTCATGTTGCCGTGTAGAGTTTCACGTATAATCTCAGTCAGTGTGGAAGCAAAATACTAATGCCGCGTGGTACCTGCTATAAGAAGTTTTGCTTTTTGTCGTAATAAGACACAATCGTTAAGAGGCAAATAGGAGGTTAGCGTCTTACTGAGTCTTAAAATTAGTGTTGATGCTCTACTCAGTGATAAGTAAAACAGTCACCTGGGTGGGCAGCGACCAGTGGTCTAATGTGGACAGCAATTTCAATTTATTCAGATTTGCTGATGGTGTCAACAATCTGAAAATAGTTAACACACAAGTTAGTGTAACAATGAAGGTACAAGTGTCGACCGGTCCAGAGGTGATGCGGAAGGTTAGCCCAGTAACTGACATACATTCAAGAACCTCAGATGTCTGCACGTGTAGAATGAAGCTGCAGTCAGAATAGGTCACTGGTTTCCTACTAACAGTGGGACTAATTAGTAATCCCGCTAAGGACTCGTTCTTCAATCACTACACTACTTCGGTCTATTTTAATCTATTCCTTTTCTTACGCTTGCAACAGTTGACATTAGACAGACGTTGTTTCCAAATATAATTTATTATATACAGTTTTCATTATATCGATTTGCTGTTCAATTTTATTTATACAGAAAGTGACTTGCGGCAATTACATCGCAATGTCATCAAATGTTTTGTAACGTTTATACATTGAAGGCACTGATATTATTCAAATCTGCAACAGTTGATTAAGCAGCGTGTGGCCGGGGAGGAGTGTATCTCTGTAATGGTTATACCGTCGTAGTGCCTCCACACAAGTGGAGTATATTACGCCGTTACTTCAGTGTTTTAAGACCCAGTTCTGTACCTTGCACAATATGGTCAAGCTATACTACAGGTATAAAGACAATTTAGTGCTCTGTTTCTCAGAAACGACGTGGTTGGTGTTACTGTATGGCAATTGCGGAAGCAATTAAATATGCTTGAGTTGCCAGCAACGAAAGAAAATTTCCAGCTGTTTTGACGACTATCGTTCCTAAAGAAACCGAGTTGCACGATTTTGCCAATTTTTAGTGGTCTCCTTTTGTAATTCTTTATTGATGCTTATCGAGTGTGTCGGTTAACGGGGTACTGAGATGGCGAGTATGCATTCCAGTGCCGCAGCCGTGGATCAATCACTTGTCGAGGAGCCGGTTAGTCGGCACTTCATTGGCTACCGCTCAACACAGGCACACACCTACAACTACAAACATCTGTCGTCTTTCACTCAAAATTCCGTCGGTAAATCTTCAATAGAATTTATTGCTGATTAAAACATTTAACAACTGTTAGCTCTATCGTAAGCAATCACATTTTAAGAGCTTAAAATATAAGTGCGTAGCTCAGAAACACAAAGACAGAAACAGCTACCATATTCTCGGTGTACAGGTTGTTAAAAAAGTGTCAATTATTTTTGGGGGTGACAGTTTTAATCAAAATAAGACAAAAAGTCTAAGAAACATTGGCCCACAAACACATAGTTTCGGAGTTAATAGCGTGCGCAATGTGGAGTGTCTGCTCATCGTTAATTAGTGTGGTGTAAACCATTACGCTACGGTACTGTGGTAGTGTTCAGTCAGTTGTGAACGTTGTGTTCAGTATTTCGTGACAGTCGTAATTTAACTCTGGATACGTAACGTGTACCTAGGTCCGTGTTTACATGTTACTGTGTTGTTTGCGATTCAAAACGAACTGTTTTCTCCATTGCAGTCGCAGGGCCCACTTGGCAATCGACGTTTTCGAGATCTCACTCCGTTAGACTTTTGGCTATGGGAACGCATCTAAGAATTGGCTTATGCCGTTCCAACGAACGGTGTACAGACACTCCAGGATCGCGTCTTAGTTGCATGCCAGCACGTACAGGACCGAGCAGGACAGTTGCAAAGGGCTGAGGCATGCACTGCAATGGACGGGCGTCACGTTGAGCACCTGCTATGAACTCCGAACTATGTGTTTGCGGCACAATGTTTATTACACACTTTTGTCTTATTTTGAAATATACTATCACCTCCTAAAATATATTACCTATTTTTTAACACCCTGTATGTACTTTTATGAAGTTAAATTGTATGCACTTGGCCGTGCTGCGTTACAATTGTTACCTTGGTATCATTTCTTTCACACATCTAAGAAATTTTAGAATCTTAGTTACCACCAGAGCTAGAATACATCAGAAAACATGATAGGCGGATTATTAAAATCCCACTTACGTGTTTAAAATAGATTAATTTCGTTTCATTGGATTATTGCTACATCTATTACCGCACGTGGAAAGTGAGCGGTAATGATCTGATCTCGGGAGCAGATCAGTTCGAATCCACGTTTCGGTTTTCTATGGTTTCTCGAAATTACTGCAGGCGAATGCCGAAACGATTCCTTCAAAATGCCACTGCCGAATTCCTTCCAGTTCCTTACACCAGTCCTTTTTTGTCTCTATTGTCTTCGAAGTTGACGAGGCATAAACGCATAAAAAACTAAGCATATTACCGGAAATCATAGTTTTAATTATATTTTATTCAAATTGTCATATGAATTTTAAGTTTTTTCTGTAAGATTACAGAAAATTATTGGATCAAAAGAAAATTTCTTACCTGTAAAACTGTGGGTGAAATCTTAGCCAGTTAGTTTCGTCATTACAGATGATTTAAAAAAAAAAAAAACTACTTGAGCTAATATCAAAAATTAAAGGCCAATGATATATTGAAGCTGTTCAGTAGAAAAATCCTTATGCCACTGCATTTCGGAATAAGGACAAAATGCTATTAATAGACGACCTGCCGTGTTGTACTATCAGCAGCGCCGACCAGATTGTGATCCCGGGTCCGGTTTCCACGCAGGAGTCGAGGTCACTTCACTGGGTTTTTTGCCCAGCAAGGACGAATGTTAGTGCGCAGTGCGATTAGGCGTGGTACTTAAAATTTTGGTCCAGTGGGTACTCTCAATACAGTCTAGTCAGAAAAAAATGTGTCGTTTGATTACTGTTGTTTTGGAATTATAGACTATTTGGTCCTTCATGGGCACAGCTAAACGAGAAATAAAGTTAGCTCTTATCTGATTCCATATTAGTATTTCTGTTCAAAATTCTAAAGGTTTTTCTCCAAAATCCACATATTAGGTGACTGCAGCAATGTCAGCACGGTGTATGTCAGTTGTTAGTTTTAATGAACTACTATGTCAGCATTTGTTCACAAGGACAACAGTCACAGTGTTTTTGGAAGTCATTTCTACTGTTTAATGGACCATCACTTAAATATATATAGCTTTTATAAAATTTAATTGTGATAGAATGGCAATTATCTTTTCTTGATTTAGTTAATCTCCGGTTTTACCATACGTCTCAGCGCGGTTTTAGTGAAGGTCAAAGTTACTCTATAACTGTTACTACTCGTTGTGTCAGATATACCATTCCCTTCTTCTTGGACAGTTGTCTAGTTACTATTTTTGAGTGAGGTACAGAAAAGTGCCTGTGTGAACTAATCTATCAGTTTTTGGGGCCTTGAAGAATACGGTAACGATGCTGAGGGTCCGTAACCTTGGTAGGACACGCATTGGAAATGCACACACTTCTCCCGGCGATTTCGCCATATGTGTAAGCATTTCAGCGAGTCATCTTGTGGAATGAAGAATCGTTTGGCTGTCGTGTTCCTCAGAGACTGGGACTGCGGCGCTTCCAGGAGTCACGCAGAGAGACTGACGCACGGAGCGACATTATGTCAAGTCAACAAATCTGAATAAGAAGGGAATGTACACTGCCGGAGAGGCGTACCGTGCTTAACTTTCTTCAATGTAGAAAGTGCAGTGTTTATTCATTTGAACACTTTCTTTTTGACTGGGGCTTTACGGGTTATTGACGTCAGTGTAATGGGAGCCGGACTCCGGTCATGGCCTACTGAAGTATCATCCAGGCATTGCCTAGAGGGATTTCGGAGAACTATGTAAAACCGATATCATATGGCTGAACCTGGGAACTATCCCGCGTCCTCCAGTCCCGTACGTCGACCACACATCCACCTGACTAGGTAGAGTCAGTCAATGTGGTAATGTCTGACCTTGGCCTTGATACATAATTTCCTTTTCTGCTTAATCATTGAAAGAACAGTACTTTAACTGGAAATCGCAGTAAAGACGTCTAAGCCTCTTTAAACGGCAGACTTACTTGTTGTTCACTTAGTTATCTCGGTGTTAGCTGTTAAGGCTTGTTCCGACCAGATACCGCCCACACCGAAAGAACTCGTAGCGCAAACAGGTACCGTGTATTGTCTACGTTCACTGTAAGACACCGGTAGCACGAGCTTCACTAAGGCTGTCGTATTTTTGTGCTTTAAAAATTGCCGAAATATTCTTGACTAGTAGAACAACTTCCTTTATGTTGCTTCCACTTTCAATACATCGAGAACACTATCTGGATACTGACACACAAGTCGTCGAGTATATGAGTGGTCGATAAACTCGTCCCACCGAACTTAACGAACCTATTCCATCTGTTGAAAAGCAGCTCGCTCTGAATTCTATGGAAGTCCATTACTTTGATCAGTTATTTCGTAACTAGAATACTGGGCCTTAAATCTATATGTACGTCCTCTGTTCCTGACATCACTCATTTACCATGTCGACGGGAAATGTGTAATTACGAACTTACTGACATTGTGAGAGATAAATCGATCTCCGTGTTTCTTCTGTAAAACTCTGTTATTGCACATCAGCAACAACTAAATCAGTGGTAGTCGAATAGACGTTGATGTAACAAGTAATGCATTCCTCTTACTCTGAAAATATCCTTAGATTCAAGGAATGAGACGTAAATCGCTCATGTTTAATGTTTTTAATAAGCTTCAGAAAACCCTTTCGCGAAAAAGTGAAACATTGAGTCGGCAGTCAAGCAAAAGTATCCTTTCTTGATATTAGGTGTATACTTCCCTAACGTTTAAAGGTAAATAAAATGTTAGACCTAGGGTGACGAGTGGATAAGCGGTGACGATAGGGCTTGGCATGCATGAGGACGCGCGTTCGATACTCGCTTCAGCATATAAATCTCACTTATTATTCCGCGAAATCACATCAAGCGAATGCTGGCATAGTTTCTCCAAAGGAAAAATATTGTAGATGAGTTGCAAAGACTCTACATACGTGCAAGTATCTTACATGTATAAAAATTATGAAATGATTCCTTTGAGCTTAAATACAATTTTTTTTAACTGCTTTACGTCTCTTTTTAACATCGAGGTCTTTAGAGACAGGAAAGGATGGGGGGCAAGGGGGCAAGGAATGGGAAGGAATTCGGCCATGGCCTTTTTGAAGGAAGCATCCCGGCATTTGCCTGGAGTGATTTGGGGAAACCATGGAAAACCCAAATCTGTATGCCCGGACGGGGATTCGAACCGCCGTCCTCCCGAATGCGAGGCGAGAACGCTAACCGTTACACCGCCCCGCTCGGTGGGCTTAAATACAGTATGATCTTAAACACCATATAGCTTCCAAAACGTTACCTTCAACTGGGAACTTACGGAAGACGTTACATACGGATACTACACGTCACTACACCAAAGGAAATATTTGCGCAAATCACGATACATGAAAAAAAAAGTTCAGCGGGTCGTCGTAAAGAGAGTCCTGTTAGACGTGGTGACCCCCGACCTCTGCACCGCTATCCCCAGCGACCGCACGCTCATTCCACACAGTTCCAAACCTTTCACAAGAACGTCTATCACCTATGCTGACATTGCAACTGTATAGTTAATAACTCAATGTTCCAGTCAAGTTGTTGCAGGAACCCCTCTGATTAGAGGAAGCCACGGGAAACTCATTTCCGGATATCGAAATTTGAATTTCTTCTGAAAGTTTGGTCGTTGATTCAATTCTATAGGTTCATAATTCTAGTTATTTCAGAAATTCCTTGACAGAATGAAAATATGGTTACCAAGAGGAAACTGGATCATCATGTGACCTGTATATCGCGGGAGAGAGTTCACGTCACCTCAGTGGATTAACACGATGCTGCACGGAGTTCGTTATACCGCGAAAACACACTTGAAGTTACGTCGAAGATGACTGATAGCACACTGCTAACGATGGCATAGCTACAGTAAAACATTAGAGTAATAATTTAGAAGAGATCTGAAAAAAAAACACCTCTTGGAATAGTTAGTTCAGTTGCCATGGCATTTTAGGATGAGATAAGCAATTTTCTTGAGCGAAAATATTTAAGACCTTGAGATGTTGTTTTCTTGTAAGAAAATTACTTGAAAGCTAATATTGTATAATAATTTACTAGACTATCCAATTCAAATACTGTGGTCACCACCTTTAGGGATGGGGATAGGGGGATGGGATTTAAGTAAACCATACATACATATTAAATACTATGCAGATTCCTGGTGAAATTTTTTTGCCATAGAAAATGGGTAAAAGGGGGGGGGGGGCACGTTTGTATGCAACGTGGGGGATACGGTGTAGTTCGACACGCCGCTGTACACGTCACTAGTTGTTCCTGTGTCACCGGATTTCGAAAACTCGTGTAGTATAGCCATCTAAATCAATCGAGTAAACCTATTAGGAAAGGGGGACCTTTAGTTTTACATGGAAACCTTCCCCCGAATATCAGCTTCGGCTCCGAACAATACGATGATGTCCGTTAAACATTTCGACTGCAATAAATAACATGCTTTTAATGGTTATTAGCTTGGGGACACTTTTATCTTAATTTTTTTGCCTGTCGTAGTCCCTTAGAAATGAAACATACCCTATTTTACTGTTGGAATCATAGACTGTATATTGTCTGAACCCTCATACAAATCCGAGCAGTAGTTTTTATGTGAATCTCGTTCATGCAAACAGACAAACAGAATGTTCAAAAATAGATTATCCAGTCTCTATAGCTTGTTGGTAGTACGTCAACTCACTTATATCTTACATGTACACACTTATTATCAGTTACGGTTTTTATCATATTTATATATATGTGGTGGCAAATAATGAAAATACAAGTGCAATATGAGAACAAGCTGAGCCGTATTTTGTCTCACGAACTTGATCCGTTAAGCTTATCTTCGTGGGATGACCTAATAATATTTTATTTATTGGCCTTTTTAAATAATTTTTTTATGGTGTCATCAGTGAGAGCGCAATACTTTCATAAGCAACGTGCAGCGCCAAAAGGAGGAACCGAGGTCAAGGCAGATCGCAGCGTAGCAGAAATCATGTTTACAGGGCGCAAGATCAGCAGCATGTTGACCCGCGAGCAAAACAAGCATCCATACAGATACCGGCAGGACATTGTCTCCATGTTTCTGAGCTAGAGCTTACCTACATATTGTCGATGCTCGTAACTACGACGATATGTTTAGAGAGAGAAAGAAACTTTTCGATTGCTTCTTGGAGCATTTGGAAAGGGTTCCCAGTATGAATTTTGTTTCTTTGTGTGTAGTCACACTGAACTAAGCCGCGTGTCAGTTGTCTACACGTATTAGTGTTCTGCAGGTTGCTACGCAGAGTACACATTACACTAAAGAATAATTAAGATGGTATTTGTGCGAAAAAAAATATTTGTCTGATGATCAAATTTTCTGTTTTTTTCTTTTTTTTTTTTTTTTTTTTTTTTTTTTTTTAATATCCCATTAAATCAAAGGTTCTAATGATACTTACGTGAAATATGTTGATCAAACCAAAAGAAACATCGTCTTGTTTGGACAGAATTATCGTTGCTAAGAACAGGAGTAATCCGTATACAAGCCGCCCGATGTTCGCACGGAGAGATACTGGGAACTCATGGAACGCCGAGCACCGGAATTTGAAACCGAGCGTTCCACAATGTAGATACATGGTGGAGCCGTTACCTACCTCTCTGTGTGAACGCGTATGTCATTTATTTTTCGCGTCGTGACTGTCTATTTGTAAAGTAACTGCTTTGGCTGTAAGTTCTAAAATTTACGAGGCAACCACTGATTGAGAACAACTGTTCCTCTGCGTGGACACGAGTTCACATTCTCACCTGCGAACTCTTCGGCGAAGACCTGCTGTCGGAGGATGACCTGTTTTGCGACTGCAACAACCTCGCGTAGAAACTAACACAGCAAGCCGAAGAAGGTTCCGAACTGCCACACGGAACTCATGTTATCGAATCTCTGCCGGAGAATACATCTATCCGAAATAGTTAAGGATTAATGCCTCCCTTATGAGACAAACCATCGATTTCCTTACCATTCGTTACCATGAGTATAAAATCAAGTAATCACTTGCATTAACTAGGTATAGAGTCTTGATATTACAAACTTAGTTTTAGTGTTTAGAAAGAATGCTGTGGGAGTGTGTATTAAAAACTCAGACTCTGTTCCCTGCCACTCTTTCACCTGTTTCTCTTCAAAAAGGAAGGAAGGTAATTCCTCTGAGCGTATTGTCCTTATGGCTGGGGAAACTGGGTTTCTGGTCAGCCTGTAAGAAAGGCTCGGGAAATCCCCGCTTGGAGCAGGTTAAAAAAAGCCAAGCCAATCCATCTTTCTCCTACGTCCTGTTGTCCCCTCTCTTACTTTATCAATTTATTGTTATTAGACTTGTGAGCTGTGATTTTCAAGAAATAAGCTTTTAATTGAGCGCTAGCTGAGACCCATTTCTTTTTTACCTCCTGATTAACAATTTGCTGGAACGAATGTCGCATGAGACCACGCTTTTAATGGAGCAGGGAGCTTGTGCCACTATTTCTTCAGTTTATTTTTGTTCAGCCTCCTAATAGCTGTTACGGAGATTATGCGTGGAAATAATGTTTTGGTGTGTGGTTATAAAGAGGAAACTCATTGCCCCTACATCGCAGTAATAATCGAAGGGAAATTAAGCAAAACAGGAAAGGCAACAAAATTTTGGCCATACTTAAATGCATATCTTCACTAGAACTCACAGTTTCATCTTGTCACTTACTGAAAACACAAATATCAGTACACCAGAGCAAACCGTTCTGCGTTGCTGGAAATTAATATACATGTGAATACGAATAAGGAACGAAACTAATTTGTCTGGCGGTAGATACTTAATTTAATGATAAGAGTCTGGAAACTAGTCTTCTAACTGCGTAGCCCGTAACTCGCAGTACTTAGGAATGTTATTCCATCCAGTGAAATAAAAAATTGTTCGAAAATCGGATCAATATCACAGTAAGAGAAGATGTTTCAGAAATGTTGATTGCTTGCTGTCAATGTTTACCATGTGTTTATGTGCCACTTCAATTCGAAGGGAGGTTGTTTCGTGTTTTTACTCTGGTCACGCATGCGAAACAGAGTGGAGGAATTTAACGAGACTGCATTTTCTGCGCGCAGCATGCGCAAATATCTCGTCTTAAAACCAGCGTCTACTATCTCCTTTTACAGAAGTGCTCTCGTTCAAGTTTTAAATGCTCCATTTATCAACGAAAGCAAATCTTTATTATGCTTGAAGAGCTATCATAAGCCTCCCAATCCACTTTGCAGAAGCGTGTTGGTGCTGTTCTATGTTGGTTTCGTTATTAGTGTTTCAAGAATTTGAATGTTAGTTGGTAACATTAAAAATAACTAAACAAAAGATCACAGGCGATAAAAATTTATCGTATGTATACATCTATAAGGTGTACCCAATAAGCAACTAAATACATTCATCTAAATATGATGAGGATTTAGCCGCGTATGTCCGTATTTACACTTCCTCGATAATCGTGCGTCAATGCTTGAGGACGTGTCGCAGAAAACAGTCAGAAGAGCTATCGGTATCTAAAAATAGCGAAGTGCTAAAAAACCCACAAATTAGTACTTTCATATATTGTGTTTATAGTATAGTACCTGGAAACGGTGAAAAATGTAGTACATCTGAGCGTGCGGCCATATGCAACGCATTGTACCAATTATTATTAACATCCAGTGTGTGAGTTTACGTAAATATATAACCACAGCTGGGCAGAAAACCGTAAATTCGTTAATCGTTAATTAATGAAGTTAGCAAAATTGCAAAAATTTAACTTTTAAGTTAACCTAAAAAATTGATAACACTCTTCTTAACTTAGGTTAAATTGAACTGCCATTAACTTCAGTCCATTACATTGGTAGTTGACGTTGTTTGGTATGTTTGTATTGTGCGCCACGCCACGCTCTTACTTTCGGCAAGGCGGATTGCGAACGAATAATAGGTAATATGAGGTGCGAGTGTGATGCATATACAACTGTTATGCTAGGCATGGCGTGGGTGTGAGCAGGAACACTAGAGTTTTAGAGCGTTTCTATTTACTCCTGCAAACCAGCGCTCACTACTCGTTTCTAATTTGATCAGTGATGGATTCTGATATTTTTATAATCTAACTTTTTTTACTGCTAGGGCAAATCACTTTTTAGTTGCTATTGGCTTGTTGTTCGTTAGAGAAATAAATTCGTTATATGATTACGTCATGTAAAATGAACTCTTGAATCCGTTAGTGAAAGCAGCAACGCTAACAATAACAACGAGAATACTAAAAATCCTTGGCCACATTTATACGATTATGTTGCATTTAAATAAAGACTGGTAGAACAGTTGATTTATGAACGCAAACTATGTTTGCCTAAACTTTCTAGAATCAAGGCTCACGTGTCTAGCCTTAATAATCTTTAACATCATATGAAGAGGACGCATACATCCAAATATGAACAGTGTGAAGTAAAAGCAGGGCGAACTCGTGGGGAAAAAACAAAAAATAATTCAAAGCCTTATTCAAGTGCTGAGGCTACTTCTGATATAGATAGCAGCAGGATTGTTTTGTTTTCATCTCCATCTGCTAATAAAAGTTTACGCCAGTAAAACATTGGCAATGCAGCTACCGAAACCGTCGTATTCCAAGCTGGTGTGGACCGATGTATCGAAAACCTTTCGTTGCCAACATACTGTAATTCCACTACATGTTGAAGAATCCGATAAGTTTGAGAAGCTGGTTAAAACGCTGAACTCCGGTAAAAACTCAATTGCTAGAAGGACACTGCGTAGACGTATTATAGATCGACATCACGGTACATAGCACCATGGCACTGCTTGCAGTAATACCTATTGCAATACATAAACACCAATTCCACTTTTCGATGGTTAACTTTTAACGGTTAACTTTAACTTGCGTTAAATTTGCAAAAATGTAACGCTTTAACGATTATCGAAGTTAACTTTTTAAGTAGCGAATTTACGAAGTTAACTTTTCGGTTAACTGTGCCCACCAGTGTATGTACTGTAACTATCTGAAAAATAATTTTGTGTAAAATATTTTTTTTGCTACCTACATAGTGTAGAACGTTGCCAAACTCACGGCCTCTGTATCGAATCAAATAAAAATGAAGTCACAAGGGGAAATGCAAGTTGAGGGTCTGGCAGTGCAGAGCTACGTTCCAGTGGGATTTCACATTACTGCTGTTAAATGTCACATAACGGAAATTAAACATCTTCGTGTTATTGATAAGGTTAAACTCTTAAATAATCGAGGCTTTTAGCTGTGCATCTACTTAGTTTCAAGTTTACTGTCTCCACTTCGCTTATCGTCTTGGGAATTTTCCTCTCTTGATAAACCAAAATCACGCCCCAAATTCGTTGACAGCCAAGACAAACATGAGTTCTGTATCTTACAATTTATAGGTAAAAGTCGGGATGCATTAACGTTTCCACATCAGCTTTGGACACAGAATTATGAAATTTGTGAATAGCATAGAAAAAAAAGTTAGAACAAGCTTTCCACTGTGTTACCTGCAAGTCTACAGCGAATACGAGCGATAAGGCGGGTAAGTGTCGTCTGAAGGCTGCGGCTCACATCATTTGTTAGACGCTGCAGATAAACCGAGCAACAGCGGGTGAGCCACTTCACTCAGGCCGCAGGAAGTACTTGCTTCACTCTGACGCGGGCCACACCAGGTTATGCTTCCGCCATGTTCAGTAAATTAGGCACTACTGCATCATGGTTGGCACTTTGCGTTATTCTTCTTCTTATCTTTCTCTGTCTCTCTTTCTTAAGGGTTTAGTCTTGAGGAGACTCGTGGGGGAAATCCCACCTGTCTTCTTGGTGCCACACAAAACCCGCAGTCAAAAAGGTCAGGAATACCCGAACTATCATATGTCACGTGTCCAAAACTGTCTGGGTATGGGGCTGGTTTGCTCTCATGGGCGTAACTTTACATGTTTTTAGTTTTACCTATTCATAAGATTAGCTGATAAATGGTAAAAAAAATTATAATACAACGAACCTTGACACTTTTGGGCCGTGACTAGGCACTTTTCTGTAATCGATTGTACCGTTAAGAATAAACCAAAATTACTATGTTTATCTAAACGTTAATTCAAAGGTAAGTGTTTCATTTCATACCATAAACTTTACCAGATTTTGGCGTTTTTGTATTTATACTTATCTGTCTTATACGAATTTTTTCAAGAGGTCTATTAATCATAGCCGAAATTATCCTAAAGTTATCGGTTATATCATACACTAATGATAAGTTTGAAGCACAGTTTCGCTTTTAACTCTATGAGCGTTCGTTAATCAGAGCGTAAAATGTAATTTGTTAGTGCTAAAATTTTTACTGCATGAGAAAGAGATTGTTAACGTTCTGTGTTTGTCAATCTGCAGCAATAATTACAAGATCCACCGTCCTATATTACCTACTTAACAAAATCCTGCTCGAAGCTTTGGCTGCATAGAATTATCTGCCAAAACTGTTTGTAACAGAAATACGTTATTCTGCAGAAATAAGGAAAGAAAACGCCGACTCTGTCAGCGTAGGAGTCACTATATTTGACTCTCTGTGGTTGTCGGTTCTAGTTTGTTTACAGTTAAGTACTGTGTCGACTTGTGCTGTCTGAACTGTGTTCTGAGCCAAATTAGAGATACCAGAATAGATACAATAGCAGAATAAAAAGAATAGCTATTTGTATGGCACTAGGGACTAAATGACAAAAAATTTTAAAATAAAAACTTTATGTTATCCAGTTGGTTACGTTAAAAAATTACCAAACATGCTTTCCACTATTCCTATATTTGATTCGAAGCAACACCCATAGTTGGCCAGTTGCATTCATGTTCCCTGGAAGCCTCGTCTATGACTCCGAACGTTAAACTGCATGGAAAGCAAGGTTTGTACGTCTTGCTTAGTCTATCAGAATTGAATTACCCAATCTTACTGTGTCCGTTACCAATAGCATGAGATGTGTGGTAGGGATTCCAGTGGATTTGTCAGATAGTTTTAGTGGCTGATGTGCGTGGTTCGTAGTACCTGCGAGTCGCCCCGTATCCGCCCTGAGTGCAGCGAGCGGCCGCCTCCCACAGACTGTTTTCGCAAGCAGAGTCGTGAGTCCCGCCTCCAGACAGCGAGACTTTCTCCCGGAGTTACTTCACACCCCACTGACTGCTTTCGTCATGCACCAATCAATTGCTCTGTTTCGTTCCCCACCAACCTCATCACAGATCATTTACGCCGATCACGTTGCTATTGCAGCCCAAGCGATGTCATTTGGAGATATTGAGTGGAGAACTACTGTCAAAACCGCAAAACTTTATGAAAGCGAATCCCAACATAACACAAGTTGTCGATCTGCATATGCTGAAGCTAAGAAGAAAAGAGGAATACGGAGACCAACGGAATAGAAGGACCTGAGTATCCGTTTGTTAGTTTGCATCCGACGTTTTATTTCAAAAAACACTGTCGATAGCTCAACATACCAAACAGAAATTGTGTTTTATAAGTAAATTAACGTGAAAACTCATAAGCACACCACGCAATGGAAACCCATTCACTGTACTTTCAATACCCCTGGGTCAATGCGTTTAAACCGCAGAATATGCAGTAGGAATTACTTGTACACTGTTTCTCCTCGAGTTCTATCAGACATATCAGAAAACTAACAGGTCGACGCCATTGCTAGCTACCAAACTCATATCGATAGCAACTTTCTGATAAAATCTGGCGCTTTTACGATCTGACTAGAAGTAGTGAGACGTAAAGTATGATCACAGTAAGTATTCAGCCACTGGTGGATAAATGATAAGAACTGGTATGTGGCTGTTTTGCCCCCTGGAACTCCGGATAGGAGTATGGAAGTGCAAGTAGCACCTTGGAGTGTCGGATGAGTGTTCTTCCCCAAAGCAGCGTCAATCTGAGGAATCATACAGTCTTGACGATATTTGTAAATAACTTAACCCTGCGTCAGGACATTAAAACTAACACATCGGTGATCTGTTGGTCTAGTTTTTCACAGTGATGTGTTCGACTAGTTTCAGCAGTTTCCGATGAAATAAGCGACTGATGCATCAATTTAATATGTTTGTATCGACTGGATACGCCGCACATCATCTTCGGTACAGCAACTGTCTAGGAACTGGGCTCAAATGTGAATGGAGGCAACGAATCTTCTTTGAAGATAAATACCCACAACGCTTGCTTCGCGGAGATCGAGAGTTCGAGTCCAGCCTAGGGAGTGACTGGTTTTAAATGAGGGTTGTGTTCGTCTTGTATCGTCCTTGCAAGAGGGAGAAAAAATAATTACCCTTCTGTGAAACTTAAACTATACATGTAATGGGAATTACCTTTACCTTATAAAGATTTGTTGGCGGTGACGTGAGTTGTGTTTCTTCTGTTATTTAATACCTTCAGGTATTAACTAGATCTTGTGGACTATAACGATTTAGAGTGAATGCTCAACTTTTTCGTCTATAGCTCATTTTCTCACGAATTTGATAAATAATTCAGTCAAGTCGGACTAGTGTGTAACAAATGCAGTTGCTTACAGTGCTAGATCAAACACGACCGTTATCGTCCTGGATGCTCTTGGACCCCGGCTCCTAACTGTGCCTACTTGATTTTTATCTATGAATACGGCTCTAATGTAAGACCCCCATCGCAACTAGTGAAAAGTCAGTGGCTATTTAGCGCACCTCTGATTTTCTCGTTGAAGTCTCGCGATGCTCAGGCAAATAAACGCAGATTTGGTTTACCAATATCTTTCTTTGCATGAAACTCTAGAATGCGTATTTTATCGAGTTTTATTCCTTTGACGCAATGAGGATTAATTTAAGAGTTAGTGTTGCAAAAACTACTGAAAAGCACTGGAAAACTATCCACAGAATACCAACTGGCGTCATAGCAACAATCAGAGATATGCAACTAATATATATCCAAAACAGTTGCAGAAAGAGGATTTTACGACTTATTTAGAGGTGTTCACATTCACTACATTACAATGAAGTCAAAAAGGTAGAAATCGTTAGAGCAGGGGTGGCCAACCCAAATGATCTTGCGGGCAACTTTGGAAATGCATCATAACTCCGCGGGTCGCGTATAAAATTGTATATCCCCATATTAGATTAAGACCCACTATAGAATTTTTTTTGGAGTGAATATAATTTTATTATTCTGCGAACAAATTACTGTAAATTCAAAATAAAACCAATATCTGTCATATATTCGTAAGATATTTGTTTTACAATCAAAGTTAATTTTTTCTCATAATTCCGTCAGCTAATTTTTTAATATATGGATGTACAAATAATGTATTTTTTTTTTAATTCATTGGTTTTCACTACCTTGGCCATTATAAAATAAATATATTTTGTAAAAGTGTGATGAAACTCCCGGGCCGCAAAAATGTTCAAGTTGGGTCGCATCGGGCAGCGGGTTGACCATCCCTGCGTTAGAGTGAACGTTTATTGAATGATTGCATAGACTTCCGCGTTCGTTGTACGTGTTACCTTGGTTTTCCGGGTGGAGCCGCGTCGATTTATTAAAATCTAACGTATTAGCCAACTAGTCCTGTGATGAAAGCCACAGCACGATGGCCGGAAAACCAAGATAATATGAACGTGTATTGTCTCTTTCCTCTGTTTGTTCTTTAGTAAGCGTACAGTATGAGCTGACAAAATAGCAGAATGGTCAATCATCGACTTGTTTTATTCACAAGCCATCATTCTTGTACTTTTGTACTTAAGCTAATCGTAACGAAAACTCACAATGGAATTGGGCAATGCAGAACTGCCTTAGTCGCACGAAATTTACTGTCAGATGTCAGGTAGCTGACGATAGTGGAGATGAGCCATCCGTTTCAGCGGGCTGCAGTGTCGGCAAAATGGGAGATGTAGCAAGCAGAACCCATTTTCGGTTCTAAAATATGAATACAAGTGTTGAGCGTTCCAGTAACATAGTTTTTTTTTTATGACTTAATGCCTTGTAGGCGTAGAGGCGTGGGGGCAAGGAACGGATAAGAATTCGGGCATGAATTTTTGAAGGCCTTATCTCGGCTTTCATTTGAAAAACCATGGGATGGCTAGATGCGGATTCGAAGCCGCGTCCTGCAGAATGCGATGGCAGAGCGCTGTCGCTCACACACCACACTCAGTAGCTGAGTGAGCGCCCACATAATTATTCTGCAGTGTAAGAAGTTGACCAGGCAGAGTGGCTGCGCGTTACCACCCTGGACACGTAGAGGCACAACAGCCAAGTTGAAATCCAGGGCCCCGGGAACCCGGCCGACCTGACTGTGGCCCGCAGTCACCTAGCAACTGCCGGAACGGTCTGCAACTTCAGTCTGATGACTTACACACGTCACAAAGCATACACTAATCATTCAAAACACAAGTGGCACTTTTAGTAACACTTGGTTACTCTCATTAGAATAGTATCACTAATCCGTCATTGAAGTAAGCGTGTTGATTAGAAAGCTTCTAATCCTTAAGAGTTCACGACATTTCCATGACTGTAAACACGCCAAATCATTGAAATTGCCTGAAAAAAAAAATGAAGTTGACTTGTAATCGACAGAAAAAAAAAATGTTGGCTCACAATCAGTGTTGTTGATGGCTTGGAAGTAACGTGAAATTTCTTAAATTTTATATTTATTTTTCCTTTAAGATAGTTTAATGGCTGCACAGTACTTAAGCTACAAAAAAGGTGTAGCGTCATCCAAATTACTGTCGGTTATTTCTCTGCTGTAATATCGCTTAAAGTTCGCATAAAAATGTTATGTCATTAAGTTAATGTCACGTATGATGTAATCAGACAAACCACATCACGTCCTGTATTTGTTATGAAACACAAATGTAGGTTAAATGCCACATGTCATTGTAGAAAATTCAATGTCAACAAGTGGGGATTTTTTTTACTCTACGAGGGAAGCGCGCAGGGTCACCGAAGATGCTAAGGGACTCAGTAAGCAGAACTGCGACAGCACGAGGCTTCTCGACACTGATCAGCACAATGACTGTTGTTACGTATGCGATGATAAGGCAGTATGTATTTCCAAACCATTATCTGACATCCCAGAGTCAAGGGCAGCTCGCTCGACGCTGCACCGCACACAACTTCCCCGCGCGGCCGTTTCCTGGAACACCAGTCCATTATGGCTGCGACCTTCAGCAACGCCAACGTAAATAATACGCGATGGCCGGGCGGGACAGCGTCCTAATCGACACACGTATTACCGCAATCATCTCGACTTGGAACGCACACAGGACTGAGTCTCCTGAAAGTGAAGCATGTCTCGACACTGAAACAACTCAATAAAAAATGGTGGATCTTCTCACAATGCCATACTGCAGAGAATTGATGGAAGTTTTTACAAAATTCACGTCTTTAGAATAAAATGGGAAAGTAATGAATCAGAATTTTGTAAACATTATCATGAAAGATTGTCAGTACACGTTACATCTATTCATGAAGAACACAAGATGAAATGTTGAAACATTGATTCCTCCTAGTTCTACACTAATTCATTAAAAATTTTGTGATACATTGCAATGGAGAATTAAGTGGGAAATGATTAGCCGACTTCGATGTACGGGATCTCGTAGAGTTCACCAATGGTGAGAACACTATTTTGGTCATTGCGATATATGATTTCCCTTTTTTTCTTTGAGAATAAATGTCCACTCGATTCTGAAGATATCTCCTCGAATGCGTCCTACATCTACTCTTTACTAACGGTTCAATCTAACAGTTCTATATATTTGATGAAAATCTGTGAGTTATTATCAACAATGGCGTTTGGCCTATTAAGGCAGCCCCAACACTGGTTCTGTTATTTTGAGACAGCATGTGTTATGTAGCAGCGGTTTTAACTGCTTATGTAGGCCGGAGAAAATCATCTAATAAGGCCTTGTCGAAATAGAAGTGATGTCGCAGATTGACATTGTTAAACGTAGCATGCTTATCTCATAAATCCAGCCGATTGTTTGACGTGTGTCGCCGAGACGCAGGGACCAGTGCTCTGTCAATGTTTGAAGGGTCGAGACAACAGCTCGTGAGGAGCCTAGCCCAGTCAGCAGCACACCATATTATACTCACTGTTCTAACACTAGATAAAGTATCTTTTAAATAATTTCTGTAAAATAGCTGCCTAAAAAACGGAGTCACTAATATGATTCGCAAGTCATGCACTCACATACACACCTAATTTTTCCATACGTGATTTTTTCTTTCAGTCCTTTCATTGTCTGAAGTAAGTTGTTTACGACCTTCCTCTCCATGTTATCCCCGCTTTGCCTTAAGCATCTAATCGAGGAAATTGAAAAATCTTTTGTTCCTCTAGCTAACAGACGGTAACTCGATATTTTTGATCCGGTCACTAATAATCTGCATCCAAATAATGTTCTACCTTGAAATCAGAACCACAGTTCGGAGAATTAATGTCGATTATACAATTTGGACGGTTTTTAGACTTTTCATAGGAAAGGCGATTTGATTTAAAAATTTAAGAAAGAGCAATATTGTCTTTGCCACAGTCGTCACTTTGAGTCAGTACAGTTTGTATAATACTCTACCGCTGTGACGAACTTGTCCCTCAATCTGGCCCTATAATTACATCTCGTACGTAATGTACGACTGAGCTTCCCGCCATGTTTCCGTTATGATCAATAACAGTTATTTTCAATTCCATAGAAAAAATTGACGCTTCGAAAATTATGAGTTAATTCAAAATTCTCATAGCATTTATTCATTTACTGTGTTAATGTAATGGGTATCAGGCATTTAAAACTGGAAAGTTTGTAAGTAATCCGTATAGATTTAAGAAATCTGTAAAGCGGGAACATATCTAGCAACTACGAGTACATGGGTCACGTTCCGAAGTAGTTAAGCGATAGAGCCTAAGTTACTTGTCTACTGTCGAGCAGGCGGTTGAAGGAATCTTAGCAAATGTTGACGCTGTACGAGAAAAAAGTAAACCTACAATAAAGATTCTTTGGTTTAGATGGTTACGGTTTAAGTAGTAGATCTAAAAGATTCATTCGTGGTGAGCTTCTTTTTTCGACTAATTTAGCATACATTCCAGATAAATTTTGTTCGATGAAAGAGCAAACAGACGATGTTGAAATTTAATTTCACTAACAATGTAATTTTAATCCGCAAATGATGGCTGTATCGTGTTTGCCCATGCATCGCTTAGTTTCGAAATAAGACGCTAAAAAAAAAAAAAAAAAAAAAAAAAAAAAAAAAAAAAAAAAAAAAAAAAAAAAAAAAAAAAAAAAAAGAATATGGAACCAAATATATCAAATCTGCGACTGCACTAGGGAGAACTTATCATGGTTTGTAAAATGAAAGGTCAGCTAACGTAAGCACTCTTCCATTTAATACCCTACTTATTATTATTATTATTTTTTTTAAAAAAAGAAGTAATTCTCTCCTGCTATTAACGTAAAGCGTGCTATATTGTTTCAGATTTACGATTTACCTCTTTAAGAAGACACGTGTGTTTGCCACACACGGAGACGATAAAGTGTAGGCAATTACGTTCATTACCTGCCTTATCGCTCCGACTTCACTGTCGAATGGGCGATAAGAACCTCTCCACTAGAGAAATCCCATTTCGGTTCACTAAACTACTAGCAGATATTTCGTTCCCTGCCAGGCCAAAAAGTAAGATGTTTACACCAGTGCTGCGGTATAACGATTGAAAAATATCAGCGTCAGGAATATAAGTTCTTATCTGTTGTTGCCGTATTTCAAAAAAATTGTTTTTGTCTTATAGACTTTTATGTTTCCCAAACGTTTTCTGAAGTGAATTCTTGGACACTGTTCGTTTGTAGTGCGTATTCAAGCCTACGATAATAAGGACGTAAACCAGTCTCTAATGTGTGGTAAGCCATCGGTGAAAAGTGCAGAGGTGAAACAACAACTTTACGTAATACGAAACGAGATCGAACGTCTAAAGGTAAAAAGAGAAGAAAGGAAGACAGAAACTAGCTGGGCTGGATCTTTGCATTTATAATAATCTTGAGTGGCTCTGTCAGTGTTGGCACCTAGCCAGTCAGCTTCAGCATCTCACGTTTTAAACACTGGCCAACCCGGGTGCATTCGCTCAGGACAAACGTCATGAACCGTAATCAAGAAGCAGAGTACATCGTTTTAACACGGCGCTTATTTCCAGAATCTGCGATGTACAACTGTCAAGCGAGCTACAACGTGAGAAAGGAACGGAGGTGTCTACATAGAACGGCAGCCTGGAACATTTCCACTTGATTTTCATGAAAGATGTTCAGAAAATGGCAACAGCCACTGACAAATGATTCTTGACTATGCAGTTCTCTATACAGAAGTAAGGAGCTTAGTTGATTAGTTTGAGATTCAACGGGATATAGACATTAATTCAACACGGTGCGATAAATCCCAGATTAAATAAAATAATTGCAATATACACTGAAGAGCCAAAGAAACTTGTATAGGCATGCGTATGCAAACACAGACATATGTAAACTCTCAGAGTACGTTCGGCAATGCCTATATTATACAACAGGTGTCTGACGCAGGCGTTAGATCGGTTAATGCTGCTATAATGGCAGGTTATCACGATTTAAGTGAGTTTGAACGTGGTGTTATAGTCGGCGCACGAGAGATGGGACACAGCATCTCCGAGGTAGCGATGAGGTGGAGATTTTCCCTTACGACCATTTCACAAGTGTACTGTGAATATCTGGAATCAGGTAAAACATCAAATCTTCGACATCGCTCCGGCCGGAAAAAGATCCTGCAAGAAGGGGACCAACGACGTCTGAAGAGAATCGTTCAACGTGACACAACTGCAATCCTTCCGCAAATTGCTACCGATTTCAATGCTGGGCCGTCAACAAGTAACTGCGTGCGAAACATTCAACGAAACATCTTCCATATTGGCTTTCGTGTACCCTTGCTGAGTGCAAGACAAAGCTTTTCGCCTCGCCTGGACCGTCAACACCGACATTGGACTGTTGATAATTGGAAACACGTTTTCTGGTCTGACGAGTCTCGTTTCCAATTGTATCGAGCGGATGAACGTGTACGGGTATGGAGACAACCTCATGAATTCATGGACCCTGCAAGTCAGCAGCTGGTGGAGACTCTGTAATGGTGTGGGGCGTGTGCAGTTGGAGTGACATGGGACCCCTCATACGTCTAGATACGATTCTGACAGGTGACACGTACGTACGCATCCTGGATGATCACCTGCATCCATTGTGCATTCCGACGGACTTAGGCAATTACAGCAAGACAATGCGGCACTCCACACGTCCAGAATTGCTACAGAGTGGCTCCAGGAACACTCGTCTGAGTTTAAACACCTCCGCTGGTCACAAAACTCCCCAGACATGAACATTATTGAGCATATCTGGGATGCCTTGCATCGTGCCATTCAGAAGAGATCTCACACCCCTTTGTACCCTTACGGATTTATGGACAGCCCTGCAGGATTCATGGTGTCAATTCCCTCCAGCGCTGCTTCAGACATTAGCCACATCGTGTTGCGGCACTTCTGGAGTTCGCGGGGCCCCTATACGACATTAGTCAGGAGTACCAGTTTGTTTGGCTCTTCAGTGTAACTCGCACAACATAAAGAGATTTCTTGTTTCTTAGTAGTAGTATGCAGTAAGCTTTTCAACCCTAGGATAGTACATTCCTTGAAATATTTGTGTACAGCAATATAGAGCAACATGAAATAAGATCAGAGTGTAACCTCAGGCCATAGTTAATTCATAACTGCGATTCATAAGAAGAATTTTGAAAACTTGTAACATAGCTGCAAAGTAAGTAGCATATAAAACTCTTGTACGTCCTCTCTTGAGTAACGTTATGCTGTATAGAAACTGTATTGTAAGGTTCTGATTAATAGTATTGACAATCATTGCGTTTTGTGATCGCTTACCACAGCCCTTACGAAAGTGCAATAGTCCTGATACAGAAGATTTTCTTGACAGACAGACAACGTAGTTTCTGTACTGGCAAAAACGTGAAAAATACGTACCATTTAGGAATTCAATTAGATTCGTTAAATAAGTATCGTCTGTGTCGTTGGGGATAACATTGAACTGGTTAGAGATTAAGCATCCTCTAACACGCACTAGTTTACGAATTTCAGGGTACATTACACAAACCTTCCGACGATAGTCAGGCTCTGTACGAATATGTTTCACTTTCAGTACTCGCTCGTTATTACTCATTCATTGGACAATCATTACAAAGATGCTCTCTGTAACTCTGTTAAACCAAACAACTCAGACTTAGGTTCTACCAGGTTTCCAGAAATCATGCCTGGATGGTTCCTTTATAAACGCCACAGGACACTGATTTCCCATTCTGTCGCGTTGCTACAGTACTGATTCGCATCTAATCACTTCGCCGCTGACGCGTTATAAAGTCCCCAATAAAAGAAAGCTCTCTCAGCTTTACTCGATAAGCCGGGAACAGTCCGGCTGTGGCACATATGCTAAGTGGTAAGTGCCGATAAAGAATCGCTGGCACCTGGAACCGTCTAAAAGTTTAAATTAAGACTGAGAAAAACGGTGTGGTTTGTAATTTATAAATACCGAAGTAAAAATTATAAGTCCAGAAGTGCGCTGAGTGAAAGAAAGGAGCTTCGCCAAATGGCAACACTGCTTAGCTAAGGTTCATGTAACTGTCTTCAAAGTTGGCAAACCTCGCACAGTCTGTAGGCTCGTATCTCTGCACTTCGCGTTAAGTTTTTATTTCGTCCACAGGGATTGATGTTCTGTTACGTGGCTGCTGTATAATATGGAGTGTTATTTTTCATTTCGTATTGTTTTGTGATGATAAATTATCCGATTCATAATGATACACAATGCATATGACGCCGTGTAATTATTTTATGCCTACGTAAACCACTTTAAGTTCAATTAAACCATTTTAGATTCATGTAACACCATTTCAGTAAGCTTACGTGATATCAGCGGTCTGATATGTCAGTGGTTAAGGCTGTTGGTTTCGAAAGTTCGTAGTACGATCACGGATTCAAATGCCGGCGGGGCAGGAATTTAAGACTTGTGTTTGATGATATGAGGTATGCAAGGACTTTCCGTGGTTGAGATTCCACGTTAAAGAATAAGTCCCAAGGGAAAGGAACTGGCTGTCCTACCTCTGATACAATGGCTCAAGGTTTTTTTTTTCTCTCTCTCCGTAGTATCACGGAAATTATTTCATGTCGTTTTGTAATATTTTGACCATTAATGAAATTGATAGCATTTGTACTAAGTATTCAGTAATTTTCTTTATGATATAAAAATATTTGAGGCGTGTTTTAATTATTGTGTGGAATTAATAGTTTGTTGTGTCAGAATTTGACAAAATTGAATTGTTTGATTTGCCGTGCGGCCCATTTTCGTGGTAGAGGGCTTTTCAGAAGGTTCGATGGTTTAAGTTTTATCGCAGTAGTAAGTGATCAGTGGATAAATGGAGTGCGCGTGTGTGATGTAACATGTGGAAGGAACAGTCTATCATGTAATCAGCTTAAATAGCGAAGGACAACATTGTTAACCAGCAGAAGTAAGCATTTCTTGTAACATGCAGTGAAATGTAAAATTGTTTAAGCATCAAGGGAATTTTTTAATAAGCAGAAGAAGTTCGATTTATTTATTCGTGAGTCATCATGTTTTAAACAAAACATTGGAAGCTGTTCAACAAGTTTCAAACTTTTTTTGTGAGGGAATGCTATCTTCCGTAATCGATGGTCAATACAGACTCTTTAAGGGCTGCTTGGGAGAAAATCAAGAAAAATAATCGGCAGATAATTTAATTAATTAATATACCACGTTAAATATCTCTCATGCAGCCATCTCAGTGGATTTCAAAGTGCCATTGTTGGTGATTTAGTTTGAAAGATATTACTTTTACGATCTTGCTGTTATATATCTAAAATGGGTTAGCTGTTTTAAAGCAAGAATTTTCCCACCTTAAGAAAATTGGTGAATGATTTGGTCGCTACGCGTGAGGTCTCAAGCTCTGGCGCCATAGTATTTTTCCACTTCCACCTATCTAGGTCGAATATATGAGTCAAGGTTGAAGACTTGTACCACCTGGCTCATTATTTAAACTGTTATAGCTGCCTCAATCTGCCTCACTCATAAAAGCGCATGTTGAGATTACATCAGCCCAGGATAGAAATTCAACTGAAATGACTTGCTATTATTTTTTGCACTGTCGACGATAGTAGGAGGGCAAACAGACGTCGCCCGAGAGTCGCTGTTTGGCACAGAAGATAGTTTTAAGTATTTGTGCTGGAGCGGACAGTAGCCTACCTATGTGTTGTGAGACCTGTTGTAGGTAGCAGCATCCGGCGTCTGCATCCGCCGCCAGTAATGCCAAATACAGGACTTTCGAAACCGCGCTTCTGCCAGCCGTGCGACCGACCTCGGGGCTCAGGTATCTGATCCAGCTCCAAGGGTGTCACCTACTTACGGCCTACGGTCGACACAACACTACCACTCGGCTTACCTGACTACATACTGGCTGTACCGTGCACGAAGAAAACTTTTGCTTTTGATATACAGAAATATACAAGGAATCTTTCCGTTACAATATATATTATTTCTAAAAGGTGTTTTTATGAGACGAGCCATCCTTCTCTCTTCATTCTTTACCAAAAGTTATAAATGAGGTACCATTTTAATTATTAAATTATCCGCTTTGGTAACATCATTAATTAAGAAAGTCAACTCCATAAACGGCAAAATTATGGAAAATCCAGGTGATGGGTAAGCGATAGTACAGAGTGAAGCTGCTAGGCTGAGGAATACCGCTAGGTAGCAGCACCACGTATCACAGATTACTAAACACAGGTTTATTTCTTTTTCTTTTAGTGTAACGAACTTTATTGGCATTTTTTTTTCTGTAACAATTGCTACAAATATATGAGCCGATTCATATTTCATCCTACTACAAACCGCTAACCTCACAATTCATCGTATATCACTCGCGGGCTACCTAGTAAGCCAGTGAGATTAGATGTTGTACTCAGGTAAACGAGTATCAGAAAAGAAGTTTATAACACATAGCGGCAGACCATAAGAACCAAATGAAAGAACAGGCGAAAGCACGTAAAACCAAACATTGATTATGAACTAACCAAGAAGGGGTAATGCGATTACGAATATTATTCCTTGTGCAATTTCGCAATAAAAGGAAAAGATAATGTCTGTTTAGCCGGAAAGGTCTGGAAAAAACCTCGTTAGTAGTACGCCAACACCACTGTTTCGTCAATTTACAGACGAAGAAAATCCTATACTCAGTTTAAAGCAGGGCAAATTGTTACCGAACACTTTGCTTCATTGGGATTTGAACCGTCATCATCCATTAGTACTATCGGCTATCATAGATATTTACATTAACATTTCTCGTGCTGAATGACAGAATTTCGCTTTCTCACGTTATCTCGAGAGGATTCGAAGGCCGCAGTGGTGAGGCGTTATCAGTATATTGTGATGTGTGGCTGATTACAGTACTCATCTCGGTCAAGATTACTGTTATTATACCAGGAGTGACGCACAGTGCTAGGGAGACAACTGAAGACCATCCAAGTTCTCGGAGGTAATCACAATGCTATTTAAGTCACGACATGTAAATATTTTATCTTTATTCAGGAATCGTAAAACATATCAATCTCATCTTCCATTGTAGAAGTTAATAAAAACGAATTATAAGGTTGTATAAAGTGAGTGAAATTAGTTTAAGCCTATCTGATTGGAGGAGAGAAGTTTAGAGCACCAATGCTCCTCCTTCCCTGCATCACAACCTAGCCGCCAGGATTTGAAACCAGCAGTAAGATCTGGTCTGTTCTTAATAGAGTTTATGGAAGATGTGCAGACTCGTTGTACAGATGGGGAAAAAAATCATCAGTGGCCTGCACTGTGGTACGAATAGGAATGGCTGACTATGCGCCACATAGTGACCGTGTGCCTTCTGCGAGGCTAGCGATTTCGGTGATGGCGTCTTAAGTGGAAATTAACTAGTTGTCAGATTTGAACATTTAATTGTAAATGCCTTTTATGTTAAAAATGGTGTAAATACATACCTATGTTAACCGTATGATGTAAGTACAGCCATAATATGTCGAGTATGTAGAGAGAAATATTTTTGCCGTTGTTGGTAACGCATAGATGTAATCCAGCAACACGTCTCGACTGCTAGAGTAACTGGGAATGCTCCTGCCAACGCGTTGCATGTTGCCGACTTGTAAGACACATGTTTTGCCCCCGCTGCGCTGGAGACATTCCTGAATGTTTCGGCGCAGTGATTCTGAGCACAACATGTTTTCGTCGTATTCGCTTTCTCCGGGGGAAGTCGGTGGCCACCCTAGCACCCAAGCAACTGTTAACGCTTCCTTTTTGTAACGTTTCTAATCACTGAATAATTAGGTTGTAACTTGGCATTTGGAAATCCAGTCCGGCCACAGAGATTTTCAGAAATCTCTCAAGCTTAATGCAGGAATGGTTCGTTCATACAAACCGCCGATTCCCTTTGTGTATGTTTCCTTACTAAGGTATACATTACACTCACTGCAAAAATTAAAGGAGTATGCTCCAACTGATAGTCCCACGGTTGATGAGTCTTTATCGACAGGTTAATGGTTATAGCCGAATGGCAATAGCTATGTGAATTGAATGACGCTGATTCAATTTTTATATTCCAATTATAAGGCCAAGCAGTTAGCAACTTCATCACTGCTTGCTTACTTGACGTAAGCAGTCTGAGTACTTCGAGTCGTACTAAGTTAAGTCGTTGCGTCAGCTATTGAATAAACTGTGCCATTACTATAATGAAATGTTGTAACGCTTTTGTCGTCCCTGCTTGTCTTACCTGTTTGAGTGTAACGTTTTTGGTGACTCCAGTACCGGTGTTGTCTTTGGAACCAGTCTGTGTTGGATTCGTCAACGTCACGATCGGTGTTAGCGGACATGTTAGGTCTACCAGTTGTTACGCTTGGACTTGCTGAGTTCAGGTTTTATTATCTGGTTGTATAGCGCCCTGAATGCATGTATAACACCTTCCGAATCATGCAGTTTTATTGTCACCGAATAAAATAAAGTAACTCTAAAGAAAGGTCATTTCTGGCCAAAGTTTTACATATCTTCTGATTCGAAAATATTAACAATGCCTTGTTGCTTCCGCGTATTTTCGTGAATTTTGTTCTTGCTGATTTCGAGAGACAATTCAAATGGATTATGTGATTAAAGTCACTTGTTTGTACTTTAAACAGTATAGCAGTGTTCAATTGTGTCTGCAATAAGTTAAATATTTTCGGTAACGCGAGACAGCTCATTGACGGCAGTGGCAAGTTTTCTGCCCACCCCCAAATGCCGGTGCACGTGTGACGCTGGTAGCCGCGCTGCTAGGCGCTCGTGCCTCGTGTTACGTGATCAGACTATTTCATGGACCACTGCCGTCCGCGACACAGACAACAATTATTGTCACCTCCAACGAGATCTCGTATGGCCGTAACTTTCTAATAAATTAGTTTGTTGCCCTAAGTTGTAGTAAATTTATATCCTTGCTCTAGGTAAGTGTATAAATGAAAATAAACGAAACGCACATAGCAAAGATTCTTATCAATTCTCGCCGCAGACCGTATTTTATCCTATTCATTACCCGGAGCTTCAATGATGAATACATTTAAAGAATATCGCAATAAACTTCCGATTGTTTGTAGAGGCCAATAGTATTCATATTTTCGGCAAATTTCCTGTTTTGCCGCTTTCCGATTCGATCATCGACGCTCAAAGTCGAGTACTTTTCAGGCCAGCTTAGAGTCACGCCGTCATCATGATTAGAGAGGGCATTGATTTTTCTGCAGGTATACATTGTGTTTTTGTGTTTGTGTACAGCGTAGTTTTTGAACCTGAAACTGTGGAGTGTGAGTGGTTAGGGGAAACCATCTACAAATCATTATCGGAACGGCCATTACACAAATTTCAATCCGGATTTGTAGTAGACTACTTCCTGGCTTCTAGTACAGTGGATGCCATCTGAAATCATTAATAACTGTCTTTTGATTGTGAAGTGTTTTTCACGGTCGAAATTCGTCATTTTTTCGCTTGATGTCTGACTGATGTTAACTGCCTCTCATAAATAATGAGGCACTTAAAAAAAAAATCTGAGGGGCAATTACTTAAGACATGGTTTCTTTTTTTCCGCTTATGCATTTACATCTCGTCCACGGGAGGTCACTAGTGGGCGGGAAAGGACTGGTGCAAACGAACGGGGAGGAATTCGACCTTCGCATTTAGAAGGAACCACGGAAAGCCGAAATCTGTTTGGCCGGATGCGGATTCGATCCTGCGTCCTCCCGAATGTGAAACCAAAGCGTTGGGGCTCTCCCACGACGCACGGTGCGTAATTTCTGCTTTAAATTCTTTGCAGTTGTTGACGTCTCTGATATAGGTTGTTATTTCTGGAATTTTGGCAATAACAGCTAAGGAGTGATTTGCGGGTTAGGGTGACGGTCGTTTGTCGGTTTTAAAACAACTTATTCGAAAGGGTTAAACGTGGAAATTCGATTTCTTTAGAGAAGTACAGAGTGTTTAGACCTCGCTTTTATTTTATCAAGAAACGTTACTTTAATGTAGTATTCGATACATGGTAATCTTTGAACGATGTATTAATTTTTATGTTTTAGTTATCATAAACAATTCATACCATGTTTGGGAAGAAATGTAAAAAGTGTGTTATTGTTCCAGATAACCCTGAGCTCTGTATGTGTATCCATGTAATGGCGGAGCTCGCCTCCAAGAGAATAGTACGGCCTTACGCTTGCTGGATGGACACCACTTGCTCATTACAAGTTATATATTCATAATAAATGATAACTGATTTCTGGCAGTCATAATATATTACTAAATTTTATAATCTGTGTTACAATTTTATCATCCTCCATCCAAATGGTGTCTGGAAGCAATGGGAAACCGAATTTGAATTCTTTATCGTTGCCATTAACATTTGGTTGCTAGGACCTTAAAGCATATATACACTAATGTTGCCACCGAATACAAAAGTTATTAAGTTTTTTTATCCTTTATCCATGTACACTATTTTTGATAGAAGATTAAACTGGTTGACAGAAACAAAAAACCTGTTTTGACAGACAAAGTTTTGAACTCTGATATACATTCAGGATTATCAGAGTGAAGTCGTTAGAAACTGAGCCATACGCGGGTAGTACTCCGGAAGCTGCAGTGTGCGATATAATAGCTGCGTGTTCCTCGAGAGCAGCGGCCTGGCGGGCCAATCAGATGGCCGCGCCGCCTCTGATTGATGGTGTTTGAAACGTGCAGCGGGTCGGCGCTGTCTGCCGGAATGACGGCGCGCACTCAAGTAGTCCGTAATTTCCGTAATGGCGGTCGGGGCCATTCATCGCCGACACAGCGCTCTTTTTTTCCCCTCGTGTTGTGTGTAGTGTCTGCGCAGATTGGGAACGACCAAAAAGAAGCAATGCCCGGTGGGGGCGTTCTTTACGACCGCTATTTTGCAGTCTCTGGCATAACGAGGGAGATTAAATTAAAAATTCATGCGCCGCTACTCCTAAATGGTCCTGCCCTGAGCTTCACAAGGGGAAAATTAGTATGTGCAAAACTGCCCTCAGAGAGCGTACTGGAAAATTTACATAGTCGGATTTTGCAACAAAATTTCTAGACAGTACTTCAGGGCAGGAAACTTGAGACAAGCGTGGTAATGCCTATCAGGAATCTGTGAGACACGACCTATTCTGTTGCTCTTAAGTTGGATACAACTGATGTAGTACTCCTTATTCCAACAATACACTGATGTCATGAACTAAAAATTTCTGACTGTTTCAGGTACACGTCTTACAAATCCTTCACTATCCATTTGCTGATTAAATTGTAAGTAAAGTTCCTTCCAGTAACCCAACGATGGATAACATATAACTAAAAATAAATACGTACATTCAAACAACAAATAGGTTACTGCAGTTTCAAGGATGTAGTTCTTCAAGTGTGTAGCATTTTAAAAGCATGTATCATATTAAAAATAAAAATTAATCGAAGTAAGAATGGATATTATTTCAATCAATAATATAATAACTTATCCAAATACGTTTTGATTTTTGAAACTATGTATTTTATTTTTTTGAAGCATCAACGCACGAACAGAAATAGAAGTAGCTGTTGTGGAAAATTCGATGCTGACCTCCGGAAATATGGTATAAGTATGATTAAATACAATCCAAATCTTATATCGCTACTATAGTTGCTACCGTAAAGATGGGGTGCTACTAACTTGTCACTTTTCAAATGCACTGAGTTCTTTCGTCTAGGTCTCTGGAAAGTGAGGTTTGGTACACAACATTATCAATAGATCACTTCAAATTACTTTTAAATTGACTCTGACGAAAGTTGTTTTCATTCGACTGCACGTGCAGATATTTACTTTCCACATTGAGTCATAACTAGAGCTGAAAAATATTCGAGGACCAATAGTGATCCACAGTGGCTTGCACTGAAATGTGATCACTATCTACACTGAGTGAGCCCGCAGAGGATCTGCACGTGTGGTGAAGGTAGCGACGAATTCCTTCCGCTTGTCGATTGCTACTCGTAACCACTCGTGCTGGTGGCAGTGCTTAAACTGTCGGCGTACGATAAATACAGGACTGACTGTGCCATGCCACTGTGTAACTTGTACGAACTGGAAGTCCCATAAGCTGACCACTTAGCATTGCTGTACTGTTACACGTTACTGGAGGCTGGCAGTACAAACTATTTCTGCTTTTCTTGTTTCGCTTGCAATAGACTTAAAAACAATCTTGCAAAATGCATGTATGACTAGAAATAGCACATATAACTTCAAATATTATCTTATGTTGCTGTTTCTAGGAAACATAAAAACATATAACCGGCTAAGCTAAGCTTGGTATTTAACGAGAAGGTTGCTTGAACCCTCCTGAAGGAGGTATACTTTGCCTGGTAACGGAAGTAGGATCGGCAGTTCCTTTCCTCCTTACCTAAATCGATAATACTACCGGGTAAAGGGGACCTACAGTTTAACGTGAAATCCAAACCAAGGAAACTTCCTAGCGTACTTCACACACAGAATGCAAATTTTATAAGAGGCGAAGATCGGGTGAAGGGCTTATGAGAATGCCCGTCGAGACAGGGGTTTGAATAGTGATCTTTCAGATCTACAGTCAGACGTCTTGTCCACTGTGCTACCAGACTGCTCTTTTCACCCGGCATCATTTAATATATAGAATCGCTAGCGTTAGGAAAATCACAGAATATGGACAAAAAGCAACATTAAATTTAAATATCAGATCAGATGAAAGTTGGAGGATTATTGTTCCAGTACGTCGGTTGCCGTAAAACATTATCACGGTTATTGACATTCACATCGCTTTCGGTAAAAGGTCGTCCCTTCTGAAACAATAAATTAATGAAGACATACAGAAACAAAAGGAGAATAAGTAAGGGTGTAAGACCGGTCGGTTTGACGTAGTTGTGTAGCGATAAAAAGTTCTTGAGCTTACAGTCTCAATTCCCAAACGTTTTGCTGGTTCGATTCTCGTCACTCCTGAGGGGAGAGCTGTAGTATTTAGTAAGATGGTGTGAGAGCTCGGGTGTGGAGAATGCGGAAGGCGGTGGTTTGGATTGCCGAGGTCTGTGGAGCCGGCGCGGTGGTCTGCTCGCTCGCCTTTCACTGGGCTCTTTAAACAGGAGAGCGGCCTGGCCGCCATTTAATAACGGAGACACGGCCCGCGGGGCACCAGGGCTGTACAGTGTCCGACCTGGTCCAACACACTGGCGCAATATTCCTCACCTCGAAACTCACTATTCCCAAAAACGTTTATCTTTATAGAATGTCTCTGAGGTACAAACGTGAGTAAAAGATTAAGATTTGACTACAAAAATATGACATTCAAGCCATTAGGCTTTGACATGCCCTAGACGTCCTTCACATCTAAGAGGGCAACGATTACGTGGCACCGAGCGTGGTGGTGTAACGGATAGCGTTCTGGCCTCGCATTCGGGAGGACGGCGGTTCGAATCCCCGTCCGGGCATCCAGATTTGGGTTTTCCATGGTTTCCCCAAATCACTCCAGGTGAATGCCGGGATGCTTCCTTCAAAAGGCCATGGCCGAATTCCTTCCCATTCCTTGCCCTCATCCTTTCCCGTCTCTAAAGACCACGTTGTTAAAAAGGGACGTTAAACTGTTAAAAAAAAAAAAAAAAGATTACGTGGCAAAATGCAAAGTGAAGAACCGTGTAAATTAATTTGGAATAACTGCTTGTCCAAAGTTTTAATTCTTGCAATGAGCGACCTGATTGCTCAGTGGTCAAGGCGTCTGACTGGGGATCGGCAGGTCTCTGGTTCGAATCCCTGTCACGACGGGTATTTTCATAGGCCCTTAACCCGACCTTATCTCTGGCACAGCTTGCTGTGTAATGTGAAGTACACCAGAACGCTTCAGTGCTCGGATTCCACGTTAAACGGTACATCCTGGTAGGATTAACTAGTTAGCCTAGGTGGCTTCGATAGGGGCGGATTGCGCAGCCAATATTAGAAACCCTGTCACCGGGTCTTTACGACCACATGAATTTACATTATTCTTGCAATCATGAAATACTTCTCAGAGTTATGATTCTCGAGATGGGGTAGTTGATTCTTACCACGATCTGACATCTTAATGTCTGTAGAACTGCACACAACTTATGTAAGTAGTTAAAAAAGGAAATTGAAACGAGTTAGACCTAGCTGTCAACGATTGTCTCATTTCTGAAAAGTTCTGACGCTTATCGTGTAAACATTCTAATTCCGAGTTCGTAGTTTATGCCAGAGTGTTCATCTGAGAGATACGTAGTTGGATGCTTTTTGAACAAACGTTGGTCTAGAAAGAGAGGTTTCAAGAAAAGTCACATTTCAACAATATTAACGGAATTACTGATTTCCGTTCGGACTTCTTAATTACTGTGCGTAGAATTAACGAATTCTTAAATCGATTGTTGCACGATAAATGTTACATTAATTTTTATTTACCACCCTTAATTGCAATCGTTACTGGATGCTTCTCTCAACAGCTGATAGTCAACGGGTCATTGTTGTTTATGCGAGATTAATAGAAGTGGTCTAGATAACAAGGTACAGACAGTCAAGGCGCAAACATGTTGGTAACAATTCACTCTACGGTGCGTGCTGAAACAATGTATACGCTTTTACAGTCCTTGTAAGGTGTAGTGGAGGTAATGCCGGCGCGTATCCCGCTATGTGTCGGCTGGAGGGTCCCGTTACCCGGAGGCGTGACAAGGCCGTGCTCGCTTACCTCGTAGTGAGCTCGCTACGGCGCGATCTTCTCCAAGCTGCCTGTCCGGACCCTCACGGCCGGAGCATGTTGACGGACAATCAACAGGTGGCTGTCAGATGAGCTGTCGCGTTAGTGGCTGCGGTCGCCCACGCGTCTTCACTGAGCGCTGTCTACAGAGCTACTGCCAAATAGCAGCCGGTGGCTCGTGCAGCGCTGCCGAGCGGCACGCCCCTGGCGGCGGACGCCGGCAACTAGCGGCGCCTGGTCTCCAGCCAGCAACCTGCGTTACACGCGACGGTAACACGTCGCCAACGGATTTCACCTGCTCCTATCTTACTTCTTTATATGCATCCGCTCCTACACCAGTGCTGTACAATTCGCATTATGGGTGAAAGGATTCCCACTTTCTGCGTACCTCGATTTGAAGATAAATTGTCTGCAGCTAAGTAAGAAATACGGCAAATGAAGATGATATGTTGTTAATGTAAAACATGGAAAGCAGAAGTTTTTGATGAAGCTTATTAAATTACCATGATCAGGGACGTTATCAGAAAAATTGTACCTGACATTGTTCATATAGATATTCTGTACCGTTGTGTGTTGAATACAAATAAATAGATGTAAATTTAATTTAATTTCGATTGCGATGGAGGATCCACGTTTCGGTGGCAATGTCCTTACACCTCCACTTTCCCGTGTCATGATTTTTCATCACTCAATTTTAAACTCCTTCAGTATTTTCGTTAAACTGTTCATTATTTCCGCTGGTACTTTACTCCAATTCCTGACTGCATTACCTACAAAGGAAAAATTTCCAACTCCTTTTAGCCTGAATTAAAGAGTATTGTCATTAAAAAAGTAATAGTCACCAATGAGGCAACAGGAATGTGAAATGGTGAGGCACAAATATTGATGGACAAAAAGCGTTCGAAACACTCACAGACACACATGTTTAATTCACAACGTTACCGATAAAAATTTTAAACAACTTGACTTCAATAAAATGTAGACTACGAAACTATAGCGATGGTGTTACAAGCAGAGTTAACACTTTCTGCCCTTAAATACGACAAATCTGTGTTAATTACTCCTAGGATTACAGACTAATTCCGATTGACCGCATTTTGCATTTGAAATTTGAGTTAGCTCCAAGATAGATTCGTTGTGAAATAGCTATATAACATCAAAGGCGAAGTGATACATCACTTAAAGAGAGAAAAAAATGAGTGGCGTACCGGGAAAGAAAAAGAAGTGATTGGGGATGTGTCAGCTGATTTTCGAGAAAGGTGGGCCATAAGAAAAGTAAGGAGCGCACAACAAGAACAAGACGAAGTGGCTGTGGAGAGGAGTCAAGAAGTCCTGTAGAGTCGAGTAGACAGTAAGGAGGCCACCTCACCTCCCCAGGATCACCACCAAGCTAACGTATTTTATAATCTTTGTAGACAATTTAGTTTTTAGCACATTTCGTAACGAAATAATGAGGTAAAATTGTCGTCATTGGCACAACAGAACTAATGAATCAGATTCAGCGTGTTAATGCACGTTTGCATAAACTGTTGCTGACAACATTTTTCAAGTAAATACAGAACAATTATTTACCTGCGCAATTGTGAGGTTTCGATTAGCAGAGATATTGATAATTATATTATTTTGAATTTCAGCACAACGTGTTTGGCATTATTATTCCCCTTCATTTTTTTTTTTTTTTTTTTTTTTTTTTTTTTTTTTTTCTAAAAATGCAATAATAATTTAAGTTTCACCTAGTCACTCATCAAATCGGAAGATATGGCCCTTCCAAGATTACACAAAAAATTAGAAGTGGACCACAATGATTGTATCACTTGATTCAACCGCAGAAACTGCGAGCGCAGTTGCAAGACGAAAAGCATTAGTAAAGAATGACTTTTGCTTCTACGTGTTTCTCTTAATTTAACGTAATTCCTCCTTAAACTTCGTTAGTCGGATACATCAGCTGTATCGGAGCATGAAAAATTAACTCTTCTTAAAACTGAGATGTGTTACGTGTATCATTCGCACAGACCAGTTAACGTGAAACTAAGTTTTTCTATCTGCGATTAGCGTAGCTATATGCAGATCTCTAAATTGTTCAATTCCAACCAACCATTGCATAATGTCGTATTTACCAGTTCAGCATATGATGTAATTTGTTTATTTCTAATCTTGTAACACAAAATACGTTTGCAGAGAGGTGACGCTAGCAGTAGCAACAATTCATTCATCCAATATCAACTCGGGCATAATGAACTACAGAGTATTGGTGAATCCTCTATATTAGCAGCACTTTGATATGTGTCAGCAATTATACATTACTAGCTGTTACCCGCGACTTCGTACGCGTGGACTTGGAGTTTCATTGCCAGAATTGGATATAGAAAACTGTTAGTAAGATTTGTCCCAAACAACACCGAGTCGACATAATATGATGGAAAGCCATCATTATATCATCCTATCGTCTAATCTGTCTCATGAAGAGAATCAATTTACAACATATTTAAAAACAGAAAAGTAAGCGAAGGTGCGGGGATGTGTGTGTGTGTGTGTGTGGGGGGGGGGGGGGGTTAACTGATGGCAGCTTTATTTCAGCTTGGTTTTTTCTTCTTTATTCAACATGAGCATCTGAATCTTATAATCTAATAGCAGCACATTGTCTTCTAGACCTGCACCTTAGGCCAGGTTTACGTCCGTAAGGCATGTCAAAAAGGAAGACAAATTGGTGCCAGAAACTTTTATACAGACACAAATGAATAGTACAGTGCAGAGCAAATTGACTTCTATACTAAATAATAAGTTTTGTTTCTTATCGAAATTTATTAACAAATCAAACACTAACAGACTGCGCGACTGAGCAACCAACGTAACATTACAGACTAACACACGAATCTGTCTGTCTTTCATCATTCGATAAGTTCTTAAAATTTCGTTACTAAAACTGTTATTCATACCGAAAAAATGTCCTGTGTCCTTCCTACACTATTTCATTGTTAAATTCCATCAATATTTATATAGCCATTTAGTCGTCAAAACGTAACAAAAAGACAGAAACTTACTTCCACAATTATAATATAATAGCTAGGTACCCACAAATTCGTTCGTGATTGTAAAGTATTCATATTGACAGCTGAAGACATCTAAACACCATAGTGCACGATGGGAGACTCGGTACTATTACCACACACAAATACCAGTCTTCTGCGCTATGTAGTTCAGGCAGCAAAGTAAAATTTACGGATACACACAAGTCTTTGGATGAAATACGAATGGGTGACCCTGTGTTACTACCACACAAAAACGCCGGTGATAGTTTTCACTCAAAAGTGATACACCGAGACACATGCGTCTTTGGCTGAAATATGAAATTGCCGCAGGTCGACCATTTTCATCCCCCATGTCTTCCACACCCCCATAGCTACAGACATCTAACAACCATAGTGCACGACAACAGACACGATTCTACTACCACACATAAACACCAATGCTCTATGCTATGTAGTCGTGGCAGAAACGATAAATCTGCAGAGACACATGCCTTTCGTCGAAATACGAAAATATCCTTAGGTCGGCCATTTACAACCACCATATCTACCACAGTACCACAGTTTCTGAAATTCGGCCGCTGTTGTGATCGAAAGGTGACTCTGTGCTACTACTACACACAACGCCAGTTATCTGTGATCTCTAGTTTTCGCTGAAAAGTGATACACCATGACACTTTTGTCTTTGGCAGAAGTATGAAATTGCCACAGGTCGACCACTTTCAACCCCCATATCTCCCACACCCCCATAGCTACCGACATCTAACAACCATAGTGCACTACATGAGATACGATTCTACTACCAAACACAAACACCAATGCTCTATGCTATGTAGTTGTGGCAGAAAAGTGACATATGCGGAAACAGTCGAAATACGAAAATATCCTTGGTCGGCCACTTACAACCACCATATCTACCACAGTACCACAGTTTCTGAAAATCGGCCGCTGTTGTGATCGAAAGGTGACTCTGTGCTACTACTACACACCAACGCCAGTTATCTGTGATCTCTAGTTTTCGCTGAAAAGTGATACACCATGACACTTTTGTCTTTGGCAGAAGTATGAAATTGCCACAGGTCGACCACTTTCAACCCCCATATCTCCCACACCCCCATAGCTAACGACATCTAAGCACCATAGTGCACTACATGAGATACGATTCTACTACCAAACACAAACACCAATGCTCTATGCTATGTAGTTGTGGCAGAAAAGTGACATATGCGGAAACAGTCGAAATACGAAAATATCCTTGGTCGGCCACTTACAACCACCATATCTACCACAGTACCACAGTTTCTGAAAATCGGCCGCTATTGTGATCGAAAGGTGACTTTCTGCTACTACTACACACAAACGCCAGTTATCTGTGATCTATAGTTTTCGCTGAAAAGTGATACACCATGACACTTTTGTCTTTGGCAGAAGTATGAAATTGCCACAGGTTGATCACTTTCAACCCCCATATCTCCAACACCCCCATAGCTAACGACATCTAAGAACCATAGTGCACTACATGAGATACGATTCTACTACCAAACACAAACACCAATGCTCTATGCTATGTAGTTGTGGCAGAAAAGTGACATATGCGGAAACAGTCGAAATACGAAAATATCCTTGGTCGGCCACTTACAACCACCATATCTACCACAGTACCACAGTTTCTGAAAATCGGCCTGCTGTTGTGATCGAAAGGTGACTCTGTGCTACTACTACACACAAACGCCAGTTATCTGTGATCTATAGTTTTCGCTGAAAACTGATACACCATGACACTTTTGTCTTTGGCAGAAGTATGAAATTGCCACAGGTCGATCACTTTCAACCCCCATATCTCCCACACCCCCATAGCTAACGACATCTAAGCAACCATAGTGCACTACATGAGATACGATTCTACTACCAAACACAAACACCAATGCTCTATGCTATGTAGTTGTGGCAGAAAAGTGACATATGCGGAAACAGTCGAAATACGAAAATATCCTTGGTCGGTCACTTACAACCACCATATCTACCACAGTACCACAGTTTCTGAAAATCGGCCGCTGTTGTGATCGAAAGGTGACTCTGTGCTACTACTTCACACCAACGCCAGTTATCTGTGATCTCTAGTTTTCGCTGAAAAGTGATACACCATGACACTTTTGTCTTTGGCAGAAGTATGAAATTGCCACAGGTCGACCACTTTCAACCGCCATATCTCCCACACCCCCATAGCTACCGACATCTAACAACCATAGTGCACTACATGAGATACGATTCTACTACCAAACACAAACACCAATGCTCTATGCTATGTAGTTGTGGCAGAAAAGTGACATATGCGGAAACAGTCGAAATACGAAAATATCCTTGGTCGGCCACTTACAACCACCATATCTACCACAGTACCACAGTTTCTGAAAATCGGCCGCTGTTGTGATCGAAAGGTGACTCTGTGCTACTACTACACACCAACGCCAGTTATCTGTGATCTCTAGTTTTCGCTGAAAAGTGATACACCATGACACTTTTGTCTTTGGCAGAAGTATGAAATTGCCACAGGTCGACCACTTTCAACCCCCATATCTCCCACACCCCCATAGCTACAGACATCTAACAACCATAGTGCACGACAGGAAAGACGATTCTACTACCACACACAAACACCAAAGCTCTATGTTATGTAGTTGTGGCAGGAAAGAGAAGTATACGGAGATTCGAATTTTTGGTCGAAATATGAAAACGCCCTGCACTGACCAACTTTAATCATTATATCTCCCACATCCCCACAGCTATCGGCATTCGGCCAACGTTGTGCACGACAGGAAACTCCATGCTACTTCCACCCACAAACATCAGTGATCTGTGCTAGGTAGTGGTGGCTGAAAAGTGAAATATAGGAAAAAACACGTCTATTTTTATATATATATATAAGATATATAAGATTATTACTATTATTATTATTACTCCGCGATTCACTGAAACTGGGTGGCACAGGGTCCATTACACCTATCCGAATGTGGAAGGGACATACGGGTTATGGCAGAAGGCTCCCTTGAGCTATTCTGAGGAGCCATCCCAGCATTCGCCTGGAGTGATCTGGGTAAACCACGGAAAACCCAGGTCAGGGTGGCCGGAGTGATTTATCGAGAACTACTCCTGTCGGATTCTAAGTTTTCTCGCTCGATAAATCCTTCCTATTCCATCCTCTAATCGCTCGTGGAAAAAATAAATCAGTTCTGGCCCTGATTTCTCTTATTTTCGCGGACATTCCTAGATATGAATGTTGCTGGTAGTAATATTTGTTTGCTGTCATTTCAAAATAAGTCAGCCGTGACACACATAGACCAACCGCATACTACATGTATCCTTGAGATTTAATACTATCAAGCAGGAAAGATTGAGCATAACAACAAACAGCTATCTTCGCACTGTTGTGTAGAGAACAATAATAAAAATTTATTAAATTTTACTAAACGTTTGTTGTGGAACACTTTCCTTTCATTCGTTTTTACATACCACACCAACTGAAATGAGAGAAAACTGTAAAACTCAAAATAAATAGTCTATAAAATTGTGGAAGAACTGACGAGCAGTGTAATAGTGAAAAAAGAATAATTAAGATTCGAAAAAAAAAAAAAAATCTTTGTTAGTTTTAGGAAAAGCTGTTTATTTCTTTTTCTTTCAACTATTATTAACTGTGGTGGATTCAACAGAATCTTCGCCTTTTTTAAAGTAACGCTGAAGTGTTCTGATTGTTTGTCTGCCTCACAGTGAATGCGAATGATTACTGAGCCACGTGGTGAGTGGTTAACGTTGGGGCCGTGTATTCAGAAAGACGCGGTTCGACCCCGGTCCTTCCATTCAGATTTCGGTTTTACATTGTTCCACGAAATCATTCCAGGGAATACCAGGATGCTTCCTCCAAATACCTCTGCCAAGTTTCTTCCCGTTCGCTGCTACCAAACGTCTCCCGCCTCTAATCAACGATCTGAAATGAAAAGCTGATGCCAATAACTTGATGACGTTTGTAAAGTGGAACAAAACCAATGCAGTTTCCTGCTTTAAATCGTCTGAGCTGTTGAATACCATGAATTATCCATGGAATTTATATCATAATATTTGGTTAGGGTCTTCAGAAATTTTTTAATATGTTTACTTGGCTATTCATCTGGAAAGGGCTTCATTTTAGTAACGTTAACTGTTTCCTTTTGATCTGCTCTCATTTTCTTTATAAATATCCAACAAGTTACAAATATTATGTGGTATAATTTTGTGTAGGCTGTTAGTATTGTGTAAGATGCTAGAAGAAAATGAATAATATTTAATGACTAGGACAGTGAACACAGGATTCCTCTTTATTTTTTTCCCAAACTCACAGCTAAATGCTTTTAACAAAGACTTAAAAATGTTTGGAAAAAATACACAGGAAAAAATGATTTCGCAGAATTAAACTTTGTGAGTCAAGATAGTTTGTAGAGAAATAGCAGTCAATGTGCGATGCAAGGTTCAGTGATGCAAGTGGTATGCAGATATGGTGCCGTAAGTAAAACATGGGCCGTCACGCTTCAAGCACACACTGCTACAGTCTGGAATACGGTCAGTGGCACCTCCTAGCCCAAGGTAACGCAAGCCTCCTCAAGGAATTGCAAATACAGGTTTAAAGAGGGATAACCATGACTTGCGTGGCATACTACTACACTGAAAACGCATTAACTTGTTTCAAAGTCTCAACTTTCTTCTGAGCTGTACTTATAAGAGGCTAGTGCTACACTGATTGAGATCAGTTAAAAAAAAAAGTTGAACATAGTTCCTTCTAAGCTCGATACATTTCCTGATAAAAGAAATTACGTTACAGCACTCACTTGAAATGGGTGGCCGACAGATGCTTTCAACAGTTGTAAGACAGTGGAAGCCATAACGGATGTATAGGAGATTTACGGTACCAACCTAGAAACGCTCTCACGAACAGTATCCTTTTAAGAGTTTCCTTTTCCTCTTTAAAATATGCTCTACGCAATGGAAACATAATGTGCCCTTACGAAATATTCTGAAATTCTAGTAGTAATACTTCAATCAATGATCCAGAGCTAACTATAGACTTAAATAAAAAAATCGGAATGCTATTTTTAATTTTTTGGAAATTGACCCTGTTGACGAATTAATTAGAATACCAATTGACAGTCTTTGAAAACTGACGACAGAAGTGAAAACTTAAAACTATGAATATCATACGTGCAACACGTCAAACTTATAGATACAGATATATTAAACAATAATAATTTCGTGTGATCGTGATGACCAGGTGCCCATCTCTTAGTCGCCTTAACCTAACACGGTAGTGCTAGCAGGTACTGGGAACCTACACTTTAACGTGGAATACGAACCATGGAAGCATTCTGGCGAACTTCACATTACACAGTAAGCTGTGTCAAAGGTGAAGGGCGGGTGAAGGGTCTGTGAAAATCCCTGCAGAGCAGGGATTCGAACCTGGGACCTTTCGTTCCCCATTCAGACACCACCAAGAGACCGTAACAGATATACTGTAAACATTAGCACGTCGGTGATGCAAACTCATAAGATCTTACCCAATGCACCTAAAGAAGTTTTCAGTTTAAAAACTAAAAATCTAACTTAGTCCACACCCGAAGGTTGGCCGAATCTTCCCGAAGGAGATGTACCAAGCTATTGTGTCAGAGGCAGGAAGGCCAATTCCCTTCCTCAGGGACTTACAGTTTAACGTGGAATCAGAGGAATCAGAACCACGGAACGTTCCGGTGTAGTTCATACAATCAAATACAACTCCAAAACTAAAAAAAAAAAAGCTTCCAACGCGCCTATCATGCAATAGCATGTCGGTGACGGGTAGTCGTATATTTACCCCCGTCCAAACATCGCTTAACGCGCCTGTAGATGTTTTCACATCAGCAACTGTCTATTCATTTCATGAATCCTATTATTCAATAAACTGTAATGTGCCTTACTAAAACGAATGTTGTTATGAATCGCTCAGACTATAGAAAGCTTTTAGTGCTCCGCTATAAGGAAATAAACATAGTGTATTAGAATGTTCATGCTATGGAAGTGTCATGTCTGGAGCAAGTAGAAAATCGTACACATGATGAAAAGTCTTGTACGTCGCGTAGGGATATCGTAGCAGACATGCAAGGGTATAAGGCGTACCGAGTTCGCTTACAATCACATTGCTGTATCGGGTGGCTACAACCTTACTGCGGTACTGATACGGCGAGAAATATCGCAACGCAAGCGGCGAGCACCAACTCAGTCGCGTGTCTAATATACTGACAAGCAGCCGGGCTGTGGAGTGTGTTTTAATTTATTTTGCACTGTGGAGTAGCGGTGCGTGAGTGACGTAACGGCTAAAATGCAAGATTCCGAGCGAGGAGAGGGGGATCCCATTCAGCCGACTGCACCAGATTAGCGCGGGCAGGACCACATACGGGCGACTCCTAAACTCTTGCAACCGGAAACGGATTCGGCAATAGCTCGCAAGTGAGGGCTGCTGTGCGAGCTTTACCCAGAAGCAGACGGCAAGCGCACTTTTCTTCACTGGAACCCTGGGTTATGTACATAGTTTAAATGATTTGCAGGTAGGTTGGGTAAATCTGGTGTAGGTATTTTTTTTTAAAAATGAATGGCAACAGTTTTCCACGAAAATATTTTGTTTGCGTGGAAGTTTGTGTCTCCCAGATGAAGAAATGTGAGAACAAGCCTGAAGGCTTGTTCGTGTATTGCCTTTATCCGCGGAAAATAACGGGTTTCACTACACCAGCTGGAGAGGTTCAGGAGCCTAGTGGTCTGACCGTATGGATTTCATACGCTAATTTCCCCAGGCTTATCTAAAATGAGAAGATTTTTTCATTTTCGAGTACGGTTCAGTTCATCCTCTTTCACACACTCCACAGTAAATTTGCTATGAAAAGCAACGGTACTGCTGGCAAAGCAGAAAACACGTATCTTTCTGCTTAGCAGGTGTTTTACGGCAGTTGCGACATGGATAAACTACCACTCCCGTCTCTCGATATTATCTGCAGTGGTACTAGTTTACGTTGACGATAAGTGCAACCCTCCGCCACTGCAAAGTAATTAAATTTCCATTGTTTACAAGGGTGACTTCTGGTTGATTAACAACGGAAGGAATCACTATTCATCTGCCAGAACGCTTCCGTGGTTCGGATTGCACGTTAAACTGTAAGTCCACTATATCCTACAGGATAACGGGTTAGGTTAAGGCGGCTACAACAGGGGCGGAACGCGCAGCCATTGAAAACCATGCCACCAGGTCATTACGACCATACAAGCCCTTTGCTTTATCTGATTTATAGCAGGCAACTAAAGATAGTACTCAAGGGAGTTAAATTAAATCATCGTGAAGTAACTACAGTATGTTGTAACAGAATCCTGATCTGTAACGCAACAAGCCATGAGCGTGTCTGCGCTTATTAAAACACTCTGGAAATGGATGTCTGAAACGATCTCTGACAAGTGATGCTTCTGTAACAAGTGACTGTTCAATATTTTCATCTGAATATAACGTGGGACCTCTTTTAGCGTTTTATGAACTAAATAAGTTATCAAACTGTTATAAAATTATTAGAACAATATAATTTTTTATTAGACTAATTTTAAATTCGCGGGTATAATAAAAAAGAAAAGCACTTACGAATACAAAAACATGTTCGAAGACAAACAGGATATTTCTGTGATTATAAACTCGCTAAATCACATTTTAATCTCCAATCGAAATTTATAGATTAGAAATTCAGTTATAATAATTCGATTTTAATTGGAACTGTCATAAGCATATGAACCTATCAGTAACAGTAACTACAAGGCACGTCTGCTGTTTATAACCCATAATGAAAGTTACATTTGTTAGGCGATACAGATCCATCAAACAAAAAAAAAAAAAAAAAAAAAGAGTCTAAAAATGACTTGGAATATAAAACAAATATAAGAATGTACTGGTGTAGTTAACTCACAGAAAGACAGGTAGCTCAGTATAAAACTAAGAGTTAATTTGAAAACGATATTTTTTTGAGTTGCTTCATTCATTAAAAAAAATCATGGGCTAACACACAGACATAAATAATTGTTTTTTTTTAATATTCTAAACGGCTCCAGGGGCTCTAAACATGTATTTATAAAATAGTAAAGGAAGAAACTGAAAGCTAATAATGAATTTAAACATTTGGATACTGAAATATATTCAAACTAAAATTAGGATTACGAGTTCTGCATATTTTTACTTTCTTAATGTGGATTGACACTGGTAAACTGCTACGCTTTCCACTTATTCATTTTTACAGTTCTTCACATGTTACATATCGTGCGGAGGGTTATACTATTTGGCGTATAACGTGATGTCTGATGGCTCAGAAAATAGTGGTGACTGACTGTGCATTGACAATATCCACGAGAGCTGTGGAAAAGAGAGACTGGAGTGAGAGTTTGAGTGGTTTGCGCAAACCAATCAACAAACCCTCAACAGTTGCTAACACAAGCATTCAATAAACATCGAACGTTAGGTATTACAATTCGCGTAAAATATAGACGACATTGTCAAGGAAGTTTACCATCGTCTGTTATTAAATTCTCGTTCACTCGGCTATTATTAAGATAAGCATTATGTCTTGCTAGTAGATATACATCGTTACGAATGTTGTTGGAAAAAGTGAAAAAAAAGATGCAGCTGCACAGGACGATCCATGTAAGGTCCGATATTGTTCACAGTAAGTAATCACTAGGGCCCGGATATATATGCACGTAAAACATCTAATATATGCATGCAAATATGCACAAAAAAGTCCTAAAATATGCACTAACAATTAAAGAATATGCACTAACAATTAACGAATCTACACTAACAATTAACGAATATACACTAACAATTAACGAACATGGACTAACTATTAAAGAATATACAGTTATCAAATGATTTATTTTATGTCAACTCACTGATATACACGTTTCATTCCTTACAAAATGATGAATCACAATATGTTACCAACAGTTTTTCAATGTTTTCAGGGGTCAAAGATTTTCTGTTGTCAGACAAAATTAGTTTATAAGCCGAAAATGATCGTTCCACGTCAACGGACGTTATTGGGCAATACTTGTACGATGGTGCTGACTGTTCGGAACATTCATCTGGCAAAGATTGTGTGGTTCCACTTAAATACGTATTAATTGATTGAATCTTTTGCAGACCTGGGTTTGAGTCTAACACCCTGCTGAGTTTAGATTTAACTTTTTCTCCAATTTCACCAGGGACGGCATTTAAAGAAGAAATTGTTTTGTGAAGCAACTGAATAGACTCGTGAAGGGGTGCACCGCTAGTTTCTAGACCCTTAATAGCATTAGAAAGTGACGAATAGTGTACATGGATGAAATTGATATCTCGATATACAGTATCACAATCAAATGCGCACTTTGCTTCACGAACACACGCAGCACGATCGTCATGACCAATACTTGTAACCACATCTTTCACTTGATGAAAGTTCTCCTGGTAGAACAGCACTGCAGACAACCAAGTTCCCCATCTAGTGAGAACAGGTTCCGGTGGAAGAGGAACCTCAGGCAGACGATCCTTATAAAACTGTACACGCGCTGGTGCTTTTAGGAACACTTTTTTTCCACTTGAAATTACTTTGTTAACTGAAGGAAATAGAGAACGTATCTCTTCTGCAATGCGATGTAATCCATGCGCCAAACATGTAACATGGATCAGATTGGGGAAAAACACTCGAAGCGACTGACCAGCTTTTAACATATATGAAGCTGCGTCTGTGATTAAAACACGCACCTTGTAACAATCACTCTCCGATTCAGTAGGCCACAGAAGTCGCAGGGAATCGTTTATAAATCTTGCAATTGTACTGTGGTTGGTTTTCTCTAACACTTTGGTTGAAAGTAAATGTGGTTTTCCGGGTTCTTCTTGACATAGTTTGCCCACTATAAAGTTCGCTACGTATCGGCCACATGAATCGGTTGTTTCATCTACCGATATCCAGACACAGTTCCCTCCTATGTCAGACCGAATTGAATCCAGGACAGAATCGTGTAGAGAGAGCAAATAATTTTTCCTGAGGGTGGATTCATCCGGTATCCTTTGATTAACACAATACTTTTGAAGAAATGCTCGTAGATCTGGATTATTCAATTTATGCAGCGGGATATTGCTGCATACAAAAGCCTTACACAGGTCAGCAGAGAATGTATTAACAGACCGTGATACCTGAGTTAAAAGTAGCTGTTGCGTGTTCCTATTCTTTTCTTTTGACCTGAGATGTACAGCTGTTTTAGAATGCTGTTCAAGTTGAAATTTTTTCTCACATTTTATATTCTTCTCACATACTTGACAGTACACAACTTCACCGTCACTAGAATAGTCACTGTTGCCTGAAATCCACTGCTTAATTAAAACTGATCTTGTGCATTTTTCTTTAGGCATTTTTGGAGTCAGATTAAAGAAACTTAATCTTAGCACACGAACACTCCTGTCAACACAAACTTTGAGAGGCTACTGTTTTTGGAAAGGAATGTACACGTCTCTTTAAAAGTACGAATCCCTCAGGTCTGGAAGCCAGGAATCTGTTCTCAGGAAAACTGGCTCGTACCGCAATTAGGGGAATATTCCCGAAAAGATTAAAGAAAACCGCTGGCCTTCCCGGTAGTTGTCGCACGAATAAACACACTGGTAGATAACGAATATTCCAAGTGGGGGTAAATACTTGTGACTGTCGTCTCCTCAAACAAGAATTTGCCGCCTGAGGGAGAATAGAGCTATTCTTTGATTTTGCCGACCCCACCCGCCCTTCCCGTGAATGTTACCGCTCAGGGCAGTAGAGAAGGTCGCCGCCACACAAATTTTCCATTTGCAGCACCTCCAAACATGTCACTGTGTGAGTTTGGATAAGGTAGAAAATTCTCTACATGTGAATGCCAGTACAAAAAAATCCTGTTTACTCCAAGAATTTAACTTACTTGTTGCGGTTGCCAAGGATGTCCAACATACAGGTACATTAGGCTTTACAGTTTCTTCAGAAGTATCGGATATTCAGTTATGAGATGAAATAAAAGCTAAAATATGCACATATCCATAAAATATGCACTAACCCTCAAAATATGCATTTGCATATGCGCATATGCTTTTTTGAAAAATCCGGGCCCTAGTAATCACCTTCAGGATACCGCGTGCAGATCAGTTGTGATATCCAAGTGGAAAACTAGCGATTAGTCTGTACAGTCTGTCGAGAAGGTTGAACGTAAAAAAGTACGAGCACAGTTACATTTCCCTGACTAAAACACGCATACATGACACAACAAAGAACATTGTTTTACGTGTTAATGTGTAATCTCGTAATTATTATCCTTTTTATTTATATTGGCATTTAGGTTTACACCCATACAGCCATTTCGTACTACAGAGTAACATACACATACAGAATTTATTTATAGCTAGTTTAAGTGTTTACAGCAATATTCCTCACATGCTGTGATAATCTTATAAATAGCGTTGACAAGAGACGCTATAAGTATAGCAGCGCCAGTGATCTGCGGAATTCTTACTTTTATGAAATGATTGATCTCTGTCTTCTTCAATCAGCAGTCAAGCAGGAAGTGGTTTATATTTTTATTGCCCCACAAAGGCAGGTAGGAGTGTCTGCGGCGTGTATTCTATGGATGGGTTGCTTCGATCAGCCATGGTTGAATTTAAGTCTTGCAATACAGGTACTGGACCTCATACCATGGATGGGTAGGAATCTCCGGGTGTACTTGTCTGTAATTTTCACCTCTAGTTGCGAACGAACTATGTCAACGTATGTTCCACTTGACCTTTAAGTCCGCCAATGTAACTGTTTTAATGTGTGCTCCATTACTGCAGGTTGCTTATTTATCACATCAGTTTGCCAACTCATTTTCCTAGAGATGGCCGTGTGTTTTGATCCACTTTAAATTCAACGGACTTGCTCGAATGTTTTAATTCTTGAGCCACTTTCACGATGTAATATACCCTTGTGTCATTATTCTCTTTCTTATCTCAGAGGACGCCGGCTTCTGTTCATATCTTTTTAGATTTAGACATGCCCAAAATCCATTTCCCAAAATGACGTGCTCATACACAAACACTTAGAAAGTTGTCTCAGCAGTATATCAGGAGATACAAGGCGTACACTGCCTTGGCCAGAGGCAGTAATTTTAATTGAACAGGATTCACTTATGATGATGCCTTTCTACAAATTTTAATAGTTCCTTTATTATTTACTGACACTTTTACTTAGTTTACGAAATTCACTTTGCCTTTCATCTGTATCTGGTAAAACATTTTCTCTCAAACCTCACTTTTTTGGCTTCTGCTTTATTTGTTTAGTTGAACTACATGTATTCAGGAAACAGGTAATAGTCGCAGTTAACTGTGGACCGGTTGGTTACTGTGGTGGGTATAACGGTCAATCTCTTCTAGAAGTATTTGTAGCTTTCTCGACTTTTACTTACTTAGTACATCACACCAAACCGTCTCTAGTTACAAAAACAATCATTTAATTTACCTCTTACCGATTTCTCTGGATCCTCCTAGCAAAGAATACATTTTATGTCCTCTGTAATGCACTAGCCGTCGTCGAATATGGACTCTCCCATCATATTTTATATCAATAGTACTTCCGTCTCTCTGAAAGACTCCACCTTACTTACTATTCTCTACGTATAGAGATGCATCAACGTTTTCACCGATGTTAATCACTTCGAGTTTCATTTAAATATACATTTATTCTGCAGCCTTTTAAACTGCACTCAACTTATCTTTTCACACAATTATTTTTTTCCTCTTGGACACAGCCGTAACAACCTGACAACCAGTTCAACTATCCAACATAACAGTTTTTCAGCTCAACTCATGCCACTTCTATCACATCGTTCCCTTTCGTTCACATCTCTTTTCTTCTTGTTAATATAACATCTTCGTATCATCGTGTCTCTTGTTGTCTGCTTTATTCCTTGTCTAGGATGTTCCAAATGAGAAGTATTATTATTTATAAGAATTTATCTATTTTCTATTATATATCTGTAAGAAAGCTGCGCCTGTCGTAATGTTTGAACCGGAATGACGCAAAAACTACCACAACAATTTGGATGGTATTTTCAAAATTTTAGAGCTAATGGTCCAAATTAAAATCCTAAGGACCCAGCTGATGACTTACATTTACCGAGGAATGGAGCAATAAATTCAATTAATTTCGAATTGAAATAAATATGCGCATAGATCACTCTGCATTTGAGATCAGTCATTCCTTTGTATAAACGTTGACAAAAGATTGTCGCGTTGGAACCGGGGCAGGTGTGAATTCGAAGGTTACTTGTCAATGAACACAGCACTTAAACTGAGAACAGGTTTATTGAGAACTCAAACATACACGCAGCACTGACTGCCTCTTGGGCAGAATGCTCTTCTATTTATACACAGATAGAACGTACTAGAGATTACAAGAGTAGTTAACAAGTGAAATGTGTAGAAGTTACAAGTGACATTAGGAAACATGTAGAATCTTCTGGAAATAATAAACAGAATTAAATAATTTTTGTCAGTGGGCGGGATTGAACCGGCGACCTTCGGTACCGCAATTCGTGACGCTACCCGCTGCGCCATGCTGGCAGACGGTACACTGGCGTTCATGCGGCATTGCTCCCTCTCCTGAGGAAAACAGCGTCCCGCTGTTAGATTTCTTTTGGGGCACGCTGAAGTGTCCTGGATCTTGATCTTGTCGTGGGTCCTCTGTATGGCAGTTCTGGAGGGCCCCTCCTGTTTGTACTATTATCTTCCTGTCCGACTTCTTCAGTATCCAAACCGTCCTCAGAGTCCTTGAACAAGAAGCTGGTTGTGCCTAGCTGCTCGTCAGGATTGTAGTAAGGCTTCATGCGGAGGACGTGAACAATGTCCCTTCGCTTTCGTCGTTTCGAAGACGGCTCATAATCCTCGACTTCGTATGTGACGTCTGACCGGCGGCGTATGACACGATACGGACCAAAGTACCGCTTCAGTAACTTTTCTGATAGCCCAACCTTCCGGACAGGGGTAAAAATCCATACGAGATCTCCTGGGTTGTACGCAACAGGTCGGTGCTTGCCGTCATACCGCTGACGGTCCTTCTCCTGGGTGGCCAGTGTTCGTATGCGAGCCAGCTGTCTTGCTTCTTCGACCCTGGTAATGAGCTGTTTTATATAGTCATCCTGAGTGTCGTCCGGCTGGAATGGGAACAGCGTATCCATTGTGGTCTCAGCTTCACGGCCATGGAGCAGAAAAAACGGAGTGAAGCCTGTCGTATCTTGCCTTGCTGTATTATAAGCAAATGTGACCACTGGCAGTATTGTATCCCAATCCTTCTGCTCAACATCCACATACATCGACAGCATATCGGCTAATGTCTTGTTGAAGCGTTCTGTGAGACCGTTTGTCTGAGGGTGGTATGCAGTTGTCATCCTGTGGACAACGTCGCATCTTGACATGACCTCTGATACTAGTCTTGACTGGAATACCTTTCCACGATCGGATATCATCACACGTGGTGCTCCATGCTTCAAAATAATGTCTTCTACTAGAAATTTTGCAACCTCTGGAGCTTCTGCAGTCGGCACAGGTTTGGTGACAGCGTAGCGCGTGAGGTAGTCGGTGCAGACTATTATCCATCGGTTACCGGTTGTCGACTTCGGGAACCTCCCCAAAAGGTCGATCCCAATTCGGTGGAATGGAACTGCTGCAGGTGGAATTGGTACTAGATGACCTGGAGGTAATTGCGGCACATGTTTCCGTCGCTGGCACTCTTTACAGTGACTCACATAATGCTTGACAGATCGGTAGAGACCCTTCCAGTAATACCTGCGTCTGATTCGGTCCAGGGTCTTCACAAATCCCAGATGACCGGATATTGGAGCGTCGTGGAAATACTTGAGAATAGCTGGCTGGAGATGAGCTGGAACGACCAGAAGCCACTTGGGGCCTAGTGGATCGTAGTTGTTCTTATACAATGTCCCATCTATCAATTGAAACCCTCCTTTGGCCGGTTCTCCTTTCTCCAAGGCGTCTATGGTTCTTAATAACTCTGAATCTTCCCTCTGTTCAGCTGCAACGTCACCTAATTCAGCGAGGGCTGAAATTCCATTCATGCTGTTGTGTTCTATTAAAGGATGCCTTGAAAGGCTGTCGGCATCCTTGTGTTTGCGTCCGTTTTTGAATACCACCGTGACGTCGTACTCTTGAAGTCTAAGTGCCCATCTTGCTAGTCGACCTGATGGATCCTTCAAGCTGGTTAGCCAACATAAAGAATGGTGGTCTGTCACGACGGTGAAAGGTTTGCCGAATAAATACGGACGAAACTTGTTGATAGCCCAGACAACTGCGAGGCATTCTTTCTCGGTTGTAGAGTAGTTTATCTCGGGCTTAGAGAATACTCTTGATGCATAGGCTATCACCTTCTCAGGCACCTTCCTGAATTTGCACAAGCACTGCACCGATCCCATAACCGCTGGCGTCAGTGTGAAGTTCAGTTTCTGCATTCTCGTCGTATAAGGCTAGAACTGGTGCGGAAGTTAGAGCCTCCTTAAGTGCCTGGAAAGATCTTTCTTTAGTTTCATCCCAGTAAAACTTGGCGTCTCCCTGCAAAAGTTCTTGCAGTGGACGTGCCATGTTACAGAATCCTTTTATGAAACGCCGGAAGTATGAGCACAGCCCAAGAAAGCTTCTCACATCACGAATGTGCTGAGGAGTTGGAAATTCCATGACTGCCCTTACTTTATCTGGATCAGCGCGGACGCCATCTCCGTTGACCAGGTGCCCCAGGATTTTTATCTCTCTGGTGACGAAGAGGCACTTCTTCGGATTGAGGCGGAGTCCTGCAGTCTGAACACACTTCAGCACCGTTGACAGGCGACTCAGATGTTCTTCAAATGTTTTCGAGAAAACAACAATGTCATCTAAATAACAAAGACACGTCGTCCACTTAAGGTGTCGAAGTAAGTTGTCCATCATGCGTTCGAATGTGGCCGGAGCGTTGCATAATCCGAATGGCATTACTTTGAATTCATAGAGGCCATCAGGTGTAATAAAAGCCGTCTTTTCTCTGTCAGCTTCGTCAACCTCGATTTGCCAGTAGCCTGTCTGCATGTCCATGGTTGAGAAGTATGTAGCTCCTTTCAAGCAGTCTAAGGCGTCGTCGATGCGCGGCAGTGGGTAGACATCTTTCTTTGTGATTTTGTTCAGCCGCCGATAGTCGACACAGAATCGCCACGTACCATCCTTCTTCTTTACGAGGACCACCGGAGATGACCAAGGACTCTCCGAAGGTTGAATAATGTCATTATGCAACATCTTCTCCACTTCCTCTCGAATTATTCGCCTTTCGACTGGTGACAATCGGTACGAGCGCTGGCTAATGGGCGGATGATCCCCAGTATTGATACGATGCTTTATCGTGGGCCGTTTCGTCTGACCTTTTTTTTTGCTGGGGTGTGAATACACCAGAGAATTGGCGTAGTATAGCTAACACCCGGTGGTGTTGTTCCTTGGTCAGGCCGGACCCTATTGGCAGTTCCATAGTTGTTTCCTCCAGCGTGTTGTCGGTACTAGTAACAGAGCATGGATCTTCGTTAATGACGTTGAGCTCGCCCTCCTGGACTGGTTCAGCTGTCCCTATGCACATTCCCTTGGGGATAATTTGTGACTGCTCGTGACAGTTGGTGATCCAAATGTCTCCTCGACCACCGATAATGCTTATGATAGCCGCTGGTATGTAGATTTCTTTCGTGAGTCCTAATAAACTTTCTACTATCGACAAGCACTTCAAGGTTGCGGTCGTCCGTGTTTTTGACTGGGACTCTTCTCATTGCGAACGGCGGGATTGTCACGTTGTCAACGGCGAATAACTTCCCAGAAGATTCTGTGTTACGTGTACCCGTCGCAACGACTTCTTCAATTTGCAGCTCAGACGTTCCACAGTCAATGACAGCTTGGGATGCCTTAAGGAAGTCCCATCCAAGGATGACATTATGACTACATTCTGTTAAAATGACAAATTCAACTGGCTGGGTCCTGTTGTTGATGGTTATTCTCGCGACACAAGCTCCAGCTGGCTGGACGTACTTTCCATTTGCGACCTTTAGCACAGTTGCCCCCGTATCACGGAACATTGTCTTCTTTAGTGTGCGACGATAATTGTCCGACAATACGGAAAAAGAAGCTCCTGAATCAACCAGCGCCCGGACAGGTTGGCCGTCGATTATAACGTTGATGAGATTTCCCGACATCTTAGTGACTGTCATCCATGGAGGATTTTCATCTGCGGCGGCCTCACCTCCGTAGATGGTCGCCTTGCTTAGTTTTCCTGCGTGCGGCGGCTAGGGGAGCGGCTGGTAGCTCTGTCCGGCGACGATGAACGGCAGCGGCGCGTCGGGGATCGACCTCGTCTAGGGTACGGCGATGGGCTTCTTCCCGTAGGTCGACCGAACTCGTCAGCGGGTGGCTGCCTGGGGTAGAACTGTTCTGATGGCGGACGTCTTGCGGCAAAATAATCGTCAAATACTCGTCTTCTCTCTCTGCAGTAGCGTATGACATGTCCAGGGCGCCCACAGTGGAAACATACTGGCGCGTTGTCTTCTGTCCTCCAGACGTCCGTTCGTCTGCGGGACGTCATAGGTGCCGGAGGATTTGGTTGTGGCCGTGTCGGCCGGTTCCTAGGCTGCCGTTTGGCAGCTGCAGCATACGTCATATCAGGGCGAGGCCATTCTTCACGTCGAGTGCGATTGGCTCGGCAGACAGGAGCTATTGTCTGAAATACCTCTTTTTCCGCCGCGTCGGCTCCTTCATGACCCACTGGGCTTACATCCATGGCCATGATCTGATGCTCACTCGGTTCAAGAGTCCCAGCTGCCATGAACTGTTGTAATTCTTCTCTCACAATTTGTCGTATGAGAGACGCAAAGTCGTGCTGGTCTTCCACAACTGCCATAGGGACTACGTTGGGAAGTCTGTCATACTTCTTTCGCCCAACCCTCCTTTGTTGCATCTCCTCAATCCGCTGGCACCACTTGATGAACTCTTCCGTCGTAGCGACGTCTTTTATCAGAAGAGCTTGGTACATGTCTTCTGCAATACCTTTCATTAGGTGCGTGATTTTGTCGGCTTCAGTCATATTCGGGTTGACTACGTTGCATAGGGCCAAAACATCCTGTATGTAAGATTGCGTCGGCTCCCCATGTCGTTGGGCCCGGTTCTTCAGTTGTTCTTCCGCCGAGCGGATTTGTCGCTGGTGGTCCCCAAACGTTTTCTTAAGTTCCGTCTGGAACATTTCCCAGTTATTCAGTTTTTCTTCGTTGTTCTCGAACCACTGCTGGGCGGTTCCGTCCAGATAGAAATAAACATTTGCCAAGCACATGGTATGATCCCACCTGTTGTACTTGGCGACTCGGTCGAACCCTTTTAGCCATTTGTTAGGATCCTGTCCAGCGTCTCCAGAGAACACCGATGGGTGTCGAATGTGCAGCTGGCTTGCCGCCATGGGTTTCCTAATGACGCGGACTTTCGGAAGGACGTACTGAGTATATCCTTTGTAGTCCGGTTCCAGTCCGTGTAGGCGGCGACTTTTACGTTGCCTAATCGGAGCCACGACGATGCAGCTGTTGCACAGGGTACCCGGCGCCTCCACCAAACTATGTCGCGTTGGAACCGGGGCAGGTGTGAATTCGAAGGTTACTTGTCAATGAACACAGCACTTAAACTGAGAACTCAAACATACACGCAGCACTGACTGCCTCTTGGGCAGAATGCTCTTCTATTTATACACAGATAGAACGTACTAGAGATTACAAGAGTAGTTAACAAGTGAAATGTGTAGAGTTACAAGTGACCTTAGGAAACATGTAGAATCTTCTGGAAATAATAAACAGAATTAAATAATTTTTGTCAGTGGGCGGGATTGAACCGGCGACCTTCGGTACCGCAATTCGTGACGCTACCCGCTGCGCCATGCTGGCAGACGGTACACTGGCGTTCATGCGGCAATATCGCAGAAATAGCAATACATCATTAAAGAGAGTGTTTTTGTGCAATAAGTAGATTTCAAGATATTTCTTTCTGTTGCAAAAATTTCTGTTTTGAAACACTATTCTTACTTAAACATTTTATTGGTATAATTTTCTCACAAGTTATGATCGCAGCACCACATATTACAGAGATACGGATTTGCTATTTGTGTTTTGTTCATCGTAGTAGTATTCTGTTAGATTAGTGACAGATTTCTATCTGTTGGTACAACGGAAAGCTTACTGCACATTTCTACGATGCCCAACAAAAGATCTGTGTGCTCTCGGACTGAGCGTTATGACAGGCAAGCCGCTGTACAGAATCAATCTGATGAAGCCAAGAAACAGCGACTTGCGCGAATGAGAGAGAGAGTCAGCGCAGGCATATACAACAGGCTGCTCAAAGACAACATTTGGTAGACCAACGGAGGGAAAAGTAACGCTGCATTCATCTCTTTACTGTTTGCGAAGAGCTATGAATAAAATGTCTGTGAACTTAATGCACTTTGGACTGTTTATGTTAAGGGGACATCCATATGCTCATTTCTAGGATGGCCAAGAGAAATTCTGTGGATCCTCGGACTGAAGGCAGAAGAAGGCAAGCCGCTGCTGAACAGATGGGCCAGCGACTTGTGCGAATGAGAGAGACTCAGCGCAGGCGTAGGCACACACAACAAGAGGCTGCACATAGGAAACTATTACCACAACCGTATTTACTGCAACTGCGTGAGAGTGTCACAGCAAGAAGATCACAAGAAAAACTTCCTAAAACGTATTGCTGTGCACGCCTTTTTCTTCAAGAGATGATGTGGAAACACACAATGTTGGGGATATGCAACCCCGCAGGGGCCTGGTACGTAAGTGCCAGGTACGGGTTTGGCGAACCCGCGGTGCCGAGCTTGAAACTTGTGAGCGCCGCAAGTTTCCCACACCGTAAACTCCTACCATGCTTCAACGACCACCGTAGGGCGTGGCGGTGGAACGTTGTGTGCCTAGGAGAACGGGGATCTTGGCTTCATCGCCCGGATCGCGAGGACGGTACAAACCTCTATAAAAAAAACCCTCAACCTCAAGGTCGGATACGTGCCGAGGAGGTGCATGGGTGAGAGGCGGATCACTCGCTAACGTACAACCTCAGGCACCTGCGCACCCCTGTTGTACAAGCATTTCTTTTTAAATGGTTTTTACTCGTGGGAACAAAAATGCCTTCCACTAAAAGGTAAATAAAAACACACCCAGTTCTTACAAACGGGCTAGGGTTGAAAGCCCTCCCCCGGATGTAAATAGTAACAGCAAGGTTGTAACATAGACAATGCCTCGTTATTATGACAAGGGTGGAGGGATCTTTTGAGAAGGTCTCTCCATTCTATGTTCAGAAAGGTTTAGAGGGTATTGCGGGTACCCTCAAATCTGTAAAAAAGCTGAAGAATGGAACACTGCTTATGGAAACATCCACCCAGAGGCAGGCTGTCCAACTCCTTAAGTGCGAGAAGCTCGGGGAGTTCGCAGTGAAGTGCGAACTCCATAAAACTCTAAATTCAAGTAAAGGTGTCATCACCAGCAGGGACCTTATGGATTTAGAGACCGAGGAACTCCTTAAGGAGTGGTCAACAGAACATGTGGTCGAGGTTCGTCAAATTAAACGAAGGGTTAACGGCAGTCTTGAGAAGACAGCCACCTTCGTCCTGACGTTCGACACTCCAACGTTGCCCAAAAACATCAAAGCAGGATATTTGAACTTGAATATTCGCCCGTATGTACCGGACCCAATGCGCTGCTTTAAGTGCCAGCGGTTCGGTCATACGACGGCGACCTGCAAGGGCAACCCCACTGTGGGAAGTGCGGAAAGGCGGCTCATGAGCCAGGCACGAGCTGCACGCTCCCACAGGTGTGTGTCAACTGCTCCGGGGCACATCCAGCCTGGAGCAGAGAGTGTCGATTGTATCTGGAAGAAAAAAAGATACAAGAGTTGAAAACGAAAGAGCGGATTTCTTATGGCGAAGCCAAAAGAAATATAAGGCTCTGGCTCCACCAGTCTTCGCTACCAGCTTCGCGAAGACGTTATCAACTCCCGTCAGGAAAGAAAGTATTGCTACCCAGACGTCCGTTGCGGACATGGGCACAAGTCCAATGTGCTCATGTCAGTGCAGATGTGGTGCCACACCCATCAAGTCATACACCTAGGACCTCGCACGTCAGTAGCAATACTCTGACAACATCGACCACATCGACAGCAGGTTCAGCATGTCACCAGCAAAGACACAGCCATCCGCTACAGCAGTGGGTCCCTCTGCAGCAGCAGAAGCGCCCCCTGAAGCAGAGAAACAGCATCTGCAAAAGTAGTGATAACGGCAACGCCATCTGCCGGTAGCGGATGGCAAACAGTGCAAAAAGGTATGGGGTCCGAAATTTAAGCTGACGGACCCCGCTATGTTTGTGAAATCGCCTCCGACTTCTCCTCCCAGATCCCCTTCTGGAAAGGAGAAGAAGGGGAACAGGCCTCGGCGGAATAAAATTCCGCAAGACTCCGAGGCCTCACAACGAAAATCGTCTTCGGACACCGAAGACGATGTCATGCTGGTGGATGAACTTTGTTCCATTCCTCAGCAACTACCTTTGGAGGACCCACCCGATCCGGGGGGGTTGTTTTTAAATAGGTAAGATGGCTCCCATACTTCAGTGGAACGTAAACGGTTTTCAGGCTCACAAAGAGGAAGTCCAGCTCTTAGCACGGTCTAATCCATTGTGTGTCTGTCTCCGGGAGACACACTTTAGACCACAACATCAGCCAGTGCTAAGAGGTTATGACATATTCCGAAAGGACGATACCGAAGGTGATCGAGCGAAGGGCGAGTGGCCGTGTTTGTTCGGAACACTGTCCACTCCGAACCCATTGCTCTAACCCCTCATCTACAAGCAGTAGCGGTGAAAATACACGGTCCAATACAACTGACCGTATGCTCTATCTATCTGCCACCCAGTTTGTCCGTCGACTACGACGACCTGGTTGGCATTACACGACAACTCACTCGGCCCTTTCTCCTTTTGGGAGATTTCAACGCCCACAGTGCGTTGTGGGGTTCCACACCGATTGCCCCCGGGGCCGAGTGATTGGTAGATTGATAGAGCAGGAGGAAATTTGTATCCTGAATACAGGGCAAATGACTCATTTCACCACTGCTACCGGTACGTCTTCTGCCATTGACCTTTCCTTGTGTTCTCCCTCAATCGCGGACTCCATGCATTGGGAGGTGGATCGCGACCTACATGGAAGCGACCACTTCCCTGTGTGGATGCACGTTGAGTGTGAGCGGGGAGGAGGTAATAACCGACGTAAATGGAACGTCAGCGGTGCAAATTGGCAACTCTTCTGCCATTCTGTACTGCTACAACCCTGTGGCAGTATACAGGAGAAGGTGAATCACTTCACAGATGACAACCTAGCAGCGTTTCGTATTGCTAGAGCTAAGGCGCGTCGAGTTATTAAAGACAGCAAGAAAAGGTCATGGCAGAACTTTGTGAGCACTATTAATCGTTCCACTCCTTCGTCAAAAGTATGGGAGTCCATCCGCCGAATATCCGGAAGGTACTCTCGCCCACCAGTATCTGGATTACTGGATCATGGACGTATTATTACCGACGAACGAAGCATAGCGCAGCTGATGGCGGAGAACTTCGCCGCCGTCACTTCATCGGCTAACTTTGAACCTCGGTTCCAGCGACAAAGAGTTGCTGCGAGAGGCGCGCGCTGTGCTTGATTCGTCGAATACAGAGGCATACAATCGCCCATTTACATTTTGGGAACTGGAGTCAGCGTTGAATAGCGCTAACGACACTGCTCCAGGGCCTGATCTGATCCAGTACCAGATGCTGAGGCATCTTAGTAAAGATGCTAAGAGTACCTTCTGGATACTTTTAATGACATATGGACCGGAGGACACTTCCCCGACTCGTGGAAAGAAGCAACACTAATTCCAATTTTAAAACCTGGCAAAGACAAATTGTTGCCAGGTAGCTATCGTAGTATCGCCCTTACAAGCTGCGTGAGTAAGACACTGGAGAGGATGGTTAATCGCCGCCTCGTCTGGTGTCTAGAATCCCAAAACCTTCTGAGCCGCTTCAGTGTGGATTCAGGAAGTTCCGTTCCACCTTGGACAACCTGATCCTCCTGGAGGCGGCAATACAGGATGCGTTCATTCGCAGCCAACATGTTGTAGGTGTCTTTTCGATCTCGAGAAAGCCTACGATATACTGGCGGCATGTTATTTTAAAGCAGTTGCACGAATGGGGTTTTAAGGGTAACCTGCCCCGTTTTTTTAAAATCATTTTTATCTGGTCGTTGCTTCCGGTACAGAGTTGGTGTGATGTGTCTGATCTTTTATTCAGGAAAACGGTGTTCCTCAGGGGTCAGTTTAAGGGTGACTCTTTTCGCTATTGCGATAAATAGCATTTTAAGTGTTATAAGGAGACCTATAGGGTGCTCCTTATATGTGGACGATTTTTAATATTTATTGCTTCATCCAGTCTGAGAAGCGCTGAGCGGCAGTTGCAACTCACGCTGAACAGGCTGGATGAATGGTCAGTGCACACCGGTTTCCGTTTCTCTGCGGAGAAAACCCGGTGTGTACTTTTACTCGTAGCAGAAGCCTTTTATCAGAACCCCATCTTACCTTGAGGAATACCGTTTTACGTTTTACTGAAACAGTTCGGTTTCTGGGTCTAATTTTAGACAACAGATTAACCTGGCTACCACATCTCAAAGATGTGAAAGCCAGAGCCTCAAAAGCTCTAAATGTTTTAAAATGTCTGTGTGGCAGGTCATGGGGCGCTGACCGCTCCTGCCTGCTACAATTTTACAGAGCCTTTGTACGGTCGCGGCTGGAATACGGTTGTATCGTGTATGGTTCGGCACGGGACAGTTATCTCCGTATACTAGATAGGTCCACCATGCAGGAATTCGGCTCGCCACGGGTGCATATCGCACCAGCCCTATTGTCAGCATTTGTGC
>JARYHS010008074.1:322530964-322699786 GCA_031002005.1 Vandiemenella viatica
AGTGGCATCGATTAATCCCGTCTGATACGGCCTCAACAGATACAATATTCTAAGTGAGTTCACCACTATGCTTTGTATGGAGCCATTTAGCTTCCCCTGTACACTGTTTTTAAATAACGATCTATAAATTGGAGTATATGGTTGACATAAACATCCGTACAACTTGAACCCTTAAACTTAGAAATTTGTGATTTTGCAGTACTAGACGTTTAGTTACCTCAACATGATTCTAAGTTAAAAATGGTAAGACTCATAGGGATGAAATTTATGATAGGGTCTTTTATGCGGAGTAATTCTTTAATACTCTTCAGGCTGAAAGCTGCAACCAGCCGACAGTAAAAATGTTTGAATCTGTTTTAAAAAATCCAGATTTATATGACCTTTCAACGAAAAATCATAAAAAACCACCATTTATATCAGAAATTAATGATCTGAAAATTCATTTCAAAAATTTATAGTGATATGTAACCTGCTGACGTTTTACAAAAACTGTAGCGCCCTTTTGGAGTGAGCAATTTTTAGCAATTTTGATAGCACAGCACATAATTTTCATCGACAATATATCACATATATCATTTAATGGAAAATTTCATGGCCTCGACAATAGACGCGTTATTTAGAAATTTCTAATACACACTATAATTTCATTCAACGGGAATATTTTTTTTATATCATTTACGGATCTTTTTATTTTGGAAACAAAACATTTTTGCAACACTGAAATTTCCAATGTGTTTGAGCAGCATTTGACAAGTTTTATTACAGTTTATCGGTTCTTTGTATAAATATCAAGTAATGGTCTTAAATCCGATAGTTGGCATTAGAACAAGATCACGGAATCCGCCGATTCAGTAAAGCGAAATTACGGAGAGTATAGATGACATAAAAGGGCAATACTGGAATAGAAAAAAGTTTGAGATAAACTTTAGTCAAAATATAACAATGGACCGAAAGCCGTGCCGTTAATACCAAGAACGACAATGTGTTGAGCGTAACCTAATACGGAATCCAATATTTATACATTGTTGGTCTTTCAATAACCGTTTACAAATGGGGTTAGTGTTTCCATAAATGACTGTTGGAATCATCATCACTCTCTAAGAAAGGGAGGTCGTGTGTAATAATCTCAATTTTTTCTTATTATTTGATTATTATGAGACAAATGTTCTGCCACAATTATAATAAACTAGCTGATACCCGCGACTTCGTACGCGTGATTTTGAATTTCTTTGCGAGATTTGAATATATAAAGTGTTGGTAAGAAGAAATTGGTTTCCAATCAACACCGAGTCGGCGTAATATGACAGGAAAGCTATCACTATACATTCTACCGTTGAACCTTCTCTTGAAGAGAATCAATTCCAACATATTTCTGTCACCATTCGATAAGTCTCAAAATTTCGTGACTAAAACTGTTACTCATAAACGGAAAAAATGTCCTGTACCCTTCCTACAGATTTTCTTGTCAAATTCCATGAATTTCGGTATAGCCATTTAGTCGTCAAAACGTAAAAAATACAGAGACTTACTTTCCGCATTTATAGTATTATTACTGCAGATCACACACACACACTGACTGCGAAACAACCCCTGATGGATCATTAAAACGTAAAAGGTGTAAAGCTACAGTATTGCAAGACTACCTACGGTTTGTCTCGCATTGAACCGTTTAAATTTGTGACATCACAGTTTTAACATTCAATCCGAATAACCAACGGTCCAGCGTGACTCTGCCACAGAAATTTGAACAGGAGACAACGATCCAAACAGCGGTAATCAAGAAAACTTTAACAACTGAGCTACCAGACCACTGTATGGAAAGGCAGTACAGAGACCTACACATCCTACGCGTTTGTCTATCATCGTTCAGTAATTTTTCGAATTATATACAACATGTATCATTTTAACAAAAAAATTTCAACCAGATGTAGACAGTACTTTTCTCCTGTCTCAAAGGAAAGTGTGCAAACTTTCATCGAAATCGGACGAAAACTTGGATTGTATGGAGAACAAACAAACCAAGACACCAACAAACAAACAAACAAACAGACAAACATACATACATTCATCTTATATATATAGATACGTTCCAATCCTACAGGGAAAAGAAAGTATGACTTCCAGCTTGCCGCTACTATGTTATTGCCACACGTTTTTTCTGCTATAATGATTGGCAGCATTGGTACCATTTAACAGAAACTCTGTATTTTTGAAAATCTAAGCTATAATTTTTGAAAATCTTGATTGAAATTGAACTTTTACAGCGTGGAATATGTCGCGTTGGAACCGGGACAGGTGTGAATTCGAAGGTTACTTGTCAATGAACACAGCACTTAAACTGAGAACAGGTTTATTGAGAACTCAAACATACACGCAGCACTGACTGCCTCTTGGGCAGAATGCTCTTCTATTTATACACAGATAGAACGTACTAGAGATTACAAGAGTAGTTAACAAATGAAATGTGTAGAAGTTACAAGTGACCTTAGGAAACATGTAGAATCTTCTGGAAATAATAAACAGAATTAAATAATTTTTGTCAGTGGGCGGGATTGAACCGGCGACCTTCGGTACCGCAATTCGTGACGCTACCCGCTGCGCCATGCTGGCAGACGGTACACTGGCGTTCATGCGGCATTGCTCCCTCTCCTGAGGAAAACAGCGTCCCGCTGTTAGATTTCTTTTGGGGCACGCTGAAGTGTCCTGGATCTTGATCTTGTCGTGGGTCCTCTGTATGGCAGTTCTGGAGGGCCCCTCCTGTTTGTACTATTATCTTCCTGTCCGACTTCCTCAGTATCCAAACCGTCCTCAGAGTCCTTGAACAAGAAGCTGGTTGTGCCTAGCTGCTCGTCAGGATTGTAGTAAGGCTTCATGCGGAGGACGTGAACAATGTCCCTTCGCTTTCGTCGTTTCGAAGACGGCTCATAATCCTCGACTTCGTATGTGACGTCTGACCGGCGGCGTATGACACGATACGGACCAAAGTACCGCTTCAGTAACTTTTCTGATAGCCCAACCTTCCGGACAGGGGTAAAAATCCATACGAGATCTCCTGGGTTGTACGCAACAGGTCGGTGCTTGCCGTCATACCGCTGACGGTCCTCTCCTGGGTGGCCAGTGTTCGTATGCGAGCCAGCTGTCTTGCTTCTTCGACCCTGGTAATGAGCTGTTTTATATAGTCATCCTGAGTGTCGTCCGGCTGGAATGGGAACAGCGTATCCATTGTGGTCTCAGCTTCACGGCCATGGAGCAGAAAAAACGGAGTGAAGCCTGTCGTATCTTGCCTTGCTGTATTATAAGCAAATGTGACCACTGGCAGTATTGTATCCCAATCCTTCTGCTCAACATCCACATACATCGACAGCATATCGGCTAATGTCTTGTTGAAGCGTTCTGTGAGACCGTTTGTCTGAGGGTGGTATGCAGTTGTCATCCTGTGGACAACGTCGCATCTTGACATGACCTCTGATACTAGTCTTGACTGGAATACCTTTCCACGATCGGATATCATCACACGTGGTGCTCCATGCTTCAAAATAATGTCTTCTACTAGAAATTTTGCAACCTCTGGAGCTTCTGCAGTCGGCACAGGTTTGGTGACAGCGTAGCGCGTGAGGTAGTCGGTGCAGACTATTATCCATCGGTTACCGGTTGTCGACTTCGGGAACCTCCCCAAAAGGTCGATCCCAATTCGGTGGAATGGAACTGCTGCAGGTGGAATTGGTACTAGATGACCTGGAGGTAATTGCGGCACATGTTTCCGTCGCTGGCACTCTTTACAGTGACTCACATAATGCTTGACAGATCGGTAGAGACCCTTCCAGTAATACCTGCGTCTGATTCGGTCCAGGGTCTTCACAAATCCCAGATGACCGGATATTGGAGCGTCGTGGAAATACTTGAGAATAGCTGGCTGGAGATGAGCTGGAACGACCAGAAGCCACTTGGGGCCTAGTGGATCGTAGTTGTTCTTATACAATGTCCCATCTATCAATTGAAACCCTCCTTTGGCCGGTTCTCCTTTCTCCAAGGCGTCTATGGTTCTTAATAACTCTGAATCTTCCCTCTGTTCAGCTGCAACGTCACCTAATTCAGCGAGGGCTGAAATTCCATTCATGCTGTTGTGTTCTATTAAAGGATTCCTTGAAAGGCTGTCGGCATCCTTGTGTTTGCGTCCGTTTTTGAATACCACCGTGACGTCGTACTCTTGAAGTCTAAGTGCCCATCTTGCTAGTCGACCTGATGGATCCTTCAAGCTGGTTAGCCAACATAAAGAATGGTGGTCTGTTACGACGGTGAAAGGTTTGCCGAATAAATACGGACGAAACTTGTTGATAGCCCAGACAACTGCGAGGCATTCTTTCTCGGTTGTAGAGTAGTTTATCTCGGGCTTAGAGAATACTCTTGATGCATAGGCTATCACCTTCTCAGCACCTTCCTGAATTTGCACAAGCACTGCACCGATCCCATAACCGCTGGCGTCAGTGTGAAGTTCAGTTTCTGCATTCTCGTCGTATAAGGCTAGAACTGGTGCGGAAGTTAGAGCCTCCTTAAGTGCCTGGAAAGATCTTTCTTTAGTTTCATCCCAGTAAAACTTGGCGTCTCCCTGCAAAAGTTCTTGCAGTGGACGTGCCATGTTACAGAATCCTTTTATGAAACGCCGGAAGTATGAGCACAGCCCAAGAAAGCTTCTCACATCACGAATGTGCTGAGGAGTTGGAAATTCCATGACTGCCCTTACTTTATCTGGATCAGCGCGGACGCCATCTCCGTTGACCAGGTGCCCCAGGATTTTTATCTCTCTGGCGACGAAGAGGCACTTCTTCGGATTGAGGCGGAGTCCTGCAGTCTGAACACACTTCAGCACCGTTGACAGGCGACTCAGATGTTCTTCAAATGTTTTCGAGAAAACAACAATGTCATCTAAATAACAAAGACACGTCGTCCACTTAAGGTGTCGAAGTAAGTTGTCCATCATGCGTTCGAATGTGGCCGGAGCGTTGCATAATCCGAATGGCATTACTTTGAATTCATAGAGGCCATCAGGTGTAATAAAAGCCGTCTTTTCTCTGTCAGCTTCGTCAACCTCGATTTGCCAGTAGCCTGTCTGCATGTCCATGGTTGAGAAGTATGTAGCTCCTTTCAAGCAGTCTAAGGCGTCGTCGATGCGCGGCAGTGGGTAGACATCTTTCTTTGTGATTTTGTTCAGCCGCCGATAGTCGACACAGAATCGCCACGTACCATCCTTCTTCTTTACGAGGACCACCGGAGATGACCAAGGACTCTCCGAAGGTTGAATAATGTCATTATGCAACATCTTCTCCACTTCCTCTCGAATTATTCGCCTTTCGACTGGTGACAATCGGTACGAGCGCTGGCTAATGGGCGGATGATCCCCAGTATTGATACGATGCTTTATCGTGGGCCGTTTCGTCTGACCTTTTTTTTGCTGGGGTGTGAAGACACCAGAGAATTGGCGTAGTATAGCTAACACCCGGTGGTGTTGTTCCTTGGTCAGGCCGGACCCTATTGGCAGTTCCATAGTTGTTTCCTCCAGCGTGTTGTCGGTACTAGTAACAGAGCATGGATCTTCGTTAATGACGTTGAGCTCGCCCTCCTGGACTGGTTCAGCTGTCCCTATGCACATTCCCTTGGGGATAATTTGTGACTGCTCGTGACAGTTGGTGATCCAAATGTCTCCTCGACCACCGATAATGCTTATGATAGCCGCTGGTATGTAGATTTCTTTCGTGAGTCTAATAAACTTTCTACTATCGACAAGCACTTCAAGGTTGCGGTCGTCCGTGTTTTTGACTGGGACTCTTCTCATTGCGAACGGCGGGATTGTCACGTTGTCAACGGCGAATAACTTCCCAGAAGATTCTGTGTTACGTGTACCCGTCGCAACGACTTCTTCAATTTGCAGCTCAGACGTTCCACAGTCAATGACAGCTTGGGATGCCTTAAGGAAGTCCCATCCAAGGATGACATTATGACTACATTCTGTTAAAATGACAAATTCAACTGGCTGGGTCCTGTTGTTGATGGTTATTCTCGCGACACAAGCTCCAGCTGGCTGGACGTACTTTCCATTTGCGACCTTTAGCACAGTTGCCCCCGTATCACGGAACATTGTCTTCTTTAGTGTGCGACGATAATTGTCCGACAATACGGAAAAAGAAGCTCCTGAATCAACCAGCGCCCGGACAGGTTGGCCGTCGATTATAACGTTGATGAGATTTCCCGACATCTTAGTGACTGTCATCCATGGAGGATTTTCATCTGCGGCGGCCTCACCTCCGTAGATGGTCGCCTTGCTTAGTTTTCCGGCGTGCGGCGGCTAGGGGAGCGGCTGGTAGCTCTGTCCGGCGGACGATGAACGGCAGCGGCGCGTCGGGGATCGACCTCGTCTAGGGTACGGCGATGGGCTTCTTCCCGTAGGTCGACCGAACTCCGTCAGCGGGTGGCTGCCTGGGGTAGAACTGTTCTGATGGCGGACGTCTTGCGGCAAAATAATCGTCAAATACTCGTCTTCTCTCTCTGCAGTAGCGTATGACATGTCCAGGGCGCCCACAGTGGAAACATACTGGCGCGTTGTCTTCTGTCCTCCAGACGTCCGTTCGTCTGCGGGACGTCATAGGTGCCGGAGGATTTGGTTGTGGCCGTGTCGGCCGGTTCCTAGGCTGCCGTTTGGCAGCTGCAGCATACGTCATATCAGGGCGAGGCCATTCTTCACGTCGAGTGCGATTGGCTCGGCAGACAGGAGCTATTGTCTGAAATACCTCTTTTTCCGCCGCGTCGGCTCCTTCATGACCCACTGGGCTTACATCCATGGCCATGATCTGATGCTCACTCGGTTCAAGAGTCCCAGCTGCCATGAACTGTTGTAATTCTTCTCTCACAATTTGTCGTATGAGAGACGCAAAGTCGTGCTGGTCTTCCACAACTGCCATAGGGACTACGTTGGGAAGTCTGTCATACTTCTTTCGCCCAACCCTCCTTTGTTGCATCTCCTCAATCCGCTGGCACCACTTGATGAACTCTTCCGTCGTAGCGACTTCTTTTATCAGAAGAGCTTGGTACATGTCTTCTGCAATACCTTTCATTAGGTGCGTGATTTTGTCGGCTTCAGTCATATTCGGGTTGACTACGTTGCATAGGGCCAAAACATCCTGTATGTAAGATTGCGTCGGCTCCCCATGTCGTTGGGCCCGGTTCTTCAGTTGTTCTTCCGCCGAGCGGATTTGTCGCTGGTGGTCCCCAAACGTTTTCTTAAGTTCCGTCTGGAACATTTCCCAGTTATTCAGTTTTTCTTCGTTGTTCTCGAACCACTGCTGGGCGGTTCCGTCCAGATAGAAATAAACATTTGCCAAGCACATGGTATGATCCCACCTGTTGTACTTGGCGACTCGGTCGAACCCTTTTAGCCATTTGTTAGGATCCTGTCCAGCGTCTCCAGAGAACACCGATGGGTGTCGAATGTGCAGCTGGCTTGCCGCCATGGGTTTCCTAATGACGCGGACTTTCGGAAGGACGTACTGAGTATATCCTTTGTAGTCCGGTTCCAGTCCGTGTAGGCGGCGACTTTTACGTTGCCTAATCGGAGCCACGACGATGCAGCTGTTGCACAGGGTACCCGGCGCCTCCACCAAACTATGTCGCGTTGGAACCGGGGCAGGTGTGAATTCGAAGGTTACTTGTCAATGAACACAGCACTTAAACTGAGAACTCAAACATACACGCAGCACTGACTGCCTCTTGGGCAGAATGCTCTTCTATTTATACACAGATAGAACGTACTAGAGATTACAAGAGTAGTTAACAAGTGAAATGTGTAGAAGTTACAAGTGACATTAGGAAACATGTAGAATCTTCTGGAAATAATAAACAGAATTAAATAATTTTTGTCAGTGGGCGGGATTGAACCGGCGACCTTCGGTACCGCAATTCGTGACGCTACCCGCTGCGCCATGCTGGCAGACGGTACACTGGCGTTCATGCGGCAAGATTACACTACGGTCGGGCGTAGATTCAGTTTTTAATTTTTTGAATTAGATTATTTAGTTATTCAGTTTTGTAGACAGAATACTTGAATGAATGTAATATTAGTCTTAAAATGTATAGTTTGGGAATTGTTATTATGAATTCGCATTTTACCAAAACAAAAGAACCTCCTGCTTCTTAGCCGGTATTGTCATCATTTATCATTGCTTTTCACAGATACCGAACACACTGCACAGCAAGTTCGCCAAGACATAGTCTATGATTAGCTCCGTTTAAAAGCGACAAAATTAATGCTATTGATTAACTAATACTTCCGGAGTATGAATATAAATCTGTTCTTGTTTTTATTTTATTTTTAATTCGCATCTACGGAAAAGTAAAATGGTAACTATGTATCAAACTATCTTCTAAGCCCTTCAGAAATTAAGGTTTGAATACAGTGCTCTAGAAATTTAGTTTTCACATTTGCTTAATTAAATAGAATTGTTATTAAATAACGATCGTAACCCTTATTTTGTAATGTACTGTACGTTTTAGCTTGTAGTTTATATCGTCATAAAGTTTGAATGTCTACATGCTATGGAACGAATGAAATAAAAAGTTAACTACTAAGCTTAAAATCTTATTTTACATCACGTAAATTATAACACTAAATCCATCGTGCCTTTCATTTTAACAACACGTCATTTGTCATTCTGATCCAACCTAACCACAACTTCCACTAATATCGTCGTTCGAAAATCATAGCTTCTTTCACATTCACGTTAATACATTCATTGTATCACGACCGAAACTTGACCCGTTTTAATTACTAACATGCGGCTGAAATAATGACATCAGTAATATGGCGTCAGTGAAAGCAAAGAAAATTAAAAATAATTTTTAACGAACTTATGTGATACCGCGTAAGATTAGTTTTAATTTCGGCAATTTTCTGTTTGAAAGCAGAAATAAATGAACTAATCAAAATAAAATCAGTATCCAAACAGAAAATAATTTTACTAACTTGCAAAAATCATCTCTAGGAATTAAAATGGACAATTTGGCCGTGGTTCAATAAGGGCGTACCAAGAATTAATTGTCCGTTTGGTCTGAAATTTGATACAAACGTTCCTGAGACAGTAGACTAATATTTTACAGAAAGTCCATCTAAAAGCCAAAAAATATATACTAAAATTGCTTGAAATGTGGGTAGTTGCGTAGAAGTTATTAATCAAGAAATCCATTTTATTAGCTACGGCATAGGAATGTATTCATATGGTATTACGAAAACTTGCCAGAGATTTTACATTCGTTGCTGCACATACTATGCATGGAGGAATTCATTCCTCTATGATACTATTGTTGGTAGCAAAGATGTTTTTACAAATGGCCGTCGACTGTACTGCCTACACTATCGCATGCTGTAACTTTCGCGTTTCCTTATATCTAAGGTAAATTTCTTTTTGCTTCAATACGCACTTTTTACCAAAAGGTATGTCCTCAGGAAAGTGTGATGCTAATTTCTGACCAAAGGGATAGTTGTTTCTCGGTATGATCTTATTGGTCCGTTACCGATAATGTTTCACGTAGCTTTAATTTCTTATACTACATTGCGTTAAAATAAAAGTCTGACAAAAAAGCCGACTCTAAGGAAATAAATAAAAAATGGGAAAGTTTTTAAATAAAGTTTACATATTTTTGCTTCTCTGCGTTAATATTTGGTGCTAGATTAAATAGCATTTCTATACACACCAAGATACGCGCGCGTGAAGCAGCGTGCAAATACTAGTAGATGTAATAAAATATGTTTACTTTTATATAGCTACACACTTCAAAATGGGCAACAGCCTCCATAGAAACAACCTACACCCGGACATTGATATCGCATTTTAATATGAGGTCAGCACTACTCGAATGATCTGGCAATTACATTGTCATATTCTGGTAATTCTCTGGAACCTGTGAAATCTTCAGCTTAAAACTGGATCTGTTGCACCATTAAAACCAACATTTTGTCTTTTCCCATCACATTATATATTATTTTATCCCACTTCCAAAGTGTTTGTTTGTTCCTGTTCTATTTCTTGAAAGCTGGTTCTTTTTATTTTCTCAAAATTATATTTGATATACCGACATCGTGAAAGCACATTGGCTAAAAACGTTCATTTCTTTCTTCTGATTTCTATTTTGTTGCTGTTGCATTTTTCTGTTTATTCTGTAATCGGAAATATCTGTCGATTTCTTTCCTAACGCTCTGTATTTATATTGATGGTTTAGTCGTACTGTCGTATTGTTTGGTGGGTGTTGTTTGATTTTCTCGTTACTCATGCAGTTCACACTGATTGTAGACTTCAGTGGAAGATGTGCTGTGAGAAATTTCTTCTTCGAGTATTCCTGTAAATGAACATTTCAGAACGAGTATTTTTGTTGTATGCTTGTTAATCAGTACGTTCGCAATAGTTTTTGCGCTTTTCAAACAATGGTAGCATTGCACGAATAATTTTCTTGTGTTACTTAACTAGGTACGTTTCCATTACTCCCGCAAAATGTTGTGGTACAAGTGCCAGCCCATGTGCCACAAATTTGTTGAAATGGAAACGGTCTGCAACATGTTGCGGCACAAGTGCCGGTGACAGAAATGTGTCAAACGACTGCGGGACACATCATGTGCCACAACTTGAGCCACAGCCGATGGAAACAGACATGTGCCGTAACACGCATGCGCAGCACACTCCCTGTGGGCAGCACGTGTTTTCTTGTCTATGGTAATCATATTTTATTTAAAGCTAGTGTAGTGTTTGTTTCATGATGGAGTGGTCTAAGATTAACGTAACAAAGCTTCTAGAACTCTATTAACAGGAGACAGTGCTGTGGAACATAACTGATGCGAACCACAAGAAGTCTAACAATAGAATTGACGCCATGCAACGAATTGCTGATATTCTGGAATGCAGTATTGAAGAAGTAGAAAAACAAATTCACTCTCTGAGGTCCCAATATTTAAGCGGAAAAAATAAAATTTAAAAGAGCAAGGAAAGTGGCGCTGGTGCTAAGGATGTTTACGAATCTAAATGGCAGTATTTCAATTTAATGAGTTTTCTATCAACGAGTTGCACACACAAGCTTACTAAACCTGGTAAGCTAATAATAACAATTTTCAAATGGTTTAAAGAATTTTGATTTATTTTAGAAATGTAGGCCTACCATATAATAAGGGGTCATACTTTAAACATAATAAAATTGTTTTTGGTCTCATTTTTAAAGGTTGAAGTAAAGGTTAATTAAAGTATGGTCCTAACATGTAATTGTACTAAGCATGTAGATGTTGCCACGTCAATGCTGGCTGTGAAAAAAATTAGCCATTTCTTGACGGACTAATATGCCAGAATTTTCTCCTCTTTGTTTACTCCATTGAAGTCTAGAAAGCTCCACTCCTTCATTTCTCCAAGTTCCACTGATAACATTTCCATTGTAATCCTCTGAATCAAATACAGGAGTAGAAGAGTAGGTCTCTGCAGAAGAATTCCTTCTTAAAAAATTATGCAAATAAGCATAGGTCAGCGTAACCCATCTTGCTGTTTCGGATTTTATTAAAATAGGTTTTCGGATAACTCTAAACACACTGCTCATTATTCCGAAAACGTTTTCAATTACCCTCCTCGCTGTTGAATGTCTATAGTTAAAAGCTCTTTCAATTGAACCTTTATTATGTCTTCCCACAAATGGCTTCATAATACGCTCCGACAAAGCAAATGCGTCGTCAGTAACTATTACAAAGGGCATGGGCACATCTCTTCCTGGTAAAGACCGTGTAGGTGGTATTTGCAGCGTGTTTTGCTCAAGAGCAGAGTACAACTCTGTGCTCAAAAATACACCTGCACCACACTCACGTCCTTGCACCACCACATCCACATACAACAAATTGTACTCAGCGTCACACAAGGCCATGAGCACAATACTAAAAGTTCCTTTATAATTATAGTATAAATTACCACTGTTGGCTGGAGCTTGGAGAACAATATGCTTTCCATCAAGTGCACCTATACAGTTAGGATAGTTCCATTGCGAATAAAATCCCTTGGCAACATCATCCCATTCTGTTTCATTGTTTGGCACCTACAAATGATTTAAGTTATTAATATATTAGATAAGTACAAAACTATTTAAATTTATCTCTTAAATTCAATGTTTCACAGTACTACGGTAAGACATTGTCATTTGCTAAAACAAAGAATTACAAGCCACTAAGATTATATGAACTCATAGTGGGTTATATATTTTTTATAATAATAATCTTCAATTGATAATTTCTATTTTTTCCTCTCTTTTTTTAGACTCTGGATGACTCGTCCCAAACTGGCCTTAATGAGAATGACACTGATGGCCCACCCACAGAAGATATAACTAATAACAGGGAGGCTGAAAAACCCATAGATATTTTAGTATCGCAACCTGCTGCTTTACCAGAATTACCTACAAACTCTACACAGCAATCAACACCTGTTGACAAAAAATGTCGCAACAAACGTCCTCCACAGGACTCAAAATATTCTGCGCTTGAAAAAAAATTCAACCATGCATACGATGTGTTCACATCAAATTTGAGTAAAGGTAGGGATGAGAATATATGTTTTGGAGAGTAACGCTATGAATCTTCAAATAGTGGATTTGGAGATTCTGTATATATACATTAAAGAACTGTAACTATCACTTGTCGATAAGAAACGAAGGGTTGTCGCTAACATTTCACCTGGAGAAATTGGCTCTCGACATGTCATAGATTTTATAATCTTCGGCCCAACAAGGTTCAGTAACAATTGAAAATCACATGCTGTCATTCAAACAAAATTCTCGTACACACTTTGGAGACGTAGGTCTGCCATCAACGAGTTATAAGCTCCTTCCGAATGTCTTTTTGCTAGAAAACTTCTAATCCACCATCTCGGTCGTTTTCGTCTTTTTTAATAAAAAAGTTCGTAGTATGCTCCTGCATTACAACAAATGCTGCAGTAGCTGAGTTGTTCATATCACTCAAATATTTGGAACAACAAATCAATCCACTATAGAAACTGGAAAAAACTGTATCTGATTGCCTATACAAACTTCAACTGTAGTCTTGCACTCGATATCTCTCTACAAATGTTGCAGATCTCCCAGGCAATTGGAAACAGTTGAACAATTACGTGCAACATGTGCCGGGCACAAGTTGCGCGACATGTGCCAGGAACTTGTTAGAATGGAAACCTAGCTAGTTAACTGTACGTCCCACAATGTTGCGCTCCCCTTATACTGTACTCGATACTGGACTGAAACCCACTTCTTTAAAACAATTTCATTTCGAGTCTACGTAAACAGAGGTTTCCTTGGGTCAATTAATTACTAACAGTGCGGTGGCGTGATTTTTAAGCGATGACCCTGTATAGATATATGGACTGACAGGGATTAAATAGATGAAAGATAAAATATGGATAGGGAAATAAATCAAATATGTATGATTAAGGAAACGTATTATGGCGAAATGATGGTAACAAGACATTTTATTGAACATTAGGTTTAGTTGGTCTGAGAGAGTGCAATATTACAGCTCTTAGGCAACGAGACCGAAGTTTAGGACGTGTTGAGCTCGCAATTTATATTGCCAGGAAGACACGAATCATTATTATTTGTCTATTTACGTGTTGTATTTTTTTTGGGGAGTTATTAGTGTATTTTACGTAAAATAAAATAAAAAATCATGCAGCTCAGTAATTCAATTTACATGATTTTTAAACATATATAATTTTTTTGGGTTTGACAAATATCATAGTTTTTTCTTCATTTAAAAGATACAGTCTTTTACATTTGTTTGCATGCACTACCCATTTGTGTTTTTGCCTACGTTTTGCAGGTGTTATATTTTGCTTAATTGTTTTAGAGACAACAACATATGGCCCAATTTCAACCATGCACGCTGGAAGCGTGTTAACAAAAACTGCTGTCGGCCCTTGCCAAGTAGGGGCTGGGATGATTGCTTTGCACTTAGGGTCGGCACGAGCGTTTCTATGTGAGTGTTGTGCGTGTCCTGTCATGTCTATAGTGTCACTAACTGCAGAAAACGATATTCCAAATGTAGTACACGATGACAGACTTAATAAAACTTTCTAGCAGACTACGTGACCTCAGTAGCTAAACGCCTTTCTACTTTTTGTTTTCTTTTTTATGTTACTAGTTAAACTGGGTATTTCTATTGTCTGAATTGGATGGAAGAAAGATCTTCTAAATCAAATAATAGCCGTATTCACCCTTCTGCAAAATATTAAGAAGCTACTTAAATACTGATCAATTTCACTTGATGCAGTGCTATTGGTCTCCTGGTATGTTTAATGACTTGATGTCGCTGGTAAACAGATAAGAGACTATTTCAATCGTTGACAAGTGTGGCTCTCATAGCGAGGCCGGTATCTACGACGCACTTATCTGATATGAAGATAACACAGGCTACTGCAGTCTCATGCACACAGCTTACGACTATCCCAATCATAGGCCGATCAACAAGGTGATTTGTTTGTTTTGTTTGTTTATTTTTTTTTGAACAAATATGAAGGAGGTATTTTTTTTCAGAAAAAGATTTCTTAGTACTGGGTTTTCTGTGGCCACTTGTCACACTGATTCTCCGTCACCTTGCCTAGATTCTGTGATAACACACAAGGTTGTTGTGTGTACTCTTCTTACCAGTAGGCAGTGGTTGTAAGAAACCCTTTAGCTGTAACGTTATGCTGGATTTTTTAATTTTAATTTACGAAATGTTTCGTAAATTCCGGTTGCTGGATATCCCAAGAAGGTAAATTCTTTATCGAATGTTATGTTGGCTGACGCAATTGCATCGAAATATTAAAATAAATTAGTTATGTATATGCTCACGTAATAATTAGTTTTCCTATGTGCGAATGTGCTTAGTCTTTGAAAAATTTCATAGTTCCTTCATGTTTTCTATTTTCCTGACACCGTTTAAACTATTTAGGCATGATTGTTGACAATGAGTATGTGTTGTATGAAACAGTAGACAAAGCAATGTAGAATCTGAATGTGACTGGAGTATTCTCCTAATTGATTTTAAATTCCTAACCTTAAACCCTATAATTATGTAACATGTCTAGAAATATGGGACAAATGCTTCGGACGATTTTCGTTTATGTACAGTACGGTATATGAAATAAACGTGAAAAGTGGAGAGTTTATAAGACGTAAAGAAATAAGACCCAGCTGTAAAACACGTAGATCCTCATGAAACTTACTGCGAATATCTACATTTCAATGGACATCCCTTCAATTTCCACAAAGTTTCATATATTGACGACTGATATTCACCTTTTTGGTTTGAAGACATTTCAAATATACTTCGCTTTTGCTCTTAATATTTGTAATGTAAATTGCCTATTAAAAATTTATGTATTTGAATTTCATACTGGTGCTGTAGATCTAAAAAATTATAGAAAACCGATTGGGAGTCTCTGGGGACTGCCGACAGCAGTGAAAACTTAAAACTATGAATATCATACGCGCAACACGTCATACTTATAGCTACATATATACAAAATAATAATAATTCCGTGTGATCATAATAAGCTGGTGACAGGGTTTCTATTGGCAGAAATTCTTCTGGGTGTTCTACCGGATCAGTATTTCCATTTGCTGTGGAAATACTGATCCGGCAGAACACCCAGAAGAATTTCTGTCATCTGTCTTAGCCTCCTTAACCTAACCCGATATTGCTGCTAGGTACTGGAGACCTACAGTTTAACGTGGAATCCGAATCACGGAATCGTTCTTCCATATTTCACATTACACAGCAAGCTATGCCAAAGGTGAAGGTCGGTTAAGGGGTCTACGAAAATCCTCGCCGAGACAGGGATACGAACCAGGGACCTTTCGTTCCCCAGTCAGACACAACCACTGACGAGAACTCATAAGATTTTACCCATCAAAAAATCGCCCAACGCGCCTAATGAAGTTATCACTTGAAAAACTAAAAATCTAACTGAGGTTGGTCAAATCTTCTCGAAGGAGATGAACAGTACCAAGCTATTGTGTCAGAGACAGGAAAGCCAATATCTCTCCTCATGGAATCAGAACAACTGAACGTCCTGGCGTAGCTCATATAATCAAATACAACTCCTAAAAATTCCTTCTCACAGCGAGATTTGAACCTACGATTGGAGACAGAAACTTTTGAAAGTAAGCTGAATTACCAGACTGATTTGTTTTGCTGTATAAGTATGCAAAGTTCCACCAAAATCGAATAAAAACTGTGTGTTTATACAAAGGACATATCAAACAAAGGGCACTGAAGACAGGATGACAACGGAAACGATAGAGAGAACAATTGTTAAGAAATCGGAACGGATCTAAAAGTTCAGTTCCTGAGGATGACGTTGACAAATTATTTGATTTTTTTACTAAATCGGGACTTTTACATTTTTATGTAAGTTTGAGTCTTTGTGCCGTAATGTCTGTGTGTTTGTGTCTGTGTTTTCCACTTTTTATTATTATTTTTTCGATTCATCCACCAAGAATAACGTGGAAAATGGGGGGATAAACCTATAACATGGTTAATACGAAACATGGGGGCTTAGGCAGTATCCATGGTAACACTACGATAGCTTGGAAGTTCCTTCAAATGACTCGATTGCGCTCTTCATCTAAAAAATGTTCTTATTTCAGCCGCTTCGTACTTCTCACATTGATAAAACTAATGTGTACTTCTAATCAGCAAAATATGGCTGATATGATGTATCAAGGTTCTGTTCGCAGATTTCTGATATCGTTCATTCGCATAATGTGCTGTATTAATGGATCTAAGAAGTTTGGCTCCCACGACAAAGGGCACGATTACATTAACCGAATGACTGCCGCTCAAGCAAGATCTTCTATTTACAAATAAAAGTTTCATTTTGTTTTCCAGTTAATTCAAATGATAGTTGTAAATTAAACTCTTGACAACGGAATATGATAAATCTTTTCATTTCGGTGAAAACGGTTTGCAATTAGCTTTTTTTTGTTTATGGTTTTACGCGTCGTCGACGTCGAGATCATTAGAGCCGGGAAAGGACTAGGGCCTAGTAACTGGAAGGAATTCGACCACGACCTTTTGAAGGAAACATCCCGGTATTCGCATGGAGAGATTTTGGGAAACCATAGAAAACCTAAATCTGGATGGCCGGACGGGGATTCGAAACCATGTTCTCCGGAATGCGACGCCAGAACGTTACCACTCACCCACCACGCTCGGTGGCTTACAATTAGCAAACTGCTCGGCGTTCGATATGCCAGAAGGTAATTTAATACACTGTTTGTAATTTACTCTCGACTGGACAGCATTTTTGCTCACCCAACTATTAAACGACTCTGTTCTCATTAAGAAGCGCACAGTCATTATTGAATGTGAACTATTCGTCGGTCAAGGTAAAAGAGGAAAATAAGACCGCTACTCAAACTCACATTTTACGTTTTCCTCGATGGCGTCTGGATAGCTGCTGACCGCTAGAGGCCAGTACAGTTGTTGTTTAAACCATTTCTCAAATAAATTACAGGTGCCAAGGAAGTTATCTTGCTGTCTTAACTTATTTAAAAACAGCTGCAGTTTCAAATTACAAACTATAAAAAACACAAACATACATAACCAAGGACATTAACAATCAAGTTAGGTAGAAGAGTCCTGAATGGAATACTATATTCCTGACCTAGCGTGGTGGGCGAAAGGTTAACGTTATGGCTCTCACTCAGGAGAACGTGGGTTCGAATCCCCGTCCAGGCATCCACATTTCTGTTTTCCATGGTTTCCCAAAATCACTTCAGGCGAATACCGGGATGGTTCTTTCAGAAGGCCATGGCTAATTCCTTCCAGCTACTAGCCTCCAATCCTCTCCCACCTCTAATGATGACAACGTCGACAAGACACGAAGCCATACAAAAAAGATCTGTATTCCAGATATTATAAATATGGAGGTTGAGTCAATATGTCTCAAACTTATTGGGTCCGGAAGATGTTACTGTTAGATTTCTGCTGAGACTAAAGCATGTAGTACATAATTTTATTTAAACTTTTCAATATTCATCACGATGAACCTTGAGGTTGTGTTTTCAGTTAAGCTGGTCTACAACGTTTGCTTCGAAGCGAAATATGAGACCAAATTATTGAACTTACGCAACATTTCGCCTACTTCTTTACAGCTAAACTCAATATAATTGTCATCAAGATTACATCCATAAATGTAAATGTCCTTTACGGCAATCACAAGACTCTTTTTACGTACTTTGGTGCTGTCGCAAGGTACAGTACATTTGAACTCCAAAAAACTATTTAATGTCAAATTATATTATAAAATATGGCCTTCCGAGTAACTGTCTAATTTCCAGTCTATGGTAATGAAAATTCCTATATTATAAATTGCCGTCTGGGAGGTGATAGCGCGGCATTGGTTCGTTAAACTAGTTCCCCGCAAGTCTCAGGACTGCATATGTGTAGTGTGTATGTGTAGTTACGAGAGCACAGACTTTTGCGGGCTGTGTGCTCTGAAAATCAAAAGCCTTTTCCATTCATGTAAAAAAGAGCATGGAATACAACAAGCAAGATAACGATAAATGAAACTCATTTGTTCATTGTGAGAGTTACATATTAAATAGGTATATTGATAACACGTTAATAGGTCGGAACTTACAGTAATTGTCCTATCGGTTTGAATTTGGCACACAGGTTCCTTAAACAATAATATTTGAGTAAAACTGTACAGAGATGCTTGCAAATATGTAGAAATTACTGTAAGCGAAATTAATCGAACAGTGGATACATGCAAGTCGATATATTAAATAGGTACAAAAACTAACAAAACGAAACTACCTTATCTTACAGGGATTACCAGAACAAACTGTTAGTAAATCAGAGTTTTTCAAAGAAGAAAGAAAGTTGTATGCTTTAAAAAAGGTGTAAGATTACCTTTACTCTTTTTCCAGCTTCATTGCGACCAAGAAAAGAAATTAACTAGATGCGACACTAACTAGTTTTATTCGGATTAAACGATTCTCTCCTTTAGCCTGTACCTCCATAAGTTATATTAATATGTCTTTAAATCCGTTAATGACTTTTTTCTGTACACACGCCCGATCTTCTTTCCACAAATACTCGTAACTCCTCCATATATATATATATGTATTATTATTATATTGTTTATTTTTTTCTCTCACAGAATCTTTGCTCCTGCGACATTCTTAAGTCAAGATTCCTTACTCCAGAGATATTCTTAACACAGCTCCAATTTACACGGAAAGATGAGAGTGAGATGGAGACAATTTTTGTAATCTAACGAAATCACCACGAAGTTACAAATCAGAGGGAATTAGACATTTATTTTCTTCCAATTCTTGCTGTGCTAATTATGATGTTTACAGGAGAGCAATAACGTTGTGCAAAATAAAAGTAACTAGGCTCCTGCCTATCTCAGATCCACTGCGTTTTACAGGGACAGAAGAAACGTTTAACACTCCACATGTCCAACAAGGAAAGTGGCCGGCACCGATTTCGGGGCGGAGCAGACGGAATCTAATGTGCGTCGAATCATGCAAATATGTGAGAGAGGAACGGGAGCGACGCGGGAGGCGGCCCGGGGGCTCGACCCAGATCGGCGGCGGGGGCCAGTCACGACTCTTGTGCAAAGCTAGCTCGGAGAAAGCGCCGCCCCCCATTTCTTCCCTCCCGCCGACACTTACCCGTTACGCAACCTGTTGCGTCACTGCACGGCTTGTCTGCCCGCCCGCCAAGTCCTACCGCACCTCTGGTTAATAGTCCCACACGTCACATCGGAAGTTCTCTTTCCTACCAGCAAGTTGTCAGTGCTCGACATTAGGGTAACGTTATGGCCTCGCATTCGGGAAGGCGCAGGTTCGAATCTCCGTCCTGCCATCCAGTTTTCGGTTTCCCATGATTTCTCCAAATCACTCCATGCGAATACCGAGATGGTCCCTTTATAATGTATGACCATTTCTTCCACTCAATAACTGTTTTCGGTTTTTTACTTCATTGTTGTAATGTTGAACATATTCTCTTGTCTCTGACGGCTTTACGGTAAATATTGTTTTGACTCTGACGAGTTTAACTGCAGCTCATCGATAGTGGAAGATCAGCGATTAATTTCCGGGCATGTCATTAAGGAGTACGCATGTACAGTACGTTCCCCAGACTGAACAACATTTCGCTTCTCCATTGTTTCACCAAATTACTGCAAGGATGTTTCCAACAAAAAATAACGTTGAAATTTCTTGATGTTCGTTTCGTTACTACCCCTTCTCCGACCCCCAGATCCTTTTACAAGTGTAGGAGAAAAAAAAGGCACTATATTTGAGAATAATAGTGTTGTGTTGTCTACCGAATTGATGTGCTTAATACTGAGTAGAGTGCTAATGACAACTCCGTCGACGTGCTCTAAATCCACAGTAAAAACAACAAGAACTGAATACTGAACTCACTACGGAAAAGTTTTCTCGGTGCCATTTGTAAGTTTACCCGTCTCTAAAGACCTCGCTGTTGAGAGACGTAAAGCAGTTTAAAAAAAAAAAAAAAAAAAAAACTTATAAGTTCTTGCGAAGAAGAATATCTTTGTAGCTAAATAGTCTTCTGATTGGTATAGGTTATTATTAACACTGCAATTAAACCTTATTGCAACTCGCACTCTTAATTATGGAGATTAATTTGTACGATAATAGTGCTCAGCTGAAACTGACAGTCTTTGTTTCATCACATAGTAGACTACATCTCTCGCTTTCTATTTTATGGTAAATAATCGTACTATCGTATTTTGTTTATTTGAAAAGAGAGAAAGATCAGAGTAACTCTTCCTCCGTTAACCCTGTGTCCTTCTGGACTTTCCGCCTTGAAGTCGTACTGATCATCTATCACATGGAACTACTCTTCACTACAGACAACAATCTGTTTCTCGCATGATAACTTCACCTTGCAATTTCATTTTAAAACCGTACCGACTAGTGCTAAGCATAGCACTAACGTATTTATTACGTGTTATAACACGGAAAGTACCGTACTGGATAATACGAACTGTACCTAGATATGATCATGGTGACCGATGTTGTTACTGCCATTTGAAGAAAAGTGTGACGAAAGGGGTCCTCTACTCAATCGTGTTCCAGAAAGCCGGATATAACTTCCAATTTCGTAGAAATGGATCTCATGCCCTGCGGCTTCAAGTATTGATATATTTTTAATAGTTTTCTGCTTACGCCAGTTGTGGGAATGCTATTAACTTCGTTCCTATAAATTCCACTAAATTTCCGATTTTGAACTTCTTAGGATGAGTATAGAAAATTAACGATTTAGCTGTGGTAGTTTGGTCACAGGTACGGCATTCGTATCCGATAGACAAATACTACTTTAACGAGGAATCAGGATATATTATATTTGATTAGGAATCTTTGCATCGAGTGCCATTGACAATACCTCAATTGACAACTGTTTTTCAAATTAAGTTAAAAATGTTCATCGCGGATTAGAAGTTTAAGCAGATATAGAAATGTTAGAAAAGGGGATCTAAAATTTGTTAGCAACGCCTAAACACTAACTCCGATTAAATTAGGAAATTACTATTAGCGCCTTCATGTTAAACATTATTGCATGACTAACTTGAGGTGTTGTAAAATGTGTCACACTTCTGAGTCTGTATTGCGTCGAATCGGGTTTTTGCAGAACCAGCAGCCACGACAATTTACTGCCTATTAGTATCCGGCAGAGGGCTATGCAGGGTTTGTCGTTAGACATTTCCTCCTAATTTGTTTGATGAGCCATTTCATATCTGTTGGTATGTCTACTGGTTTAGCGTTTTTCGTAGCTACCCTGATTTCAGCAAGAGATTTAGTGCATTATAAGCGTCAGGGGTCCGACATAGAGTCCAAGCCCAGTGGGGTGATTCCCCAGCTCGTTCATTTAGGGATTTGGTGAGTTTTGTACTGATTTGTGAAACTTAACGGCAAAGTTCACTGAATCGTTCTCGTAGAGTTGGAACTCCTGTGGCTTCATGGATAGCAGTGGTGGGGAACCTGCTATCTACGTGAAGGGCTCTCTAAAGGGCCCTATTTTGCACTGTCTGTAGACGTATGTGGGTATTGGCAGCGTATCCCTATACCGGGGAGGCGTATTCTAAAATTGGTCTAATCAAGGAGCAGAGGATAGAAGTTTCCGCGCAGTCTTTCAAATAGAGGAAGCAAGGGCAGCAGCTGTTGCTGTACTGATATGTGGTAACACACTTCAAACAACAGGAGTCAGATCAACTCGTGCCGAGACGAAAAGCTGAAACAAACTGAAATAGAGCAGTTAGAATTATTGCATGCCCAGAAAGCTATCAAAAATGCAAGCACATATCAATTTCTGATAGTAAAAGCGTTATTTGTATCTATTAGGTAAATCTAGAAAGCATACTGATTAGTGATTTTTTTAAACGTACGCTGCTTTAATAAAGGCAATATGCAAACGTAAGGTAAGTATGCAACAGTAATGAATATGAGAAACAAAAACTGTCTTGCGGTAGTTATTATAAGCCCTACCACCAATCAATAAAATACGAGTTACGTTGTTCGTTCTTGCTTTGTGAGTATGTTATAGAGGGCAAAACACTGTAAACCTCAAAAAATTTGCGTTACAGCATTCATATGCACCTTCACCTTTACCCCCACACCAGGAGTCTGTAACTGTATTTGCAGACTATAGCCCGGCCAATGTGTATTCAGTTACGTTCACAGCAATAGCAAAATTTCCATCAGTAAATCTGGATTCAATAGTGAGCACAATAGAGAGTAATTAGCAGCCTCCCTTATTCGCTGTGGGTATTGGAGCAGTAGCGGTGTCTGTGGTGATGACGGGCCGAGGAATCCGGATGGAGTCGTCTGCACGTGGCGGAAGCGGCCGCACCGCTTCCAGTCCTATCAGCGTAGCCTCCGGGCATTCTAATTGCCAGCTCACACTGCGATTAGTCCCACAGTTTACTCATTCAATGTGATATGCCTACTCTGTGACCTCAAGTCTTGGTACACTTCATTATGGTTAGTCTTTTGGTGAGCTACGCGGTAATTACGTTGCGTTTTTAATTTCCCCTACTGGGAAGAGGGATTACTATTTCCTAAGGAAATACAGGAAATGGTGACGAGGTATTTCTTTAGTAAATAAATAACCTATAAGGTATTGATGTATACAAAATTTCATAAATCACTATCAGTATCGTGAAAATATTGACTGGCATAGTGATGTTATATAATTTCGTGTGTTCACAACTATTTACCATTTCCTGTCACTAAACGATTCGTATAACTTACTGTAAAATTTCATGCAAGCTCGATGTACTTGTTGAAGAATATCACCGTTAGACGAGTGCCTATACAGTACATTATCAGAGATAATAATATATTCTCAACAGGACATTCGAGTATACACGACCGAGCGTGCTGGGTGAACGGTTAACGTTCTGGCCTCGCATTCGGGAGGACGCGGGTTCGAATCCCCGTCCGGGCATTCAGAGTTGGGTTTTCCATTGTTTTCTCCAAATCACTCCAGACGAATGACGGGATGTTTCCTTCAAAAAGGCCATGGCCGAATTCCTTCCCGTTCCTTGTCCCCAGTCCCATCCCTCCTCAAATGACCTTAACCGTCGACGAGGTGCACAGCCGTAAGGGGGAAAAAAGAGAGAATACTCACATACTAAAATGAACTAGGCCGGAAACAACAGTGAAACTATTTCTCATAAGTGCGAAAAGTCAATAATGCACCTTTGATGGTATTACGGAGTGAAACCGTAAAGAAATAAGGAAAAAATGCACATTTCTCGCATACAACTAAAGTCTGAATTAAATGTACATGTAAAAAAAAAATCTTCCTGTTTTACAAAGCTTTGTATTATCAGTAACATTTAACAATATTATTATGATAAACAGGCAACAGTGTGCAATAAGCTGTCTGCTGTGACGGAATGGCAATTAGCGCAAATGGTCAGTGTAAAAAAATCACGCGTATTTGTGAATTAGCAAGGTAGTTATTAAGCAGGTAATGAGGCTGCGTGATGGAGATGGCCAGTGTAGCGCGGCGGCCGGGCCCCGCCCTGCTGGCAGCCTGGCAGGTGGCTGACCGGTGTTTTGGCAGCGGCGGCCGTGGGCGGCGCATAACGGGAACACCTCGCCGCTCCCACACAAGGCCACCGGACCGCACTCACTCTGCACATTTCTCCCAGTCTCTTCCGAATTGCACCTTACAAACAGACCATTGCTATCCCCCCGCCTTTCACCCTGCCCGGCCGCTTACCTTTAGCGGCGTTATTGGGTCCACTAGCAATCAAAAAACACAATAATGGAGCTGATTTTTTTTTCGTCTAGTGCAAGGAGCGGAAAGGAACTCGGCATCAGTCTTTAGATGGAACCTGCAGTAATTTTGCGAAACAATGGATAACCGAAATCTGAATGGCGGGACAGGAATTTGATCCTGCGACCTCCGGAATGCGACGCCAGAACGTTACTGTTCACCCATAATGCTTGCCTAGCTGAAGGAGGTGAGTGGCTGTCAAACATGGGGAACCTCCGTGCGAGGAAGATGTCGTGTATTACGTGAGGAGCTCACTCACACACAGGTTGTCAGTCAGTCAGTCACTTCGTTGGCCGTAGCAGATACTGGCAGGAGCACAAAAACCTTTTTTTTTCTGGCTTTAGGCTTTGTTGACGTTGAGATGTTTAAAGGTGGACAAGGACTGGGTCAAGGAATGGGAAGGAATCCAGCCATGGCGTTTGAAGGAACCATCCAGGCATTCACCTGGAGTTATTTGGGAAAATCGGGGATCCGAACCGGCGCTCTATTGAGTGGGAGGTGTAAGGAAACATAGTTTCTTCACACTTCGTTTTTGTATGTTTATTATTTTTATAAGGTATTTTTTTGTTCATACGTTTTTTTCATTGAATTTTATAAATATGTAGTACGAATTATTGTATATTAGAGGAAAAGTAACTGGTTGTTAGGTTGGTACGCTGCAGGCGTGCACTAGAGAGTGAGAGAGTAGCGGAGTATTAATGGAATATTGTTGCATGGCGGGCGAAAGATATATATGTGCGCGTGTAGTGTGTGGTGGATCCCCCGTTCTTGCAAGAGGACATTAATTGTGTAGTTAATCAGAAGAACAGTAAGAAGAACTAATAAGTAGGTGACATTTTTTGAACAGTGTCAATTTATGAAGGATACTGTTAAAGAGATTTATTTCTGATAATGGATGCAAGAATGAAAGGAAGTATTTTCCTTTGATTTATTAGAGTGTATTATCCTATTATATAAAACGCTAACGTGGCGTCTGCGTGCGTCGTCTATAGCTGCTACACGTATTGGCTACAGAACGGTCACGTGACAGCCGTCACTCGCCACCATATTGCATTCCTTCCTTCATGTTGCATTTTGTTTATTTACTACAGTTAGATGCAGAAACTCGTGTAAGGAGAATGGTGTTCGATGTTTATGTTATATTATTTGTATCAGTTATACGCCAAAATTCATGTAAGGAGAAGGGATTCAATATTTACGCTATTTTATCTGTGTCAGTTATAAGCCCTAGGTTAAACCATAACCTAAGATTTTTTCGGCAGACGGTAAGAAACTGTGAAGTGTATTTAAAACTCCGAGAAACGTAATGATGTATTGGTCAAATAAATAATAGTTATCCGTTTTCGAAATTATAGTCTACGTGATCTTAAGTAAAATGCATTTATTTATGCAAAATCCAAACCAAATACTCTGATAATCTAACCAGAGTAATAACAAAAGATATCATTAAAAATGACTAATTCGTTTCTCCTTATAAGCTTTTCCAGAATAAATTCTTACTACCATTATAGCTATGATACCATTAGTTTTTGATACATGTGTTAACTATTAAATGAGATTTAATATAAACTTTTGATTAGATTTAAACAGTCAAGGATATGACTATTTACAGTATAAGCGATATGACACTCGGAATACAACAACGATATTATTGCCGCAAAAGAGCAGTGAGTAGAGATATTAGAACTACGGAGAGCAGGGAAAAAATTAATGCGAGGCAATTATGTGTCACAAAGTTACAATTAGTACGTTCATTTAAATTTACAAATTGCTTTTTATTTATCTACGACAACCAGATGTAAAACTTCATGTAAGGAGAAGGATATTGTATGTGTATGTTATATTACCTGTATCAATAATGAGTACTAGGTTAAAACACAACCTACGATTTTTTTATTTTTTTTTTTTGATTATTTTTGCCTGAGATAAGAAACGATGAAATTTATTAAAAACTCAGAGGAAGTTTACACAAAATGTACGAATCACGAAATATATCACTAAGATAAATGGTAGTTATCCGTTTTTGATATTATACTTCCCGTCATTTAAAGTAAAATAATGTAATTACATCGGTATTACTGGAGATCGCGATTCTGCCAGGAATTGCTGTGGTAAAATGGAAGAATCCTGTAGAAATATTTTCCGTAGTACATTTAACTGTATTATGCCCGTCCAGGATGTATTACAACCTAATTTCTGCTTGAAAATAATGTTAGTCTACAGGCTGTATTACAACGGAATCACTGCTTAAAAACAATATGTCTTGCGATTGACTACAGCATTTGAGAGTAGTAGAAGTTATGATTTTCGAAAGCAATATTAGGGGGGGGGGGGGTTGTGGTTAAGTTGACCAGAAAGCCCACCGACACATTTGATTACGGCGTAATTCACTCTGAAATGAGTTTTACAAACCAATTAAACTGCTTTCTAATGCGCCAAGTTACTGAAGGTATCAATAAATGCGGGTGAACGTAGTTCGTACCTATCGTACTGAAGTGTGCCTGGACTAGAAATAAAACTGATATTACATGGATAGCAAAAGTTCCTGGATTCCTAATTTATTTTTCATTTTATTGGTTCTATACATCCGCCCTCATTAATTCAGTAGAAGTTACTACTGTATTGCTGTGTAGAACATTATCAAATCAAGGCCACTAGCATTATCTAATAACAATCCCGTATAATTAACCAACTGCAAAATAATAATAAAATGAACTGCCAGAATATGGCGTTCAAACCGTCATTTTTGACGGGCTAGAAGCTAGTGAATGTATGTACTGTACAACTACGTGAACTGATATGAATAAACGTCAAATATGAGAATAACTGGTGTAGCTTGTACGAGATGGCATGAAGAACGAGGCAAATAATAGAAGCAGGAAGATAATTTTCTGAGGTGAGTTGTATGATCCGAGGCATACCATGGAACCTATAATAATTATTGGTACAGCAAGAAAAGAAACATATGTTGTCATAGCGGCCAGAGCGTTACTGCTTACCCGCCACACTCAGTGAGCATGAAAACCTTCTGTACGTCTCTTTCCTCAAGAAAACGTCACTGGTTCACGCCAGAACTGGAGTGTTTGTGAAATTATGAATCTGGCAATGGATTGCATCCTGACTGACACTCAAACGCATTCGCCGTCTTTTCGACAAGTAACCCGTGTGTAGTACGGTGTAGGATACTTTTACTACACTACAGGATCTGGGCGCACCCTACTGGCGCATGTCTCTGCTGCGCCCTGACACGGCGTTGGCGGGTTCGTGTCCTGGTGGTATTTGGCCTGCAGGATAGGAGAGGGAGTGGCGACCAATTCAAAATCTCCAGATTGTGCACCAGAGTCCTGGATGCACTCTCTAACCTCTTCACTCTGCGTGTGGTGTATAGACGTATACCACACTGTTGGTGGTGGTTGGCACACAGTCAAGGCGTCTTTCGGGAACTGAATGCTCCGGCACCGTGTTTCACCCTCCCCCTTGTTTCATTTCTCATCCACACACAAACTACACTCTACACCGGAAACGCTTACCATCACACGCATTCACCGACATTTATGAATTGTGTCACACTGGGTAAGGAAACGTGGAACCAACTCAGATCATCTTCTTGGGACGTTACTGTGAAGCGGTAACGCCATCCGTAGTAAACGCGTATGGCGTACAGTTTGACTTATGCCGAGATTTCGTCGAGAGTCTCAAAGCATCGAATTCGGATACGGGAATGTACTGTGCAACGATTCCGGCTGGTCGGTCATCACGAATACGGTTTTCTATGCTCAAGACAGTTGCTATGGTCGGAATTCTCAAACATGTCTATGTGTTGTTAAGTTGCCACTATGTATCATTGCCGGCTCTGGTATAGTGGTACAGTGCCTACACGGAATACTCGCTGCTAGTAGTCAGAGTGGATTGTAATGTGATTTTTAATTAAACCTCGTTTCTGTACTTTGATAACACTAATGACTGATACCAAGTAAGAATGTAAATACTCGTTTAGTGCAGTTAGAAGTGGGAGTGTATGGAACTCCAAGCAAGATTTAATGGCCGGTTCAGGAGGACAAATCAACATGTCGTGTAATTTTATACCGTGCGAGGTATGCGACAGGTTTGGTGCTCTTGCGAGTTGTTTTGTGCGAAAATTATAAAAACAAATCTGACAGTTTCAGCTTTTCTGCCAACGGAGAGTATAGACCAGCTAACCTTGAGTTGAGTCAAACCACTGAGCGGTGCTCTAACGGCAACGGCCAGCAGCGGCTGCCAGCTCTTAATGAGGAGACATTTCAGTCCAGTTTCCTCCATACAATAATGTAGGACAGTAGACACGTCTTAGTTTTAGATAACGAATTTCCGATGTCGCTGCAATAACACCGTATAAATCTTGATATATTTTCGGTTCATCCTTATCTTAAAAAAGTATCAACAAATCAGGTAAGCCTCCACCAGAGTTCCACTGTTATTATTAGTAATTGTGATTAACTTTTTACAGTCCTTAACTCCCTTAGCCGCAAATGCAATCTCCTTCTTTTTCTCGTTAAGTGTCAGGTTGGTGGGTTCTTTTGGTTTGGAAATTTTGAAACTGCGGTGATTCCCTCTCGCCTGCCCCGTAGCTGGAAGTGTACTTACGTGTTTATTGTTTTGCGTGGGTAATTCTGATATGTGTATGTTCTGAATGAATGAGAGATGAAGGAAGTGGGAGCGTGAAACTCTCAGTCGACCCATTCAGGCATATTCTTCCGAAAGACACCTAAGAGACCACCAGGCATAACGTCCGTAACTGACTGACGAATCACCGTCAAAGGTATTGCATAGGCTCTGGAGAGAGGTCTGGGATTTCTCTCAAGACTTTGCTGCACGATAAGGTAATGAGAATTTGTGCACCACCATTTCTCATACCTTCTCGGCTTAGTCCTGACAATATAAATTACTACCACCATCACGACTCAAACCAACTACCCCCATGTTAGACGGCGGGCAGCATCACTGTATTTGGGATAACGGGGCGGGAAGAAATATAAACATTCTGAAAATAAATACGTGAAAACAAGTCTTCTTTTCCCTTCAACATAATTCCCCAGTTCGGCCCAATATCCAGTAAGGCATATTGATCGGCGTAAGGCCACACCCGTCTTTACCAACCTCTTATCTTCCAGCTCCTCCTTCACATCAGTTATGGAGTGTGTTGTACAATTATTTCCACAGAAAAAACGACGCATCCTTCCTTTCCTCCAGAACTGTTTTAATCGAAACCAATAATCGGTGTAATACTATCTCACCTTATTTAAGCAATGACATAACGAAGTGATTTAACAGCTCAGTTTCTTTACTTCCCTGATTCAAACCTTCATTACCATAACAAAGAAGATGCAGGACTTTGAAAAACTACCAGTTTCTCTTGTCGATTCCCGCCAGCAATTTCTCGTCCATAGTACGAGTGCAATTAAACAAAACCATTAACTTCCTTTTTGGTTAGCACATGAAATAGTTTTGGCTTCTTATTTTTTTACTTATTGGCCTTAAGGATCGTCGACATTGAGGTTATTAGAGCCGGGAGGGGAATGAGCACAAGGAAATGGAAAGAATTTTGGCAAGATATTTCGCCTTGAATGATTTCAGGAAACCAGGGAAAACCGAAATCTGGAGGGCGGCTCAGGGGATCTAAACCGTATCCGCGCGGGTGCCAGGCTGTAACACCCACCCACCAGAGTCCGGACATTCTAAGCGTGCCTACTGTGACATCTGTTACCACCCTCCCATCATTTTACAACCACTGATTTAATTATTGTCATGATTACTATGCTATTATTGTTGTTTTAACTGTTCACTAATTATAAACACTCTGAATAATTGTATAAATGTTTGTAGTCAAATATATATGCCTGGTTTCTACAGATTACTATCTGTCGGAGCGCTTGATGTGTTGTAGCGATCGGCGAAGCATTAGTATAGTCTGTAAGAATGCATATATAGTATCTTTGGTCTGAAACAGTTGATCAGTAGGGTGTATGTGGTGAAGGTCGCTCGCCCAGCGAGTGAGACGAATGTTATGTGGCCTTTGTTGGTACTGCTAGAATACGCAATCTGTAATGATTCACCAAGTTAATGTGAAAGCAAACGTGTAATGACGTGATTGAAGGAGAGAAGTATTAAATCTAAGGTGTCTGAATAGAACTGTGTTTTACTTTGTCGATTTAGTAGTAATACTTTCCTCTTAATTCAAGGGTATTGTGGTAATTATAAAAAAGTCATAATATATGGAACTTGAAAATGTCTTAGCGACGTAATCGCCTGCGGTATATTCAGTAAGCAGTGAAGTGGGATTCATTTTACTAATGGGAAGGTACGTAATTAAATGGCGCATCAAGCGTACAGGCGGCCGACACTTGTGATAAATACTGGAAACACACACATCAGGCTACAGTAGACGAAATTCAACACATGTCTCCCGCACACAAGATCCTTTTCAGTTATATTGCTGTTGACGAGACGATAACCACTGGAGAAAAGTTAGAGTAGCCTGTGATTTACCATCCTGTCGTAACAGTGTTACCAATGTGGCCGTTTGTGATAAAGCGCCTCTAACCTCGCCTCATACAGCAAAAATTACTGAAACAAAAATACACTTATCACTCAGAACATGAGTTACACATATCACAAACAAACGGTGACGGTGCGTTTCAGTTACTAGATCGGGGCTTGAAGCAGGAACGGAAGACGTGGGAAACCCTGCTACCAGACAGTAAGTCATAAGTCAAAAAAAAAAAAAAACCTTCCTTTATACAAACCTCCGTGGCGTGTTCCTATGTTCATGTTGGGGCATTATCTTATTCGCAGTAGTCCTTCACTTTTCGTGATCGCTCCTGTGGCTTGCAAAGTTCAAGAGTCGATACCCGCCCGCAGGCGACACGTATTAGCCCGTGGAGGTCGCGCTATTCAGGACACGGTCGACTAGACACTGTGGAACCTTCGTTCCAAGAAATTGGAGTTCAAGCATGCTAGTTGTTGACCAGAGAAGGTCCGTCTCCAACTGTTACACTTTTTGAGATAACAACTGGACGTCACCGTGTGAGACAAGGTGCTTTGTCTTAACTGACAAAGTTCACTCATTACGAGACTTTCAAGCGTCTCTTACTCTACAGGAAACGTCAAACAAGACCAAAGTCATGTTGTTATCTATTAAGAACGTGCAGCGCACTGGCTGAGCGTTTATCAATACCATCGTAAAAGACGTTCTCTCGTTGCAGGAAACCAGATGATTCTAGGAAGGAGTTCTTAATCAGAGACATTTTGCAGTAGTATGGGCTACACCAGAAACCAATTTATACTTGTAGACCTAAAACCTTTTCCCTCTGGAAGCTCTATATATTCAAAACTTTTATTTAACTGCATGCAGTTCACTATCTCAGACCGTGTTTCAACACAATTCTGAATTACTCTACCATTATCTTTATTGTCTAGTTTAAATGCTTTCAGCAGAATTTCTGTGTCATATTTCATGCTTAGACGACTTTTATTGTCAGTTCTGCTGTTATAGCTTCATGTCTTTGATATTTCCTCTTTTTACTTTGCTTTATTTTTCTCTCTTACATCAGGAAAAACACCGGTACTCTGACCAACATTAAACTTTTCCAAGTTACACTTAATCACACATTTATTTCGCAGCTTTTGATACACATTACACTGAACTCAACATTAGTGTTACATAAACATATCTTTTTCCTTGGCTGCATCAGTAACTACATTATTATAATTCGACTTTCTCGGACTTAAAGCTAAACTATTTGCATATAAACTTTCGCAGGTTTTCCTTAGCTCCTAACATTCCAAACCACCATCATCATATTTGCAAGGTCAGTTCTCCTTGACTTCGAGTCCCTGCCTCCGGTATACTCCTTCCTGCCAAAGATTCTACCAAAGTGAAATCGATATTTAATATTCACAACTTTTATTTCAAATGTTAAAATATACTTTTATATTTACGTACAGTGAGCTGCAGTGGCGCATATCCTCTACAGACTGCTACGCTGAAAGAATAGTTCTGCTCCTAAGAAACGAGCAATTCTAGTAACAACTTGCTAGTGGTATAAAACTTTACTTGATGGTATTGTAGTGAAATATTATCGTAAATCCAATGTCTCAGAATAAGATTCACATAGATGAAGAAACTAAATCTCACTGTACAACTACCGAGAAACAAAATTTAAACTTTAACGGAACCATGTCTAGGACGACTGCATCTTTTTCCTTAGAAACATGGAAAGAATTACGCGAATAATCTTCGTTATCATCATGTAAAAATTGCACTACTGCTTGCATTTGTGAAAGTGATTACTTATTAATAGGGGGTTAGTCCAGTTTGCTTTGTTATAGTCTAATCGATTGATATTTGCGCTCTTTGTGTCTAAGTTTAAAAGAAATTGTAATGGAACCTCGCTTCCTATCTTAGTTCGGCCAATTCGGAAGAAACGACCCCGTGTAGATATTCTGAAGTGTTTTCTATTACTGCGTACTGCCCGTAGCTTATTTCTAGTTCGCGCCTCGTCTTATTGATATCCACATTGCTCATTACACATACTAAAGTGTGTTATAGAATCTGAAGCACGAAGATTGTCCAATCTTGTGTTTCTTCTCAGTGTGGAACGGTTATATTCTAATACCTTCACGTTTTTGAAGTTTCATTATTCGCTATCCATAATTTCCGTTACCCTTAAAATATAGCACGTGACAATGAAAGTTGTTGAATTTTTAGATAGTGGAACTATTGAGAGAAATAATTTGAAATAGACGGAAATGATTTTAAAAACGAATAATTTTGCGTAGTGAAATACATGGAAAAAAGTTTCATCCACCTGTTGGAAGTGTCTTCAGTAATACGCAGTTAATTGGTTGATTTGAACAACAACCCTCACACAGATAGCGCGCTGATGTTTAATGTTTTGTACCCAGAGGGAAATGGAGCCCAACTGCTGTCCGTCGGTTTCACAAGCCTGTGGTTCGTAAACGAGATTAGTTTCAGAATTCAAATTTAATGATGACACGTGATTCTTTGATCCAAGACGGAATATCGTAATTAAAATATTGTAGAATTGTATTCTAAGCCGTACTATAAAAATATATGGGGCTGAAAAAAAATTTCTACCCTAACTTGTTGATTTACATGCTTAGACCTCATGAAGTAGAGAGTTAATTGTAAGATTTTTTGTGGAAAATAAAGACATGAGAAGTCGTAAAAGTTGTGAATTGTAGATCATGAATGCTATTATGTAGGAACTTCAACCAAGTACTGTATTTAAACGACAAATGCTGAAACAATTACATCTAATATACTTTGCAATATAAGATCAAAACAACCAAAACTTTCTGTTTTGAGTTTACTTTCCTATATATTAATATTATTTTATTGCTAGGGCTCTTAATTCTGAGTTCATGGCAACCTAATGTTCATGTAATAACTGATCGACAGCATTAGCAGCAGGTGACGCAGTGCTGGAGCACCATGGAGTGGAGTCTTCCACCCAAGGGCGTAGCCAGGTACGGGCAGGGGGGGGGCAGCTGCCCCCCCCTAGCTGGACGCGGGTTTGCGCTCGATCAGAGTTCTGCCGAACCGAAGAGTAAACAATGTTAAGTAACTTTCAAAAATTAATTCGGTTCGTTCGATTTAAACCTGCTTTCTATTGCTCTCTGCGGGAAAACAGACGTTAGCTAGGGCGGGGCAGCACAACGGGCCACGTATTAAGGCGCTGCTGACGACTCTAAGATCGGTTACACACTGGACGGTTTCGGCCGCGGCGGAAAGTTTTCGTCGCTGTCGTTCCAGTACTGGCGCGAGGGATCAAATGGGAGCTTACACACTGGGCTTACGGCAGAATTGCCGTCGACGGCAGGTATGCAGCCGGACGCTGCCACTACATTCGGCGGTTGTTTGACTGCCCCAATCCAGACAGTGGCCCTTTTTTTTCAGTGGCCCATGTGGTCAAATAAGCGCTTGCACACTCGGTGATTTTTTAACCGCTTGTGCGCTTTCAGTCTGTTAAAGTTAACATTTTTTGAATTTAAAAATCGTAATGTAAGTTAAGTGATGATGGATACTCATCTTCTCATTTCGTTAGCAGTTTTAAGAGGCAAAACTATACATTCTTTTAAAGATCGGAACGCTACCTGGAACGCTTGGAAAGAAGTGTGCCTTGAAATTAAGAATGATTTTCACGAAATAAGGAAAAATACCTTTGGATAGTAAACTTTTCATCACGTATTTACATAAATTTTTAAAGCTTCAACTAGAAGTTGAAAAATGTTGAATCACATTTTATAGAAAGATTTTGATGTTTAATACTAGATAACTGTGTCCTTATATCTTAGACATTTGCCAAGGAAAACTTTCAACATTCGAAATTCTGTGGATCGACATTTTTTCCTCTTTTTTTCTTCTTTTCTTCTAACACAGCAGTGACGAATACAGTGAGACAAGGTGTTCAGTAACTTCGGCATCATCTTCGCCATTTACTTTCGATTTTTCTTTGTAAAGTAATTGTTATTAAAATACTTAACAGATTACAATCTAATCACAAAAGTTTAACTAGTTGATTGTGCTTGTAAGTATAAAAGCAATATAAACTCAACACTGATAGTTGATAACACAGTGAAGTATATGTATTAGTTACAAATAAATGCAAGTCTTAGCCATTATATGGCATAGTGTATTTTTCAAACTTTTGTTGTACATCTATTTATATTCACCTCAACAAGTTTTCACCCTAATTAACATAAAATAAATATAGCGGATTGGAATTATATGAAATTGAATGTTTATTTATAGTAGGCCCATGAGAAATCTGCTTACTTCAAGGAGATTGCCAGCATTTCCACACGTTAAATACAATTCATCAACTGGGTATTCCTCCTTTGAATGCCGTACTTAAGTTTCGCAGGCAACTGTCGAAATAAACATCCCAAAATAATTGAAAAACTTGGTGTCATAGTTCCTTAAATATTCTGTTTTCCTTTGGCTTTTTCTTTTCCTATTCTATGGCTATGGAACCTTCAAAATAACAATTTTAAAACTTAACTACGAAGTAATAAACACCAAATTAATTAAATTAACTTCTAATTTCACATAATGAAACTCAGGTCACCAAAAGAAAGGTACTGACGTCCGACCACGTCATCTTTTACCAGCTCTTCATAGCAGCGAAAATTTTACCGCTGTAGTAGCAGCAAAAGTTCTACCGCCGAATATGTAAACACCTCAAATTCTGTAGGCGGTGACGGTTAAGTTTCCACTACGGTGAAAACCGCACAGTGTGAACCGGCCTTAAGGGATTGTTCATAAACTACGAGGCTCGGTCTAGAGGGGGAGGTGTTGGCTGGAAAGCTACGCTGGGCTACTTAAAAAAAGGGGGGATTTCCGAGCCAGGCCACGTAGCTTTTCTTTCACATTAAGATACAAAAAATACAGAAGCATGTGAATAATTATTTCCGTCATTTTATTATCCCCGCTTGTAATTTATGATAGCCTGACAAGAGAAAACAGTACAAAAATGACTTCAGGAATCATTATGAGAAAAAGCCGTGTGGAGGGGGGAGAGACAAAAGCTACGTTGGGTTACGTGGGGGGAGGGGGTTCACAGGAGGCCAAAATGGAGCTACGTGGGTTATGGACGGCCCCGAGCGCGCTAAAACCGGTTATTTGCCGCGCGAACCATTTCTGTTGACGAGCGCGGCTTGCGTGGCAAACTATCCTGGCACTGTCTTTTTGTGAAGCCACCGTGGACAATTCACGAGCGCGAATAGCCGCAACTTTCACTGAGATCGACACACTGTATACTAGAAACCTAAACGAAAAATGATTTGGTGGATATGGCAATTGTATTTTAATTGAATACAGATTGGCGAGAAACTCATGGAAGACATTAGATATGAAGCCATCGAGGATACAATAAACAAATTTTACGAGATTGACCTCGTAGAGTTTCTAAATAATAATTGAACCAATCCACTTAATTTCAGGAGGAATTTCAGTTACTGATAAACGCTGTGACTTCAAGATTTCTAATAATTGGAGACTCGTGTACTAGCCTGCATTACCTTTTTCGAGTTTCAAAACAATCATTTATTTGAACAGTTTCAGATGTTTCTGACGCACTATGAGAAGCTCTGAAAGAATGGTCAAAGATAAGGTAATAGCACCCGTTTAATACTAATTTTTTTTGTTGCTATTCAATTTTCTGTTGCCATTCTTAACGAGAACTTAATCCTTACTTAGGTAAAAGGTATTATGTTGATTCTGTCATTTGGGGATTCTGTAGATTCGTTGATTGGTGTTTCAAGTGACGGTTGTGGTAGTGATTGAGGTGATACCATCTGAGTCTGATTAGGCTGTCACATTTGCTATTACACAAGAAATCTGGCACCGTACAATTGTATTAAAAGGCGGCCATTTTTGTTATCCATGGCAACAAACGGTCGCTGTGCCGCGCGAGCCAACTCGAACAAAGACATCCCCGTCTTAACTGCGATTAAATACCGATAGATTGCAGGCTGACCTCGACTCGCACACAATGCATCCGTATCGTTTATAGGTGTGATATAACTAGAGAGCACGCTAATAATATATTCTTAAAAGTAATTAATTTGTATTTTCCGTAAGGCTAACGATGGCTTTTAATCATAGTATTACATACAGTACATATAAAAAGTAAGACTTTTATTTAATAACTATAATTATCTGCATTCGTTTGTATTTTATCTATTTTATTACTATCCAGCGATTGTGAAAAAATCGATAGTGTAAGAGCTAATTTGTGACAAAATATTTATTACTCTTGGACCGAGCGTGGTGGTGTAACGGATAGCGCTCTGGCCTCGCATTCGGGAGGACGGTGGTTCGAATCCCCGTCCGGGCATCCAGATTTGGGTTTTCCATGGTTTCCCAAATCACTCCAGGCAAATGCCGGGATGCTTCCTTAAAAGGCCATGGCCGAATTTCTTCCCATTCCTTGCCCCCATCCTTTCCCGTCTCTAAAGACCTCGCTGTTGAGAGACGTAAAGTAAAAAAATACTCTTGACTTTACAGTATATTTGTCCTAGGTTCTCGGATATGAGTTGGGTCGGTCCAACGGTCAAGTTGTTTCACATTCTGTGTTCGTACCTATACTGCTACATACTGTGTTACAGCCCAGCTGCTAGGGTACCTTCCTGAAAATAAATTTTCTGTAGATGCTAAAACCACTAATTTGAAATTAAAATTTAATCATTGTTGCTTGCAGACTTACTTGCCTCTGCTAGTAAAGTCTAATTAATTTGTTACTCGAACTTTCTGTCACTTTAAAAATATCCATGAATAATGCAAATACATGCTTCATCACATTATCATCAATCATCAGCTAGCGATGTTAAGAACTTCTTGGAGAAAATACCGGTCGCTGTAATGATGAATACTGCTCAGCAGAAGGAAGTAGAAGACAATCGATAAATCGTGTCATCTATAATATCTTCGATTATTTTCTGTGTTACACCGTACAAATAACTAGCCTTGAAGATGTAAAGAGCAACATCAGGGTGTTATTGAATACCTGCTGAAACTAAGAATTGATTCAAGTGTTCTGGTTTTGAAACAGCATATTGAAAAATTAAGAAAAATGTCATGTATATCTCCCCACAGATTCAAAACGAAATCATTGCCCTGTGTGGCTTGGTCGTTAAAAATGAAATTGTGCAGGCCGCAAAGAAGGCTTATACTTATATTGTGTTGGCAGATGAGTCGTGTGATATAGCTGCGAAAGAACAGCTTTCCATATAAATAGTTTTACTGACGAAGATAAAATACAATCCGCAAAAATCTCTCAGATTCGTAGAATCGATGGATTTAAATGACAAATTATAGCATTAGAAATCGACAGGTTTTTAGAAAACGAAGGACATGGGCCTAATAGTTGTGTTAGCCAAGGATGTGAAGTGTGTTCTACATTGGCGGGTGATATTGATGGGATTCAAAGTTTTTTAAAGAGAAATATAAAAAAAGCCTTGTATTTTCATTTTGAAAGCCACAGACAACATGGTTGTAAATAATTTAAATCAAATTACAGAAATATGGAACACAATTTGAACCACAGAGTACATCACAAACTTTTTACAGAGAAAGTACGTGCCAAAGGTTTCAGCTTTATACGAGACCCACTGGTCGAAAAAATATACGTGTTTTGCTATTTTTAACAAGAATTTTGAAGACATTGTCAAAGGACTTTCAAATGTTTCTAGGGAAGAAAATGATGCGGCGAGGAAAGGTGCTTACCATAATAGTGCGCTGCTACTAAGTCAGAATTCATTATATGCGTTGGATTGAATACTCAGGATTACTGGAACCTGTTGCCACTGCGTAAAAATCAAAGACGATCGACATGGGAGTAATGTCTGTCATAAAAGATAATCGCAGCGACGCAGACACGTAGAGCTAAAGTATTTTAAACACATCTACCAGTACTGCAGCTGCCATTGAAACCGATTTGAAAGTCCGGTGCATTGTATCTGTCCAACAACGTCGTCCCAATCACTCTGCTCAATCTCTATACGATTTTTGAAAGGAATCTATTTTCATACCTTATTTAAATTCCTAGATAGCTTCTCTGGAGTAGTGTTTTAGGATTATACATTGCGCTTTTACATGCTTTGTTTTAAATTTAACTCTAGTTATTTAGTAAATAGTCAGTTGTAGTAAGTATTTAGTTTTATATCAATTTATATGTATCACAGAAAATCACGTCAGTTTGAAATAATCTGTTTATCTAATAAGCGCTGAAATTATCACTTTATTTGCAAAGAATTTCATATATAGCCAGCAGCCGAGAAAGCCCATTCTGCCTCCTCATTCAGTTGGTTTGATTGAAATGGTCATAAATAAAAAACTTTTTGAAAAACTTAACAACTTTTTTGAGATCATCATATCTGGGAATCACCTCAGTATGTGGAATATCCAGTGCTACGATCACGCTTTGTGCTTCAACTGTGGCGTCCAGGTCTTTGTGGTCTACGTCCGAGTGAAAGTTTTTTCCTATGCTCTCAATTTCTTTCAGTGGTTTTTTTTTTGGGGGGGAGGGGTATAAAACATCGACAACTGTCAATTGTGTGCTGTGTGAAAAGTACAATTGCAGGTACGAAGGCAGAACGTTTTCCATGACGCTTGTTCCATTAGATCTTTTGCCGATAACAGCAGTTTCAACAGCAACACCAAAGCCTGTCAGTCGTTTCTTGACCAAACTGATGCAATGCTCCGTGGTGCACGAACCCTGTATTCTAAGCAAGCTGATATTAAAATGTGTTTCTTTGCGGTGAACATAACCCCGGGTCCACACGCTTGACACTTGCCGAAAACTCCAAACCTTTACAAACGCTTGGTTAATTGTGGGGAGCCGAACATTGACAGCCACACGCTTGCGAATGAGCTGGTATGTTTTGGAGAAGAAAGCGTGAGGGACGTCGATGTTGTGTTGGATATAAATTTCTGCTTAACCGATATTTATCATAAAAATTTAAACGAAAATGAAAATATAACGAGAAAGACGGCGAAGAAGATGGTGGATGTTAAAAATCCATAGAAACCGTTCCAGGTATAATTTCATTCATGTAACTATGTTTAGTATGTAGTTTCATGTATGTATTTCATTTAATATAATTAGGGGCCTATATGAAATTATTGTTTTATAATTGAAATTGTATAATAATTATTGTTTTTACAGTATTATAATGTCTATATCAATTATTTTTTGACTGCAGAGAATTTATGGAAAATAACTTTAATGAGCTACTTTATGACTTTTTATTTTGCTTATGGCTTTACACCTTGTCAACAACGAGGTCATTAGAGGCGGGAAAGGACATGGGGCAAGGAATGGAAAGAATTCGGATTTGGCCTTTTTCTGAAGGAAGCATCCCGGCATTCGTCTAGAGTGATTTGGAGATACAATGGAAACCGCAAATCTCAATGCCCGGATGAGGATTCGATCCGGCGTCCTGCCGAATGCGAGGCCAGAGCGTTAATTGCTCACCCCACTACGCTCGGTGACCACGCTTCTTTATGAGCCATCTTGATGAATTTCTGCCGGAAGAGATATGCTGATTTTGAATATTAGCATTCAAGGAATGTGAAATATCGTTGTTGAACCAATTACTCATTTTTCCTGCGGCACTTCTATCTCAACAAACAGGAACGCATGTCTGTCCGCCGTCAGTGCACAAAGTGTATCAAGTCCGCAGAAACGAGTAGGCGCTTTACAAGCTCTTGCCGCAAACTTTCTTTGATTTGTGCCAAAAAGAACAGACACTCGATTGGATCAGCCACAAGTGCCAGCCTACACAAGTCAAGTTAAACGCTCTATCAACACGTTTCTATTTGTGACGGCTTGACGAGGTTTAGCAAGCGTGTGGTCCAGCCTTAAATATAAGTGATTTTTTTTTTTGGACGTCCTACTCATCAAACATTTGACAGATAATATTCGCAATTGTTTCTTGAAATATTCAAACCGAACAATTATGTCATTTGAAAACTTAAATCTTATAGAATTAGCAGAATTAGGAAATAGAAATCCACTTTTTGAAAAGAAATAACTGAAATACAATGAAGTACAGTTTATGACAAAAACATTTTAACACATCATTTATGCACTAGATTTTGAAATATCTGTCAATAGCTGTAACCTTCTTTTTGTATTGTTTTTACTTACTCCTCAGAAACAACTCTAGTTGTATCTTTTTTATGTGTACGATCTGGGAGCTAGTTTTGCAATAGGACGACATAACTCAAATTACAGTACTGCACACAACACACATTAGTTGCCGTGAGTCAAATGTCAACTTGAAGGATACAGTTAAACGGGGCGATACAACCGGTAAAGAACGAGTCGGACCGGAAAGTGACGACAGGGAGACACGGTGACGAAGACTGAAACACGTCTTCACCCCATTTTACGGATTGCGGATCCGCTTAATTAGGTGCTGGATCCGCCAGACTGCCAAATGATGCCGGATCCCGCATTGGTGGATTGCAGTCCCTAGCTACATCCCAGCTAAAGTTTAAGTAAGTCATTGGTTGATTAAAAAAAAATAATACGATGTTTCTGCCAATGCTACAAGTTAAAATTGTTTGATTATGAAGTCGCACTATGGTATAAACTATGGAAGGACAAGGGTATGACAACAGAAAATCTTAGAGAACTAGACCTTTATGAAAGAGTTAAATAAGATGGAAATATTCTAGAGATCCAACTGACCTGTCTGTGCAGCTTGGTGTACACAGAAAACTTTTACAAGAAAATTGTGATAAAATTGCAGATGAAGTAGCTCGAAAATTATTATTAGTATAATTATATATACTAATTAATTAAATTATAATTAATTAAAATATAATAATATTAATTAATTATTCAATTAATAGAATATATATGTATTACATTAATAAACGTTTTTTTAGCATACATATTATCAGTTTTCTCTTGCCTGCCCCCCCCTAAACAAAATCCTGGCTACGCCCTTGCTTCCACCCAACCTGAAAATACCTGCCACACGACTACCATCTGACTAATTACATACGAGACGTATAGTTAGGCCATTATGACACGAAACGCTAATTGTACGAGATTCGACTTGTACTTGTTCTTACCTGGGTTTTGAGCGGTTAGAATATCTTTTCACCTAAGGACAGGATGAAAAACCAATTAGAACAATGTACGAGGAAATCAAATGTTGACGCCAAAGTATACGTGATTTTTTTACTAATGGCTTTACGCTTCGAGGTCAGAGGCAAGAAAGGACTGGGAGCAAGGAACAGGTAGGACCTCGACCATAGTATTTCCAAGAAACCACCCCGGCATTCGCCTTAGATATTTCGGGAAACTGTGGAAAACCGAAATCTGGATGGTCGGATCTGTCCGCTCACGAACAGTGCTCGATGTCCAATGGGAGATATGAAACGCTAATAGCATTTGGATATAAAAGGAGATTAGCAGGACAGATAATAAGATGTAAAGTGCTGGCAACATTGTTAAAAGAGAAACAATTGTATCCCTTGAACGTAAACCTATAACATTAAGCATTAACAATAAATTTATAAATGACACTTCTTCTGTAGGATGTGCTTTTAATAACTACTTCTCAAAGTTGCTGAAAAAATACAAGGAAGATTTACCGGTTATAGGAGTGCTGTACAATACTTAGATCCTTGTCATCAAAAACAACATATAAGTCTCTGTTTTCCACCAGCCAAAATGAAATTGAAAAAATGAATAAATCCCTAAGAAATAGAAAGTCATTTGGTTATGATGAGATATCCTCTTATATACTGAAACAACGTACCACCAGCATTAACAGTTGTTAGTTATATTTTTAATAATTCTTTTGAAGAAAGTATCATTCCCGACTCACTTTAGAAGTCAATAATCAGACTCCTTTATAAGAATCGTGATACCAAAGACTGAGAACCATAGACCCATACCACTTCGATCAGCATTTTCAAATATCTACAGAAAGCCATGTAGAGAAGGACGCATGTACAGTACGTCTAAATAATAATGACCTACTTAGTAAAGCACTATTTGTTTTTAGGAAAGGTGCTTCCATAGATTCAGCAGGTTTTGCTTTTATAGACAAAATATTCGAATCAATAGATAAAAATTAAATTTCCTAAAAATATTCCGTGATCTGACTATGGCTTTTGATTGTGCTGTGATGGGTTTCTCCTAGATAAATTAGAACACTATGGTGTTAGTGTTAGGCCAGGACTTTGGTTTAAATCGTATTTGGAAAACAGAAAATAATGTGTATCCTTGAAAGCTGTTAATACAGGAGAGGTTATAAACTCATAATGGGTAATAGTTAAATGAGGTGTACCTCAAGGTTCAGTTCTTGGCTCTCTGCTGTTCTTAATTTACATCAATTATCTCCCACGTGTAATAGGTCAAAGTGAATAAATGGTGCTTTTGCAGATGATACTGTCACATCACTGAATCACCCATCTGTAAAAAAACCTTGAAACACGACAAATGACGCTCTAAAGAAAATTAACACGTGGTTTGCTGCAAATAAAGCAATACTTAATATACAAAAGAATATTCACTTCAATTTCTTACAAAAAATAAATGAAAGGACGGCTACAATGTGATATCTGATGGAAAAGCAATCAATGATAGCAGTTTCAAAAAATTCCGGGGTGCATAAATCGTTGAACTGGAAGCAACATATTTTGCAACTCCTTAAAAAACTTAATTCTGCAACATTTTCATTGAGGATAATAGCTAGAATAGCTGTCAAAGAAACAAGGAAGTTGGTATGTTTTGTACATTTTAACTCCCTGCCTTGCTTATGGAATCTCATTCTAGGAAAAATCTTTACAAGTACAGAAGTTATTTCTCTAAGCGTTTTTGTTTGTTTTTTTTTTTTTTTTTTTTTTTTTTTTTTTTAATTCTAAGGACATCGTGCAGAAATCTAGGTGTACTTACAATATTATATATGTACTCACTAATGTCGTTGTAGTGGAAAATCATAAACACTATAATATCACTGTTGACATACATAGCTATATTACTAGGAATAAATAAAAAATTCACAAAAGATAACAAGTCAATGTCAATTATACAGAAAGGGATATCATTCAATGAAGCGTCTCTGCTGAATGTTCTACCACAAGAAATCAAATCTTATCTACGAAACCTAACAATTTTAAATCCTAATTGGAAGAGGTTTTTCTTCAAAACCAATTTTACCATCTGAAAGAATTTTCTTCTTTGAATTTGGCAATCAGGATGACTGAAAAAATACTATATACTTGGTGTATGGAAGGAGAAGGTGACAACAGTGCATAATTTTTCTTTGTGTTGAAAATATTTCACAAATTCAGCAATTAAATTTTACTGAAATTTTATTTATGTATAGTAGACCTATGTATTTGCATTTTACAGTGGAAATCAATTATACTAATGATTTTTAAGTAACTAACCGGTTATCAGTAGCTGGTAATACGTATTATTGGTTTGTTAATAACTGTATGAACTGTTCGACGTCCTCGATAATGTAGCAATGTGAACATATCTAATCTAAACTAATAAATTTACATTCTGCTATCAACAGCCCTTCCATTTTCAGGAAGACGTATTGGGAATGAAGTACAGCCGAGCCGTGGCGTTCGGGTCCCGTAACAGCGGCATTCTCAACTTGAACAACAGCCAGGAACCGCTGAGTGGCCAGAGGAATGCCAACGAGATTTAAATTACCTCTCCACAATTGGTGGGCATCCCTGATTTCCCTCGATATCAGACGTGATTTTGTTTCATTTATTTACTCTCACGATATGAGTCAGCGGCAGATGATTCTTCGTACGCGAAAAAAAATCGTACAAGCATACGGAGGTTTCAGTTATTCCTACGGAAAAACAAACAAAATATAAACTTTATATACTTTACAACTAGAATAATTTTCATTACTATCACGTGATATTTTCTTTGGAATGCATATATCTATCGTGAACCATGCAAGTAAGAACGCAATGTAATGTTTATTTGTTGCTTCTGCTGGCATATCCAGCAAATACTTGCGAAGACGAGAGCATTCGATGGCTATAGAGAAATTCAGTTGTAAATGGATCAAAGGGTATAACCAACGAAACGCCGGCGTCTATTGTTTTGGATACTAAAGTGGGGTGTGGGTTGCAAAGTAAAGGGACTGGCTGCTGGAGGTAACAGGGTACATTCATGGGGTGGCCTGTACAGAAAATAATATTATAGTTTTGGAAAATTAGTTTCCGCGGAGCAGTGCCACGAGCAAGTGAGAACATAAATGCGTTAAGGCTTATTTTCGATGGTATTCACTAATATTCTATTTTAGACGTGTGTTGTACGGTTTACGGTGAAGAAAAATAGGGACCAACGCGTCAAATAGATGCGCGAGTCCTGCATCTCGTCATTTAGTGAAAATTGGGGAGTGAGATACATCACTAGCGCTCACACGCTCACACACTCACACAGAAAAAAGTTTAGACACGTTCTTCTGTGGAAAGGAAGGAACATAGGATTTCAACTCAGAAGCTTTCTTATGCTTTTCTAACTTTTTTTTTTTTTTTATTCTTCGTTAACTTTCAGGTTATTCGTATAGAAACAGAAAAAAAAAATTGTTTTGAGCCTTAGCTTCATTTTAATATTCAATATATGCCTGTAAAAGTGAGTTATATTGGTAAGACAGTAAGAGATTTACTTTGCGGGTAATGAGTTCCGTTAATCGACTGTGGGTATCTGGATGCGAGTGAGAGTGTATTGGGATGGCTCCTAGAAAGCCCGCCGGCCTGGCGACGTGGAGAAAGTAAGTGTATCGCTGCACTGTGGGTGAAACCCGGATATCTCGACTGCAAACTGCACCGGGTTGACGCATCAGGAATACGCGTGGCCTCTTGAAATACTATACATCATTCAGGTATAATTGTCAGTATTATCGATTAATTTATCCACGTTTATATCATTTTATGTCAGTAAATGAGATATCGTCGTAGAAGTGTTGTTCGAAGTGTGCATGTTTATTATCAATAAACGCCTGCTCACCTGGCATTAGTCACTGTGTTACGGTAGCACCCACACCAGACCACAAGCAGTTGAATGGCAAGTTCGCCGATCGGTGTATATCCACGTCTTACGCGCATATTGGTGTTATCTGGATGCTCTGCAACCCATGTTTACAATAATCTGTTATATGATTTCCTAAGCTCACTCATGCACTAATCTCGATAGCTATTGGCTGGAGAACGATGTCACGTGCCAGCCTTCACTCGCAAATTAAAGTGACCAGAGATATCATTAGATGAAATTCGAGGTTATGTCAAACAATTTAATAGCGAAGCAACTGCTGACAAATTAATTGCCATAATATATCATTAAGTTTGATTTTCGTAACATCATTTTCATAGTTAAAAAAACGATAAATTTTACGGCTGAAAAAGGTGCATCTCCTTTTCAGTGACATGTTGCTAATGAAAGCAATATATATATAAAATTACTCATGGTCTCTGCTGTAACCACGAATGCCAATTGTTATTCTGGACTTGATTAAATTTCAATTTAATTAAAACTTTTACTAATGTTGCTGCTTGACCAAAGTTTATACATTACGGTTTATTTGCTTTTTACCTATTTTACTTACCACTTTCGTTAATAGTCTTTGTTCATCTTCACTTACGTGAGCTATTAGGTTATTTAAAGTAGACAGCAGCCAAATACTGTATGTTACCGAATCGAATATTCTGGCAATTCATTTCTTCAGAGTTCCTCAACTGTTTAACAATATTGAATGTGTATTAAGTTCTCTGGGCGTTACAGCCTCAATTTTTTTTTTTTATTCTTTTAAAGAAAAGAAACAACGCGATGCTTCCAAAGCAGACAGAAATTTTTTAAATTTTGCAAGGTGGACTTTGGGGGTCAAATACAAGTCAAGTTTGTATTTAAGCAAGTTTGAGTCTATGACCTTTAAAATAATTAGATGATAGAGCAATCGTCCGTGTCCGTTTTTTATACCTACGTCTATTATTGCTTCTTAGTTCTTCAAACTCAAGAGATTTTATTCACTCGGAGAGTGAAACATATCAAGTTCATATTTGGTCAGATCAGACCAACCTGCTATAATCTTTGATCCTAATAAAAGGAACTATTCTAGAACCGTGACGATACTCAAAAAACGATCACGGGTTTACACTAGTTTTCGACTAAGAGACGCACACTAAAGCAACAAAATCCAGAAAATAACCGTTCAAAATCATGTGGGTCCTCTTTTAGCTCTGCAAAGTGCAGCAAGTAGAGTTTCCCACCGTTATAGGGGACGTGAATCCAAAAATAGCTGCGAAAGGTCACCGCGAGTGTCATCAGTTGGTTAATTTCTGTTCCGGAAGAATCTTCTATCGTTCGCAGCCACTTGTTCACTGACCATCCCATCAGTAAATACTTGTACCATTGGTATTACTTCGTTTCAAATTGGAAACTTAGGTCGTATCGAATTGCTCTCCTTCCCCACCATCCACACTCTTCAACTGTTTTTCAGACATCGATAACTAATTCGAAATGTATCTCCAGTCGTAGAGAAAAATTTTCGGAGCCATTCTTATAAAGTGTGTCTTTTCTGCTGTAGGCCTATTCTCAAATGAGAGAGGACTGCGGAATGTTTCCTGCCGATTAGTAGTAGGTACGTTTTAGAATGAGTAAAGTAACTGATGTGTGACTCTAAGACTCCCTCATATGACGATGTACTGTTCTAATTATGGGTGAGCCGGTACTAGCAAATACATCTAATATAACATAGTTTATTTAATTAATACGAAGGTCGGTAGCAGTATTAAAGTATTTTGTAATCAGTCTGGTACTTCTCATAATTCTCCATAACGTTTAGTGTTAACTTTCTTTGACACGCATTTTATTGTGTAGGACAATGTCATATGATCTAACCAAACAAATATATAGAAGTCGCCAGCTGATACCCGCAGCTTCTGTTACGTAGAGTGTTACAGCACGGACCTCGCTTCTAAACCCATTACGTCACAGTTGACACATCGCCAGCGAGACACATTTCTACATTTCGACTGCAAGAAGTAACCAAATCCATTTTTGACTGAATAGCGTTCAACGGAAAATGGATACTAATACTTTATCTTGTCCATTCTGCTAACACCTATTAAAGCTCTAAGAAATTTCATTCCATTTTCTTTAAACCTTGCTAATATCCTGCTTATTCAGTATCGAGGTTTCAGCCCCTTCCGCTAGTATAGGAACATAATAGATCACACCTTTAATTCTCTGTCGCACGGTTACTGTTATAATTATAGAGTTCTCATCAAAATAATTTTAACACTGAAGTAAGCAGGAGACACAAAAGTCAAGAGCAGTTTTAGTCAAGAAGAAATTAAAGAGAAACCTTTTATTATATTACAATTAAAATGAATTGATTTTGAAGTTGCCATTCTGTATAATATGAAAGATATTGATATTCAATCTCGAGTGTTCCTTACACCTAAAATCGTTTCATGCCGCAGGCTGGTAAAGCACACTAACCGTCTTAGCTGCTCCAGTCCGAATGGAGGAAGAAATATTCGTCATATGGCATTTAGTAATCAGGAAAGTTAGAGGAACAGAATTCTAAAATGTTTCTCCACAGCGTATGAAGATGCAGCATAATGCTCTGAAGATGTGCAGCCGGAAAGAAAAATTTACTTTCACTGCGACGTTGTATTTTCCAAGTCAAAGTTTCAAGCGACGGCACCGCACTTCACTGTCTCGTTACCTGCTGCACACTGTGAATAATACACCAGACATAATACCCCGAACCACAGTTACCTACGTAAGTATACAGCAATACAAGACAGATGGAGGAAAGGATACCTCTGACTAACTCTGAAAGTTACTAGTACGTCTTTATCGAAAGATGCCATCCTATATCTAGTTTTTGCGCCATAGCAAGAAGATTTAATTACGAAGTATAAAGTCAATGTTCTCATGTTAGCAGCTCAGATGTCGATCAGGCGATCAGATGTGTCATATTGTCTCTGATTTATTAGCACAAAATTTAAGACCCTATAACGTTATATTAATGGGTTCGGTGAAAAAGAGAAATAGCTTCGAAAATGTCACTTATTCTTTCAGTGATACATCGAGAAGATTTTAAATAATGCTGATAGAAGATAGAGTCTACATCTAAATCTACATCTCTGCAATTTACAAAACTGTGTGTAGCAGAGGGTAATCAGCACCAAAACTAATCTGTTTGTTGTGCATTCCAATCCCAAATGATATGAAGGAAAAAGTAATTCATATAAGAATAATTGCGGCGCCTTATTTCTCTAATCTTACCTTTCCTGTCATTCCGGCTCAAATAGGTTGGTGGACGAAGTATTTCACTACACTCATAAGTGAAAGTGGGAATACACTTGTTTAGCAATAAGTTTAAACGAAACGTGCGTTGTCTATCTATCAGACTCCCAGCCCAGTCTATTAAAAAGTTCTGTGAGGCTTTCATAAGGACTGTAGCAAGCGGTCACGAATCGAGCGGCTCTTCTCTGTACTTCCCCTATACTATCAATCAACCCCTTACGAAACGGGTCCCAAATGGCACAACAGTAGTCCAAACGTCGACGCACAAGAGATTTGTACGCTATCTTCTTTGTTCATTACAATTTTTCAAGATTCGACCTTCGAATCGCAGCCTACAATTAGCTCTACCTACTAACGAATCAATGTGTAGGTCTCATTTCATATTCTTTTGTACTGTTATTCCCAAATATTTCACAGAATCGACCATATCAATAACTAAACTGTTTACCTCGTATTACTGAACAATCGGATTATTTTTGTTAGTTATGCACATTGCCCTTCACTTTTTACAATTTAGTTTGTTTCCATTCATCGCACCATGCCGAAATAACGTCTAGATCACGTTGAATTTCTAGGCAATTGGCCGAATTCCTTACTTCGCTATAAATAACCGCATAATCAGCAAACAATTTAAAAAGGCTTTTCACTTTGTCTCCGAGATCGTTTATAAAACTTAAGAAAAGAGGTGGTACTATTACAATTCGTTCAGGTACACCCCATGTAACATCTAGATTAGAAGAACTTTCTCCTTCAACGACGACATACTGCGACCGACCTGTTAGAAAATCCTTTATCCATTCACAAAGCTGATCCTATATACCGTACGCTCGAAGCTTCGCTAAAAGGCGGTTGTGTGGCAAAGAGTCAAAGGCTCTCTGAAAACCTAAAAAATTTTTTTTAAAAAATGTATCTACTTTTGAACCTGCATCAGTAACTTTAATTACGTCATGAGTAAATAGGGCCATCTGTGTTTCACATGATCTTTTCTTCCGAAATCCGTGTTGATTTTTCTAAGCAAATTATTTTCATCTAGAAAATTCATAATATTCGAGCATATAATATGCTCCATAACTCTACTACAAACAGATGTTATAGATATGGGACGGTAGTTTCTAGGATAGCTTCGATCACCTTTCTTGAAAATCGGAGTTACTTGCGCGATTTTACAATCGGAAGGTACTTTTGCTCTTTTAAGGATTTACTGAATATATCAGACAGAAATGGCCCGATTTCCGCCGCGTACTCTGAAAATACTGGAATTCAATCCGGGCCCGGTTCTTTCCCCCACTTCAGGAGCTCTACCTTATGACACCTGCAGTATCTATTCGTAATGGTTCCTTCACAAACTCGAAATGGGAAAACGGGAATGCAATCCATATTTTCATCAGTAAATGCATTTTTGAATACAGTATTTAGTACGTTAGCTTTATCGCGGCTTTCATTAACCTCGGAACCTTCACGAATTAGTGCTGGAATATTGTTGTTGTTACAACTGACTTTTCGTACATACAACAAAAATTTCTTTGGGTTTTCTGTGAAACTCTTAGAGAATCTTAACACGTCGTCTTAATTATCTAAGATTTCTAAATCCGCTACGACACCCCTTCGTCCTTGAGCGTGCGTGTGTGCTCCTTTGTTTTTTGAGTAATCTTTTGACTTCGCGTGTGTACCACGGAGGATCATTCTCCCCCTTTATTTTCCGCTTCGGTATATGTATCGCCCGCTCAGTTTTCTTTTTTTCTTGTACTAAAACATAAAGTATGATTGATGAAATCATTCCTCTTGCATAAATTGAGGACTGTTTACTGAAAATTTCTCGTACAGCGATGTCCTCAACCAAGTTACGGCATCTACGAATCTGTTGGCCTCAAGCGACAATAACGAATAGTAAGGTAAGCCGGAGTCGATTTTCACTTTGAATCTGTTATGCTACTGCTGAACGTGGTTAGAATTATTGTTGGTGGAGCAAATGATTTTTGGAAATCTTTTTCTGTTTTAGTGCTGGTAGGAAGACTGTTGGATTTCCGCGGGTAAATTAATACATCACACACCCGAGATCTTAGGTAAAAATGAAGAAAATCTGCCACTTGCAACTACCCACAGAAAACATATGAGGCTGGAGAGGTTTGTTCTGAGTCCTAATATTTTTCTAATACTCAGGCGGTTCGGTTTCTTCAAAAGCCCACGGCTGAATTCCTTTGCACATTCTCCTGCCTCTAATAATCTCGACGACGACTGTGCATAAAGCTTGATGGAAAAAATTCTGATATTCACTGTATAAACGAGTTGGCTTGACGACTTTGCAGTAGCGCGTGTGAACATGCGCAGCGTGTGGCTCGACACAGCCGCACGCACTGGCCGAGGCGCGCCTCGCACGCACCGCACGCAGCAGGCGACCCCCACCAGGCGGCCCTCAACAACAGCGGCGCTACCAAACCCTCAAGGTCAGACTGCTCTATACCCGCTCCGCTGACATTATCCCCACATGCTGAGGAAAAGTTCGCCAACCCCTTACTGGACACAGCGTTCAGCTGGAAGGGGTAGGAAGGGCGGCTAGCGAGGAGCGGTATCCGGGCAACATGACCTTCAGCCGCGAGTTCGTAGAAACTTGGTGAAAACTTAACTTAGTCCACAACCCGAAGGTTGGTTGGATCCTCGCGAAGGAGGCATACTAAGCCATTGTGTCAGAGGTAGGACGGCCAGTTCCTTTCCTCTGGGACACACAGTTTAACGTGGAATCCGAACCACGCATTAATCTGTCATAACTGAATATTCATCACTATACTAATATCAATTTTTAGTCAGTCATAAAGATACTTTCATAATGTCTCCTCTCTTTTAGGGGTAGGTAATTTCAAACGATATATAGCAACTATATCCGAATATAAAAATTTCGAAAATTAAAATATCTTGTAGTCCCTAACGGTGACTGTGAAGATGGAGAGAAATTAAATAAATTATGGGCTCCCGTACAGTGAGTGTAATTTTCCTATTTTTATGCCAGAAAACACTCATGGAATGCACGAGCATATCTCGACTAATCAAAACCGTATACCATAGCGAATATTATCTCCGATCTCGATCTGACAGACATGAAAGTTAAGGGAATGAGGGAACAACACGGAAGAAAGAGATACAGTAAAAGATCCTTACATGGAACAGAAGTTTGACAGTTCTGTTATTAATAGTGAGTATTATAACAATTTATGTGTTTAAAATCCAGATTTTTATCATATTCATTTTTGTTATGGAAGACTTGATACCAGTAGGATATTCTTTCAGAAATCGCAGCCACGCTACAGACACTTTCTAACGGCATGAGCACGCTGATGTATTGCAGGACGCTGTAGTAGTGGTGAAAGTAGTGGGAGACTTGTGAATTAAAGGTCTTGTTGCTAGCCACCGCGCCCGGACAGCCCGCTGATTTATTACGTCTGCACAGGTACTGCTAACTAGAAGCGAAGTAAAACTGCCGCATTCTTAGGCTCGCTTGCAACTTGACGACTGATTTGATTTTCAATCAACCCATGCTCTTTACGGCTTATGATTTAACCATTCTGCTAAAACTGCATACAAGTGCTATTAGAGTATAGTATACTTTTATTCCTAATAACATCACTCTGCATAAAGATTAATAATAGATACGGTTATCCACATACTCACCTCCTAAATATCGGAACAGTTTATTTTATTTCTATCTTTACAACGGTAATTTCCATAGCTTTATATGCTTTGGGTAAAGTCACATCAATTTATATTATACATGCTGTACAAATGTAAGCCGTTTCGTCAGTTTTGTGTTTCGAAAATGTACTAAATGAAGCAGTAAATGGTTACTTTTAAATTTACTGAGCATTGTGGGTGAATGGCAACGTTCTGGCCTCGCATTCGGGTGGACGCTGGTCCGAATCCCAGAACGGCCATCAGTATTAAAAGGTTTTCCCAAATCACTCCAGTCGAATATTGTAATGATGCTTCAAAAAGCCATGGCCGAATTCCTTCCTCATAGTCTTTTCCTCCCTTCGATGACCTCGATGGGACGAGGCGTAAAGCTGGAAGCAAAAAAAGCAATTAAATTCCTTTTCTTATAGATAACATGACGTGCAACACCGAAAATATGACAGCTTCAATACACAATGACGTCTTGGCAGATTCATGCCACTGTAACTTCAAATTAGTCCTCCCTTCCTGTCTGGTGGAAAGTTGTTTTCATCATGATTTTGTCTGCAGTTTAGTTTGTCTACGCTTCCGTTTACTTCCTAAGTAACCATACGTGGGACTGTCACCCTTTGTTTTGTCATTCTGTCTGCCCTTTCGATTTGTTTTCACTCAATAGAGCTCATATCTCTGTCCATGATATTATTAATGCCGTTAAAAATAATATTGCGCATCTTGCACATAAGTGCATTCTTGCCTTTACGTCCTCTTAAACGGTTTTAATAAGCCTCATGTTTCCAGTTTCGAACAGGCTACGTATGTATACCGTGTAATATATTTCAATGTTAAAAACAAGATTGGTTGGATCCTTCCGAAGGAAACATACTAAGCCATTGTGTCAGATGTAAGACGGCCAGTTTCTTTCCTCCGGGACCTACAGTTTAACGTGGAATCCTAACCACGAAACATTCTAGCGTAGCTCATATGAACAATGTAAGACCCGTAAATGCTCCTGTCCACATAGTGATTTGAACCCGGGACCTTGGATTTTGAAGTCGAGCGCCTTACCAACTGGTATTTATGAGTCGTTAACCGAAGATCAGTTGGCTAATGTTTAGTGCTGCCAGGAGATGCTAATCTAAAATCGTAACGACACTGTGTTGACTGGTTGGGACTCTTTCAACGATGTCGGGAAGATGCAGCTCGACTTTGTTGTCTTGAACTTAATCTCGTTTTTTTCCCTGTTGTATTATATCCCGTTTGTGTTGTAACGTCTCCTGTAAATGCTATTTCTCCTTATGTTTCCCATAAAAATGTTATGATATTATAGCGCCGCTAAACGTGTTTGATCTGTTTCGATAACTAAGTGAACGAGGATGTTTTTTTATCATGTCTGTCTCATTGTAACGGGTTACCAGTATACGATATAATCCCCCTCCTGGCCGACATCGTTAAGGTGCGGTCAACTGGTTTCAAACGTTGTTGTGCGATAAATCTTCACCATCCGGTCGGTGCCTGGTCAGCGGTATAGGAGAGCTGTTCTCAGTTCACAATCACCAGCTCGTATGTGGAAGTTCTGGATTAAATGCACTGTGCGCGGCATGAGGCATATGACAATGTTGACGGTGACGTATCTGTCCGAAGGGTAGTTAAATTTGGTGGTGCTGCTGGTATCTTTGGGAATAGTAGACGTGAATGTTATACCGGATACTTCGGACTACACATTCATCTACACACTTAATAACGGTAGCTGAGCTGGGAAGACAATGGGAAATCATTCATGTTAGATTCCCACTGGTAAACACCGTCCGCTTCTTCCTACAATTCTGAAACAGGAGATTGAGAAACCACTGGATCGGTCGTGGAAGGTTTGATGATCAGTGATTCCCTATTATGGTCTCCACGCTTTCCAGAAGTACCCACCAAACGATTTTTTTTTTTGGGTGGAGTTATGTGAAGGTTTAAGCTTCCTCTACCAACAAACCTACCAGAATTGCGAGCTGGTGTCAACAGTATTTTGAAAAGATTGATAAAAAAAATATATATATATGTTGCACCGAGCGTGGAAAGAACTTGATATCTGCAGAATCAGTGAGGAGACACACACAGAGCACTTGTAATACGTCAAAAAAAAAGTTTTGAGTTTTTCTATAAGACTGTACAGTTTAATAACAATATGTCAAATAATATAGCTAAAGTAAATTTTTGAAATCGTTTCAATAGTTTGTCTCTATTAAATAAATTCTTTCTGCAGACTCAGCATTTCATTAGTTTACGCATATTCCACATTTCCTATAGTTATCGTTATTAATCTCAGGCTTTCCTAGTAAGAACGTCAATTTTGCGTGAAATATTCCTTTTCTCACAATTTTTGTACACGCTTTTCTGCATTACATTCTTTTAAATGCTCCTACACTAATGAATCAATTAACAGTTTTCAAGTAATCACTTCAAGTAAATGCAGGGTAATTACCTCGACGTCGACATTAACCAATATTTTTTCGTAGCATTATTGTAATAAGATTCTAGTTAGTTAAAAAGATCTAGGAAGGTTTTATTCATAGTTACTTAACTGTCTGATTCTCAAAGACTATTCTATTGTACATTGTTCATTGGATTCCTAACATCTGACAATCCAACTTAAAACTTCCATTCAGAATTCTTTTGTTCATCTACATTGATGGTGATTATGCAGCCAGAGATTGTACAAGAATAGCAACTAAGGAAAAAAGTGTAATAGTTCTGTTGTTGAAAGTGATAGAATATGGTTTAAGTATAGAGTGGTGTATGAGTACAGGCTACAGAATGACAAAAATTTTGTATTTATTATTAGAAAACAGCATTTCAATGATTACGTTGTAAAAGACAGGGTAGTACATGGTGATTAAATATAAAAAAGTGGAACAGTGTAAAATATACCCTATTGAAAACCTCACGAAAAATGTAATAAAAAACTGTTAAAAATTCAACGATATCTTTAATTTAATTAAAATTGCAATGGAGCACACGCTTCGGTGGCAATTTTCGTACACACCCATCTTCCCCCTATCCTGCACACACCTACAAATTTCAACTTTAAATTCTTTCAACATATTTGGTAAATTATTCATCATTTCTCATGGTAACTTATACCAATACCAATACCTGATACCATTACCTAAAAAAAGCGATATCTTCCTCTACTCTTGTGCCTGAAATCGAGTGCCAGCTTATGGCCATGGTCATCATTTCCCTTCCATGCATTCATTACTTTAAATTCTTACACCAATATCTTTCCATGCCTCATCACCAATACACGCCTTTTACAGTCCCATGAACCTCTTCACCATACTCCTACCTTACAAAGAATCCCATTCCAGATCTTTTATCATATCTGTTATTGATTGTATTCAGTGGTAATTTCCAGAAGAAAATCCAACAGCCCTTTTTCGCTCTCTCTCCAACTCCTGTATTTGTTACTGAAAATGTGAGTCCCATACTACACCACCATATTCAAGCAATGACCACTGTTTGTAACCTAATTCCTTTAATTCTCTCGTACATCCCCTCATCACTCTCTCCAACAAGTACAGAGTTTTGAAACATTTCTCTACTACCTATCCAATTTGCCCTGCCCAGTTAAGCTTATTAACAAATGCAATGCCAAGATATTTACATTTCAAGTCTTCAACAAGCAATTCTTTCCCCACCTTAAAATCATAATCAACTTTTAGTTTTTTATCTGTGTATCTAATCTAATAAGCTGACTCTTCTTTGCATTTACGAGGTCTTTATCCCATGTTTACCAACCCAACTAGATATCCTGTCCAGTTCACCCTATAGCTGTATAATTTCCTCTACCGGTTTGATCCTTTTCAGTGGCATTATATCATTATCAAATAATCTAATTTCTGATAGTGAACCGTCAACACAATTATTCATTAGAATAATGAATAGCATTGCTCCCAACACGCTATCCTGTGGCACTCCCATTTTTACTTCCACTTCTTTTTAAACTGCATTTCCTATCTTTACTTTTTGTTTGTTACCTTTTAAAAATTCTACCCAGCAAATCGCTTTTTTCATCCACTCCAATAGTTTTTACCTTATTTACTACCATTTTATGGCTCACTCTGTCATAGGCCTTTAAAAGATATAGTGGTACACTGTCAATTGGGCCTCCCTTGTCCATTTCTTCCAAAATATCTTGCATATAATCCCACCAACTGAGATTTGCATGAATATCCTTGCCTAAAGCTATGTTGCCTACTTGAAAACCATTTACGCTCGTCACATATATTTCTGTTGTGGTTGCATATCAACCTCGCTATTAGTTTACCAATCAGTGATGTCAAACTGATTGGCCTGTAATTTTCTACTACTTTTCTCACCCCTCCTTTATCGTCACTATTATCGCACTTTTCCAGTTCTTTGGTAAGCAGCAAATATCCAGACGTAATTTAAATAATAATTCCAGATAAGGTACAATGTCACATCCTGCTATCTTTAAGACATCTGTAGTAATATTACCTACACCAGCCCCTTTATGTTTTTTCAGCTTTCTTAGTTCCTTCATAATATTCTCTGGATGAATTTCACAGTTTTTGGTCTGCCCATTTCTAATTGTGTCGTTAAGCTTGTTCTCCGATTTAGACCCTTACGTTTCTGATTCATTGTTCCTGATGATCTCTTTAAACTAGATACCTAAAATCTCTGCCTTTTTCAAATCCACAGTAACTTCTTCTCCAACCTTATCTATAATTGTCTCAACACCCTCCCTCCCCCTCAGTTTTCCAACATAGCCATGAAAATTTCTAGATACATCAAACAATGGTCCACCTGCACTGACAATACTCTTCACAAACCCATCTTTAGCCACATTTTTAGCTATCGTTATGTCCTTGTTTAGTTGTTTTAAATATTCCTCACTACCCTGATGTCTTTTAACTCTGTTAGGTTTTTTTTCTTACCAACCTCTTTAATATCTTCTCCTTCCATCTGGATATTGTGGGCCATTTCCTCAATTGCGATATAATCAATTTTATGATTAATTGTAATGCCAATGCAATTGAAATTGTTGTTTTATTTTCCGAACGCGTTTCGATTCATTTGAGAAGCATCTTCAAAGGTTCTGTCTGTGGATATTTATACATATAATTACATTTGTTCTATTTTACAATCTAAACATGAAAATTGCTGGTTACAGATTTAAGCTTACTTACATTTTTCTTTGGTCACATATGCTTATAATTGCACAGCGTTTTAGCATCAGCTATGTTTTGTAGCTGCAGTACATATTACACATGTTGGTTGAATTTTTGTGATTATTTGCGCAGCGCTGTAATACGTTGAGATCTGATGTCTTACGTTAGTTACTGTACATCGCTGATTAGCAGGTTTGTTTACCGTTTGCCTTCTGTTTTATTCGGTGGGTGACGCGCTTTTAAATATGTGTTTGTGCTTAGTTTGGTGTATTATTATTATTGGCTGTGTCCTTTTGTGGTGGATGGATGTGTTTATTGTTTGGTTTTGAGGACTGTGTATTGTGTTGGGTCCGTCATGTTCGTGTATTCGTTTATTATGTTCTTTTCTTCTGCCAGTGATTTGTGGATGTGGTAGTTTTCCTGAAATGTTAGTAGTTGTGGTTTGGTATTATTAATGGGTTGTATTTGCATGTCTGATTCTATGTTTGTGGGCTGGTGATTATGTTCTAGTAGGTATTCTGCGAATGTTGAGTGGTTATTGTATTATAGTGCTCTTAAATGTTCCTCATATCTGGTTTGAAACTTCCTGCATGTTTGGCCTATATATTCTGCATTGCAGTCATTGTAAGTTAATCTATATATACCTTAATTGTGAAATTTGTTGTTTGATGTGTTGTTTTTGATGTTTTTCTGTAGTGAATTGTCTGTTCTAAATACTATCCTGAGTCCTTGCTTTTTCAGAATGTTTGCTATTTTGTTTCACACATTAACATAAATAAACAAGAACACTCACAAAATAGCAAACATTCTGAAAAAGCAAGGACTCAGGATAGCATTAAGAATAGACAACTCACTACAGAAAAACATAAAAAACAACACATCAGGAAAACTACCACATCCACAAATCACTGGCAGGGTAAAAGAACATAATAAACGAATACACGAACCTGACGGACTCAACACAATACACAGTGCTCAAAACCAAATAATAAACACATCCATCCACCACAAAAGGACACAGTCAATAATAATAATACACCAAACTAAGCACGAACACATATTTAAAAGCGCGCCACCCACCGAATAAAACAGAAGACAAACGGTAAACAAACCTGCTAATCAGCGATGTACAGTAACTAACGTAAGACATCAGAACTCAATGTATTACAGTGCTACGCAAATAATCACAAAAATTCAACCAACATGTGTAATATATACTGCAGCTACAAACATAGCCGATGCTAAAACGCTGTACAATTATAAGCATATGTGACCAAAGAAAAATGTAAGTAAGCTTAAATCTGTAACCAGCAATTTTCATGTTTAGATTGTAAAATAGAACAAATGTAATTATATGTATAAATACCCACAGACAGAACCTTTGAAGATGCTTCGCAAATGAAGCGAAACGCGTTCGGAAAATAAAACAACAATTTCAATTGCATTGTCGTTACAATTATTCATAAAATTGATCCTCACTTTCCTATTGTAGTACTGAGTAGTAAACAGGTACTTCTCTTTTTTTCTGTTTTGGAACAAATTTTTCTTTCCCCTTTCGTATTATCTCCTTGAACTCTTCTCACCTTGGCTCTACTGTACTGGTGCCTTATTTCCATTTGCTGAAGCTTTCTCTGGAATATCTTTTCAAGTTCGAAATCTGTGCCTTTTTTTATAATTACCCATTTGCCCCTTCCATTTTTGCTGCTGGTTCGCTAAATTCTCTAATATCCATCATAACAGCTTCATGATTCCTTAGTCCTTCAGTTACTTCACACCCCACAATGTTATCATCAGGCTTTATAGGGAATACGTTCAAATTATTTTGTCCTGTAGTGTTCTGCTCTACCACTTGTGTAAATCATATGGAAAGATTGATATGCAACCACATCAGAAATATATGTCAGCAACGTAAGTGGTTTTCAAGCAGGCAACATGGGTTCAGCCAAGGATATTCATGCGAATCTCAATTGGTGGGATGTATGCAGGATAGGTGGAAGATGGGGGTGTAGGGAAATTGCCACCGGAGCCTGTGCTCCATTGCAATTAAATTGAATTAAATTAAATCATCCTTTCCTTATTAAGGCATTTGTTCCCTTGTGTTATTAATCTTATTTCTTACCCAGTTTACACCTGATAAATTTAAATCATCAGCTATAATGACCGTTCTATTCTCACCCTGAAATATGAGTATGAATTTAATTTCTCCCCAGGAGCTTCATCTGCCATTCTTCCACTGTGGTAAGCCAACACACTGATTTTTTTTTTTAATTACCCCAAAAATCTACTGAAAGTAACTCATGTTCATGATATGAACACCATGAACTATGGTAGTTTTTGCTAACTAGTATGAAAACTCCTCCACCAATTATTCTTCTATCTATGCGGTACACTCTCTAACTATCTGGAAAAACATCATTGTTTAGAACTTCTTTTAACCGACTCTCCACTACTATCATTACTTGTGGTTTTAGTATCTCTATTTAGTTTGCAAATTCGATTACTTTATTCTTTATACTTTTACAGTTAGACCATACCCAGTAACACCCTTATTACTGACTTTTTATTTTCAGCACTAACCTCTTCCTTCACAGTTCTACACCAGTAAATTATTGTTTCAGCAACTTCAGAAGAATGTTTAAGTTAAAATGAATGATAATTTTTTAAACTGTAGAATAATTTTATTTTACAGGTATTGGCGAAACGGCAAAAAGGCTTCTTAATTAAAAAGCTATTTAAAATGCCTGTAACTGATTTAAAGACTTATTAATACAATTGAATGTGTAGGAGTGGATTATTAAATCTGAATAAAATCAGTGAGATTAAACGGTGCCGCATCAAGGTGATTTCTTTGGGTCAAGTTTACATCACGCTACAGTTACTATTTAACGCGCGTGCTTTAGTCCAGATGCAGATCGTACTGAAGGTGTATAATGAAATAAGTTGTGATAATTTGTGCTACGCTAATCAGAAATCCTGATATAGAAAATATTGCTACTACTCGAAATGTAGTTCCGATGAATTTAATGTTTTAAGGTGTGTCCGTATCGTTTGATTTTGTGGCGGCAATATTAGCGGAGATGTGACTAGATTGAAATGCTGCCTGGAGCAAAAGGAAAACAATTTGTGTGCAGCATAAAACGTGAGAAGTCTTGGTTAATTAGTGATTCGAGTTGATTTGGTTTTCGAATGCCGATATATAATGCTTATGTTTAGGTTGTAATACAGCCATTGAGACAGTAAAAACACGTTTTTTTGCGTAATGTCTTTAGGCGAACGGTGAAGGTGGGTGCAATTTTATCACTAGCTAAAAGCACGGTTTTTTGTTGGTTCGCGAAGTTTTACGATAAGAAATATTATATATAACTAAAGAAATAAAGAAATAATCGTAAGAATTTTAATATTTAAACTTCACGAACTATCATAAAAAACCATGGTTTTAGTTTGTTGACAAAAAATAATTAGCCACATTTGTAATAAGATACAATCCTTAACTATTTAAGAAATCAATTTATTTAATTTTGGTTTTAATCAGATACAAAATTTCACATTCGAGTTTCTTCCTGCTTTCTACATTTTAACATACTTGAATTTTTAATATAGCTAATTCGGTCATAAGAAAATCTACTGTTATTGCTGGGCTTTCTAAAGTTTTACTCTCGATAACGCAACATACGTTAAACCTACAGAAGTTTCTATGTTTCCAATATCTCCTACAACTTTATCCAATGTCTAACCTTGGGCATTATGAATTGTTATTGCAAATGCTAATTGTAATGGATATTGTTTTCTTGAACAAGTGATATTCCCTCTTCAACAAAATTTAATTGTGAATGGAATTGGAACAAAACCACTATTTTGATTAGATAAATGAATATAATTTTCAAAACGAACCATTATCACTCGTGGCATTTTATCAGGTGGATTTAGATTTCTTCTTATAGAACTCGGCGAAACCAATCAAAAATAAAGAATATTTTTTTTTGATATCTTGTTTAGTTCTCGAGATATCGAATCTCAAAATTGAGGTGGCTAGGTATAAATGCAGCCTGGACCTGAAGAAAAATTTCCCTATAGCCAAATTTGCGTATGTAACTTGACGAGACAAATCGAAGATAAAGAATATATTTTTTTTATATCTCGCTTATTTTTTGACATACTGTATCTCAAACGTGAAGAGGTTAGGGTGAGATCTGGACTGGACCAGAAAAAATCACCAAAACCACTATATCAACACGGTGGAAATTCACTATAGGTGATTTATTATCTGCCTATTGCTTGTTGTAAGGTTAAAATACAGCCTGGACCAGAAGAAACATCACCAAAAGCACAGGAAACTATACCTACAACTGATTTTTGGCATGCTATATCTCGAAGTCTCATCGAGTTATGTAAAAATTCATCATCAAATTGCGGCGTTGAATCCCCACATACAAACATTTCTTAACAATAATACAGAAGAATGTTTAGTAAAAAAATTAATATCTCCCTTTCTGGAGTTATTTTCGATTAAAGTTTGAAGTGTACCGAATAGTTATCCATTCTTTTTATATTTTATTTGATTTTCTTTAAACATTGAATCGTAAGTCATTATAATTAAATAGGTATTTAAATATCTGATTAAGTGTGGAAGTGGAATTTCTTTATAAAATTACAAAATTGTCGCATATAAATTTACGCAAATCGCAGATGTATTTACATAGAACGTTCAACAACCATAGGTCATATTTAATACAAAAAATTAAATTAATATATCTCTCTTTCTCGAGTGTAAGTTCTCAGGTCAACATCGGAATCACAAACTACACTTTTAGTGAACAGTTTATTTGATTATCTTACCGTTGCTGTGAACAGATCGCTGCATTTCAAGTTCAGTGGTAAGTTATTGCATAAATACCAACAGCGTTTTCAAACTGCGTCCCTCTCAATGGACACACGAAAAAAAAACTACATTAACATAGTTCCAATATCTTGCGCGTTAATTGATTCACTAATTCTTGATAATAACTGTGTCAAACCACGTGACGCGGTCAAGTGATTGCATCTCCTGACGCGAACACATGACGTGATCACGTGGCACGTCACGTGACGCGATCGCCTCTGGTTTATGAATGAATAGAAATATTAAAAAATCTAGTTATTTATTTGTGTTTTTTTACAAAAATAATGATTGATGGCACATATACAATTGACTTTGAATCAGTATGTTCAATTTCACGGGTTTAGGTGCAGCAGTTTTTTCAAAAAGTGTACCACAAAATGTGCACAAATCGTCTTCTAGTATAAAGGCTTACTTCGCTCGCCCTAACTACCATGGCGCCACAATCTGATGATGAATTCTTGTAGAACTCGACGAAACAAATCGAAAATAAAGAATAAAATTTTTCGATATCTCCCTTACTTTTCGAAATATAGCATGTCAAAAATAAGTTGTAGGTATAGTTCCTTATGATTTTGATGACGTTTCTTCTGGTCCAGGTCATATTTCAACGTAACAACAACCACTAAAAACATAAGAAAACACCTATAGTGCATTTACACCGTGTATATATAGTGGTTTTAGTGGTTTTTTCTGGTCCAGGCCAGATCTCATACTAACTTACTCACTTCTGAGATATAATATCCGAGAGCTAAGTGAGATATCAAAAAAAAAAAAAAAAAAAAAAAAATATAATATTTATTTTCGATTTGTCTCATCCAGTTAAGTACGAATTCATCATCAAATTTGACTGTGTCAAAATTTTTATCCTGGCCAGGCCGCACTTCAACCTAACCACGTCAATTTTGAGATGCGATATCTCGAGAACTAAGTTAGATATCAAAAAATTTTATGCTTTACTTTCAATTAGTCTCGTCGAATTACATAATAATCCATCATCAAATTGTGGTGGCATGGTTATCGTAGAATCCCTTGGAGGGAATTTGTACTGAAAAAATCAAACATTGCATGTATATTGCTTTTGTTATTCGTTTTTAGTTGCTTCCATAGCTTTTTTGGCAGCATACTTTCTCAGTTTTAAACAAATTTAGTTCAGTTTTAAACAAATTTAGTTTTCTTGAAGTGTGTGTGTCCTCAAGACGCAGATTGAAATTTTGGATTTGTACAATTTCTTCCGGAGATCCGATTAGAAATATTGCCAGATTTACAAAATAATGGTCTAATTAGAAAATACAGTCGTTGCAGAAACGTGGAATGTCGTGGAAGCTTTTGTATTTTTATCCACGGTGTTTCTAAGAACATTTTTTCATATGTGAAAAATGTAGAAAGGAACACAGTTAGCAAGAGGAATTCTTCTTCGGTTGAAGATGAATTCGTCTTAATGTTGCTGTGGTCATGTCGGAGGATCTTGTAAAAACTTTATCAAGGTATCTGAGAACACGGCCTTCCAAATGTATAGATATTTCAGGGATATTTGCTGGTGGAAAATTTTGCGTGTTCCAGAAAAATTCGTATTTGGAGGCCATGGTCAATTGTTAAATTTGACGATAGTGTTGTCACTAAAAGGAAGGATGGCTCCTGAACGCGTGATACTCGGTCTCTATGGCGTCAGCGAGAGGCGTGGAGTACTTTTGCATATTCATAACAAATGTGCATAAACTTTGACAAAACTAATCATCAAACACGTGAGACCAGGTACATAAGTCTGGAATAACTGTTGCAAAGGCTATTCAGGGCTGGGTAATTATTTAGGTGGTGTGTCCCCTTACGAACACCGCTCTTTGAGCCATTCAAAAATTTTTATCTCCAGTGACAGTTCATGTAACAACGTTGTGGAAAATCTATAGAGTCGTTTGAAGGGGTTCCTTCAAGACCGAAACGTTCTCCATTCCAGGTTGCTCCCACAGCACATTGATAACTAACTCTACGCAGATGCAATTGTACGGACCAACAGGTCAAGTAGCATTCCAGCGACTCATCGAGCACATATCAGAAAAACTGTAGTAAGTGCTTAAAAGCCAGATTTGTTAAGAATATATTCTCTATATATATAGAATAAATATTCAAATTAATTTGATAACGTTCGAATTACTAAAGATTTATTTCGTTTCAGATTTTCCGTAGAGCAGGCTAGTGCCAATGAATAGAGATAATGTAAAACAAGAAATGTTCTACATAGCTTTACAGGTAAGGCAAATGTTCTGTCCTGAAATTTTTTTCCGTAAGTGGTTGGTTGGCTGCCTTGTTAGATTATTACAATCCCAGTGTACGAATGTCTCTGGTTACATCTCGCCGCTCACTTGTGTTTGTTGATCAATTTATTGTGTGTGATTACCGCTTTTCTACATGCACTACGTACGAAATTCATTTTTTATCCAAGAATGGAGTCTAAAAAATATCTGGTAACAGGTAATAAGACGTATTTCACGTATTACAACTTGCACGGAATTGCTCTTATCTCGGTGGTTGGAATTTCGTAGTACTGGCTTGGAAAAGGTACAAATGAATCTAAAATTTAATTTTCATGTAACAATGAACATTCATTTAAATGAACTAATGAATCTAAAATTTAATTTTCGTGTAACAACGAACATTCATTTAAATGAACTAAACGGATAAAACTTAATGGAATGAGCTAATATATTTTTTTTTTTTTAGAATATGCGATTTATGTTTTTTTGGCATTAAGAACAGCATTTTAGCGGACAAGTTTTAAGAGTTGCAGGTACCATCGAGCAGTTGAAAGAGACGTTTGAGAGGCGAGGACAAGCTCTGCGCACTGTGTCACCCTGCCTGCGACTCGCACGTTTTGGAGCCCTCAAAGGTCGCCAGTTCACCTTCGGCGCATATGTCTGCGCAGCTGTTAGGGAATTGTTTGCGCCACAGCCTGCACTGCGGAAATCCGTTAGTTATGGCCAGCCATGTACCGCAGCAGAGACGCGAAAATCATGCTCCGTCTCTTTTACAACTTATCTTGCTGTACTACGGCCTCTTAAGAACGAGAAGCGTCGAGAACCTACGGTATATTAAATGCGTTTTACTGATAAAAGCTATTCTGTTCTTGCTGCAAACAAAATCGTCATGCCTGTATATTGGGAGGAAGAGGTTTCGATTTATTATCCAGCAAATATTTCAGTTTCACCATTTTTGTGAAATCGGTCAAAGCGAATGTTGACTTGGGTTCCTGGCTGATTTCCTTCCATCCCATTCCTACTTTCCTCTCCATGTTAAAATTACTTCGTTTTCAACAAACCGCAAATACATATCAATATCCTCGTCATGAGCGACCAGAATTATTTTTTTTTTAACTTTTTGGTTAGATTGTGCCACAGGTCGTATTGTAGTGAATCGGTATCTAGTAAATAGGTATTATTATTAAGATATCAGGTAGTCGGTGCTTTTGGCGAAGATGGTAACGCTTCTGATTGAAACTTCAATTTATGTCGCCGTGTCGCGGTGAAAATTTTTGAGGCACATATTCAGGAGAATGAAAAGAGAAAACGCCTCATGATCGATCATTGGTTTTAGCACCAACGTTACGATTAGCTGGAAAATAAACCTACACTTCCAGGACGTCTAGCAGAAAAAAAAATCTAGGTTAGGCTAATTAATGAAATTCGGCAGCTCATTGTCTAATAAGCCCTATCAATTGCTAAAGTGTAAGCGATTACGTAGGTGGAAAGAAAGGTAACAGCGAATGATATTTTTAAGGCAGTGTAAATGGCTCAAACCAGAGATAGCAAACGTTTCTTAATTTCTGATAAAACTAGCTAGCCGTTTTATCCTATTAAGTGGTCGATTAAGTTGAACCCTGCTTTTGAGAACACACTTGTTTGGATATTCATTTCAGTTCCCATGATTCACCTCGAATGCTTTGTCATAAAAGAGATGATACATGTGCTAGAGTATGTGCGCCAACACTGAACCTGGTGTGTAAGCGGTTACCCCCTGACAGGACGCGGGTTCTAATCCCCGTCCGGCGATCCTGATGTCGGTTTTTCGTAGTTCCCCCAATATCAATCCAGGCGAGTGGCAAGGGGGGGGGGGGGTTCGTTCAAAGGGCCTTGGCTGAATGTCTTGCCCTTTTCCTCCCTCTGATGACCTATACGTCAACGAGATGTTCAAAAGAAATGTACAGAAACTTTTTCAGTAAACTTTATGCCAACAGTTGTGGACCACGCTACTCGATTGTCCAAATTAAATGTAGGTGTTATAAAGTTCACAAACGACTTTTTTGTGTGATATTATGTTGAACGGTTTCACAAAAGAATCGGAAACGCCGTATTAAAGTTCAGGCGCACAGATTTTTTTTTTTTCTTTAAAATATGGCATTCGGCCATGTTAGCCATTCAGCCAGCTCAATGTGTTTGTTTCTCTTACAATGTACAGATTTCTTATAAGTATGATTATTTTCTCCAACCTGTAAGGACGACACAAGACGAACACAACATTTAATTAAAACCACACATGCTCTAGGCCGGGCTCGAACCGGCGACCCCTGCAACGAGAAGCAAGCACGCTACCCCTACGCTGCCGGGGTCGGCAGGCGCACAGATAATTCTAATAGCGAGCGTTACTATCATGGTTAGTCTACAGAGTGAGCCCCTGAAACGTGACACAAATAAAAAGGGTCTGTCTGACTGATTATTGCAGCTCGTTTTCGTGGATTCCTAGTAAATATTTACTGTTCGACAGTCAACCTAACCACTGTGTTGTGCTTTCGCCGGAACCCGTACTTTTGATTGTTTGGCCGATATTGACCGTATTCGGCAGAATGAAAAATCGGCCGAGGTCGGTTCCAGTGCTATCTTAGTACGGCGCGTACGTGTGACAGCCATCCGCAGGCACCAGCGCAGCGCTCTGCAGAGCGAAACCTCTCGCGCTATCTTTGCGAAAGGTATGTTGTTCACTGTGACAAGCCAGGCATTTAATAGGTCACTGGCTAAGTTAGGTCTTTTATAATGAAGTGTCTATCTGAAGTCTGGAAAAAATTGTTGTAGGATGATCTACGAACTTTGCAGGGCAGACACAATGTCACTGATAGGTGGATGGTCTAAATGACACTTTACCTTTAGGTCTCTATAAGCCTCAGCATTTTTGGCAGGGAGGGGGGAGGGAAAAATGATTGGCATCTTTGTGGATTCACCGCCATTCAGCCTAGTTCTTTGATTTTAGTGTTTGCGCACACCGCTTGCAGCGACACATTTCGAAATTTTGTTTATCTTTTTCACCAAGTCGTACACTTGACACAAAGACGGACATACAATTATGTCATTATGGTTACTATTAGAAGAATTCATTTAAAACAACATTAGTACCGTGTGCACACTTGGGAAAAGCTTCTAGTAATATTAACTGAAAGAGGCTAAATCGATGCAAACAAAGAGGATTATATATGTATTCATATTCATAGATACCTGCTGAGGGAAGCTGTTCTAGGATGTTGAAAGTGTCATTAATACATACACCTGCTTCATGAACAATAATCCTAGTGAAAGTATTTATATATAACAATAATATATATATATATATAAGTTTTAAAACTTGTAGTTACATTTTGTAAATATCTTATCAGATACAATTAATTGTTCTGATCAAATCGTGGTTGCAGTAGGTGAGATTTCAGTAAGACAATCTTTCAGTTAATTTGTTAGAGGATGGCGACGGAGTATTGTATCGCCGAAATATTGTATGGAAAAATCGTGTTCACTGGGCTTGTTACACTAGAGCAGGGTTTCCCAATCGTTTTCAACGGCGGGCCCTTTGGATACTAGCCACAGACCCCTTAATAATAGTAATAATAATTGGAATTTAGCCATTCTAAAACTGTCACTTGATAGCTCGACTCGCATATCACACATCGTAGCCAGAGTTCACGTGTTCTCTCGCCTAAATGTATGTTTTCCTAATTATTAATTTTAATTTTGTAAGCGGATCCCTTAGGATAGGACCGCGGATTCCCCTTCTTATGTAATCCTTTAGTTTTTCTATAAAACTTCTGTATACAAGTAACTTTAGACTTTTATACTCTTTGGAAGTTAATTAAACAGACGTGATCTATAAAAGATAACACTTTTTTCTATCAATTATAACGATTTTTAAGTTTTGTGCAAGTTTCTTTTGTTTCCTGTAGGAAAATTGTTCTTTATCAGCATATGGGATATCGTTCTTTAAAGCTTGTCATGTGAAAGACTAAGGTTTTATATTAGGAAATATGGAAGTGAGTGGCCCTCAAAGTTTCTAGTTTTATTTCATTTTTCTTAAAAATGGTATTACCTAGGACCTTGAAGTTTGATTCAGATATCGACAAAATGCTTTATTTAAACAACAAATGCTAAAACGTAGTATAACTAATGTAATTAGTGAGTTGCAAAGAAAACAAGAAAAAGTTGTTTAATTTGCGCTTAATTTGCCATAAAATAATACTATTTATTGAAAATGCTCTTAATTCAGAGTACATTTTATCCGAATGTATGAAATGGGTAATAATTACAATTAGTGGATAACAATTACAGCATATCAGGCTACCCCAAGCATTGATTTATTCGCCTAACAACTGCCATATCCGTACATGTGAAGGTCAATAGAGCGTGGAATCAGAATTATTGCGCGAGGCTCGAATCAGACTTGACGGTTTTTATTTTTAAATTAGTTTGCATCTGTATATTTTAACATATCTGGAAATATGTGTTGAACTCAAACTTCATCCCTGATGTGGGGTAATGTATGCATTGCATTATCTTTTTTTTTTTAACTGCTTAACGTCTCCTATAACAAAGAACTAGGTCTTTAGAGACGGGAAAGGATGGGGGGCAAGGAATGGGAAGGAATTCGGCCATGGCCTTTTGAAGGAAGCATCTCGGCATTCACCTGGAGTGATTTGGGGAAACCATGGAAAACCCAAATCTGGATGCCCGGACGGGGATTCGAACCGCCGTCCTCCCGAATGCGAGGCCAGAACGCTAGCCGTTACACCACCACGCTCGGTCTTGCAGTATCAAGAAAACGTTTCAGTAATTTACTTGAAACGTTTACAAACTATAAGAATTTTTGGGTTTTAATTCTTTAAGAGTTTATTTATTCTTGAGGCTGTCAAATGTTTTCTCACAAATCTATTTGCGGAAGAAGGCAGAAAAATCCTCAGAGAACTAGTTGGGGATGCTTTTTTTCTATTCCTAATTGCTCTGCAACTGAAGTAAAATTTTGAAGTTCTCCTCTTTTAGTTTGCACAAATACGTTTTGTTAAGTTTTTATGTTTTTTGAGTGATTTACAGATTAATAAATCTCATATTTATAATATTCTAAATAGTTAACGTTTTGTTGCTGGAATTCCATTGTTTTGTTCGGCAGATACATGTTCTTGCCTTTTCTGATTACGTTTATTAGTATTTTGGAAGAAATCTTACAGCAAAATTTCAGTATAGAATTACCAGTTTGTATTCTACATATGAGTCACGTTATGAAACACAAGATAAAAAGGGAATAAGTTAAAACGGGGTCAGAAGAGCCATCAATTTTTTATCAGTGACTAGACGACCCGTGCGAAAATTTCGCGAATAATATGCGATTAATAGTGGGGTTGAATGCTTGTAATATAATAAAAAGTAGAACTGTACTTTTGAAGAAAATATATATTTTTTTAATGTAGTAGTTACGCATCAAAATACTCGCAACATATTACGAAACAGTTAGGAAAATTTAAAACACTCTGTATTTATCACAAACTGTCACTGACCTTAACAGAATAAAACCAACCTGAACAAAATGCACACAACATATCAACATCTCTGAAATTTTTGTTGCTGTGCCAATAAAATGTTTACATTGGAATTGTATAGAAAAACGACAGTGTATCGTAACAGAAGAAAAATAAAAAAATATCCGAAAAGCTACTTATTACATAAAAAAAGTTTATTGACATCTCTGTGATATCCGCTGCTGCAATCTAGGGACTTGGATCTGAACAGTCTCATACGCGCTACAACTTTAAGCACCAAATTTCGAAAAATTCTTTCTTAATTTATGATTTTACATACGAGCTGGAGATCTAAATTTTTAAAACGATCTGTCATTTATCGATTTCGGCTAGGTATCGAAGAAGAAAATGACTTATAATAGAAAAAAACAAACCACGTTGTATAAATAATATTAATATTTTTGCCCTTTAAGAAACGAATTAAAAAAAAAAAAAAAAAAATCCTGTTATAAAATGTGGTGTGACCAAAGCAGTCACCTTGGTCTTTAAAATGATACCCCATTTATCGATTTCGGTTAGTTATCAAGCGAGGTAAAAAAAAAGTTTTAAGAAATGATGATATCTTTGCCACTTAAGGGTTGAATTTGGAGAAAGCTTTTTCTTAAAATATGATATCCATAGCGGATAATTTAATATTTAAATCGATACCTCATTTATTGATTTCTGTTAGAATTTTTAAAAATTTCTTTCTTAAAATGTGGTAATGGAACCGAAGACATTACGGAGACCTCAATCTTTTAAATGATACCTCGTTTATCAATTTTGTTTAATTGTCAAGGGAAATAAATGGCTCGAGGGACAAAAAACGCATTTTAGAAAAATTGACATTTTTTCCCTTTAAGGTTCGAAATACGAAAAATTCCTTTGTTAAAATATAATGTTACCACGGCGGAGACCTTATTCTTTAATATGATATCTCATTTATCTATATCGGTTAGATATCAAGGGAGATAAACAGCTCGTGACACAAAAATGCGTTGTAGAAAAATTTATACTTTTTCCCTTTAAGGGTTGAATTCCAAAAACTTCTTTCCTAAAATATGATGTCACTAAAGCTGAGACAAAATTTCTCATAATCTTACTTGATTTATCGATTTTCGATAGATATACAGGGAGATATTTTTTTTAAATGTTTGTAGTAGTCAGATTAAAGTCTTTAGAATAAGAAAAATTGGAAAAGTTGTCCGGAAAATTGGGGAAAAATGAAAATTCTTTTTTCTATGTATCAAAATGGCTATTTTTGTAAACAAATGTTAATAATAGTCCGCACATGGTTTTAAGTGAAAGAAAAATTGTAAAAGTTACCCGGAAATTTGGAAAATTCTGGAAAAACTGAAAGTGCTCTTTTCTATGAACCAATTTTGTATTTTTTTTAATATTCATAATAGTCCGAATAAGGTTTTGAAAGAAAACTTTGAAAAGTCCAGAATATTGGAAAGCTCTGGAAAACAAAGTGCTCTTTTCTATGGACCGATTTGGCTAATCATTTAAAAAAAGTTCGTAATAGTCCAAATAAGGTTTTTAGAGAAAGAAAACTTGGAGGAAGTTTCCGTAAAAATTTTGAAAAAAACTGGAAGTGCTTTTTTATGGGATTTTTGGATGAATTCAAGACCATAACTCACGATTCGAATCATGGATATGCGTAATTCTTGTTTGTTTTGTTCCTTATGCTCCAGGGATAGAAATAACTCAACTAAATATTTTCTTGTGGAAAAAACTAGTAAATCTATAAAAAATCAGCAAAAACGGATTCCAGCCTACATTAAAGTAAAATTACCTTTGCTTTTATTTTTGTGTTGTTTCGTGATCTGTCTAACAAATGTGGTTATTTTATTTCTATTCCATTGGTATTAATTGAGGACATGGCCTTGTTATCGAAAAGCTATTTCCTCAGTTAGGCATGACAGCGCCCAATCGTCCGAAGCACGAAGTATTTAATCAAAATTTGAAACGCGAAAAACAATATGATTGTGATGCATTGCGAGAATCAGTTCGAACGAACGTTCCGCTGTTGAATCGGCAACAAAAATATGCGTACAACACTATTACACAAGTTGTGAACTATGGAATTAAAGGGATTTTCTTCTTGGGTGTTCCCGGTGGAACTAGAAAACCTTTTTTGATCTATCTGTTTTTGCAACGATTCATTCGCAGAATGAAATTGTACTTGCACTTGCTTCGTTAGGAATTGCAACTACTTTGCTGGAAGGTGGTCAAACAGCTCATTCAGCACTCATGACGCCGGTGAATATGCATATCAATAAAGCTTCAACGTGCAACTTTTAGATGAAATGTTCGAAGGCCAATTGATCTTTTGGGATGAATGTACGATGACACACAAAAAGTCTTTGCAGGTATTACACCGAACGATGCAAGATCTACGAAACCATCAACACTGGTTTGGTAGTGTGATGATCGACATTGAAATGTAAATAAAATACCTTGAGATTCATTAGGATTTCAAATTTAATGGAAGAAAAGAAATCATTTGACTAACATGAAATTCTGACTTAATTCAATAGTGACTTAAATTTTGGAACAAAACCGCAGATTCCATTTCGATCACATTCCAGGCACATCACACATTTCCATCATTTACATCGGTGTACTGCCGATAGGATTCATCTCAAATGTAAAATTTCCCATTGGTTTACTTCTAAATATGTTCTTCCTCAAACTGAATATCCGTGGACACAGTCGTTAATTAATACAATGATTACTCAGTAGTATATATTTTTTTGTTTACAAATTTTCAATAGTTTTTTTTTCCACAAATTCACAAAACGATCACAAACACATTTATTGAAACTAGATGATCCGTGCGAAAATTTCGCGAATACGATGAAGATTATGATTATTGGTTTATAATACGATGAAAGAAGAACCGCCTCATTTGTAGCAATTGTTTATTTGTTTAGTGTAATAATTACGTAACAAAGTCGATGCTCGTCAAGCAGTTTATTAATATCTCAGTGATATGTTCTGGCAGTTTGGCTCTGAACTGTCTCATACGTGCGACTTTCACAGTTATTACTTTTGTTCTTCAAGGGTCAAATTCCGAAAAAAATTATTACAAAGTTTCATAAGTGGCGACATTGATGTTTAAAATAATACGTCACTTATCGATTTCGGTCAGGTATCAAGAGAGATAAATGATTTCTATCAAAAAACACGTTTTGGAAATAATGATACTTTTGCCATTCAAGGGTCAAATTCCGAAAAAAATCCTTTATTACATATTGAGAATTGTTATTCATGACTGTAAAATCATATTTCACTAAGAATAAATCGGACGCATAGCAGTTTTTAATGATAAATCATGTTAAGGAGATAACAAAATTATTAATTATAAAAGATAAAGATTATTATTATTTTTAGAAAATAAATTCGGCAAAATCACGCATTCAGTCACGTGACCGAGAACGCCAATGAGAAAGCATTACGCCACACCTCCCCAGACTCCAAAGTTGTTATAGACATTTTCGTGGAACAGAACTATTTTGTAAATTATTCGTTTGTAGGAACTTTTCTCACGTTAATACAGTTATTCTCAGTTATATGCTGAAAGACAAGCGTAATTCGCTATCGAACCAGGGTTTAGCAAAGCAAAATTGAGGCCGTAGCACTTGGCAGATTTTTCGCGTCAAACATCGACTTTTGCTCATAGGAATTGCGCAATGTTAAAACTTCGATGTAAGTATACGTACACAAGTGTCAATTATACATTATAAGCTTAAATATCATTATTTCACAATTGTAAATAAAAACACCGTCTATTAGCAACTGGTTTTATTGATGTAAGCTCAGACGCGTTTCGCCCTTGTGGAATGGGGCATCGTCAGTGACTGGGGATATATATACATGTTGGTGTTAACAAAATTACAATATTAATATACAAAACTAACTAATAATAAACTACATTCTACTTACGACTTATGGTTGAGGCAGTTACATGCGCTCTATAGGCCACGCCGTCTCATCCAAACGCCAACTAAATGATTCGCCTCTTGCGCTATCGTCGGTGAAACCATCAGGCTGGTAAAGCAACGGGCATTATTTATTAAAATGATTGAGTGTTCATCCACGAGTCATGACATCCTCTAACGACTTGAGTCAAGGTCTCGTACCGACTGGAACCATCTATTCACCGTTCGCGTAATTGAGCACTGCAATCAGAATTCGTTTATCCTCGTGGAATGTGTTTTATAAAATGGAATTTGTATATTTAATAAATATTCATGAACCGGTGTGTTTGGCTGAGCGTGTGTCTGAAGCATTTACTTTCGGGTTTTACGTTCGTTGACGCCTTGCGGTGGTTATTGCAGTCTGTACGTGTGTGGTGCTGGGCTCGTTATAACAGCGCGCCAGACTGTGAAGGGCGAACACCCAACTGCCACGCCGTATCTGTGGAGACCTCCCGTACTCCTCTGTTATTTTCAAACATTAATGGCAGTAACGGTTACCTGCCTCACGTATCTGTTGTTGTGGTCAGAATAACGGCTCGCCCTCTGTCCTTGTGTACGAACCTTGGACATAATTAGGCTGACTCAATGGACTGCGCAGTTTACCTTCTCTATAAAGCGCAGAGTGCTTAAGGTACTAAGACGGACAAAATTCGTTAGATAATTCAGGATAGAACCACACGTGATGCGAGCATGCCCGTAAATGTCACTTTTTTTAGAATAAAAACAAGATTCATACGATAACCCGTTCTAAGGTTCCCACTCTACTCATTGCGTTGTAAACATTTTCTAATAATTCAGTCTGACAATATGACCTAAAATGTCCCACAAATATTTGTCTATTATATTTCTTAAATACTGGCAAGACGGAAATTGTTCTGCCGTATTCCAGCTGAATGCTTAGCTAACTGTTCTGCTTTTGAGAAGAACGAATCACTAATATGAACTATCCATAGTTTACGCAATTTCGTATTTAATAGCTGTAGCTCAACCCAGGTATATATTGATACTACATTTCATAAACTGACATACTCTTGTATGGCTCTAATGAAATTCAGTTTCGTAGTACTCATTATTGCAGAACCCCCTTTTTACTGCATTATTTGTATTCTGTACTTTTCAGACCAAACACTATGAATGAACCATGTAATATTTCTATTTTTCAAGATGGGTAATATAAGCCTATATTATTAATATATTTAATGTAATATAACGATATTAATAATAATGATTATAAATATAGTTTTGAGATAGGGTACTACTCTATGGAATATCGAGAGAAATAGGCCAACAGATTGACCGACTCCAAGGAATAAAGACATGAGTAGAACCGAGGCCAGGAAAGATGGGTGATAGAGAAGTTATCGTGTTGTGAGAGACTGAACTAAATAAGAACGACGCTGCAAGAGTTCACAGATGATGAGATGTCTGTGATAAAATGTTAATTAGTATTGTGAGAATAGCTGTGTTTGTTCATATTGTAAAATATGTTATGTTGAAGGTTGCAAGTTGTGAATTTAAGTTTGTACAGTGGAGTATAAATGCGCTGTTTATTGTCAAATTCAGACTACATCAATATTGGGAGATAATGGAGGCAAACTGCCTAATCTTGGAATGATAAGTGTTCTATTTCAGGTTGTAAGAAGCCGGATTTGAAGTAAAGCCGGTAACCTACTACAGATACGGATGCAAACGTGATTCTATTCGGTTTAAGGGAAAGTTACCCCTGAAGTAAATACATCAGTTATATTTTATTTGAGATCTAGGCATCTCATACGCAGAACGAATTCAACGCGTACTGAAAACAGTCATTGCACATGAGCCAGCGTGGCAGCAATCCACAGACGCCGCTATGACTCAGTGGCTGACACCTCGCTATCACGAATTACGCCAAAGATCATCGCAGAGGATTTTACGTACTCTGTTACTGTTACTTTTCTAACATGTAAACAAAGATACACGGGAATGACAACGCGAGTGCTGGTATGATTATTAACTTCAGTGTCAAAAACACACATTACACAGTCACAACATGTGTAATGGAAGCAGTATGCTGGACCCGCGGTTAGATAGCAAACTACAATTTGCTCCCATAGCATATAACATGTCGGTGAGATTAAGAAAATTATTATAATTCCTATGTCAGTATCACTGCAGATACTATTTTTAAAAAACAAGAGAGAATGGATTTTTTTAAAACTGCTTTACGTCTCTTTTTAACATCGAGGTCTTTAGAGACGGGAAAGGATGGGGGGCAAGGATGGGGGCAAGGAATGGGAAGTAATTCGGCCATGGCCTTTTTGAAGAAAGCATCCCGGCATTTTCCAGGAGTGATTTGGGGAAACCATGGAAAACCCAAATCTGGGTGCCCGGACGGGGATTCGAACCGCCGTCCTCCCGAATGCGAGGCGAGAACGCTAACCGTTACACCGCCCCGCTCAGTAAGAGAGAATGGAAAAAGAATAAATTATCCTATTCCAAGGAAATTTACAGTTTGCTTCTAGTAAGCAAGAAAGCAAGAAATGGAGAACCGTCTCGTAGTTCATTTGCCAATGCCATGCTGCGACTCTATCAGTGACACGTCGTATTTCCGTTCACGGTTTGTCGAAATCACTTCAACCGAATAACGGGATAGTTTCTTCAAAAGATAATGACAGTGGGAAAAATCCTAAATTATAGCAGAATTATTACGCAAAATGTATAGTAACTACAAAAAGATACCAAGAAATGCTAATTATGAAACACTGATATTATTATGGCATTGAAAAAAGAAAAGTCGCAGACGTAAGACTGTGGAGATATGAAGATGGCAGTTCAGCTGTACAGGCACTAAGTCACAACAAATTTAACTTTGTTTCACAAAGCAATCAGTAACTTCCAGTCTTCCATTCATTAGATGGTGGTTTACTATTTTATGTTAAAACAGAAATGCAAGATGTAAATATATGAATAAACTAGTATGCTTTCTCAACGACTGCTTTCTGTTGATATTTCATTCTTGCAACATAATACAGAGGATACATTATTACATTTTTTTGCTGTCGTCAGTCTTTCGACTGGTTTGATGTAATCCTCCATCCCTTCATATCCTGTGCTAACCTCTTCATTTCTACATATCCCTTACAACCCACGTCCTCGATTATCTGTTTCATATATTCTAATCTCTGTCTTCCTCTACACTTCTTACCTTCGACTGTTCCCTCCACAAGCAAATTAACCAATCCAGCATGTCTCAGAATATAACCTACCAGTATTACATTAAACTTAGAAGTTAAATGGTGGAGACTTTTCGTTTTTGAGGGCGCCTGTGATTATATGTGAAACCTTACGGCAGGAGAAAATAACCTCGTGTTTACTCCATTCCAAACTTCAAGAACTCCGATTTTAATAAACTCCTAACGACCGCGGTAGATAAAAGCACAAAGTAACTAAATGTATGTCTACAAAAATTAGAGCAGAAGGGTCAAGAAAAGAGGAACAAGGATTATTACAATGTATTTTATTTTTATATACATTCATTGTAACCTGTTGTAAATATTTTTATATGCAGATAAAATACATTTTTAAACAGCATTTGCTCTAAACAATAGTTTTTTTTTCGTTTATGAAAAATACTACTCAAATCGGAGATAAGGAATTTTAACAAAACTTTACTATGCATTGTTAGAGAAACAAACTTGGATTTATTCAAACTTAAAGTAGAAAGAGTGGACTGTTTATTTGCGACGTAGTGTGATCTTTGGTGTGTATCTTTTGAAGTGTGTTTATGTTAGATGCAATATATGTGGCGCCTACCTGTTATGGCTGCAAAAAGATTATTATTTCTAGCTCCATCCCCTGGTCACATAAAATGATAAAATATACCGCACATTTTATTCTACCTTTGGAACTGTGGAAACCCCGTCCAAATCTGTTTAACAGCTTTTGCCTGACGCGGTAACAAAGAGACAGACAAAAACAGCCCGCTTAAAGATTTATTCACACTGTTTGTGCAATTGTAACATTAGGAAGGAGATATGTGATAAAAATGAAATTTATTCCACAGATTAGGGACATGACAACGCACAAATGACTAGGCTTACAGAAGTGTACATAACTCTGACTGCGAGAATTCAGTAAGGCATAAAGCTCCCACTCGCTGTAATCAGAGTCCCTAGACACCGCGACATGGCTGGATATGCTGCTGGGGAACACGCTGCCACTCGGTTTGTAGGCGCGTCCACAAAGTATCGACAGTGGTTGTAGGAGTACCAGAACCATTAAGTTGACTTATCCTAGACATATCAGATGAGTGAACGAGCAGGCCAGGGAAGCAAGGGTACCCGTAGTTCTTCAAAAAACACTTGCACATTCCCCGCCACAGGTGTCCTGCTGAAATGTGTCACGTAAAGCTGCCTACAGTAGGAACAGTTCCTCGGGATCTTTGACATCACTAATGCAGCGGCTGCTGTTCAGATAGAGTTTGTATGTTATATCCAACGGCGCCTCAGATCATTAGACTTGACGTTTGTTTTGCCACTCAACAATTCAGTCTGTCCGATTGCTTTTAATACTGTAGCGTATAAAACGTACGCGGCCATTTCTGTGGGACAAGCTGAAGCGGAACTTATCCGAAAATACTGCATTTTGACACTCAGCACGCCGGTGAAGGTGTTCAAGTGCCCATTAAAACCTCAGGCGTTTGTGGTTCTGGTCGATGGAAGTTGACGCAATGGCATGCCTGCCGCAAGCCTAGTTCTCAGCAGACAGCGTTGTACAGTCGACGCAGACATGTCCACACCCATTGCAGTGCTCCAATGTCGAGCCCATTCTGTGGACGAAGCTGTTCTATCGGTTACGTCCATGCGAATACTATCATTTATCCTGCACTGTGGTCACATTTCGTGATCCATTACGCGCTCGTCTGCGTGCGACCCCCTTCCATCCAATTTTGTATGTGTGTGTGTGTGTGTGTGTGTGTGTGTGTGTGTGTGTCAGTGCCTCATCGACTGTATATGAAGCCCCACTACTTCTAGGAGTCAAGTTGATTGTGTTTTTGGGAGACGTTTTACTGATCTCTTTCAGGGAAAACCAAACTCGTTTTCCAGAGACCAATCATGCTGCCATGTTCGAACCCACTCACATGCTGATATCGCCCTTTTTGACGTCGCCAACGCATAGAGGAACTTTTTTTCATTTTTCCACTTCATTTGAGAGTTCTTCACCACTGAGCGTGGCGTAACATTGACCTGCCCTGCTGTGCTTACGTGGACGCAATCTTAATATTTATTACGGTTCCACCATTTTACAGATCTTCCGATGTTCCTTCTGAGTGTTACAATTTTCACAAGCAACAGTATAGGTAGTTGTTTGTTATGAATGCGCGTGTTTTTGTACATGTATAACATGAGAAGAAATTACTGAAGATTCATTGTTTGAACTTGTCCGACGACGGAACAGTTTTCTACGCTCACCTGCGAGAGTTGGTAGTTCATCAAGTTGGTAACACTGGTAAGCGGTGTTAAGGACCTGTTGTGAGAGATAAAACCGGCCGTACACCACTTACGTCAGTGTGTTCTTTTTCACCAGTGCATTAAACCTGTTACCAGCGTCATGACATGTTACTCATCACACTTGTTTTCATGTGTCATTGACTAAGATTATAGAATTGTTAAGAATCTCTCGTATTTCCGCAGTAGACAAATACTAATCAGAAAGACATATAAATTTGACAAAAACCAAGGGTAGTAATATAAACTGTCAGGTATTAACTAAATCGTTTAGACTGGATTTGTGGATTAATAGAGGATTAATTTACAAATGCTGTTACTTAGGACCAAAAAATCTTCGAATTTAAAGAATCAGTTTTTCCTAATATCTGCCCTCACAGCGCTTGATATTATATGACCTTCCCTTTCCCTTATAACTTCTCTTATATGATTTTATGTACAAGGTGTTTCAAAAAGGACTTTACAACTTTGAAAATTCATATAAATTTTATTAAACAAGGTACAGAGCTGGTTTTGGTGTTGTTTTAAAGAAAAGCACTTCAAGTTTTTTTACCTTAAATTAAAGATGTTCTATGTGGCTTCCGTTGGTTATTCTGCAGACATCCCATCGGTAGTCGATTTCTTCCCAGACTCGCACTAGCATTTCAGATGTAACTTTCTCAGCAGCAGCGTAAATTCTTGCTCTAAGTTCAGGTAGAGTGGCCGGCAAAGGAGGTACGTACACCATATCTTTTATGAAACCCCAGAAGAAAAAATCTAGCGGTGTCAGGTCTGGGGAACGGGGGGGCCATGCAATTGGCGCATCAAGGCTAATCCATTGACCTGGAAAGCGGTCATTGAGAAAATCTCGGACGTCAGTCAGATAGTGTGGTGGTGCGCCATCTTGCATAAAGAAAACATTTCGTTCTCGGTCATCTTCATCGATCTGTGATATCAAAAATTGCTGCAACATATCAAGGTACACTATCCCGTTGATGGTTCTCTCTTGGAAAAAAAAGGGGCCGTACATTTTCCTCTTGCTCAACGCACAAAAAACGTTCACTTTAGGGCTAATACGAACATGTTGCAATGTTTCATGTGGATTTTCACTGCCCCAAATTCTACAGTAATGTGTGTTAACCTTGCCAATTAAGTAAAAAGCAGCCATCTTTAACGTAACTGCCGCTAGCGCTTGAGCGACGCGATTAGGCACCAGCGGACTACGCGAGTCAAAACTTGAAGTGTTTTCCTTTAAAACAACACCAAAACCAGCTCTGTACCTGGTTTCATAAAATTTATATGAATTTTCAAAGTTGTAAAGTCCTTTTTGAAACACCCTGTACTGGTGATTGTTATTTAGTCCAGTTGCGTATATGATCAACAAAAAAGCCCTCAAGCCTTCGAAGCCACCTAGTAAGAGTAGCATCCGGGGAGACGCGGGTTGGATCCCCGTCCCACCATCAGGACTGGGGTTTTCCATGGTATCCCAAATCACTCAAGGCGAGTGCCGGGATGGTGCCTTCAAAAAGGTAATAGACAAATTCCTTCCCGCTTCTTGATCCCATTTCTTTCCTGCCTCTAATTACCTCAAATTTGACAAGGCGTGGACCCATAAAAAAAAAGGGAGTAGAATGGTACATGGAGTGCGGATCAGGTCTATATATGCCTTCCGTCTTCAGAGTCAATTGACCATCTTGTCGATGATAGCTACAATTATAAACCAGAAAAATATTGGAGGAAAGAATCTACATAAACGACAGAGGCACCAACATAATCTACCGGGCTGCTTCAGTTTAGCTAATTCGCTCGAGAGAAACGTTTCATCCAACATTTATTTACTTAAAACTCGGTGAACCAATTTTTAAGTTGGCTACCCCACAAGTTATCAAAAATTTGTTTCCTAGTCTGGTCGTTCGCCGTTCCAGGACGATATCTTCCGTAGGCCATTACCAAATACTTCCCCTTCCCTTCCTATGGTCCTCTGCTTGCTCTAATGACTTTGAAGAAGACTACGTATAAAGTCTCAAAAAAGAGCAGGTCATCGACAATTCACTTTCACATCCTCCGAAATCCTCTGATTTGCGAAAGTAGACCTCAAGTCGTAGCACTAGTCACCGTACGTAGATATATCGCATTTGCGACATGTTTATGCCGCTTTTCTTCTCACATGTCACATTTGTCCGCTTTCACTACTAAAGTCATCATTTTACGATTCCTAATCAGTGGCGTTGTCTGAAGTCTTCACTCCGTTCATTAACACACCCTACAACGAACATCCAAATCATTCAACTCTCTTCAGCTGAGCATCTGCTTACAAAAGAAACAGACGCTACGTGATGTGTAATATCGTACTGACAGGAAAGTTGCCAAGTGTGTTAGATACCTGTTGCGCGAGAGATGAATGCAAATTGCTATTTTCGCCAAAACGATCTCGTTTCCACCGATTTTCCCTTATTTTGTTTCTATCTATAAGCTGAAGTGTTATCTTTTTTATATTTTTTGCATAAAAATAATGTATGATTTGAAAAAATCCTATTTCAGTCCAGTATACGTTTTTGGTATCTTGCGGAGAAACGACAGAAGTTTACAGGTTTTTTTTTACAGTGTTTTATTCACAGCCCGTCAAAAATGAAGGTTTGAACGGAATATTCTAGCAGTTCATTTTTTTTGCACTTTTTGCACGGAATTGTTTTTACATAATGATAATGGTCTTGATTTTGTAATGTTCTACGTATTTCATTTACAGTTCACATAGCAATACAGTAGTAACTTCTACTCAATTAATGACGACGGAAGTATAGGACCAATAAGATTAAAAACAAATTAGGAATCCCAAAAACTTTTGCTATCCATGTAATATCAGTTTTATTCCTGGTCCAGGCGCACCTCAGCATGATAAATATGGAACTACTTTCATCTACATTAATTAATACCTTTTGTAACATGGCGCTTATGAAACCAGTTTAAATGATGTGTAAAACTGATTTCAGAGCAAATTATGATGCAAAAAAAATGTGTCAGTTGTGATTCTGATCAACTTAGCTACAACCTTCACTAAAATTGCGTTCGAAAATCATAGCTTCTATTACCCTCATATGAATAACGACGGGCATCACACCGAGCGTGGTGGTGTAACGGATAGCGTTCTGGCCTCGCATTCGGGAGGACGGCGGTTCGAATCCCCGTCCGGGCATCCAGATTTGGGTTTTCCATGGTTTCCCCAAATCACTCCAGGTGAATGCCGGGATGCTTCCTTCAAAAGGCCATGGCCGAATTCCTTCCCATTCCTTGCCCCCATCCTTTCCCGTCTCTAAAGACTTCGTTGTTAAAAAGGGACGTTAAACTGTTACAAAAAAAAAAGAAAAAAAAAAACGTGCATCACCTATGGTGGTAATCGGAATTTATGCCGGAAAACTTGTATGGAAAAACGAATAACGATCATTATTAATAATATTTTCGTGATATGAGTACCATACTGTGGTTAGATAATCGGAGTATTCATCTTACTTTAAATGACGGAACGTATAATACAAAAAACGGATAACTATCATTTATTTGAGTAATACATCTCGCTATTTGTACATTTTGTGTAAACTTTCTCTGAGATTTTAATAAACTTCATTATTTCTTATCTTCTGCCAAAAAAATTCTTAAGTTATGTTTTAATCCAGTTCTTATAACTCATACAGATAATATTATGCAGACATGGAATACACTTCTCCTTGCATGAATTTCTGCATCTAGTTGTAAATAAACAAAAGCAACATGTTAATGTTAACGAACGTACCAATTGTAACTTTGTAACGTATGATTGCCGCGCATTAATATTTTTATCCCTGCTTTTCGTATATTTACGCAGTTACTTCCAAAACAGAATATTACGTTTTATCTGGCAACGCAGTTATGTTATAGCAGAGACCATGAGAAATTAAAGTTTACCTTCATTAGCGATATGTTTCTGAAAAGTAATCGTAGTTCCACATTTTTCCAGCTAAAATGTTTTTCCACATTTTTCTAAGAATAAAATGTTACGAAAATCAAACTTAATGCCTGTATTATGGCAATTAATTTCATAGCAGTTGCGTATGTATTACACTGTGTAAATAATTTCTTATATCTCTGCTCACCGCTATTTGGCTACAAGAATATCGTTGTTGAATTGCGATTTATAAATTGAGTTGATGATTTAAATCTACATAAAAATGAAAACTTAGACCTTATTTAATAGCTAACACGTTTATCAAAAACTATGGGTATCATCTGTTTGGGTAGTAGGAATTTATTCTGGAAAAGTTGTAAGGAAAAATGAATAAGAATCATTTTTAATTATATCGTTCGTGATGTGAGTACCACACTCTGGTTAGATTATCAGAGTATTTGATTAGTATTTTATTTAAATAAATGCATTTTACTTTAAATGACAAAGACTATAATTTCGAAAACAGATAACTGTTATTTATTTGGCTGATTACGTACATTTCTCTCAGTTTTTAATAAACTTCATTGTTTTTTTATAGTCTGCGATAAAAATTCTTAGGTTAGCTTTAACCAATTCTTATAACTGACACACATAAAATAGTGTAAACATTGAATACCCTTTTCATTAGATGAATTTCTGCATCTAGTTGTCGTAAATAAACAAAAAGCAACGTGAAGGAACGACTGTAATATGGTGACTGTTGATTCGCGAGTGACGGCTGGCACGTGACAGTTCTCTAGCCAATAGCTATAGACGACGTGCGCAGTCTCCAGACAACGCATTTTATATAAGAGGATTCGTTTATAAACTTCCCAATAGTTCCGTATTTTGCATAGGAACTTGACGAGGTCTCATCAAACGGATCTTTTGTCATTTCGGTGACTCATTCTAGTTTGTCTATTTTACAACTTCAAAATAGATCAGAATTATGAGAATAAATACAATGAACAAAATAAAAAATCCTTCTTCACGTTAGTCAATCTGCTTCTTGGAAACTTCCTCATGTGCGAGTATACTTAATTTACTTTTGAAATTTATCAACGAAAACGGTTGAAAATATTTTTACTTATGGCTTAAATTTATCCAAGAAGCACTCAATTCTGCTTCTTGATTCTTCCCATTCTAAATGCGTTAGTGCTCTTCTTCCAACTCACCTTGTGAGCATTCTAGAGGCTCAGTGGTTAAAGCGTCTTACTGGAGACCGAAATCCCTGTCTGGACGGAGATTTTCATTGGCCCTTAACCCGTCCTTCTCCTCTAACACAGCATGCTGTGTAAAATGAAGTACGCCAGAACGCTTTCGTAGTTCGGATTCCACGTTAAACTGTAGGCCCCCAATACCCGGTAGTATTACCGGGCTAGGCTAGGTGGCTACGATAGGGATGGGTTGCGCAGCAGATAAGAAATCCTGTCACCAGATCATTACGACCACACAAATTTACCTTTTTTTATCTCACCTTGAACTCGAAGTCATCGAAATACCAGCTATGATCGATATCTCTCACTTCATGTCGATGTTCCCCTTCGATGATAAATTTCCACTCCGAATTGTCGGGTTACTTTCTTCCGCTGATTGGGTAGTTATTGTTCCTTGCTTCGGAAATCTCTAGTTGCATTGTTCTGTCTATAGCCAGCCATGAAGAAATACTGCTAGCAATACTTGTTTTCTGTAAGTCTTTGTTCTCCCATTACTCTTGTATTCATTTATTTAAGGTGACTTTGATAGTCGATGGCCTACGAAGAATTGGTCTCAACTGCAACAAGTTTCTCCGAAGATACTCTGATAAGCAAGTGGCTGTTAACTAACTCAGGTTAGTGATGAGTTCGAGGGAACTAAAGATAGAAAAGATTACACAAACAATTTCTTCCCAAGACTGAATTCGCGTACTCACTGTCACCTTTAACTGTAAGTTTTACGGAGCCTTAAGGCAACGAAAAACTCATTCAGAATGGATCTGGTACACAAGGATTGTTTAGCTATTGAATTATTTGAAAAACTTTAATACTCTTCACGGCCTTAGTAAATATGACTAGTCATTCTTACTCACGTATCCTTGGTATTCTGTGCCGCTTCAATTCTGCACTGTAACGTGTTTCTCCTTGGGTACTGTTTCCAGAAGTGGTGCGCAGTACAAAAATTTATTTTGCATGTATGAAGACTGTAATTAGATGCAAGAATATTTTAGGAAATTTATCTTAGTCAACGGGTACACAGTATTTAATTATATTGAAACCGTAATTAGTACACGTGCAAAATTATTGACTACCTGACCAAATTGGGTTAACTGGCTGCAAGTTAATAACTGTAACTAAATCACGCTAATAGCTTTCCGCTTTGGTGGCCTTTCAGAGGCTTGTTCACGTCTAATCTAATAAATAATAGTTTAGATACAATTAGAGTTAAGAAAATTGAGAATAATCTCACTCTGCTTTGCCTCTTATACCCTCACGGCCCCCTGTTTGTAGGCATTATCTTCCACCTATCACATGACGTACAAATGCGAACATCAGCCTACTAGGGCGCTAAACATTATCTACTTCTCCCCTCCGATCTACTACTTTACAGCGGACTTCTAACTCTACAGAACGATATGTGTGACGCAAATTGAGTGTGGAGGCATATGCGGTCTTTTTTCATAATGCTGGTCACCCTGTCATATGAGAGTAAAAGTGAAAAAAATTATAATTTCCTCATAGAATAGAGAAAATTGGTAAGATGATTTAGTTCCAGAATCAAGGCAGAACTATCAGCACCATTTTAAAAAAGAAAGGCTACGAAAGCTCAAAGTTCAGACAGAGTCAATTAAATATTCGTAACTGTAACTATTGAAAAGGTCACTTGGACTCATGAATATGTGACAGCGTCCTAGCGGAATCTCAGGCGAGTGGAACAGTGAAACCGAAAGGGAAAATAAAAGGTGAACTCTCAGTAAGCTAAAGCTGCTTGGTCTATAATTTCCAAATCTGTGGCGTAAATTCTCTATAAAAATTTCCATATCTAAATAAAATACCATTTCAAAACTATTTTATTAAAATATATAATGCATTTTAGAATACTAATCCATATTGCTAAAAACACAGAAAAGAAAAAGAAAATTTGCGATCAAATTATCAACAGAAGTGGATTACGCTGCCTATTAAAACTCTTTCATATAATCACTATTTCCCACGTTTTTGGAATTGAGATGAACCTCTGGGAAACGGGAGACGTAAAGGGTACAGGAGCAAGAAACGAAATTGTTTCTACGTATAGCACGAAACTATTAAGCAACTAAAGAACTTGATATAGCTGGAATTAAGGAAGGTTACTTAAAAACAATACGATGAACGGTCGCCATGCCAAAATATTTTACAATTAGAAGTAAGGATGATGTCAGTAAATTGCGAAGAAAGATAAAAGGTGTACGAATTGATGCATTAGAAAGGAACAGACCAGTCAGGCAAATTCGTGAAAGTGATCGTTGTAGTTTCGGTATCATCATCTTCTTATCTTATGTCTCTGACATCTTCAAATAGTAGCTAATCTTTTCTCCAGTTTCATAACTTTGTCATTGAATGTTAGAAGATCTGATTAGGATGTTCATTCTGAGGTGTGCATGACATAAAATGTACAATTGCTTGCTGATTGCTCCACCAAGTATTCTTACGATGTGAGAATCTCTCTTCAGCGGCTAACGCCTACTCGAGTTCTGTTGAATGACTTCTGGCCGGGCGATAAGTTGTCGAGACCCAGATGGCAGATCCTCTTTCGACTCGATCCAGTTGGTGATGTCTTCTCCCACTCTGTTCTTATTGACCGTTATTATTTCATTGATTGGGGTTCCTGTAAATGGAACTGAGGTGCTTTAAGAAACTAGATCGGGCTTCCAGTGTCAATGGCGCTGGTGCATGACGTTGGGGCTCTGAGCCTAGTGTTCCCCACGAATGACTCAGAGGCAATGCCAGCCGGTATCTCCACATTTATCACAGGCGACGGTCTCAGAGGCGATGATTCTGCATGTCTTGTGGAGAGCAGTGCGGCCTGTCTACTAAGCTTGACTTGAGTTTTGCCACACAGGACAGGCGGACTCAGTAGTTTAGTACTAAAGCTGAAGGGCGGATGAATCTTGGGTTAGCTGCCCAGCTTGTTCCAATCAGCTTGCTTAAGATATTATTACGTGCAGATACTTTCATCTTGACATTGTTACAATGCTTTCCATGAGTCAGACCTCTGTCAAGAGTTACGCAGAGGTATTTTGGGTTATCGCTGTGCCGCCAAGGTCACGTTCAGCTTTCACTTTAAGATCAGTCTGCTTGTTTTAAGTCCTAAGAAATTTAAGAGTTATTGTAAGTCTATCCTTGGTGACTTCAAATGTTTCGTGTTGAGCATCTAGAACAAGATCAATAGCGTGAAATGAAGGATAGTAAATATTTGTTCAGAGGTTGATCACGGTATAATGTAGCAGGTAGTTGGCTAATCACAGAAATGATGAGTACAGAAAACACGTCAAATAATATGCCGAGGGAGAGAAAACTGATATAGCTGAAGGTGGAAACAAGTTGCCTTATGCGAAGCATTTGGTAGTGGACAGCGAGGAAGGAGGGAAGAGGAAGCAGCCTGCGACCTGTTGGCAGGCAGCCCGCGCTGCTCTCCGCCAATTAACTGGCAGCGCCGCGCGTGGGAGGAGGGGAAACACGCTCCACAAGTCAACGGTCGCCACCTTCAATCCAGCATAGGGGATCTACACTGCAATATTATAAATGCCATAGGAGCTCTGTCTCTGTTTGTTATATTTCCACGACTAAATGGCTAAAGTGAAATTTATGAAATTTGACAAGGAAATACTGGATGTTGGAAATTTTTTCAGAGTAAATAACATATTTTGTCATGAAATTTTGAAAACTAATCGAACGGTGTGTGTAAGTATGACTCCGTGCTTATGGGGATACTTTTTACGTTTTCCATATCCAGTTTTAGCAAGAAAATTCTAAGTCCACGAATACGAACAGGCGGATTACAGCTGGTTTCTAAGTAAGTATGTATTCGTCCTGTCTTGTCTATACTACTTCAAAAGCATATAAAGAGATAATTAAAGTACACAATGTGATTGTTTCAATATAACTCTGAAGCTGGGTGCGTAGCATCAGTAAGTAGATGTGGACTATTTTTATTGTATCCCTTTCTTTTCAACATATTAAGTTCTTTTAAAAAAATCAAGCGTCTGTTGTTTGTGCCGCTTGGAATATCGTTTTGGCCCCACAGAGAAAAGCTAGGACACTGGAGGCAGACTCTACAAAGCCTGCTATAATAATACTGAAGTGAAACTTCATTGAGCACAGCAGGGGCAAATTTGTTAGCGTTAAGCGTTAAATGCTCATGCGCCACATCGTTCTGGGCATGCGCCACATCGTTCTGCGCAAGCGTACTTAACGATGCTTTTGATGCGAGCAGCTACACAGGTTACACAGTGGATCACATTAAAAGTTAAACATATATTTCCCATTTCACTTATCATAAACGTATGATTACAAAGATATATGATACAAATTCACCAAATAGAATGGAATAATATTAACAATAGTGATAAATAGTAATACATATTATCTATTCTTACAATAAGCAACTCTTGGTCATCTGTCACGCCATGACGTCACTCAATTACGTTGCGCTATGACGTTATGCTTTACGCCTACATTCTGGGTCATGCACGTTATTTTATAACATTTCTAAGCATCCGCGAGTAAATTAACTGACAGAACACTGAAATAAAGGTAAGTATTGCGTTTAAATCGACATATCAATCATTAGATGCTTATATTTACGTATTATTCTTTTTCCTTAAATTCTTTTTCGATAGGTATGTAAGGTAAAAGCTTTAATTTTCGAGCATCAATGTTAGCGAAAGTTTTGATTAGATTGTTACTTAGCATGGTTCAGAATTACAACTGGCATTTGACTCTAAAGCAGAGGGCATGAATAATTTAGGTTTTTTTCGATATAATTTAAGCCGTGTCCTATTACTGAAATGATTAAATCGTTTGAACAGAAATAGTTGCATTCTGATCGCGATCTGTGCAGCCTATACTACGATTAAAACAAATATTATGTGGTATAATGTAAGTTTATAAGATTTATTTTAATTTCATTTGCTTTCATTGAGCAATATTACTGAGGCTATTATTTCAGTAAGATTTAACTTTGTCAACCATTCAAACGTTGTAATATTTGTCTGAATCACGGATAACAAAAAAGAAAGGTGTAAAAATCCTTGAGATTTTTGATCAAATTTATATCGCGATGCATTATAGCCACTAAAATGCGATAAAGTACATGTATTAATATGTGTGAGACTGAAGTATTGTTTTTCTGGAGGCAAGTTTAGCGCAGTATGTCGTTAGGCTGAAATGCAACCTGGACCCAGATGGAAACGGAAACCTTTTGTTACAGCGCAAGACACGAGGAATCACATTGAATTTTATTTTATAACAATTCTATTTAGTTAAGCAACTGCTAAGAAATTAATTGTCAGAACACTGAAAGAAAAGTATCTATTTCGTTTAAATTGGCATATTACTTATCAGTTGTTGTTTTTTACTGAAATCATTACATGGTTTAAATGAAAGAAATTCCAAATTGATCGCGACATATGTGGCCTAAACCACAATTAAATATTACGTGGCAATCTGGACCAAGTTGACAACTGAATCTTTTTGCTACGGCACAAGGGACGATAAATTACAATGAGCTTAACTTTATAACAATTCTATTTATTTAAGCAACTGCATGGAAATAAATTACCATAACACTCGGATAAACCCGTCATTTTTGACGGGCTTTGGGGCTAGTTAATAATAATAACCAACATACGATCAGTAAATATTTATATAGTAAAATTTTATTTTTCTTATGTTTCTCGCATTCTATTAATTGTAAGAACGCTTATCAGACACAAAATCTCTATACAAAATACAGTTTAAAGCTCGATGTGATAACAGTTCCTATTTAATATACAAATGTAATAAATATAATATTGTTTGCCAACTGCAATGTGAAAGAAAGATAAAAAAAATTACACAGAAAAAAGTGTGCATGATCTATAGGAGTTTCACTTCTCACGCCTGTACACACTGATACAAGCAAGCTTTTATATTATTATTTGCTACACTCAGATTTTCTTTTATGAAAAATTCATTATCAGTAAACTTAAAAACGACTGTTTGTTTTCGAGATGTTGGTTTTTAAATATCTTGCATTTTGAACAAGATTTAATTCCTGGAATAAAACTAAATATTTATTTTGTGTTTACTACCTGAGCTGATTAAAGTAAGAAACTTTTATTTGTTTTTCCTTCGAGAATGGCTACAGTACCTGCAGTATGCACTTACAGTACAGCCACCTCGGCGTAAGCCATAGTGCCGCTCTGCACTGTAGCGTCCGATTAGCAGCAATGAGAGAGAGGCGCACAGAGAAATCTCCGAACCATACAGCCAATTCTCATACCAATTTCCAAAACAATGTATATGAAATAATTTGCGTCTTTATGTGCAACGATTCAGGTTGGACGTTAAACCTGTATTGTATTTAACCGTTTCAGAATCCTTCCTAGACTCTGAGTCATTAATGCATTGCGGACACGGTAAACCTGTACCCACCAGGGTAACATTCCTGCTGGTGGAGCTCGTCTAGATTAAGGTGCGTGTTCTGGTTTAGTCCGTGTGGGTGCAGTGACACTCACGATACCAGATTTTTCTATCTTATTTTGTAGTTCCCGAGAGACTGGAACGTGAATTCGGAGACTTGCACTTGTAGAGAACTTACGAATCGCGAAGCACGCCGTTGATTCACTCACCTGAGAAACCATTTTGTTATATTTATTTATTTTCAAATAACCTATGGCTAATATATATATATATATATCCAATTACAATTTATACATCATATTAAACATAAAACAGAAAAAACAAATATAAACAAAGTGTTAATTTTAATTAACTCCTTCATGAGAAAATATTACAATCTCTTTCCTGTAACCATTTACCCAGCTTTTCTCTAAAACTTGCAACAGTTTTGGCCCTTTTTATTTCATTAGGCAATTTGTTAAATATTTTTAAACCTTTCTGCAACACTGTTTTCTGTGCTTTACTACTTTTATTATAAGTCAAATGAAAATGATTTGCTTGTCTTGTCTCATAATTATGTACATCATTATTCTTTTGTACTAATCTAGTCACATATCTTGGTAATAATCTACTTTCCAAACCTATATACAAAAGTAAGTACATCTCTAATTATTTCCTTTTCAATATGTAAATATCCTAAGTCCTTAAGCATATTACTGACATTTTCAGTGCGTCTTTTATTTAGAACAGCCCTCATTCCCTTATTAAAATTATTTTGCAATTTCATAATTTCTCTTTTGCTTGCCATGATTAATACTGTGGAGCAGTATCTTATGTGAGGCAGTACAATTGCTTTAAACAATAGCTGTTTACCTGGTTTCGATAACACTTTTCTTAATTTGTATATTAAATTTACCTTTTTTGCTACTTTTTTATTTATATAATCTACATAATCTATAAACTTAAGCTTATTATCAATGACTACACCAAGATATTTATAATTTTGAACCCACTTAATTTTAGTTCCATTAATCACAACAGAATGTAGTGCCTCTGCCTGTTCCCTAAACAATTTTTTCCCCATCACCATACATATTGTTTTTGCCACATTCAGACTTAACAAATTTTTATTTAGCCATTCATTAACTAATTTTAACTCTTTATTAATTACCTGTATCATTTTTTCTAGATTATAATAAATTAGTTTGTCATCTGCAAACATGTGAATTTTGCAATTCTTTAGTATTTCTGCCAGATCATTTATATACGATATAAATAATAAGCGACCAAGTTTACTACCTTTGGGAACTACATGTTTCACTTCTCTTTCTTCTGATAGAACCTTATTGAATCTATCCCTCTGATACCTCTTTGTTAAATAATTTTCTAACCAAGCATAAACATCCCCAGGGATGTTATACATATTTTTTAATTTTTTTAACAGCAGTTTCCTGTTTACAGTTTCAAATGCTCGCCTAAAGTCCAAAAATACTGCTATTACTCCCTCTCCCTTATCAATTGCCTCTAACCAATTTTCTACAACCAACTGAATTGCAGTCTCTATGCTATAATGTTATAATATATGTTAACAGCGGAACAATCGTATGTATCGTGCCAACAAGAAAAGACTGTACAGATATTGCCAAAGTCATACATAACAAAAATTGAAATTATTCATTGTGAAATTATCTGTTGAAATATCAAATGTAAAACTGTTGTGTTAAATTAAGGCCTATTTTAGTTTCTAGATACTAGGCTGTAAAAATGTGTGCTAAAAAAAAAAAAAAAAGTCTCTATGCTATGCTGTTACCTAAATCCTGATTGGTATTCAGTTATGAGATCATTATCCTTTGTAAAACTTATTAAAGTCTCATAAGCTATTGTTTCAATAAGTTTTTCTATCAGTGGCAAATTATTTATTGGCCTAAGATCTACACACTTTGAACTACCCTTTACTTTAGGAATTGGTGCAATAATAGATGTTTTTAATTCCTTTGGCAACATTCTTTGTTTGTGATTCATTAATTATACTACAGTTCTTCCTACCAAAGGCCATACCCTTCTTAATACTTCACTGCTTACTCCATCAGAACCCATGATATTTCTTAATTTTCGAACTATAACTCCCATTTTTTCCTCCGTCACTTCATGAAATTTGCTAAGGTTATTATCAATCTTGGGTGTCATTACATATTCATCTGTTTTGGGGATATTTTCTATTAACTCCTCAATACTTTCAATATAGAAGTCATTTAATCTATTTGCTATTTCATTCGAATTAAATACATAATCTTTGCCGAATATTACATATTTTAATGCTTTGTCCTTGGTTTTATACAAAGTTTTTAAGCGTTTCCATAATTTTGTTGGTTCATTTTTTTTATATTGTAAATTCTCCCTCATAAAACTGTTGTTTACTTTCCCTCCATAACTTTACAAAATTATTCCTATATTGTTTATACTCATTCCATGCCTCATCTCTATCTACAGTTGCTTCTTCAATTTCTTTTAATAAGAGAAACTTTTTATAAGCTATATCCCTTTGAATCCTGACTTCTTTGATTTTCTTTGAAACCAAGGACATGGTAAATTCCTCACCAATAAATCTGGATTTCTAGCTTCTTGTATACTTTGGATTATATTCTCTCTTAATTCAACATATTTTTCCCCTACATGTGTATTATCACAAAGTTTACTGTTACCTATTTTATCTCTAATTATTTTTATTAGTTTCTTATAGTCTTAGTATCTTATAGATATGATGCACTGAAATGATGTTATTGGACAGAATGTTGGACATCCAACTCCTCTGTAATAGATATGTCATTTACGAACTCGCCGATCATTTGTTAATCTCGCAGAACAATTTTTACACGTCGGGATTACGGTCATGAAAGATCATAATTTTAACGTGAACGGGTACACTTCTCACCCATACGGAATGAGTGGTACGAAGATGTTAAGTGCGTGGTACTTATATTTCAACAGTATCATTGTACGGGTGAATGCCTTACTTGAACTACTCGTGTTCTCGGTTAAAACAAGAGAGGAAACAAAAGTACTGAAGCTGCTATTAAAAATGCGGAAAACACAAGAGGCGAGTGAAGTCGCACCTTTAAATTACAGTTTAGCATTTTATGTTTACTGTATAATAATTTTCACTTTTAGGCCAAGGCGTCATTCATAACCAGAAAACTGTTGTTTCTCGGCTACTCGTAGTCCTGGATACGTGGCTAACTGCATCTTAATGTGACGTCTGCTATTGTTGTTATTATGGCCTTACGGCGTCGATATGACAAAAAAACTGGCACTGCAACTAGTCCTGTTAATGGGAACCGAGTCGCATGTACGACACCGTTCTACGTCCTATTTACGAGCGTCTAATTGAAGCATGCTAATGATGTTTGTCACGTGAGCACAATGCCGTCTGCCTGCTATGAAGGTCGGCAGTCTTCAGTGTGTTACGGGACATTTAGTCTGTCCTATCTACTAACTTGCCACTATTTCCCCCCAATTATTTATTCGGAAATCTTCTCCGAAGATTGATTATGTGTTTTATCTATTTATGTCTGAATCGTTACAAAAACTGTGACAGCGTCACACTAAAGAATAGTTATATTTCCAAGTAAAACATTTGTTAAACCTCCATTTTTATCTCAAATACACTTCCGCTAATAATATCTACCATCTAGCATTATTAAACTCTTCTGTTCAGATATATGCTTAGAATATGAGCTGTATATATATTATTATTTGCGGATGGACATAATCGCATAACACAAAGACTTTATTCTCATCATGGTTTATAATTAAGAGTCTGATAATGTAGTAAGAACCAGGGATTGTTAGTTGGAGTTTAAGTTTGGCCATCTGTATGCGATTCGAGTAACTTATGTATATTTTTGTTTGTGAAAAATGTAGTTTATGAGGCGAAAATTGGGGACCGTCCCAGCATTCGCGGAGTACACAACTCGAACCTGGTCCTCGATTCAGTGAGGTATGTATAGTAACAGGACATTACAAGACTATTAAAGTGGGCGATTACAACTGTATGGATTGAGAAATAGCGAAAAATACACAAGTGTTTGTGAAAATTTGAACATTAAGAAGGAGACATGTGATTAAAATTAAATTTATTCCACGGATTACGGACAGGACAATATCCAAATGATCAGAACTATATAACTGTACAAGCACTTTCACCGTGAGAGTGCAGTACGCTGCTCAGCAATCAAGTGCTGCAGACGTCGTGGATGGAATCAGAGAGAGCGTGCATACGCTGCTGGGGAACACACTCCCACGCGTCCACAAAGCATCGACAGTGGTTACAGAAACACCGTAACGAACAAGATGCCGACGGACAATATTCCAGACATGTAAGGCAAACGAGCAGGCCAAGGGAAGCATTGGTATCCATCGTTCTTCGATAAAGGCACATTCCTCGCCACATATGGACGGCATTGTCCTCCTGAAATATGGTGAGTTGAGCTGCCTGGAGGAAGGACAGTTCTTCAGACTCTAAAATCTGCCTGATGTATTCGTTGTTATTCAGATTGCCCTCACTACGTAGGAGGCGAGAGCGTATGTTATATTCGTCCGCTATGCCCTCAAAAATGCAGTCTGTCTGATTGCAGTCCCCATAGTAGTGTCTAAAACGTACGCGGCCATCACTGTAGGAGAAGTTGTAGCGGGACTCTTCCGAAAACATTGCAGTTTGCCACTCAGCACGCCAGTGACGTCTTTCTCGCGCCTATTGCAGTCTGAGGCGTTAGTGGCTTCTGGTCAATGAAAGACACTGGAATAGCTTGCTTGCCACCAGTCCTGCCCTTAGCAAACGGCGTCGAACCGTCGACATAGACATGTACACCTCTAACCACGCGCCAGCACTGTGGACTAAGCTGTTTGTCGGTTTCGACCTTGCGAACTAGATGGTTGTCTTCCAGTCGTGAGGTCATATGGTGTGCTCTAGACCCGCTCGTCACTGTGTACGACCGTCTTCTATCCACTGGTTCCATACTTGCGTCACTGTTATAGCACAATGTCACGGTACAAGAATCCCGTTCCTTTCTGCCACGTTCGAGCTCACTCACATGCTGATTTGCTCCCTATGACGTCGAGGTGGTACACCGGTACTTGCTCTGTTCAGACTGAACGTGGTGTAACATTCGCCTGTTCCGGTCACACGAAATAATCTCTGCAATCTTAATCACTCATCGTGATTCCACTGTTCTACATTTCCTCCGATTTTGGAGTGGTTCAGACCATTCCTTCCGCATGTTGCAATTTTCACACACACACTAGTGTATTATTACGTTGCCTAGGGTGAGCGCTGCACAGGTGGACTTACGGATTACTTCTTCTGTGAGACGACTGTCAAAAGCAAATTAAAATGCCCGTCACAGACGATTATTGATTGTGTATCTTTCAACGTATTCATACGGAGTCATTCTTTTATTTATTCTTAGATAAAGACGATCAAAGTACTTTCTCTAACTTTTATTCGTTCGAAGTTTGTAGTGCATGACCGAGTTGACGAATCTTTGTGGATAGAAGTTAGACCTGACAGGAAAACATTTCCAGTTGTGTATGTGCATTTGCTACAACTGTTGCAGTGGATGCTGATTTAAAACTTTATAGATTTTGTGACATAAAATTATGAACTGCTTTTCGTAAGTTTAAAAATGAGTAGATTTTTTCACATTAACTTAATTCGAAAATGGAACAGGGAAGTTGTAAGGTGGCTTCAATGCAATATTTACGGTCGATATAAAGGAGTTATGCAAATTGTTATTGTGTTTTTCTGTGACTGTCAGATTTTAGTAGGTAACCTCGTGTGGTCGTAGTGACCTGATGACAAGGATTTTTGCACACTGTATTCCTATCGTAGCCCCTTGGTCTAACCCGATAATCCTGTCGTGTAGAGGACCTACAGTTTAACGAATTAGGGAATCATCGTGGCATACTTCACGTTGTACAGCAAGCTGTGATAGAGGCGAAGGTCGGGTTAAAGGTCTTTGGAAATCCCAGCCGAGACCGGGATTCGATCTACAGATAGAAGCATTAACCACTCAGTCACTAGACCACTCCTAGAATATTTTAAATGCATACTGCATGCAACATTGCGTGTATTAGCGAAGTTTTTCTGGTGTTCGTCAATGAAGAGGGTCAGGCGGAGAACTGGTTGAATCACTTATGTTTTAACCAATTAGTAAAAGGAAAGTCAGTTTCTAGGTGAAGTGAATACAACTGTTGCTATACAACTGGTGACAGCAATAATAGAGGAGGTCCTAGAGGGAGATTTTTCTGTCCTCGATGGTATCAAGAGAAAGTGGTATGGGAAAGTTGTATTGGTTCGTAGTTACTATACTGCTTGCTTCGTATTGCAAGAGTCACCGGTTCGAGTCGGGCTTAGGGTGCGGGTGGCTTTAATTAAGCTCTATGTCCCTGTGTCGCTTCTACTTCATGAAACAAATATACTATGCAAATTGAGCGTGTAAACATAAAAAGAGTTGTAATACTAGAGTTTGCTGTATGCTCGTATAGATGGATGCCATTATTTTTAGAAGATAAACTTTTTAGTGAATGCGGACATTTTTGACAGCTGTTGTAGTATCCAAACAGATCGAAACTGAATGAAATTTCCGGGAGAGGTCGCGCTGCGATTTCGGTGTTATAATAACGTATACAATGAGAGTATTTGTTGTAAGCGGTGGTACATGTGGAGTCATCTGTTCCTGAAGAGGCTCCGCGAGGGATACTGCACTAGGATCTCACTTCCCACCAGTACCTCATCACTAACGTTGGTTAAGTTAATCCATTTATAATGTTATTTCAAATGGATAACACGTATTTATTCACAAAATAAAATTGTAGTGTGTTCTGTAGGATATGGTGATATCTTATCGTGGAAATTACTTTTGAACTCTGTGAATTTCCGTTTAAGCTATAGAAAGTGCCTGAATGTTCCCTTCACTTCCGTCTACTAGTCACTGATGTTGCCCAGATGAGGGCACTTATATTACTACCAGGCCCTCTCTCTCTTTCTCCATATACAGCATATGCTACCGTCTTTACTCAACTTTATTACCCATTGCTTGGGACCTCTGTGGACAACACTGAACGTAGAGCAGAAATGGTAGCAAGGATGTTATTAACGAACGAGGAGTAATTTAGACAAAAAGATTTGAGAGGCGAAAATGGTTGGAATTAAATCCTTCTCGTATGCACATGTAAGAGGGTGTAGGAGAGAACTGAGTGGTTTGGTTTCAGGAAATGAGTCGAGTCCTCGTCAGGCGTGGCAGTGATATCACGGAATCGTTCCTTGCTATACACGGTGAAAGACATTACGCTAAGCAGGGAAACGATTGGTCACACACGTATCACGTCAAGCAGTTAGTGAATGGAAAGAAGAAAACCTGTTCGCCGTATTGTGTTGGGCTGCTACAGTTCGTTTACTTGTGATCCTATCACGAAACGTTACAAGCACACGTGTCAGATGGAATACGGTCGGTTTTTAGTCGTAGGCCTATATATTATTTTTTTTATATTTATCTCTTAAACTTTTTCTGCTCTTTAATTACTCATTGTGTTTTAAATTAACATTAAATTTCCTTATTCTTTTTTGGTTTTACATAATTTCCTTTCGTGAATTCCAAGCTTTATAATTTCTTTCACTCGAAGCGTGAAGCACTGCGATTAACATTTAAGGAAAGATATTGGTGGGAAAATTAAGAGAGGTGCTTGGATGGGTAAAATTGACCATGGCCACAAGCTGGCACTTGATTTCAGGCATAAGGGTGTGAGAAAATTTTCGATTGTAGGAAAGGGTGTGAGGGACTGGAATAAATTGCCAAGAGAATTGATGAATAACTTACCGGAAACACTCAACGAATTTAAAGTAAATATTAGTACAGGGAAAAAGCAGGTTGGAAGAGGTAAGGAAAAAATGGGGGTGTGTAGGGAGATTGCCACCGGAGCGGGCGCCCCATCGCAATTTTATAAATTATTATTATTTTTAATATAACAGCAGGATTGGGAAGCAGTATTCAGTTCGCATGTCAGAATTTGACCAACTCTGTAACAGTTTTTTTTTGTTTGTTTTTTGTGTTTGTAAATCGCATTTTCCTGGTTAGAAAAGCATGTTAGTGGCCAATAACGAGTTGCTGAGTGTTTGTTTTTGATACTCGGGGCTTGAAGAGATGAGCGCACTGGACCAGCCAGTTAATCACTCCATCACGTCATAACTAATGGCTTTAAGCCTCGTCAACGTCGAAGTCATTAGATGCGGGAAAGCTATGGCAGCAAGGGCAGTAAGAATTTCGGCCACGGCGTTTTGAAGGAAAGTTCGCGGCAGATTTCCTGAGGAGATTTCGGGAAAGTATGGAAAACCAAAATCGAGATGGCCGAACGGGTATTAAAACCCGCGTCCTCACCAATACGAGTTACGCCAATTTACAGAATATCAGTTTTGTCGCTATGATGTCGTAACGGTAGTAATAATATTTTAGCTGTATTTTTTCCGGTGGAGGGAGTGGCGCCGCCATTGCTCCGCTGGGTCGAATTTGCATGTACCGGACTGACGGCGTGCGCCGCAAAAAGCTCGCCATGGAATGCGTTTCGAAAGCGGTCTGGCGGGGCCAGGTGTGATATCTAGGCCGCTCCACCAGCCACAGCCGCCGGAAGATATAGCCCCCTCTCTGCACCTTCACCAGGTTCGTTACACCCAGTGCTACCGTCACACAACTACTCAAACATCAGGACCTATTCTACTTCCTTAATACTAGCATTTTATCTCCGTTGCAGCAGATCACAAATTAATTGGTAAAGAACTCGTAACTTGTAAGTTATTTTCCTTACTAAAGTTCATTACACAGTCAGTGTTTACGGCTAATGATAAATTTTTAAAGTGCATACTGATAACCACACCATTAGTTGTGATAAAAAGATACCTTTCTAGATAGATTTCTTTTACGCTGCTTCTTCCTCAACAGGTAATGGTAGGTTAACAAAATATACTTGACTCATACTAGCTGCAAGAAAATGGACATCGCATATCCTCCTCGCGTTACAAAGTTTTTTTTTTTTTATCACTGTCCTCAGTTGGATTATTTGGAATTACTTCTGCAAAACATGCTAAAAATCATTGAAATTTTTATTGTTATGAAAAACTTTCTAAGGAAAATTGTAATTCCAAAAGCAAGTAACGATGATTTATTTTATTGACGTGTTTCTTGATTATCTACGTTTCCTGTAAACTTTCTCTGATTTTTTAATAAACTTCCTTGTTTCTTACCTACTATCAAAGAATTAGTATACGTTGTGTCTGGTTCTAGTAATTGCTATAGAGAATAGATTATTACGTGAATTTATATATACAATTGTGGTAAATACAAAAATAGTAACACGTAGATTTAAACTAACGTCAAAATATATTTATATATGCGCAACAGACAATTGCCTTTTAGCTACCATCGCACTTCTTTTTGGCACTATAATTGCAAACAAAATAAAATCCAATTATTTATTTTCGTGTAAACTTTCTCTGAGTTTCAATATACTTCCCCGTCTGTCCAAAAAAATTGTTAGGTTATGTTTTCACTTGGTACCTGTAACTGCTACAGCATAAATATCAGATGCTCTTCTCGTTACATGAATTTCCGCATCCAGTCATCGTAAATAAACAAAAAACAACATGTAAATTTAAACAAACGTCACACCCCAATTTTTTAAATCTCTGCGTCGCATTATAATTTTTTGTATTTTTGCATTGTTACTTCCAGAACAAACAATTGCCTTCCAGCCAGCATAGCAGTTACAGTTTACTTTAACAATTAAGTACAAATAAAATAAAATTCCAGTATTTATTGGAAATTTATACATTATTTTAGCAATATAAGGGCAAATGGAATCAAATAGTCATTTGTTTGAAATTTTCGGTCAGCCAAGCAGCGTTGTGGGGAATATCGACACTCACCGCAGAATACCGACCTGTGGACGTGAGCGCAGCCTAAGACAACGCATTTTACTAAAGAGGATTCAGCTACAACAAATATATTTACTCTCTCTGTATGTATAGAAACTATTGCGTTCACGCAAAAGTCTGATATACGTATTACAGATAATATTGACTTTTCGGTATAATCCACTCCACACTCACGTTCAAAGTGATTGTTAGTACCTTCGGCCCAGTATGGATGAGATCAAGTGTTTTATACATTTATGTTATCACGGGTGTGTGTTGTGCCGATTATTTATTAACTTCACTTCCACTTTCCTCCGACATGACTTCTAAGAGTCAACTCTAATAGAACTGAATAATGGCGCAAATTTCTGTAATGAACAAATTTAAGATTCTTTATCCGAGCAAATTTCAATTACTCTATTTAAATTTTGGCTGCGGAAGTTGTTTGTGTTATATTCGGTATGTGCTAATAATATGACTCAAACTTGATAACAGATTGTCCTCCGTTATGATATAGCGGGAAAAGGCGATGAGTTTAATAACCCTTCCATTATTATTTATACACAAATAATATCATTTTACACAATGAATATAATCAGCTTGCGTTATAATGGGCCGTACTATTTTGAATATGGAGTAAAGAAAGTTACATTTCTAGGCACCTTACTGCTCTTCATTGTGTTCCCTCGAGGCTTCCAGCTTCATTCTAACAGAAGAATTCATTATTATTTAGTTACAGCTACTACCTTTTTATTCATGAATTCATCATAGACTTTTATTTTAGACTCTCCGCTTGATCAAGTGCAGCAAAATGCTTAATTGGAGAAGTGGTTAGGGTCTATAATTACCTATTTACAAATTATTTTTATCAGTTCAGACTAGACTATATTGTTTAAGCCAATGTCAGTTATTCATCTGGCAGCATCGTGGTTAGCTGTACAATCCAGAGGTCGTGATACAGCACAGCTATTCTCTTAAAACTTTACATTCCCTCCCAATTCCACTGAAGATCGTTCGAAGAGAAAGAACATTAGCAAATTAGAAAAAGTTTTCGTCAAATTCAAGGAGTATTTTTATTTTACCTCTATAATCCCTATTTTCATGTACACTGAGGTGACAAAAGTCATGGGATACCCTGTTAATAGTGTGTCGGTCCTCCGTTTGCCAAGTGAAGTGCAGCAACACGACGTGCCAGGGAGTCGTTGGAAGTCCTCTGGTGAAACATTGAGCCATGCAGCCTCTATAGACGTCCATAATCCCGAAAGTGGTGCCGGTGGAGGATTTTGTGCACGAACTGATCTCTCTATTATGTCTCATAAATTTTCGATGGGATTCATGTCGGGCAATCGCGGTGGCCAAACCATCCACTGGAATTGTCCCGAATATTCTTCAAACCAATCGCGAACAGTTATGGCCCGGTGACATGGCACATTGTAATCCTGGAAAATTCCATCGTTGTTTGGGTAGATGAAGTTCATGAATGGTTGCAAGTGGTCTCCCAGTAGCTGAACGTAATCATTTCCAGTTAACGATCGGTTTAGTTTGACCAGTGGATCCAGTCCATTCCATGTAAACACAGCCCACACCATTATGGAGCCACCACCAGCTTGCACAGTGCTTTGTTGACAACTTGGGCCCATGGCTTCATGGGGTCTGCGCCACACTCGTACCCTTGCATCAGCTCTTACCAATTGAAATCGTGACTCATCTGACCAAGCCCATTTTTTCCAGTCCTCTACTCTTCAAGTGATACGGTCACGAGCCCAGGAGCGCCGCTGTTGGCGATGTCGTGCTGTTAATAATGGCACCCGAGTCGGTCTTCTGCTGCCACAGCCCATTAAAGCCAAATTTCGCCGGACTGTCCTCACGGACACGCCCGTCGGACGTCCCACATTCATTCCTGCGGTTAGTTCACGCAGTGTTGCTTGTCTGTTCACACTGACAAGTCTACACAGACGTCGCTGGTCGCGCTCATTAAGTGCCGGCGGTCGACCACAGCATTGTCCATGATAGGAGGTTATGCCTGAATATAGGTATTCTCGGCACACTCTTGACACTGTGGATCTCGGAACGTTGAATTCCGTAACGATTTCTAAAATGGAATCTCCCATGCGTCTAGCTCCAACTAACATATCGCGTTCGAAATCCGTTAATTCTCGTCGTGTGGCCATAATACATAATCAACCTTCTCACACGAAGCATTTGACCACAAATGAAATTCTTGCCCAGGCACTGATCACTTATGCAATTTTTAAGCGTCACTACTGCCATCTATATATTTGCATATTACTATCCCATGACTTTTGTCACCTCAGTGTATAGTTCAAGATTTTGTATTTATATTTCTTATTAATGATATTAAATTCTAACATCGTTTGTGGTAAGTAAGCCGTAACGCTCTGGTTTTGCATTCCGGAGAACGTGGCTTCAAATCCCCGTATGGCTATACAGATATGGTGGTTGAAAGTGGTCGACCTGGGGAACTTTCATATTTCCACCAAAGACGTTTGTGTCCCTATGTATCACTTTTCAGCCAAAACCATCTGGTGCAAATCACTGGTGTTTGTGTGTGGTAGTAGTATAGAGTCACCGATCGTGCACAATGTTTGCTGAATGTCGAAAGCTGAGGGAATGTGGGAGATATGGTGGTTGAAAGGATATTTTCGTATTTCGACCAAAGATATGTGTGTCCCTATATTTCACATTGCAGCCAGAACTACCAAGCGAAGACCACGGGCGTTTGTGTGCGGTAGTAACTTGCAGTCTTTCATCGTGCGTTATGGTGATTCCATGTCGGTAGATATGGTGGTTGAAAGTGGTGGACCGAGTCTAGCTGTTGCGCTCATAGCGATCACTTCCGTGTTCCGGAGCTTAGTCAGTCTCGTAAACAGTCAAGTGAACTTACAGTCCGTCAGTGCTGTGAAGTGTGTATAAAATTTGAATTGCCTGAAGATATAGGCATCAATTCTTAGCATCTTCTGAAAGCCTGGGCCGTGCCCTAACATGGAAGAGCCCCCAGACATGGGACAAATAATCAACGCGGCACTGCAGCCGTGTTATTTTCCAGAAACAGTCTCTTCAGCCCCGACGATGATGCACTTCCAACAAGGTATCCAGCCACAGCCATCTCATTTCCATCCGCTCAACTACCCAGGTAACGACGCTGCTTCTGCAAGCTGCCCCTCGATCGCAGTGTTGAGCAACGTATATTCGGAAGAAAGAACTGTTAAACGGTCTCGCATAGAGGGAAACCCTACTGAGCTACCGAACGAGGAAATGTCCACTGAAACGTTAAACAATCCATTGAGTGTGCCCCAGGAGTTAGCTTCCATGTCTTCAGCGGTGTTCTGTCCAATTAATTCAGTCGCAGATCATCAATATGATAGCCGTGATCCAATCCAAAAAACATTAAACGAGGGTACGGGCATGGATATCACAAGCATTCCCGCGGATCGTGAAGGAGTTCAAAGTATATTATAGAGCAATCAGAACCCTACTAACCAAAATAGTACACCCCAGGTGCCAAGCCCCAACTTAAATTCCAATAAAGACAGAAGTAAGAATAACCGATACAGCCGCACAGACACGGGTCCATACTTCGTCTTTGTAGAAAGTGTGGATAAAAATATTGTTAGACTTCACCCCATGTCAATAGAGAAACTTCTTTATACACATAGCCCAGCACATAAGCATGACATCATCAATATCGTAGCGGCCGGGAGATTTAGGTTAAAAATCGAAACCAATTCAACAGACTCTGCTAACTTGTTGGTTCAATCTACAGTTTTCAAGGTCAGAAACCTAGAAGCATTCATTCCAAATTTTCTGATAAACAAACAAGGTATTATCAGGGACGTAGACACCTCCCTGTCAGAAGAAGAAATCCTACAGGCGATAGAAAGCCCCTATCCAGTTATCGCAGTTAAACGGTTTACCAAGAAGAACTCATACCAAAATAATGATAGGAGAATACCGATACCAATATGCATGATCACCTTTACATCACAATCCCTTCCGGACCACATAGCAATCTTTGGAGCACGTTGTCCAGTCGAACCTCATGTCCCACAAATTCCGTCTGTGATAATTGTTTACGTTTTGGCCATCATATAACTCAATGCCGTAGCTCTCCCCGTTGCAATAAGTTCGGAGGCCCACATACTATGGAGAAGTGTGCCAGCACAGCTGATCCACAATGTGTGCATTGTCACGGTCCTCATTTATCCAATGACAGAATATGTCCCGTAATAGTTCAACAACAAAAAGCACGTGAGGCAGCGGCCCATAATAAAGCCTCTCCCACGCCGAACTGGTATCCCACCAATCGTCATACATATTCGCAGGCAGCCAGCGCCACTCCGCTGTATTACGACGAAAAGCAATTCCCCCCGCTCTCTCCAATGGCAGTGCAGCCACCCAGTTTAGCCTCAAGAAATGCATTCCAAAACTGTCCTATAATCCCTACCCAACAAAATCAAGAGTCACGTTACCAAAGTAAAGCACTCTCTCCAAACCAACCGATATATGCTACTACTACCGTAGGCCGCAACAAGCAAAGGCCAGCAACCCCAACAGAACAAAAGTCCCATTACCCTCCTGTTTATCAAAGAATGTATGTACCCCATCATATACCAATAACACCTTTCACACAGAATCCCTACCCTCCTCAACCCAAGGATAAGGAAAAGTCCCCCTCACCCAAAAAAGTAGCACTCATAGAGAAGATATTGCAAATGATTATGAAGATGATTCAAGAATTTCAAGTAGCTCCATCTGACACTTCCCAACTCGACCCATTTCGTCACCTTCTTACCAACCTAATAGGAACAAATTAAAGAACCGAATACTCTCTCTAAAACTAGTTAATTGTAAGGATTTTACTCTTTGTAATGTCGGAAAAAAGCAACTATAAGGAACTAACAATAATGTATATTTCACTTTATCATTTGTAATTGTGTCTGAGCAAGTGTATTTAAACATAATGTGTCAAACCCTTTTAGGGGATAAACAAAAATGTTTCTTTCTGATTGATCAGTTTACCTTGTTCTAACCATTATATTTTACTAATCATGTCAAGTCTTGCTCTCTTACCTATATGTAAAATGTTTATATATGTATGTACAATTGGATGATGGTTTTATAGTGCCTAGGCGCTTAAAGCCAAATAAAAATAATAATAATAATAATAAAAAGTGGTGGACCTGATAAAAAAGACCTGGGTATTCCTATATTTCACTCCACAGTCAAAACTACCCAGCGCAGTCCACTGGTGATTGTGTATGGCATTAAGTTGAAGTCTCCAACCGTGCACAATGCTACTATAATATCGGTAGCTATGGGGGTGTGGAAGATAAGGTGTTTGAAACTGGTCGACGGAGGGCAATTTCATATTTTGACCATTGACTTTGCATCCATAAATACCCTGCGCAGATCACTGATGTTTGTATGTGATATTAGCCTCGAGTCTCCCATCGTGCACTATGTTGGCTACATGTCGGTAGCTGTCAATCAAAATTCTTTAGAATCACGAACGGTGTCGTGGGTATCAGCTAGTCTGTATATTTATGAAGGCAGATCTTCCCTCCTGCCTATGTTGCCCTATGGTGCAGTGAAAACTTCATCCTTTTGACTTTTTTCCCATTTTTTCCATGAACGTCCTTATCTTGGTTTAATTAAGAGGTACATTCTGAAGATATAATACCTGCTGTGCAGTATACGTTCCTGGTTTCTCATCATGCTGGATCCTCCTAGCAGGCAATATCTTGTGCCATATCGTGGTTATTGTAGTACTGGAATATACAAGAGGAAGAAAGAAGGGAATATTTGCTCGAAAATATAAACCGATGAGAGGAAAGGACAGTTCCCAATCGTCCCACTAAAATGCAAGGGAACTTAAATTTATGAGGAAAACAAATTTAAAAGTTTTTTCTGTTTTTTTGAAGTCGCTAAAGAATAGATAAAATTTTTGTATGGAATGCATCTGTTTTTGAGAGTGGAGGCTGAATTTTATGTGTACAAAATACAGGAAGTTTAAAAACATATTACCCAGACTGGCGAGAAGACAGAATGGCTAATGACTGGTACACAAAAACTGGTCTCCGGTCCTATAAACTGAGTGGCTGCAAGAACCAGCCACGGGATCGCCCGCCCGTGTTCGTTGAGAGGTTGTGGTCTCTGTGAACACATGCAAATCCAGTGCTGAGTTGCGAACATGGTCGGTGGGCGAAGTAAGTCCGTCTGTGTTGTTGCTGGGGACCCCCATCCACAAGCACATGGATCAACAACAGTTATATACAATGCAGGTAACTCACATACGAAGACATCCACACATCTCCACAGTAAGCAGCCTAGAAAAGTTTCCGTCATGCTCCACTGATGCAATCATAATTAAGTCATGTGTGACTATCGTAATCCATGTAAAACGTAAATAAAATTGAAGCTTCGTCTTTCAGGCCGCATTTATTTTAGCAATTAATAATATTTTATGCAAATTGTAGGTTAGAGTTTGAATCCAGATAGTATTCCTAGACAAACTACAGCGAATCCCTACTCTTTGATTTGCATCCACCTCTTATATCAATAAGAAACCAGAAAGTTATTCTATTTATGTGTGGCACCACCTGTTTTATTGTTGGATACATTTTTTCAATGACACAACAAATAAATATGCCACAGAACACGGAGCTAAAAAATGTGTCGCAAGCAGAAAAAATGGATTCAACGTACTCCGAAGTTGTAGTGGAGCATCCATAAACTACACAAGTCCATTTTGGCATCTTTTGAACGTCTACCCTCACCCCCTCCCACCCCGCCACGTAGCCTGAAGTGGCTTTTGCCTTGACACCACGCCCTCCCCCTTTTCCAGTTTAGCACTTAGATTTTTCCTTTGTTAATGTTGTTTTATATTAGCAGAAAATAGTTAAATTATTGGTATATAACCAACACGACTGACATTTGCTTTATACGTTTTTCTGTGATTATAAATATTATGAGTAAAATGGTGACACTAGCCACTCCTGCAAATGATCAATTATTGGGAACACATCTTCCTCAGGTATCCTTTTCTTCCTGAGGTTTTACTAAAAACATTGTCTTAATCTCATTCATCATTGTTTATTAACTGTTAAAATAGAGCAAACTACACTTGTCGTGATAAAAAAATAAATAATAAAATAAAAAAATAAGATGAGCTGAATATATTGTTTTCTATGCTGAAGTTCTGACACCTTACCTTCTATGTTGTCGGGGAATGATTCTTTTTTCCTGCTTAAAAAAGTTCCATGATACATTAACACTTTTTTGGATATTGAAAACTCGCTGAAAAACATTTTCAATAAGCCTCGTAAAGTTTATTGTACAGAGCCATTTCACATCACACTTGAAATAACACTTCTGGGAGCACGATAATTAAAAATTCAGCTGTATGGTGACACGCACGTGATGTGAATCAAAAGAGCAATCTTTTTTTTTTTATTTTTTTTTTATTTTGGGTTGTGAAAACCTATGTGAGTCTAGGTACCGCGTGCTTAAAATTCTGAGCTCATAATGCGCCATCGTGTATATGTTATCCCCAAACAGGCATTTGAAGCACTACATGCTTTTTGCGTATTCTGTACCAAATTGCGACAAGTAAAATTAATGAAAACCTACTTAGCTTAGCTCGGACTTTCCCATCCCCCAAGCGCAGCTTTCTATCAAACTCTCCCACCCCTACCCTTTATTATTATTTTATTTATTCATTTTTTTTACCTATACACGTAGTTTATGGACGCTCCCTAATACGTGTGAAACACTTAAATTGAAGTATTAAATTATCACAATATACAGCTATTGCTGTAGGGTAAGTATAACGCTAAAATATGAACTTCATTACAGTCGTTCAACCTATTATTATAAATTCAGCCGAAGTTGTAAACGCTCATAAATTAAAAGAAAAAATCTATTCTTTTATGCTGACCCCGTGATTGAATTTCTCAATTAATTGCTTTGGAATTCTTGGTCGTTGATATAAATTTCGTAAGATCCATTTGAAACTTATGTTAGAATTTAAACATATTGATTATTGATGAATTATTGTCGATTCACAGTACAGTATTATCGTCCCACAAACAATGGTTTTATTTTTTTCTCCTGGTCAGTCGACGCGGGATTGTGAATGCCAGCAAACAACTGGACATTGTGAGGAAAAAGCAAGGCGACTTGGCAGCGGTATTCACGACTTTTTGGCAATGTTGAGGTATACACGCCAACTGGGACACGGTGACACAATTCCAGACGAACAACGCCGTTAATGGAAATACAGACTTGAGGCCTAAGTGGCAGCAGCGAGAAAGTTTTCTATCCTGTAATTTTCATTGGAACTGTTTCGATTATGCAACGATCAACAGTCACCAATAATCACTGTTGTTATCTTTTTTAAAACAACCCATGCGACTTCTAGAATATCACTTTTTTAACGTTAATGATAAATAATATTAACTAGTTTAAAAGTAAGTAAAAATAGCAGAAGTTTTTATTGTTCTGTTTTTATTATTATTGTCTAGGGAAAGCATAACTTTTAAAAAATGACTAATAATTATTTTCTTATTTCATTTTTGTATAGTATTATCAGCAAAAGTAATAATTTTATCACATAATTATTTATATATTTCGTGATAACTTACGTTTCGTGTAAAATTTCACTGACTATTTAATAAATTTCCCTGTTTCTCAATTGTTAGGTTATTTTATTATTCAGATCTAGGAACTATTTCAGAGATTATGTAGTTCAAAATGATTAACTTACTAGCACCATAAACGTTTAAAAGAAATATATTACTTATTTATGGTTGCTTTTCAGGGGTAAAACATATTAAATTATTATATACACTGTAATAAATTACACAAAAAGCTAACTTACATTCTTAGCTTACTACACCAGCGCCGTCTTTGGATAGAGTATTGTAAAATTATCCGAAAATGACCCTAGTATCTTAGTAAATAACTTGTACATATAAACGAAATACATACTTTTTTATGGTTTGTTTACAATTTGAATTTAAAGGTAAAACATATCAAACCATTATACAAATATAAATCGGCGATCATCCTTTTTGGCATGCAATAAGAAATATATTTATGAACAGGGATCGAAAATAGAGAGAACATAAAGACCTGAATTCTGGAAGAGAAAACAGTTTTTAATGTCTATCTTTGGCACTGATCATGCATAGGAGGCTTTAGCGGTAACCAAAGTCCAATTGAATTGATTTGCGATGGAGCACATACTCTGGTGGTAATTACCCCTTTCTTATTATTTTTAAATCGTTACCTCAAAAACTTCCAGTGTAAAATTTCTCTACTCATCTTCTTTTGACATTTACGAATTTTAATTTTAAATTCCTTCAGCGTTTTTGATAAATTATTCATCACTTTCCCTGGTAATTTATTCCAAGTCCTGTCACCTTTACCACAAAACAAAATTTTCCCATGCCCTTATGCATGAAATCGAGTGCGAGCTATTTTCCATGGTCCTGTTTTCCTTTCCATGTCCTACTCCCAATTATTCGACCGATATCCCTCCAAACTCCATCAACATACGTCTTCTACACTCCCAGTAATCTCTTCACTTGTCTTCCAATGACACCCAGCCAAACTCATGTGTCATATTAGTTATTGACTGGGTCCCGAGGTAATTTCCACAAACAGATCTAGCTGCTCTCCTTTGCACGCCATCCAACTCCAGTATTTGATATCCAAAATGTGGGTCCCAAATTACACCACCGTATTCAAGCAGTGGTCTTGACGAGTTTTTTAAGCTGTTCCCTCATTTCTCATCACCCTCTGCAGTAAATGAAGGATTTTGTAACCTTTTCCTACCACCTGCCAAATGTGTGCTGCCCTGTTGTGTTCATTATTTAATACTTTGCCAAGAAATTTACGGTTGAAGTCCACTACAACCAGTTCTGTCCCCACACCCTGCAGTATTTTACGGTGTCTTTGCTAGACGTTGGCTGTACATTGGTGATCAATGAAAACGGTCTGGCGACAACATATTCCCGTGCTGTTACCTCAGAGTTCGAGAAAACTGAATGTCGTTAATAATAATTACAGTTACACTTGCGCGCTGAATTCATCGAAAAAGTTATGGTGAAATTTGGAAAGTTTTAAAAATTTTCTTAAATAATATTTTGGGCTGTAAACTTATCTTCCGATTGAAGAAATACAGTACCCGATTCATACAAACGACATTTGTAAAAAAAAATTCAAATAAAGTGCCCAGTAAACAATCAAATTTGTTAACGTTGTTCATTACATTTTTGTTTCGAACCTCCAGAATATTGTTTAGGCGAATACGTAAGGCTGTAAATTAGAAAAGAGTTTTACGATTACTATTTTCCTAAATAAAAGACGAAATAGGTTTTTATGTTTATCATAAAAAAAACATAGAAATGGAGAAATTAAAAAAAAAATTCAGATTCTGCAGATTGTCGGCATTCATCTGCTACCATCGAAAATTATCTAAAAGATTGATGTATCTTTAAATCTCCCTTAATAATTTTCATGCCCATGATTTTCGGAATGTTTACGTTATACTAGAACATAGACAAGCACACCTGTGTGACTGAGCGCGACGAGGAGGTGCGACGGGACCGGGCACGCGCACGCGCCGTCCTGAATACGGGGACAGTCCCCAATGTACATATCATAAACTTTACATTTACTAAACTAAAAATACAGTAGCATACAAGCGACACAAAGTTACTCGCTTGGCAGACAGATGTCAACACAAGACTTTCCTCCTATAGATTAGCTACATCGGGCCTACCAAAATACAAAAAAGTAAGAATTTAACTATAGAGCTCTAAAAAATTTCTAAGTTAAAGGATTCAGAAACTAATGAACGAGTAAATGAATGATTCCATAAAGATTCCGTCTTTCACCCACAATGTCCAGAACCTTAAAAATATTTAATATATCTTTGATATGGACGAGCGGCAAAATACAAAGTGCTGTGAGTTACTAAGTGTAGGCCCTTTTGTGCTGGGAGTGGTACCGCCAAAAATTTCTTACAAATAGCGTGGAGAACCCACAAAATGCCCAGAACTAGCATAACAACTTCTATATTAAATTAAACTGAACTTTGTTAGGAGCTCCAAAACTTTCGGTAATAAACCCAGACGAACTTTACTGAGCGGGCGAATACTGTTAAACGCTTCCGGAGCGTAGGAGAGGTGAGGTGCGGGTGAAAGCCGCCCTGGGCCCGGGCGTGGCCGGGCTCGGGCGTGGTCCCCGGGTCAAGGCCCTCCAGACACCCAGCGGCCTTGCCGCAACTGCTACCGGCCCCACAACAATACACACACAGCGCAACGCGAAACAGTTTCACCTCGTTGTGCCCGTGCTGAGGGCGGCCGTGTAGCCCTCAAAGCTGAACGTCCTGACGGGCTCCAGGTCCACTCAGCCTGCTGTTCAATCAACACCGTGAGGGAAACTCTCCGTGAGGTAAAGAATGGTCGGAGCGACACATTCCTTCTAGGCCGAAAGTTGTAATGGGGAGGCCCAGCGCAACCTCCGTGAATCTCGCGGGAAGCGGTAGGAGCCGTAGGAATCCCGGGACCTTGTACGTAATTTATTTTATGGACATTATTTTAATTAGACCTGATGATTCATAGTTAATACATTCCAGGTTCACAAAATACTGTATCAACCAATTACATTTCAAAATTTTAACAGAATTAGGTTTTGGAGCTTGTAGAATTTTTTGAGATTTCAGTTTGATTCTAACTTCTGGTCTTAATGTTCAGTGCTGCTTATTTAAAAACATACGCAAAGTTTTTCATTCACAAAACAATTCTCAATTACAATTCAGATGCTAATAGAAATAAATTACTTATTGACTATTTTCGTGATTTCTGAATCCCATTTCGAAGTGGCTTGTGGCGCTCTTGGATACAACGGAGATTAACGTAGGTAAAAAAAAATGAAAATTTGAATCGTAAACAATTTAAGTGTAATTTAAATATTTAAAAAGTTAAAAGATGTACGTAATCTTTATTTGACTTCATCGACTCTGTTCCACAGTGGAAACCCAAAATACCTCGGCGTAACTCTTGACAAAGGTCTCACTTTTAAAAGCCATTGTCGCAATGTCGAAATGAAAGTATCAGTACGCAACAACATCTTAAGCAAGTTGACCGGATCTGGCTGGGGAGCTAACTCTAGCGTCATCCGCACCAGTGCCTTAGCATTATGCTACTCCGCAGCAGAGTATGCATGTCCTGTGTGGCGAAAGTCCAGCCATGGTGAGACAGTAGACGTTGCGCTCCACAGAACATGCCGGCCCATCACGGGTTGTCTCAGACCGTCGCCTGTGAGCAAAGTGGAGATATTAGCTGGCATCGCCCCTGGAGATATACGCCGGGAAGTTGCCACCAACGCGGCAAGGCTTAAAGTGAACGAAGCCGCCCGAACCCCCAACATGGCTAATACACACCAGTCCCCATCAAGCTTCATGCGGACTTCAAAGCCAACAAATGGTGCTCCAAGCAATGAAAGAATACTGGCTTGGGAGAAGAGAGTGCAACATGAATTCGAGTCTGCCACCTGGGTCTGAACAACCATGGCCCATATGGAAGTAATTAAACAGGCTTCGAGTTGGAGTTGGCCGCTGCAAAGATACTCTTAACACCTGGGGATACCTGGGAGAACAGCCAGATATCACATGTTGGTACCATGAGAAACCATGGTACATCTGCTGTCTTGTCCACAACTCGGAATAAATGTATCTCAATTTGACATCCAATAAACTACTGACAAAGCCATCGTATTGGCGGAAAAACTACCACACATCTGATGCTGTCATCGACACGAGAAGAAGATTTGACATTTTATCTGATCATAATGTTACAGTCATTACTATTATTTACGACGAAGAACATACATGTATACAGGGAAAATCCCCATCTATGGAATGATATGACCACATGATTACATAACGACACTAAAACTGCCCCTGTTTGTAACTAACCTCAGCTATTTACAATTAACTGTTCACAACAGTAAGTTTACACTTTTTTTTGCGCCTTCACTTCGTTTCTATTCCCTGAGGTAGAACAGACCAACGAATATGTTTACGGGCATCCACACTTATTTACGTGATCCTATATTCTGCCTTTGCGTCATATACCAATGGTTAAACTACAATTTAGCGTGTTTTTGCTGTTTAAAATTGGTGTACAATTGCGGTATGAAGTCGTCAGCAGTTTCTCTTTCTGTCCCGTGTCACTGTACCACTACGAAGTTTCCACATGTCTTCAGCTTCTCAAGTCATCCTCTTCTCTACCTTCCCCTTCGTATATTGCCTACCATGCGTATCCATCTCGTGGCTCTGTCATCTGGTCTTCTCACGACTGTCAAGTTTTCCCATTTGAAATTAGATCTTCGATCCAATTCATTAATAGTTGTCGTTGTAAATCACTTTGTAGTTTCCTCTTTTCGTATGCATTTGATTCGTTGACTCCGATCTCGTCAACATGGTTGGCGCCGTAATCTAGTGGACGTTTCTAAGGGAGAGATATATTTCAACCTACTATTAACATGGTTGCCTAACGTCGGACCATCCAGTTATTGGACAAATAATTTCATAGGACTATATAGCGGAAGCAGTAAAGTGGCTGTGTCACGAATAGAAACTCTCCACTGAACACATTTTTTCCCTTCGACTACGTCGAGCAATAGAGGCGGGACAGGATGAGCGCAATAAACAACAAAGAATTAGGCCATGACTTACTGTAGGAACCATCACAGCTTTTATGCTCTGGTGGCGAAGAAGTAGGAGACAGCATACTTTCCTGGGATATCTATGTAGATTATTGAGCAATCTTGTAACTTAGGTATATGCCACATAACAACTTTCATTCAGCTTTTTGTTGTCGTTGTCTGGGCTTTAGTAAGAGTCGAAGAAATTCTCACATGGGTTCTAAAATTACATTAAACGAGAAACACGCGACTTCATAGTTCATGTTAAATAACCGCCAAGGGCCACTGACACTCCTCCCTGAACGTCTGACAGCGAAATAGCATATCTGGCTGGTGGTATGAATATAAATCATTACCACAGCTAGCTGCAACACACCCATTGATTTTTTTAAAGTAGTTATTTGACCAGCTGTTAACTGTCTACCGAACCCCAATAGAAGTCGAAAAGAGAAACATTTAGTGTTGAAATTTTGGCAGCGGTCATTGCAATCAGCGGCGAAGCCGATATTTACTATCAGCATGAGCGACAACTACAATCTGCATGTTTCGTAAGCAGGTAGTGGTCACCAGAATAGAAAGTGGGCATAATTTTACCCCACCTCTGCGGTTGCAAGTAGTAGCTGGATGGCTGCACAGTAGATTTGGCCGTTGAGAAAGACTCTACAACAAAGCAAACTCACCATTATGCCACCAGTCAGCAGTGACCATGTAAGTGTAATTTCATATGAGTGGGAATTTAATGAAATATAACCCCCTTGGACTGAAGGGAAATCACTGGAAATAATGCCTCATTTACCGTAGCGACTTAGTGTAGCGTAAGACACGGATGTGCTTAAGTTTTGAAATTGTTAACCTAGACGCGAGACGAAGACACTAGCCTAGGGGGGCATCCACAAATTACGTGAGGTGTTTTTCCGGATTTCTGGACCCCCCCCTCCCCCCTGGTGAGATTTCGCTGAGTCTGGCTGGACCCCCCCCCCCTTCTGGTGAGATCTGGCCGTGAGAACCCCCCCAGAAATCACCCTCGAAACTTTTGTAGACTTTTTATTTTTTTTAGGTCACACCCTAACTTTTTTGACGAAATACCCTCCTAAAATCGACTTTGGCGCAAATTGTAGACCTTTTTTTTGGCTCTACTATCCCCAAATTTTTCACAAAATCTCACGTGAGATTTCCGTAGACCCCCCCTCCCCCCTGGTGAGATCTGGTGAGATTTCGCCGGCCCCCCCCCCCCCCCTATTTCACCTCACGTAATTTATGGATGCCCCCTAGTCCTCTAGTTCATATCACATAATTCCTTTCTAATTGTAAAATATAAAACACTTATTTTCTGCTACTTTTTGTCTAAATGATTGTTTGTGAGTTACTGTATGCACTTTGTGGTTCATAATGTCAGTATGTATGTCAGTGCAACTTACATTTCAACATGACTTCAACAATTCATCACGATGTTTACTATTTAAAATATCCCAGATTCATATATTTACTGTGTCAGGTACTCCAGGAAAATATAAGAAGTTAATTAGACTACTTGAACACAATTCCATCAGGTATGTAGATACCAAGCGGTAACTCTCGGGCCTTGAATTCGGGAGGAGTCCAGGTCCACCTCCGGCCATCCAGATTTCGGTTTTCCATGGTTTCCCGACGCTCCAGGCAAATGAAGTGATGGTTCCTTCAAAAGAACATGGTCGGATTTTTTCCCACTATGTTAGAGCGGTCTGGTGGCTCAGTGTTTAAGGCGTCTGACTGAAGATCGAAAAGTACTCGGTTCGAATTAATGTCTCGGCGGAGATTTTCATAGGCGCTTAAACCGGTCTTCACCTCTGGCACAGCCTGCTGTGTAATGTGAAGTACGCCAGAACGCTTCTGTGGTTCGGATTCCACGTTAAACTGTAGGTCCCCTGTACCCCGCGGGATTGCTGGGCTAGATTAAGATGGCTACTACGACAGGGGCACAATGCGCAGCCAATAGAAACCCTATTACCACCAAACGAAATGATTATTATACCACTATGTTGACGTGCTGTAAAGCCCTAAAATGTTATGTTAGAGCGAGAAATGTATAACACGCAAAGAATGATCACACCAAGACAATGTGTACGTAACGTTTGCAGCATATATTAGTTAAGTTTTTCACTGGTGTATTGTGACTGTGTTATTCAGCTGAAACATTCTTAGTCAACTCTGGTGGATCCAGTATTGCCGTCTTCTTTGGCAGGTCACATCGATTGTCCATCCTGACCATCATGTATAGGCCAGAAGACTTTCAGTTATTGCTGTTCTCCATCTTAGCATATACTATTACTTTGTTTGCAGACTGACTATAGCATTCGATGGCAATAAATTTTATATTGATGCATGTTGAACCTTGATGTCACTAAGTGCCCAAGCACCTGACAATGCTTTGCTGTGTCTACAGTCTACCTAGCAATTCAAAGGAAAATCGTGTCTGTGTCTTGAATCGTTTTTATATCCAGTTCCCTTCAGAATGTTAATGACCTGTTACTATTTATATTTATCACAACTAATCACCATTTTTAATACTCTTAACTAATTTCTTGAACACATTTCTGTGAGTTGGGAGAATATCCATAATCTTTATGGCCTACGAATGCTAAGCCAGAGTGTTACCCCTCACCCACCAAGATAGATAGTTTGGTAGCCTAGAAAATTCATAGTCACCAATGGGGCAAAGAATTTTTATAGACGCTATCTGGCCTTCACTTCTGGAAAAACCTTGATTTGTTCATATAAAATACGCTAGGGCTCTCCGAGTTTGAGATTGCACTTTGAACTGTAGGATCAGGCACCATAGAGACGGAATGCGGTAAAAACAGTAGTGATTAACTCTACTGCACCGCACTCTGCGAATGTCGTGGATAGTAACCTTCAACTGATACATTAAATTAAATGTCTATCCCCCAAGTCAAGATACCTGGGTGTAAGCCTTGGTTACACGCTTCAGTTAAGGGCATAAACGGGCATTTGTTTCAGATGGGCTGACTGCGGCGCTTTGCCAGCAGTGTGAGGACAGGCAGAATGAATTATTAATGAGCCGGCCGGCCGGCGTGCCGCCTCCCGCTGTGACAGGTCAAGGCGAATGGCCACGCCCCCGCGTCCGGTTCGACAGGCCGAACTCGTCAATGTCAACCAGCCGGGCTCTGACGTAACCGACACACTTCCACTACTCACATATTATTTTTGGCAATTGTATGCAGGTCACAAGTCGCCTTAAGTGTTTACGATATTAAATTATTGGACTTACAGTTACATTGTCTCAATAAATTATTGGTTATATTAACTTAGTTCTCAACTCGAAGAATGGTTGGGTCCTCACGAAAGAAGACGGCGTACAGAGCCATTGTGACGCAGGTAAGATGTCCAGTTCCTTTCCTCTGGGACCTAGAGTTTAACGTGGAATCTGAACAAGGAACTAGATCATAAGAACAAAATACGGCTCGTAGAAATCTCTGGTCTGGGACCTTGAATTTAACAGGTGAGAGCCTTATCTACGAAGATACCACAATTAATGCCTACAGGTATTTATTATTAGTTTAGTTTATTTAAATATTCTCCGTATTAGTTCAAGGGCGAATTTTAATGAAATCTCACTGTATAAGCAATACGACAATGAAACATTGTCATATTAGTACAATATCTTCTTCATTTATTTTTTATTTTTTAAATTTTACCATCTGCAATCATTTAGTTAGCTTCAGTCTATGTTTATACTGTTTAAATTATTGTATCATGATTTGATCATATAACTCCGTGACCCTGAGGACAACACAATACGAACACAATACTTAATTAAAACCACCCACGTCCTAGATCGGACCCAAAATGGATACCCTTAGAATGTGAGACCAGCGTCCGGCGTAACAACACTTGTAAGTATACCGTACACATTCTTCAAGCTTCCAGGTTATTCAGTCGCTGTAAAACCCGGACTTCACTTGAAAGTATACCATACACATTCTTCAAGCTTCCAGGTTGTCCACTCGCTGTAATACCGTGACTTCACTTGTAAGAATACCTTACACATTCTTCAAGCTTCCAGGTTGTTCAGTCGCTATAATACCTTGACTGGTCAGTCATATTCCATAGATCTCTCTGGACAGGCGAGATGTCTGCAGTCATAGGATAGTCATAGTCTTTATGAAAGATGGACAATGCTAATAGGAAGTTTACTAGTGGACAGACTACGATATGTAGTGTAATCAGTTTTGATTTTAGTCGACTGAGTAATTTTCGGAAAAAATACCGTGTATTTGTAGAGGCTTAGACATTTATGGAAATGTTAAAAAGATTACGAGGAATATTGAAGGATTACTTAATCATTTCCTAAGTTTATTATTTTTTAATTTGAGGAGAGGCGAGATGAATGGTATTGGGATTATTATGGTACAGTGAATTCATTCACCTTGGAGTTCCACTTGGCGAGCGGAGTGTTAATTCGCCTCCTAATGAAGCAGCAGTTCTACGACCTGACAGTGAGTTAATTGGAATTCCGGGTGTAGGGGCCACTATAAACACTCAATCTACATAGACCATTCAACAGTACCAGAAAAGTAATTATTTTGAGAAGGTCTTGTATTAGCAGGAACAGGTTGCCACTGTAGAAATACAGGCAGGTTGCTTTCACTGGCCAGTCTGTAGCCACAGATCAAGATATAGTCAGAAATACATGAACAGTTAACTGACTTTTGCGTTATGGTGGTCTGCAGTAACTGTATCTCATTCTAGTTCGTTGTTACATTGATACCTGGTTCATGTATTTGGTAAAGTGACTTGCTAGGCAATGAGATCTCACACACTTAACAATCGTTTCTATGACAATAGGTTACCTTTCAGAACCGACTTATTCTCCAGTTGACCTTGCAGAGTGGCGCGGCGCGGCGCGGCGGAGAGATTTAAGGTCGACTGCAGTTCGAAAACAAACTGCGACATTGCTGACTGGCTTTCTATTAGTCGCTGCGTCCAAAATCCTGATGACCTTTCTACAGTTATCCTATTTCATGTTGTTATGTTTGTCTCTCATGATATTTATAAACAATCAAGATAAAATGATGATTAACAGTTTTAATATTTTATTATTAATTGTGAAGCAGCTGTGTAGGTCTATAGCTACCACGTTAACCATTTCTTGCATGTGTGTAACTGTTATTCTCACTGTGGAAACTTTGCGTCACACTTCTGATATCAGTTGTGACAATTCTACAGAGGTATCAGTAAGAAGATGTAAGCGTAGCTTCTTAAGTTAAGAATAATAGGACGAGCCACATTTCCATACCTTAATGGAAATCTCAAGCAACGTGGTACGTCATTATCCAGGTTTTGGTTTCATGAGAACCTCATGACCTGAACATTGTTTTAAGTATAGAGATTTTTACTTGCAAGTTAACTATTTGAATTTGGAACTTTAGAACCAGTTCGTGTGGATCTACTATGTATGAATTTAACAGCAATTTGTTTACGCGTTATTTAAGGTCAGTTTACAACTTTATGCGCGAAATCACAACACAACGGAAGAGCTGCCTTTCTGTAATATCGCAAGGTACTATGAATATTCCTTGAATGCAAAAACATCCAACGAATTTATGTGTTTATGATGTGTAATCACTGATGAAGTCGTCTACGCAATTATCGATGCGGTTATCGGTATTAAGTTTGTAAGCTGAAACAGACAAATAAGATTGAAATGTAATAGCAAATAATTGTCTTTAGAAGTTATGATCGGTTGAAAACGATCTTTGATTAGTTTTCATGTGACAGAGAACATAAAAGTAGTCTTATAATATAATCTTTTTGATTGTAGGCAGTTCATATTTAAAAATTTTCCTTAGTATCTTTCAAATATCACTTTTTTTTCTTTTCAGGAATTTTACTAGTTTCAGTTGAGAATGTATACCCTTGTAGTGACAATTGGTGGTATCTTTCTCCTGGTTATGTTATCTCGGTATATTGCTGTTAGTATGTTAAAACCTCTGTGTTCCCACGTTATTTCCTTTAGAACTCATAGGTCGTTACTTTAATTAATTACAATATAACATTTTTCAATACACAAGTAGTGTATGAGTTTTCTTTATTAATAGATTTTGTATTTAAGACTACGATTTCCTTCAAATCTGTACTTCATTATTTATGTTAATTTCCAATAAAATGCTTTTGTTTAGTTACATCAATTTCTCTAGACATGAGATCACGAGTATCAGTTTGCTGACGGATAATAACTCATGTGAAGTGCTGTGTGGCCACACTTTTATCTTTCAATAGACTAAATTACTTATCTGGTTGTCGCTATTAAAAAGTTAAGAAATTTTAAATCAAGATTCTCTGTAACATATCCTTAAAATAGATGGTGTAATTGCAGGGTTATTTTTAAGTCCCGCCAATTAGTTTTGAGTATCTCCAGTTGGAGTTCCTGTAACCTTGCCTTTGCTCTGTAGTACTTTATCGATGATGTTAATTCACCGATATTGAGAGAAAGCTACTGTATAAATTACGCACTTCTCCTCTCCAAAAAAGCTTTTTAACTTCCAAATTATCGGCCGTTGTACCGGTTTTGAAACCAAATAAGAAAATATGTCAGAAGTGTTCCTTTTAATCGTGGTACGGTGTAGCGAATTTATTATGTGGCAGCTTGATAAAAGTGCAGCTCGTCGACCTTGGTCTAAAGTAGCGCTCACTGCACCTTGACTTTAAGGATTACACGTGCTACGTGGAGTAATTACCTGCTGTACTCTAGTTTTAGTGCAGACAGCAGCATTGGCGACAGTTTCACATAAACAGTCGCACTCACGCTCCGCTCTCACGGTAACTATCTGAATTGCACGAACAAGCAAACAGGGACCGATAATTTTAATTACAAAATACTCCAACTATTATGACGCAGTTTTACATTAATTACAACTTCTCTATCGCCTATAAGAGCACAGAAATAATGATGACTTTACATTTGGAGATTTAATTTCATTTTGAAGTATTCTGATCTCCAGAAACCTGGATGACTAACGCTGTTCCGATACATGTACTTCAATAGATGTCTCAGTTTACACGAAATGTTGTAGAGATTTTTACAGGTATGTAACATCAGTGGGGTTAAAATTTTAAATTTGATCTTCAATTCTTCTCTTTCTTCTTGTAAATTTTTTCTGTAATCACCTAGTCGTAACTGAAAAATTTAAATTTCTCAATCATAAATAATTAACATAAAATTAAGAAGTCTAATGTAATGATTTATTTTCTAGTACTTCCGTTTCTGTATTGTGGTAATGGTCTACGAGTTGGCATGAGACCACGGTGCCGGAGAGTCTGGCCCTGTTCGTTGCATCTGAAGCGAGACAGCAGTGATTAGCGATGGCTTCCTTTTACTATTTACGAACACAACAGTACACTTTGATGTAAGTTGCAATTCACGTTTTAGCTACATTTATTTCAAACTAGCTGGTTCGTTCGTGTTTGTAAAGAACGTTGAGTAATACCAACCGACGTGTAACCACCACGGTGCACGACGGGAGACTCGGAGCTAAGACCACACACAAACACCAGTGATCTGCGCAGGGTATTTATGGCTGAAAAGTTAAATATAAGGGCACACGTGCCTTTGGCAGAAATAGGAAAATGCCCTTGATCGACCACTTTAAAGCACCGTATCTCCCACACCACCACGGCTACAGACATCTAAACACGATAGTGCACGATGGGAGACTCGAGGCTACTGTCGCACACAAACACCTGTGATACGTGCTATGTAGTTGTGAAATATAAGGACACACAAGTCGTTTATCTAAATAACAAAATATCCTCGGTAGACCTTTTTCAACCACATCCCCACAGCTTCCGACATGCAACCACCATAGTGCACGATGGGAGACTCGAGGCAACTACGACAAACAATCGCCAGTGGTCTGTGCTATATAGTTGTGGCAGCAAAGTTAAATATAGGGACAGACATATCTTTGGTCGAAATACCAAAATGTTCCTGATTGACCACTTTCAACTACCATATCTCCCACACCTCCACAGCGATCGAAATTGGGCCAACGTGCACGATCGGTGACTCCATGATACTACCAAACACAAACATCAATGTTGTGCACTGCGTAGTCGTGGCTACAGGGTGATATATATATATAAGACAAGATTACTTCCAAATTACTGTGTCAATAGATACAATGTTTTGCTGTACTGGTGACCGGCTACATTATCATTTGCACAATTTTCAGTTGAGACGAAAGAGCTTAGGATTATTACGATTGAAGCTCAGCCTGTTGTTTTATTTATTACTTTTTGAATTACCAAAGCAAAAGTTAGGAGAAAGCTTTCCTTGCATTAAATCTCTTAAAATCACCTTTCAACTGAAGCATTTCATTATTGTAGGTAACAAAGATCTTGAAGGATAATATTTATACGAAAAGCTAGTATTTGACTAAAGATCTACGTTATCAGCACCGCATGAAATTCTTTATACTTCTTTCTTTTAAACATTTAGAGTCTATTAAATTTTGTTTTATTTTTACGCTGCTGCGATGTATCAGAAGTGATATAAACATTTTGGTTTGTGAACACTTCAAATAAAAGCCAACAAACTATCAGATATATAATTATTGGGAGATTCTTCTTCGAATAGAAATCACAGTAAATCGGAAACTGGTCCTATTAAGGGCAAACCAACTCTAGCAATGTAGTCTTCACGGGTGTGCAGCCGGATGGTGTTTTGAAAACACGACGTTTCGACAACCAGCTCGGTTGTCTTCATCAGGCTTCCGGTGTCTGCAGGCTGACGAAAGCTGGCAGTCACCGCGTAGACTGGCTTAGCCTCTTTTTTTTTTTTTTTTTTTTAATAATCTTTCATTCCCTCTGCTGAAGGCAGGGGCGGGCCGTTGTAGAACGCGAGTTCTTTTCAGCCAGTTGGGTTACATTTTATTTTTGTATTCCTTTATTTGTTACATTTCCTTACTATTAACTTAAAAACTAAAGACTTAATTTCTTAATTTGGGGCTGCAAGATTTTTTAGTGTTTGAATGGGTCCTTTGGACTTTACGTCCTTGTTATTATTTTTGAACATTTTATTTGATCATGGTAGAAATAAGTTGTGTTAACAGCTGCAATATCTTGGTCAGGGTCAGCTGGTCTTGGCTTCTGTCCCTTTCGTCAGGGAGTGGATGGCTGGAACACCTTGCACAGCCGTTGTCTTGATCGTGGTGTTGGCGTTGGATATCTTGGCGGCTTCTTTTCGACGTCGCTTCTTTCTGACTTGTTCTATCTGTCGGCCAGCGGTGTTTGTGTGCGTCGTGAGGGGCTGGCTGCCTGGGGCCTGCATGGCTCTGCTGATACGGTGTACTAGCTTTCGGCACGTGGACTGTCTTGGCGCTAGGGTGAGGCAGGTTTTTAGCAGTTGTTTTCCACAGATTACGCCTTACAGGACAGCCTTCGTATGAGGCTGCGTGCGTACCGCGGCAGTTGGCACATGTTGGTTGTGCATCCCGCGGTCGGCTGCATTTCTTGACGTTGTGCTTTTCTCCGCAGCGGACACAGCGCTCCTGAGCATGGCAGTCTTTGGCAAGGTGCAGAAACTTCTGGCACCTGTAGCACTGCTGGATCCCTGCGATTTTCTTCCTTCTTTTCTTGCGTTGGTGTTGGCTTGGAGCCTCATCTGGTTTTGTGGCTGTCGATGACGCATGGGGTCGCTGGTGCACCTGCAGACGCGGTGCCTCTGGCTGTTTTTCCTGGTACAGGATCCCTGCGTCCTGCAGCAGTCTGATTGCAGCTTCTATGTCACCTCTCCGGATATACAGGGCGCCCCACTTGCTCATGTCTTGGCTGGTATATGTTTCCTGAGCAATGGTTGTTTCGGAGCTGGTAGACGGCTGCAGCTGATCACGTGGCGAAGCATGTTCACTTCTTCTTGGTGAGGTTGCAATGCTTGGTGATGTCTGCTTCTTGGCTGGTTTTTCCGGTGTTGATGGCGGAAGTGGTGAGGCTGGAGACGGCAAGGCTGACGTTTGTAGATGGGCGAGCCTACATTTTAGGCCATCCAAATATTCCTCTTCCTGGAAGTCTGGTGCAAACACGCATGGCAGAGGAACCAGCTTTGCCCAGGCTCGTCCGTCTTCTCCATCCTCGACTTTTTCCCATACTGGGCGGGCTAGATGCGCTTGTGTGGGGTCACTAAGCGCCAGGTAGAGTTCATTGATGACACCGCAGGGGAGCATCCATCTGTAGATCTTCTTGTATACCTCTACTCGCAACTCCATCATCAGCTGATCGTCCTCGATGCGACTCCTCCAGCTACTTGGCAAGTAGTGATCGTATCGGACTTCATACTCCTTCTTGCCAGAAGAGCACCAAAAATATATAGGCCAGTACTCTCTGTCCAGTTCATTTGTGGAGAAAGACTCGAAGGAGGAGCTCTTGTAGCTGCAGTTTCTTGGTGAAGGCGTTGTGTTGCATGCTCCTGGGGCCTCTTGAAGCTCCAGCAGTGCATCCCGATGGCTCTCCTCAGCATCTGATGACGGCCCTTGGCGCCCTCCACTGGCTTGAGAAGTGACAAGGCCCGACCGCCCACTTCTCCCGCCCTGAGAGGAAGTGATGGGAGAGACACTCCATCCTGCTGCATTTGGAACCGACTCCTGGCACCCCGCTCCATGGGCGGAGCAGTCGGGAGTCGACCGGCCTCCACCACTATGTGGCAGAGACTGAGCGGTAGCGGCCGGCGCCGCGTCTGTATCTCGTGGTGCCCGCTGTGCCTCCTGGCGGCGGGCAGGTGTATTGCCCGGCGGAGATGGCCGCCGCTTCCTAACCATGGTGAGCACGACGCGATCCGAGATCTGCTGGGTGCGGGCCTGATAGAGACCCGTCCTGGATCGCCGCTGCAGCCAATGCGACGTGTTCCCCTCGGCTCCCGCTCGCTGTGTGTGTGGCTTAGCCTCCAGACAGACCTCCTAATATACCTGTCGGCGTGGCGGAAGACCCGCTCTGATTGGCCGGAAGCGGTGGCTTCATACGCGGTCCGCTGCGGCGTTCGACTAGTGCCGTCTCCGCCTCCCCACCCAGGAGTGCAGGCCTGAGTTTTTTCTTCTTCCACAATATTCAGACTACACCGTCATAACGAGCACTCCACTATAAAGTTCGGGGCATAGTAGTCGCAGGTACTATCGCAAGTGTTAAAGTGAGTATGTCTTTCTTTATATCTCAGTATTTTATTTAGATACAAATAAACGTTAGGTACTTAACTGATAAATATACTTCTACTGAATACTTAAGCGATAGAACAGGTGTCTGAGAGGAGGTTTTGTGTTATAATTGTGTTCTGTCTGGGCAGTGCTCGTCCATCGGAGGCATTTCCGCATCCCACTCCCGCCATGCTTGTGGCCTGCCATGGCTTTCTTTCGGTCGACACCATTTCGCATTTGCAAGGGCATTTGCTTCAGAACTACCTCCGTTTCGTTGGTACTGATTCCACTTTCTTACTGTCTACTTTAACAATGTCGCTTTAAAACTGTAACAGCTTTTCGAAATTGACTTTTATCGATCATGAAATGGTCTTAAATTATATGCTGTAGTGTACTTCGTATGAAATTACATTTTTTTAAATCATGCGACAGACGAGCGAGGGTCCGTCTCTAAGAACACATGGAGTGTGCTGATTCTTCGCTCATCGATGACTGGACGGCTTCTCGACCTTGAAACGGTCCTAAGTTGTTCAAACGAAATTACATTATTTTTCCTTAATTCACGCGACAAACGAGCGAGATTCGGTCCCTGAGAACATTTGGCTCTCAACAGATAATGCCAACCAGCACTCAGGCTCAGCCTCAACACCCGCCGCTACAGATGCATCAACCACTCATAACACCACAGCTACCCTTTCAGGACATGACACCCGAAGGTCCCCGGGCGCCTTCTGACTTTAGCGGTGGACCACCACCCACAATAGCAAACACCGGTAATGTTTCTGAGATTGCCTTGCTACACAGTAGTGGAAATATGGTGGCCAATCAATATATGGCAGAGAGTAGGAGCGGTACACAGCCAGAATCAACAAGTTCGCTTCAGAAAAATTTGGATTCAAACACCAGTAATAGGTACTCATGGACTAGGGCCCCTAAGTCGTATAAAAATCCTCGATTCACCAAAGAAAATCCATCTTTAAATACAAAACAATACTTGTATTCATACAATGGTCCTATGTCTCCTATTATAACTAGTGACCATCACTATCCAACCGCAACTAGCTTCATGGAGAGCCCCCAAGCCACCTTCACGCTCTGGGAAGGTGATCAAGCCATTCGTAACATACAGCCCACAGCAGCACAACAATCAAATTCTCTCAATCAACCTACCGAGATAACCCAAACTAAAAATGGACCATTATTCGAAAAAATTCTTAAATTAATTGTGATTCTGCTCCAAGAAGCTAATTCGCCAATGAACATTACAGCAATATCAGGAATGCTCTCAAATATTTTCCAACAAAATGGCGGAAACTAAGCTAGTACAATGGAACGCTCGTTCACTCAGAGCAAATAGTGAACAATTTCAGCGAGAACTTCTTACCAATAAGATTGCTATTGCTATTATAGCAGAAACCTGGCTAAAACCAAACACACCGCTATCAATCAAAGGATACCATATAGTGCGCAAAGACAGGGATGATGGCAAAGGGGGAGTTGCTATTCTAATACAAACAGACATCCCTTTCGCAATAACCCACATTGACCTCACTCATATTGAATCTTTCGAAGTGGTGGCAGCCAGAGTACGGATCCAAAACTTGAACGTATCTATTGTCTCGGTCTATGCTCCCCCCAAAACAAAAATTAATATATCTGAATGGCGCCAGCTCCTACAACAAATAGAAGAGCCATACTTAATATGTGGGGACTTCAATGCGCATCACATGTCGTGGGGTTGCGAGTGGTCTGACATATTCGGGGACGCCATAGTTGAGATTATAGACGAATTCAACCTGTTCGTTCTTAACGACGGATCCCCCACCTTAATCTCTAAACCTGGTCACCGAGTATCCGCAATCGATCTAACCCTCTGCTCCCCCTCTCTCGCAACAGAATTGCGATGGGAAACCGTGCAGCAGTCGTGGGGATCTGACCACCTGCCTATTCTAATAACGACCAAACAGTCGGATGTGAGGCAGGAACGATATACAACCACAAAATGGAACATTCAAAAGGCGAACTGGATCCTATACGCCCAATACATTGATTCCAATATCTCACGAGTCCATGGCAACAAACCACCCAGACAGCAATACAATACGTTCGTAGCCATCATAAATGAAGCAGCTGAATTGTCGATCCCTAGGTTAAAACGATCACCAAATACAAAGAGAATCCCAATACCCTGGTGGGACACAGAATGCTCACGAGCAGTAGCAAAACGAAAACTAGCATTTACTACGTACAAAAAGATTTCTACTTGGGAAAATTATCTAAATTATAAGAAAACAGATGCCGAAACTAAACGATTTCTGAAGCTAAAGAAAAAAGCTTCCTGGAGGGAATTTTGCAACAACATAAATAAAAATACGCCGATGACAAAAGTCTGGAATATGGTCAATAGATTTAGAAAGAAGCCAGGGGGAACTAAATTGTCAACCATTTGGTTGGAAGATTTTGCGAGCAAGGTGGCCCCTCCATCAGCCCCCTTTGGACCACTAACACCTCCAAACCAGACCAAGGAACAGGATCAATTCCCCCAAACTACTTTAGAAGAACCATTTCAACTGAGAGAATTGGAATCGGTCCTCAACTCAACACGAAACACGGCACCTGGAATAGATGACATCCACTATTCGATGCTTTTCCACCTACCGCACTCAGCCAAGGTCGTTCTCCTTCAAATATTCACCGGTATATGGAGAAAAAGTGAGTTCCCAGACCACTGGACCACCCACATCATCATTCCAGTGTTAAAAGTAGGCAAAGACAGTAACAACGCTAACTCATATCGACCAATAACGTTGTCATCATGCGTAGCCAAAACCTTCGAGCGAATCATAAAGAGTAGACTAGAATGGTGGCTAGAACACCACAATCTGCTACCAAACTGTCAGTTTGGATTTAGAAAGGGAAGGAGTACCTACGACAACCTCGGTGTTCTCACTCTAGATATAGAAAAGTCCTACCTAAATAAAGGCTACCTAACGTGCCTGTTTCTAGACATAACCGGCGCCTATGATAACGTCAGCATTACCATTCTAGTTGAAAAGCTAAGAGCACTACACCTGCCGGAGGTATATCTATACGGAATATATAACCTGTTTTATTGCCGGACCATATACATACGCCAGCAGGACAACAGCCTATATGGACCACGTGTGGTTTCTCTGGGCATCCCGCAAGGAGCCATACTCAGCCCAATATTATTTACCATATATATAGCAGACCTAGAGAGTATATTCAGCCCCTCAATAAAGGTGTTAAAATTCGCTGACGATGTATGTATTTACACATCATCTCCATCCCAGGGGCTAAACTTCTGGAGATTAAACGACGTTGCTAAGTTACTCTATGAATGGACCCGCGGTAAGGGCTTAACTATCTCATCTTCGAAGTCATCGGTTGTGGTATTCTCGCGGAAGAAGAACACTTACCGAGGTCCACAGATACAGCTGGGTCCTTATAATTTCCCTGTTAGAACAGAGACTAGACATCTAGGACTTCAGATGGACAGTAAACTGACATGGAAGGCACATATTGATCACATTCTAGCTAAAGCCGAACGCTGCTTAAATATAATACGAGCGGTAACTCGGGTATGGTGGGGAGCTGACCCTTCCGTCTTACTCATCTTGTACAGAACGCTAATACGTCCCTTACTGGATTACGGCAGTTTATGCTATGGAAATGCCCCAATGTACAACCTGCGTAAATTGGATACATTGCACTACCGGGCTATCAGATTGTGCCTCGGAGCGATGAATACCACCCCCACAAACGCCTTATTAGTTGAGGCTAAAGAAATGCCATTGGTAATACGACGACAATTACTGGCAAGCATATTTCTAATGAGGCGCGCCGCCATCAAGAACCACCCGGTTATCCAGAAGGCTTCTGACTATATAACAACGATCAATAGGAGAGATAACAACCTCGGTCATAGAACCCCGCTGCTGGCTCTCTGTTTCACTGAAATAAAACATATAATCCCGCTAGTAATTCAAGATACTACACTACCCATCTTCGCATACCAGTATGCTATTTTGAGATACAGGCCCAATATATACCACCTACCTAACTGGATAACAACCTGTAACAACGTAAACAGCAAGATGGAGGAATTCTTGTCCATAACATGGCCAGAACATGTACAAATATACACAGATGGCTCGAAAACTACTAATGGTGTGGGCTACGCCTTCTTCTGTCCCCTCACTCAAGAATCACGTAAAGTTCGCCTGACAGCAGAAACGACAGTATATACCGCTGAAGCTATGGCAATAAGAGATGCCTTAAATTATGGTCTCGAACACTTCAATAAAATACTGGTACTGTCCGACGCTAAAAGCGTGGCGCAGAAGCTGGAAAACATGAACAGACTGAGCGTAACGAATAGGATCCTATTCGACATCTTAAATGCAATGTACTCAGCCAAGGCGGAGGGCAAAGAAGTGCACTTGTTATGGGTCAAGGGACATGCTTCCATACAGAATAATGAAAAGGTTGATCAACTGGCGAAAGAAAGCACGGCGGATGGAGAGCAATACTATACTCAGCTACCTCATACCGATTTTATTAATATCATCAGGAAACGGTATCATCACAAGTGGTCAGAATCGTGGACTTTGACACAAACAGTTAAAGGGAAGTTTTACGCGTCAATACAACCTCACATACCAACTAAAGTCTGGTTCGAAGATAATCATTTGGGCAAAAGATATAAAACATCTATAATTCGCATGCGACTCGGTCATGGCTGTTACCCAAAGCACCTCTACCAAATCGGTATAGCACAGACTCCCTTTTGCCCGGTGGATCACGAAGAATTAGCAGATCTCGACCACATCACTTTAGCGTGCACTCTATATCGGACTCAACAAAAGAAACTATACAATAGCCTTGTAAAGTTCAAAATTCCACTCCCAACTTCGATACGCATCCTGCTGAGAGGGGGAAGAAGTGACGTGTATGGGGCGCTGGCCACATACCTAAGAGAGGCTGACATCCATATCTAAAGACACCAAACATAACAAAATTAACAATCACATACAAGTTATGATCTTACAAATTTAGCACATTTCCTGTAATACCACCAACGGAATCGGTCGGAACTGCATCTTAGCTGACCTTAAAAAATTACATTAAATTGTAAATCATCAAGGAACTCTCACTAATCAGTTTAGTTATATCAGGTGCAAGGCTAACCGGATATACCAAAGCCCAGTGAATCTTACCCTGCAAGGAAACATCACTGCTCCCCAAATGTGATTTTATTGTTATCGATATAATTGTCATCATTGTATTATTGTATCAATATACTTTATAAATATGTATTACTATTCACTGAATAATTGTATTACCCATTGTGAAATAAGACCCAGCTTCATATTATCGCTGGCACAAATGTAATCGTGTATTCCCTTATCAGGGCTATCGCTGTATTAGTGTAATATTGAATAATTGTATAATTTAGTGTGAATTAAGAAATGAATACATGTTTGCTATACGATAAGAATCACATGTTAAATTAATGTAAATGATAAAGCTGGCCGTATAGTCGATAGACAGAAGGCCATGAAAATAATAATAATAATAATAAAAAAAAAACATTTGGCGTCCACTGAATCCCTGTTTAGAACCGACCAATCGTACCTCTCCCTCACGTTGGGGGGGGGGGGGCGGAGTGACGCCGGTTAACACATATTACAGCTTTCTCTTCGTCTCACCACCTTTTCCCAACATTTTTCAAGTCGACTACCTGTGATGAGATTTTACTCATCATTGGCATACTTGGTCGAACTAGGAGCTTTTATTTTGCTGCAGTGTGCCGTTGCTGACGCAAAGCATTGTGTTCCTACTGCCACGTCGTACTAGGTAGGGACTAATGGTGGAAGTGTTGCCTTCTGTCTGCGAAACGTCTAATTATGTTTTGTAAGTGTATTTTTGTGTGTGAAATGTATAGATTATGAGGCAGATATTGGTGGCCGTCCCGGTGGCAGCGTAAAATCACCTTTACACCGCAGTCAGGACGGGCGGCACGCGGGTCATGGGCTCGAGTCCGGTCCAGTGCACTGAGCCACACTGGCGGGTCCCCCAAGCTTTAGCTGTTGAGCGCTTTTCACCCCACAGTCCTCCGGTCAGTAGTCTCTGATTAATAGTTGTTTCAGACAATTTCGAGCCTCATGAGGGTACCGCATGGCTCACCCCACGGCCGTGACTACACACATTGATCAGTTTTAATGTCGCTCTTAAGCCTGGGATGCCACTCAGTACCCAACTTGGAAGATATATTCACTTTGCCGAATCCGAAGGCTGGAGTCGAGCCGGCACAGTGCTAGCTGGCTGGTTGTCGGGACCGGTAGCACCAGTTGGCGCCCATTCAGTGCAGATTATAAATTCCGCGAGAACCACGCCCCGCCTGGGCCTGCATTCCTTCCAGGGCCGACTCAGTCCACTCACTCGGCTGGAGGCCAGCTTCAAGCGTAACCTCAGGGCTGATCTCTTCTTTTCTTTTCTTTTTATCCTTACTTCATATAGAGTGAATAATCACTGCAACAGCAAAATGGAGAAATTCTTAAATTACCAAACAAAATGAACTGTTTTAGCGGGAAATGATATCAATGTTTTTGTGTTTCCCTTCCTGAAAGTGGCTGCGTAAAAACAGTGGCCGCCGTACCTGTCGCAGCTACAGACAATAGCGGCGAACCGACCGCACAGCTCCACAATGCCTCGCGCTTGCTCAATTTCTGCAGGTGTTGAAAACTGAAGAGTTATGTAAACCAGACTCATAGCTTCTGGGATTTTCAGTCTGTGGATGGAAAGTGTATCTGAATTACAACATCCAGATCAGACTTTCATTCTAAGGGAGTTCTCCCATGATAATACTAGTTCCTTACTACGTATATTGCTTGCGCAAACACTGATTCAGGCACACGAAGTGGGTGGGGAGCTACTACCGTCCTATGTTCCAATGCCGTGTCTCGCATACCGCCCTTCCTCTAAGCACTTTTTAAGCGGTTTTCTATGATCACCTACACAGATTTCGGGAAGATACCCAATCTCAGACTCATAAATCACACAAGAAACCAATTATCGTATTAGAACTTAAAACACGCGTTACACATACAAATGGTGACACTTAAACTCCTCCATTACAAAGAATATTTGCCAAAATGAAGGAGAAAGATGTTGTAACAAAGAAACTTTGTCACTATCAGGGTTGGAACTAACCTAGCGTGGGTCGTCCGGCATCAAAATCATATACGCTATTCTTTTGTAAAATCACATGAAGTAATATTTTCTTTCAGTTTTAATTGTGATGTCTGGGAGCGGATCCAAGGTTTAATGGTATTAGAATCATTTCGAACTTCCAGTCCTTCCGTTCTACCGTGTAGCCCTTTTGTCAAAGAAAGTAACCTAAATTTTTTAATTAACACAGTAGAACCGATAAATAATAGCATACTAAAGACAAGTAAAGGAAGTGAAAACTGAGTTTATTGCGAAAATTCAAAGAAACTTTAGCACAGGAAATTGACGCAACTGTATTAGAAAAATCCTGCTAGTAGTCTGTAACTGTTCACTCGGCACACTAAGGGAATATTCATACTACGTAGTACACTCAGTTTCCATCTCACACGAAACCAACGCAAGGAGTTTAGCAACGATGTCACTGTCAGTTGGCTGGTTGTGACACTGGGCGTCAATCCGTGGGGGTGACACTCGGTGCTGCAAGTTTTGGTGGTCAACAAGCGCACTACTTTAATGGCTACAGTAGCTTGCTCGCATGTGCTGTTGGTGAAGAGAGGGGGCTACTGCTGCCAGCTACTCAGAGAGGATCAGTCATTGCGAATATACTGACGCTGCTTTTCTGTGACTAGGGACTACAGGGGGGGACCCGAAATGAACTGTGTTTGCTCAGAGATAGCTTTCCTGTACTGCCGCATGGGAATAAAGCTATTCAAAATAATATATATGTAATTGTTGAAATTGGCCTCGTAACCGCTGAATAACATTCAAACGATGCTCGTTATAGTTCTTACGGAAGGTGTTTTATGCGCCTAAGTGGGTGAACGCGGCGGATCCATAAGTTTTATCTCTCAATTACCAATCAGTGGATTCATACGAATGCTTTTATTTGTAGGCAGATCATAATATTGGCTTCCTTCACTTATTTTTTTCTTAAATTGCTTAATGTTTCTTAACAGCGAAGTCTTTAGAGACAGGAAAGGATGGAGGGCAAGGAATGGGAAGGAATTCGGCCATGGCCTTTTGAAGGAAGCGTCCCGGCATTTGCCTAGAGTGATTTGGGAAACCATGGAAAACCCAAATCTGGATGCCCGGACGGGGATTCGAACTGGCGTCCTCCCGAATGCGAGGCCAGAACGCTAAACGTTACACCACCACGCTCGGTTCTTCACTTGTAATCAGATGGATTTTAAAGATCAGCTGCATAAAAAAATAGGCAAAAAAATTGGCTTTAAGTTAAGCAATGTGTTACTTATTAAAGATACAAAGCTATTTATACCTTTTCTGTCAGTGATAGGATAGAGAAATCATTTTGCTGGGAGAACATTTTGAATTTGAAATTTCTTGATGTATAGCGAATTTAGTATTAGATGATGACCTGCTAGCCTCTTTCGGTCTATTAAACAAAAAGCTAGCCAGTGGCACTGGTCTGGTTATACTGTGAAACATACGTAATCAATTACATCTTTTAAATGTCTTTAAATAGTCGGCTATATCAAAGTTACAGGATGGTCAGTAGTTTTATCCGAAGACCATAAAACTTAATCGAAATAAGGCAACTGCTATTGATGATACTACTTCAGAATAATCGTGTGGTTTGACAGTAATAGACGCATTAGGCTAATATAAATTTATGAGATAAGTAAAGCACATTGTTATTTCAAGAAAACGTCGTAATTCAATCCCGGAAAATAATGGGCTCGAAGTACCTGCACATTACCAAACAATTAATTTTGTATTTCATGGTTACATACTAACAGGACTTAATCATAATAATCGAGTGAAACCTGAGCGCTTAAAGATGAGCTGCTTTTTTTTAAAATTGCTTTACGCCTCGTCGACGGTTAAGGTCATTAGAGGCGGGATGGGACTGGGTACTAGGAACGGGAAGGAAATTGGCCATGGCATTTTGAAGGAACCACCCCGGCATTCGCCTGGAGTGATTTGGGGAAAACATGTAAAACCCAAATCTGGAAGCCCGGACGGGGATTCGAACCCCCATCCTGCCGAATGCGAGGCCAGAACGTTAACCGTTACCCCACCATGCTCGGTTTAAAGATGCGGTTGGTTACTGAGTAAAAGGCATCTAAAAGTGTGCCTATGTAGACACCAAACCCCGCATTAGGAACCAAAATAACGTAAGGGACTGCGATTAACACATTTTAAATGCAAAAGAAATTTAAACCGCTTCGATTCGATGTCTCGTAATACGAGTACTTTCAGCTTCAACAGGACTGCAGTAATAAGAGCCAAAGGACTAAATGTGATCAATTTATGATCAACCAGCCTCCTGCGAGTACAGATTAATCGATACTTAGTTGTTTGCCAGTTGTTGCTCCTAATTTCAAGGAAGCTTGCCCTGAACGCCAACTATTCATTTCCCCTGTTACTGGCATCATGTCATGAAAGCTGAAACTAGAATTCACTACTGTAAGTAATATTGGATGTTCGTATATTTCGCCACATACAAAATAAACTATTTATACATTAAAATAACTGTGACACATTAAACAAATTCAGTAAATCTGACCACACCGCCTTGGTAGCGTTACAGAACTACACGTGTCCATTACTCTGCCAACCTGTATTCATTCTCACACTTTTTTTTAAACAGCTCTCTCTGCAGATCGCGTTGCTCACACGCGACAAACGCAAAGCAGAGCCCTCACGCGCCCTACAGGCCAGCCAATTCCTTGCACTTACATTCTACTGCATTTTCAACTACGCAGACTTATCCATCAGTGGATTCCTTACGAATACTACCATGAATAAATACAATATGTAAATTACATACATATACGTAATCGTAAATACCGTTACAACCGGGAAAACAAGCAGCAATTAAGACCTACGGCTATAAGTTATATCCTACGTTTATGCATCTAATAAGCAGTAACGAAAATAAATTGGTAATTTGGGAAACTAATTCACTGTCGAGGAACAATAAATTAACCGAGCGTGGTGGCTGAACAGTAACTCTCGGGCCTCGCTTCTGGGAGGACGCGGGTTCGAATCCCCCATCCAGATTTGGGTTTTCAATAGTATCCCGAAATCACTGCAGGTTAATGCCATGATAATCCTTCAAAAAATACCAGCGCCGAATTAATTCCCGTTCCTTGCCTCCAGTTTTTCCGGTCTATAATGACCGTGATGTCGACGAGGCGTATAGTCATAAGCAAATATTTTAAAATTCTTTAAGTCCTTCGCTATTAGAAAATCTCTCCAGATGCGATCAGTGCAAATATATTTCCTTATATCTCACATCTGCTACAATTTTTTTGTTCTACTTCACACTGCTCATTTTTCTTTGGATGTCTTGGTTTCTAAACATCTGTACCTGATGGTAAGCGGATGGAAATGATTCTGTTTCATTTTTTAAGATCCAAACTGTAGCAACAGACAGTTAAAGTAAAGTAATGTTCTGGAAATAGAATTCCTAGCTGGCATGCGTTAAGTCTCTGTCCTGACTGGAATTACTGAGCGTAAAACCGGTTAATATTATTTGCCGCGCGGTAGTCGGACCTGGAACCTAAATTCACAACACTAGGTCCTGAACTACTGACTATGCAGGGCATCTCTATCCTATATCTTACCATTTCTTATGTCAAAACTATGTGTAGCCACTATTATTATTTTTTAAATAAATAAGGTCTTTTAAAACATAGATAATGCAAAATAAAATGTGCGAGTTCCCCTTAGTAATATACTGACATTGCTGGTTGGTTTTTTTTATTTTAGCTTTACTTGAACACGATAAATCACGTGGATAGATAATTCACATTAACGATCGGTTCTTAGTAATTAATTCGTGGTGTTTTTTTAGTTACATTAATAAGTTAACGCTGAACTGAATCTGTGTAAAGGAGAAGGTTGTGAGATGGCTATTTTTGAAGCCAATCTAAGAAGTTACTACTATAATAATACACTCTAAGAACTAGTTTGTGTGTACGTTGTGTGGCCCTTCATCGTCTAACCAGGTTGTACGTCACGTTGTGCCAGCTAATTGATTAGCCACGGTCCCTGAGAGACGCAAGATGAGTCAGCTGTTGGATCCTCGACCGTGAACGGAGACAATCAACTGGCTGAATCACGACAAGCAAAAAACCCAACCTTATCTGTCACTTTGTGAAAATTTATTGTGCCGTCTTCCCTCAATACCTATTTGTACAGGCTGCGTTAAGCTTTTCTCTAAACTCATTTTTGTGGCAAGAAATAGTGAACACGGGGGAAAATTATGGGATCAATTTGCTTACTGTTCCTTTATTTTTTATTTATTCAGCAATTTTTTGTCGATGATTAATAGACTTTGGGGTAATGACGCGTTGTTTATTTCATTACACGAGCTTTCGGCTGGTATCCTACAGCCTTCGTCAGAGATACTGTTTATGTTGACATAGCAACGAGCGCCAAGCATCGCAGAGTAAAAGGCCGCTATCTTCATTGATGTTGTTGGTGTCCTTTAAAATTTTCTGTTGCCTCTTTCACCCGTCGGGGCCACCACTGGTCTTCTCTCCACAGTAGCCTCGTTTCTTGAAATTTTATTTCATGCCCGGCATTAATAGCATGGCGGACTACGGCGGATTTGTCGCTGTTGTTATATTTGTAGTGGCGGATATGTTCTTTAAGTCTCTCTGTTACAGTGCAACCTGTCTCGCCGAAATAAACACTGCCACAGCTGCAGGGGATTTCGTAAACACCCGTAAGCTGGTGTGGATGTAATCTGTCTTTTACCTTGAATAGTGACTGACCAAGTTTGCAGTTAGCCTTATATACTATTCGCACCTCCACCCGCTTCCTTTTACTCTGCGATGCTTAGCGCTCGTTGCTATGTCAACATAAACAGTATCTCTTACGAAGGCTGTAGGATACCAGCCGAAAGCTCAGGTAATGAAATAAACAACACGGCATAACCCGAAAGTCTATTAATCATGAACAAAGACGGCCGCGGAAGTCTTAGGAATCATTCAATTTTTTGTCGAGTTACTATATTTTTCTAAATTTATTATTATGTCAGATAAAACTATTTCCACTTTACTTACTGTTTATATTCTCAACACATTCGAGTTGTGAAATGTTCTATACCAGTTTTCAGATCAACATATCTATTGTGTTTCTTAAAATAGAAACCATTGGGAAGTGGGTTCTCACAAGCCGTATTGCTGTCTACTCTAGTGCCTACGGTCAATAAATAGGAATGCGGAGCTCTACCTCCGCTAATCCTAAGGGAAAATAGAAACCACACCTGACAGAAAATATACAGTACACTGGAATACCTGACACAGCAACCACGATATTATTTGACGTGAAAAACATATTCTGGGCGGCTGACAGGCCCGGACGAACGGGTGCGATTCCCAACGAGGATGAACATCCGGAATGGCTGCCCAGGCCCACTCAGCCTGCTATCCAATGAGTACCGGTGCAGAACTCTGCGAGAAACAGACTGGCCGGAGCATGGTGCCAATCCCACCATCTCCCTTATTCAGTGCCCAAGTCAAAAGTGGGAGTGCGGAGCTCTGACACCGTGAATCCTGCAGGTAAACAGCGGTGAGCTGAAAGAACTCCGGAGGAAAAAAGTATATTCTAAATAATCCCGGTAGTGAAACGATAAATCGGATAGATAATAAGCTCACAACTCACTATAACATACTGCCCACATTTATCACGAAATTTATTGAATTCAGTCACCTCATACAACTATTTCCAGTTTAATGAGGAATATTTTATACAGGAGGAAGTACAACCCTGGGTAGTGTTAATACTGACTTCCATCTTTCTGGACAATTTACAGTATGAAGAATTGGAAAAAGTCATATCAAATAACCAATACAATACATTACATTGGTGTAAATATATGGACGATATAGTCTGCCTATTGAATTCCACAATGATATAAACAGCAAACATAAAAACATCAACTTAATACTAACGAAAAAGAAACAAACAATAACCAAATAGTCTTCTTGGACATAATAATTACTAAAACAGACATTAATGCAGTTTCAGTATATGGAAAAATCCAAACATTACAGACTTAGTTATACATGCTCCCTCCATGGAGCATTACAAAAGAAGAAAGTGCTAACATAAACAACATATACGCTTTTATATTAGTCACTGAGTCAGTATACAATCGAATTTTTAATTACATATAAAATTGCACATATTGAGGGATGCCTTTATGTTGAACACGCATAGCAAGTTATATCGAAAGAGATACCTTTTTGTTTAAACGAAAAAGCTGCCGGATTTCGTAGTTTTCATTTTTTGTCTGTGGGTGGGCATTGACTATGAAAGTTAAAAACTTGATTTCTCTCTATGCGATTGGCAATGGTCAGATTTCTTTGTGGCCATCATACTCGTTTATAATAAATATTTGTTTTAAGGATTGTCAGGATAAAAGAAGTGAACTTAAAACATTAAATGAATTCTAGCTAACCGACTGTAAATTAATTCAACATATAGACGACTCACTTGTCAGTGAAATATTTAAAATGTGTTTGCTGTTCGCAGAGTATTTATACAGCGCAGTGAATACGACGCTACATTTAATTGAAACTAATCATGCCAAGGGCCGGACTGAACTAGCAACCAACGTTAGCTCGGGCGGCGCACTTTCATCTAAAGGTGGTGCCGTAGCAGAGTAGTCTGTAATATACCAGCACTCCTCTCTCCCTAGATACGTATTGAGTGAAGAGAGGACCATTTATACAAATTAGCATTTCGTTTCGGCCTTAAGGGAACGGCTGAGGTAACTAACGTACTGAAACAAGGTATAAAGGGAAAGGATGAGAAACGTATCACAAACACTCAAATAATTTAACAAAAATCGACATATATCACACGTTTCTGTATATGTAAATAAGTTACAACCCATTATATTAGTAAAATGTTTTCGTGAAATATAACATTTTAGAAGTCCTTTAATTCATTTTTTTTTTTGTTCGCTTACCATTACCTTACCATTAAAAAATAGGTAGTCTAATAATTAATTGGGACTTTACCATCTGTTTGGTTTCTTTAAATTATTAGTCCATCCTGCTCTAAGACAAACGCTCAAGACGTCCATTAGACTCTGATTTGTCGTTCATGAATTTTGAGTTTTGGATTCATACGTCCCTTTAAAGCGACCATTATTATGTTTCAGAAGTTGATTCAGTTTTTATAATCGAAACTGCATAAGCCACTGCAGCTTCGGCAAATACGCCTAATTAAAGTCATCATCCGTCGTAAGATCGGACCGTCAGATTAATTACCTTTATTTTGCATATTGCTTTACACCTCGTCGACGACATCAGAGGCAGGAAAGGCCTAGAAGCAAGGAATTAGACATAGACATTTTGAAGGAACCATCCTCCTATTTGCCTGTAATTATTTGCGGAAACCATGGGAAACCATGTAAATCCTAAACCTGGAAGGCTAGCCGGGGATTCGAGCCCGCGTCCTCCTGATTCCGAGGCCACAGCGTTACCGCTGACACGTGTTGAAGGCGTTACCGCTCGGTAGATTAGTTCGCTTCTTTACAACATCTTAAAACATATCGTTCTAGTCCCAATGTCTCGCACAAAATATGGTATTTAGTAACCAAAAAGTATAATATTATAAATACACTGAAGATCCAAAGGAACTGGTATCGGCATGCGTATGCAAACACAGAGATATGTAAACACCCAGAGTAAGGCGCTGCGGTCGGCAACGCCGACATAAGACAACAGGTGTCTGACGCAGGCGTTAGATCGGTTAATGCTACTACAATGGCATGTTATCACTATTTAAGTGAGTTTGATAGTGGTGTTATGGTTGGCGCACGAGAGATGGGACACAGCATCTCCCAGGTAGCGATGAGGTGGGGATTTTCCCGGACGACCATTTCACGAGTGCATCGTGAAAATCGGGAATCCGGTAAAACATCAAATCTCTGACATCGCTGCGGTCGGAAAAGATCCTGCAAGAACAGGACCAATGACGACTGAAGAGAATCGTTCAACGTGACACAACTACAACCCTTCCGCAAATTGCTGCGGATTTCTATGCATGGCCATCAGCAGGTGTCAGCATGCAAACCATTCAACGAAACATCATCGATATGGGCTTTCACTCGTGTACGCTTGCTGAGACCACGACACAAAACTTTACGCCTCGCCTGGGCCTGTCAACATCGACATTGTACTGTTGATGATTGGAAACCTGTTGCTTGGTCTGACGAGTCTCGTTTCCAATTGTATCGAGCGGATGGACGTGTACGGGTATGGAGACAACCTCATGAATTCATGGACCCTGCATTTCAGCAGGGAACTGTTCAAGCTGGTGGAGGCTCTGTAATGGTGTGGGGCGTGTGCAGTTGGAGTGACATTGAACCCCTGATACGTCTAGATACGATTGTGACAGGTGGACGTACGTACGCATCCTGACTGATCACCTGCATCGATTCGTGTCCATTGTGCATTCCGACGGACTTGGGGCAATTCCAGCAAGACAATGCGACACCCCACACGTCCAGAATTACTATAGAGTGGCTCCAAGAACACTCTTCTGAGTTTAAACACCTCCGCTGGCCACCAAATTCCCCAGACATCAACATTATTGAGCATATCTGGGATGCCTTGCAACGTGCCATCCAATAGAGACCTGCAAACCCTGGTACTCATACGAATTTATTGACAGCCCTGCAGGATACATGGTGTCAATTCCCTCCATCACTACTTCAGACGTTAGTCGAGTGCATACCACGTCGTATTGCGGCACTTCTGCTTGCTCGCGGGAGCCCTAAAATTATATTAGGCAGATGTACCAGTTTCTTTGGCTCTTCAGGGTATGTAAAAATATAGGTACGTATGTGTACCTATATTTCAAATTTCAGCTACCACTGGTGTTTGGGTGTAGTAGTAGCATAGAGTTTTCCGTCGCGCACAACGTTGGCCGAATGCCGGTAGCTGTGGGGGTGTAGATGATTTGGTGGATGACAGTGGCCAATCTGGGGCATTTTTAAATTTCAACCAAAAACATGTGTGTCCTTATAATTATCTTTGTTGCCACTACTAAAGAGCGCAGACCATTGATGTTTGTGTGTGGTAGCAGCATCGAGTCTCCCATCGTACTCTATGGTGGTTGCATGTAAGTAGCTATGGGGGTATGGAAGATGTGGTGGTCGAAAGTGGTCGACCATTGGCACTTTCCAAAGATGTGTGTGTCCGTATGTTTCACTTTTCAGCCACAACTACCTAGCGCAGACCATTGGTGTTTATATGTGGTAGTGGCCTCAAGTACCCCATCGTGTGCTATGGTGGTTAGATGTCGATAGCCATGGGTTTGTGGGAGATATGGTGGTTGAGATTGGTCGACCTACGGCATTTTCCTATTTCTGCCAAAAACGTGCGTGTTCCTATATTTCACCTTGCAGCGGAAACTACCAAACGCAGAGCACTGGCGTATGTGTATGGTAGTATCTTAGAATCTTGCGTCGTGCACTATAGTGACTGCATTTCGGTAGCTATGGGTGTGGGATAGATATGATAGTTGAAAGTGGTCAACTTGTTATAGACATAGACATGTGTGTCCCTGTATTTCACTCCGCAACCAAAACCACCTAGCGCATTCCATTGGTGTTTGTGTGTGGTTAAAGCCCCAAGACTTCCAACGTGCACTATGGTGGTTGCATGTCGGTAACTATTTGGGAGTGGGAGATATGATGGTTGAAATTGGTCGACGGAGGTGATTTTCATATTTCGATCAAAGACATGAATGTCCCTATATTTCACTCTGTAGTGAAAAGTACCTAGCGTTGACAACCTGTGTTTATGTGTGATAATGCCTTCGAGTCTCCCATCGTGCACTATGATAGTTAAATGTTTGTAGCCGGGGTGTGTGGGAGATATAGTGGTTTAAAGTGGTCGATCTAGGACATTTTCCATTCTAACTTTGCAGCCATAAATACCCTGAGCAGATTACTTGTGTTAGTGTGCGGTATTAACCATGAGTCTCCCATCGTGTACCATGGTGGTTGCATGTCGATAGCTATTAATAAAAATTATTTACAAACACGTACTAAGACGTGGGAACCAGGTAGTATTATTGCAAGTACCTGGGTGACAGATCTTCGCTCGGCATCTTTCGATTTTGAATATAGTTTGTTTAAAGTAAAAGGCTTGATGGCTTCCTAGGCATTTTGAGGTGAACAATTCCTTGTTCTAACCAACGAGAATATTTACTAACATCAGCAGGCTTACTGGTACCTGCAACGCCTACGAGATGAGATTAGAGCCTTTTACGAGAAAACAAATTCAAGAATTGCTCCTTTTTGTTTTTTGTAAAATCGTATTACAAACATGAAAAGCAATACGATATATACATATGAAAATTCATTCTAATCGCTAGAGCTATTTCCGAGATCGTCTGATTTGCCACCTCACAAATTGCTCTAAAAGAAAAATCTATTATTATGTTAAATACAAATCTTAATGCTAATCAGTGATTAATTAATGGTGCAACATTTGTGGTAATTCACTTATATGAGTACATTATCAGTGCTAAACTCATTCACTCCGATAAAACTATGATCATACCTCTCAGTATCATCACCTCTTCTGATCAGCCGTGGCTTTCGAAATAATAATAAAACAATTCCAAAAAGTAGTAACCTTCGTTATGAACATTAATAACGCACAAGGTCAGACGCTTCAAAAGGAAGGATTGTATTTATCAGCACCCGTTTTTTCGTATGGACACCCACACGTGGCTTTTTCACGAGTTTGTAGATTCATTAATATTTATTTTTGTGTTAAAGACACATAAGGTCAAAAAGTTAACTATGATCACATTATAACTGCAAATATTGTTTTCAAAGAAGTTTTATAAAGAAGATTGAAAAAAGGACATCTGACAGATCCAATATTTTTTAAACATCTACTTTTTAAATGTTTTACAATTAAACATATAGTATTTAATGTGAACGACTTTTTACAGTGAAAGATATATTTATTACTCTTCTTCTAAATAAAATACCTTTCATTAATACTAGCTTTTACTTGTTTCCACATTATTATGTTACCATTCGGTGACTGACCATGATACTACTCGCACGGGTAACCTAGTGGTCAACAATTATTCGTTTACAGTTATAAGAGTTCCTTGTGTGGTGTGACAGCGTCACCCACAATGAATATAATTAAATAGATTTATTATATTCAAAATTTTATTAATTATATTCAATTTTTCTTCGTTAATATTCAATCTTGTGATGTGTAAATACCGTAAATAATAGGGATTGTATGGATAAATTAAATATATATTAAACCAGGGCAGCCAGAGGTATAATTATTGTAAATTTATTTTCTGTAAAACTCGTGGCTCAGTAAGATAGTGAATGTTGGAGGCTGAAACTGCCATTTTCGGACGGTTGATAGCGGAACAATGAACGGGTCGCCGACTTGACGGCGCCGGAGCCGCACAACAGCTATGGTTCCGTTAGAGAAGGGCGCTGACCTCACCCCTCTCCGCTGCTGCGCCGAAGGTCGGGCAGAAAACGCGCGAAGGGATACAGCAAATGCGAGGCGCGATATAAAACACGTGACGACGGACCTGTGTAGATAACCAATCATGAACGTTTATTGGGGTTCCCAAATCTTAATGCAAGGGGATTCTATTACATGTGGCGGGTGGGAGACAACTTTGGAGAAGAAGACGAGAAGAGGCCATTTTTGAGGACACTTGCTGCCAGGACGAGCTACTGAACAGACGTTTCAGCCGACACGCTCTCGTCCGGTGATCACTGTCTGGTTTTGATTACTCTCTTGTTTTGGGAAGCGAGAGGTTATATGGCATGCCTGCCATTGTCTGGAAGTTGCTTTAATAACGTGGTCGTACCCGCTTATCTGGCTTCCACAGCTGCAGTGACATTGTGCGTGTCACGCTACATCACGGCGATGCATTTATGGTAATGTACCGGATGCAGATGGTCTCTATTCATTGGGTTTTAACGGACTTGTGAGCCCTTAAGCGGCACTGGGATAAGACTCTGCTCCCGCCACTAAATCACTGAGCTAGCTGATTTTATGTTTCACTGTAAATTTCAAGCATCTTGCTAATTGTAAGTTCACTATGATGCTTTTCTCTAACTTTATACGGCGCCCCTGGGATACTCCTTTGTTACAGTAAATGTTAGCTTCAATTTTGATGGCCTGTGTTGCCATGCTGTTCATGTGTTAACTTTGCTATTTTATTTGTTTAAATATTTCATTCCGTTATTGTTTGCTTTGCATCGGCGGATTGTAAACGTCGGGTATTGCTTGTTTTTGTTGGTCTGAATATGTTTAACGTAAAGTTAAATATTACCCGGCCTTGTATAAGCCATAAGAATCAATAAATGGGATATTATTTTGTGTCTAATATTCATGCTTCTGGTTCCTTTTAGCTCCCCTTTATTATATTTAAAATCGATTATTAATTTTTTATATAACTAATAAATCCCCCTCCCTTTTTATGCAACCTATATTCTCACCAACGAGCCCCCACATATTGTCTCATTACAATTGGCGCTACCAACGTTGGGCTCCAACACGTTGTAAGACGCCACAATTTGGCGCAGACGAATGTTGGTTAATTAATTTCCCAAGTCGAAATTATTTTCGAAAAAATATTTTTTGCAGGTCTTAAAATCCATGGATGTGACCTATGTTGATTTATTTATTATTTTAGAATAAATTGTGTTTTGAAATTTGTTTTGCCATGCTTGAATTGAATTTAATGTTTTGTGATTTTTGATTTCAATCAATGGTTCAAATAAATGTTTTGCTCACTTGTATCAAGCATGATTAATTTAAAAGTAAATTTCGAGTCAGTGCTTTTGAAATTTTAATGCATGATAAGAATTAAAAAATTTCTTTATGATAGTTTTGCTCATATGTTGAGGTTTTGTGTCGCATGCAACATCGTTGTTTCCTTGTTGTTTCTTTTGGATGGGTTTATTTAATGTTGATGGGATTTGTCCTCGGAATTTATTTAATGCTGAGTCCAGTTGATTTTAAATCGTGCCGGTTGTATTTTATTTGTTATCAATTGTTATAATTGTTGTTCGGAGTTGGAATTTTGAGTCATACGGTCGATCTATGAAGTTGAGATCACGCACCATTAATATGGCAGATCAGTCAATTATTCCTGAAGTTTCCGAGCAAACGAGTGCAATGAATCAAACAACGGAAGTACGCGAAATACCGTTGGCGGACGAAGGTTGCATTGATACCCCTAGTACGCGCAGCATTCATTCAAATATGTCGCTAGATGGGGAACAGTTAGAAAATTTCCCAACCCCAGACAATGGAAGTATTCAAAATCCACCCACGCAACCAGATCGGGAAACACGTGGCGCGTCGCAAAGCACGGCAGAATTGCCACCGGCAACCTTGCAATCTCAAGACCCACTGCTTAAAGCGCTGGCGGAATTAAGTAAACAAATAGCTTCGCAAACAGAAGAAATGAGTAGAAATTCTGAGTCGTTGAAGGAAGACATAAACAGACATTTTGATGAACAAAGAAAATTTATTAGAGAATGGGGAGTTGAATTGCGAAGGAGCGTTTCAGCAGTGGAAAAGTCTACTGATGACGCTCAAGTAGTCTGTACTTCATTGGAGAATGCGAACGGAGGAGTCGCGTTAAAGCTCAACACCAGTGTGACGGAAATAAGTGATTCTGCCGCCGTTAACCTTGCAAGTCACGGGCAAACCGCTGTAGAATTAGAGCATGCTCACTACAATCAATCTGAGGAAGAATTGCAGGTTGCGGATGAGACGTTTGATGAACTCAACACTCAGCGTCTGATAAAGGAAATTTGCTGCTTAAAGGCAAAATTTTCTGAGCTCAGGGATTTCAGTTGTTTGCGTGGTCATGGGCCGAAAGAAAAGGAACGTCAGTCGGGAAAATACAAGGCATTCCTAGGGCACGAGGCGAAAGATTCGCAGTACATGTGCTTTTTTCAAGCCGAGAAGTGTCCGTTAAGGTTTCATTGCTTGGAGAAAAGCAAAACGATCCACCGAGTTCGCGATCTCTAAACATCGGGTGGAAATTTTCCGTCCGCAATTTTGAGTGCAAAAGAAATCGATTTGTTCACTCCTTGCCCTGAGGAAATTCACGCTTACAAATGCGGGATTTGAAGGGTTTTTCTGAGTGGTTTATTGAAATTGGTCGGAGTGAGATGGTTTGTGACGTGCCACCGAGTACGCAAAACCTCGTGGTCAGCCGTGTCGGTGACCTGAGTAACGGTACATATGCCGGAACTACCAAACCATCTGCCGAATCCGCTACCAAACACCTGCAGCTTTACAGAACGGTGTTTCGAGAAATTCCGTTGGCTGGCAGGTCGATACAAAGAGAAGCTTGGGACCTTGTAAGTCCAAAGTTTCAAGCCACCCAAGATTCTGTCGAATGCGGCGAAGACGCATATTCCGCAAACAGACTCATTTTCCAAAAGAAGGTCCATGGACGACTCAAGTTCACTTTGTAGGCATCGTTATCGCATTATTGAGCATGCCGAAAAAGGGTGACAAAACGGGCGATTATTTGGGACTTACTGGATTTTGGGGTGGTATAAAACTATCGCTAACCCTGCAATTTACGGCAGCGACAGATATCTGTAAATATAGTTTAAGGATCTTTGAACATAGTTAAGTTGTAGCATAAGGTATATGTGTTGAAAGTAAAAGTGTACCGGTCATGCGACGAGTGATGGCATAACGGGTTAGCGGTAACCTAGCGACGCAGGTAGGGAGGCGGCCGATGGTTTTACAACAGCTGCGAGCCGGTAGTCAGTTCCAGGAAGATTATAATCTCCGAGGCCAAGGACAGGTACCTGAAGCCGAAAGCTTTGAGGGACGGTATCAGCTGATGACAACAGAGCGGACCGTAACACTAAACGTAAACATTTGAAGCCATTCAACTTCGAGAGCTGAACATTCACTGTTCGAAGTGTGCGACTTTTTCAGATGGCAAAATAATTGTAAAGAATCGAAGCACGCGAGCGTCGTTTAACGAGTTATGCGGCAAGGTATAAAAGAGTGTGCTCTGTTGATCAAGAGGACGATGTCGATTAGTTTGGTGACATAAGTCGCAAAAGTTCGCAAACACCCACTGTCGGATCAGTATAAAGACATCATGCGGTATGGTCAAATCCTAAAAAAAAATAGCGATTCCATTTTAAAAAAACCCATGAATGTCGATATTTTTTCGTTTCCTCATGCGTATCAGAGAGCTTAATAGCTATCCTTAACCGATAGCTAATTGATTGCAATGTAACGACCCCTAATAATTTACTCGCCCGCCTTCAAATAATTCGCCATCTATGGAAATGCTTCCATTTCGTTATATTGAGTGCACAGCGTTGTTTTCACCAAGAATGGTCATTGAATGTATGGCATTTTTTGAAAGTTTAATTGAATTGCGGTATCATTGGCTTTTGAAATTACTTTGATGATGATAAAAAAGGGGAGAAAACTGGAACAGCTAATGGCCTAAACGGATCGTTATATCCCGTATCCCTGTCGTAAAATTTATCGCTTTGACGTCATCGTTACGATTGTAAGATTGCGAAGACACAATGCCATTATCTGCGGGGACTATCCTTTTAATCTCGCGGGAAGTCACGTAACTCGTTGGTTGATTTTGTTTGTTTTATTTGCATTGGTGTGGGTTGGATATGCTTATGTCAACCGCGAAAATTAACGTTCAGTGCGATCTATTTAGTTCTTGCTAAGAGTCATTTGACCACCGGTCATGTTAATCTGACTTCAACACATGTGCTGAATTTGCATAATCCATTGTAAATAATTAATTGGTTCATCTAGCTTTAAGGTTGATATGTTGTATGAACAATCTGTTTTCATTTTTCCAGTGAATGAACAGATCTATTTTATTGATTATTTGTCTCTTGGATTTATCAATGTTTAGGTTGTTGTCACTTGTATTAATTTAAGGCATTTCATTATAACTTGTAAAATGGGTAACCAGAGTCACGTGTCGTATTTTCACATTTTAAGGTCACATGTATGCGATAAAAACTTAGGTGAACTGGAACCGTGAGACTATAGGGTAGGCAATATTTTGTTGCAACTGTAGAGAGTTAGAATAGTTCAAATAAAATTATTTTCAATAATTTTATTTTGATTGGGTAGCAGGTATATTGTGGTGTGACAGCGTCACCCACAATGAATATAATTAAATAGATTTAATTATATTCAAAATTTTATTAATTATATTCAGATTTTTCTTAGTTATATTCAATCTTGTGACGTGTAAATACCGTAAATAATAGGGATTGTATGGATAAATTAAATATATATTAAACCAGGGCAGCCAGAGGTATAATTATTGTAAATTTATTTTCTGTAAAACTCGTGGCTCAGTAAGATAGTGAATGTTGGAGGCTGAAACTGCCATTTTCGGACGGTTGATAGCGGAACAATGAACGGGTCGCCGACTTGACGGCGCCGGAGCCGCACAACAGCTATGGTTCCGTTAGAGAAGGGCGCTGACCTCACCCCTCTCCGCTGCTGCGCCGAAGGTCGGGCAGAAAACGCGCGAAGGGATACAGCAAATGCGAGGCGCGATATAAAACACGTGACGACGGACATGTGTAGATAACCAATCATGAACGTTTATTGGGGTTCCCAAATCTTAATGCAAGGGGATTCTATTACATGTGGCGGGTGGGAGACAACTTTGGAGAAGAAGACGAGAAGAGGCCATTTTTGAGGACACTTGCTGCCAGGACGAGCTACTGAACAGACGTTTCAGCCGACACGCTCTCGTCCGTTGATCACTCTCTTGCTTTGGGAAGCGAGAGGTTATATGGCATGCCTGCCATTGTCTGGAAGTTGCTTTAATAACGTGGTCGTACCCGCTTATCTGGCTTCCACAGCTGCAGTGACATTGTGCGTGTCACGCTACATCACGGCGATGCATTTATGGTAATGTACCGGATGCAGATGGTCACTATTCATTGGGTTTTAACGGACTTGTGAGCCCTTAAGCGGCACTGGGATAAGACTCTGCTCCCGCCACTAAATCACTGAGCTAGCTGATTTTATGTTTCACTGTAAATTTCAAGCATCTTGCTAATTGTAAGTTCACTATGATGCTTTTCTCTAACTTTATACGGCGCCCCTGGGATACTCCTTTGTTACAGTAAATGTTAGCTTCAATTTTGATGGCCTGTGTTGCCATGCTGTTCATGTGTTAACTTTGCTATTTTATTTGTTTAAATATTTCATTCAGTTATTGTTTGCTTTGCATCGGCGGATTGTAAACGTCGGGTATTGCTTGTTTTTGTTGGTCTGAATATGTTTAACGTAAAGTTAAATATTACCCGGCCTTGTATAAGCCATAAGAATCAATAAATGGGATATTATTTTGTGTCTAATGTTCATGCTTCTGGTTCCTTTTCGCTCCCCTTCATTATATTTAAAATCGATTATTAATTTTTTTATGATAATAATAATCCCCCCTCCCTTTTTATGCAACCTATATTCTCACCAACGAGCCCCCACATATTGTCTCATTACACTTGATATAATCTAAGAGAACTTAACTAACATCAGCCCAGCTTACTGGTACCTGAAACGTACAGGCAATACAGGACCTTAATCACTTATTTTTCAACTGTTTCAATTTTCAGCAACAGCAATCAACATTCATCAAGTCTCTTGTGCGAGCACAGCAGCCACTTCCAACTAGCATTACAGTACTACTCGCTACAAATAGCAACAAAATCTATAGTATCATCAAGGGTTATATTAAGGACAGTGACCTGCATATTTAATGTATGTATATATCTGCATATTTTTACATACTATTAATATTATTACCTTGTAACTTTACCAGGCTGACTGTATGATCTATTCAAAACCTAAGGTCAAATAAATAAATAAATAAAACGTCTACGAGATGGCGTTAGCGCTGTTTCCGAGATACCAAATCTCTTGAGATAAGCTTAAAAAACAAAACGTTGTCTAAATATGAAATTTCATTCAAATAATTAGGACTTTTTTACGAGATTCATATATATATATACGAATTGCTCGTTTAAACATATAACATTACTTTAACGTTAAGGTATAGACTATCGACAATGAGAATTTTTGACTAAACTAGATGTCTGACGTTTTGAAAATTTTAATAGTGGTCACAGAAAATAAAGTAGAACGGCTTCAAGTTAAAATTCAGTTTGGTTAAATGTGTTGTGTTTGTCCCGGCTGCCCACCTGGACATTTAATGAAAGATTACTTCCCTCTTTTCAGTGAGGAACTGTGCACATTTGTATACACCTTTGCTTCACTGCCTGTTTAAAAAAACAGTATGCAGATTTGTGATTGTTCCACTAACCCGTCTAACCGTGGAAGAAGAAGTAATTAATGGTTTATGATGCTTCAAAAAATTTTGAGGTAACGGAATTTGCTAGAAAGTGCTCTAAAATGTGTTACCCGAAGCAGGTATTGTGGCGCCTACGTTTTTCAGTGCACACTTCAACGTCTACCAATCGACACCAGCTGCAATTATGATGACGGTTATGCGATTATTGCGTTGGCCGATATTTTTAAACGAGTCTTAGAGTATCAATCCGAAGCTTTTGTGGTTATTAAGACAATCTATAATTCAAATACCCACAAATTTTATCTTGTGGTTTCGATCCTAGTAATAAGCAAAATTCAAGAAAACTATAGATATTATGGAAAGGAATCCATCTGCAGCATCGCATTACAACATAATATAGTAATTACCTATTACTCTGTGACCTGTGAAAAACAATGGCATAGCACAAAACACAGGGTATAGATCAGAAATAATATTCGAAAACTTAGGTACCACTTGTTAAATGGAACTGTTAATACCGAACGTAGTGCTTTGGTTTGATGTAACTACGCAGAGGATTATGCGCGTCCTTTAGAACATAAAAACCATGTGTGTCTTATCAGAACAGATCGTTAAGGAATATACACTGCCAGGACTTATTAGTAACATCAGTTGCAACGCTGCTGCGAATGGAAAATGAGGCGCAAGCGGATCTGGAGAACACACACCGATTTGCCAACGGACCAGATGCATATGGATTAGGCCGAGAGGAACCTTGAGAATATCAAGCGTTTTCCCTGTGAATATTACAGCACTACGTAGGTTAGATAACGCCCCGTACATCCAGCCTCATGCACCATGCAATAGCTGCTCCACTGGAAGGTAACTGGACTTCTCGAGGTCAAATATTGGTCAAAAATGTCTAATATACATCGTGTCAGAATAAGTTGCGAATTTTTAGATTGTTTTTATATGGGTTGTATGTATGTTCTGAAGCGGGTACGGTATACCGCTGTACTGAATTATAATTAATATTTATTTTAATTTTACCAAAAGCATATGAGTATTTATATTGTGGATTGAAAAGGGTTCTCAAAATGATTTATAATCACTAATAAGAATGAAAAAGTCATAACCTGACCATTTATTCTCTGAACGAAGGCCAACAGACATAAGGTGAATTTAAATTCAATAATTATACACAATCAAAATTATTTACAAACAAGACCTTTGCCCTACATTAATGGCCACTAAATTAAGCAATACAAAACGACAAAATATCCGTTCAGATTTTCATATATAAAATAACAGTTTACAGTCTTCGGCAAGACACGTAATGAGACTATTTGATAAAAGCTAATGTCCGTTTCAATCACAGAAACTACTGAATCAAGTTTAAAAAAAATGCCACGCCTAATCTCAGTTTATCTATCGGAGAGTGAGAATTCTTATCGTGCGGACTTCTCCGCTCAGAGCGTTATGTTGGGTAGAGTGCAAACACAATATTACTAACTGCTGCAATGTTTGTCTTTTACCGTCTGTCCGGCATTGGCGAAGTCAGAAAACTCCGAACCCACACTGAATTTATTTGTCACCTTGTGACTCAAAATGCAGACACAACCGATCGCATGATATGCTGTCGGCTTTCTGGGTCGTTCTCGTGCGGAAGCACAAGAGTAGATCAACCAGCGTGACCCAAAAGACGACCCGAAAGACCGCGAAGAGCATCTCGCACCACCTTTTAAAACTTCGGGATGCTGCTTCTTCTACTCCGCCGATTTTTCTCTGGTCCTATCGTCGATGTAGACGTTCCTGCCTCTCTCCTCATTGGCGGACATGAAACAAGATTATACCAAAAAAAAATAAGAACTATTCTATATACTAAATACTATTAGCAAAACATTCGCCCCTCCAAGCACTCTCCGGTCCTATGACGGGGTTGGAGAATTTCTTCGGAAACTGTCGTTTTTCTTTCGTGTCCACTCGGTTTTACTATTTTCACGCAGTGAGCACTTACAGAATCTCTAATTTGGCGTGTCTTGACGTTATCACGTATCTGCATTCGTCACGCGATATATATCTCACCCGTCAACGCTGTACGTGCACCGAACTGCGGCCGACCCCATACTGAGCAGTGAAAGGTCGTAAATCTGCCTTTACAAACTGGCAAGTCCCCTTGTGTTCGTCTTCTTCCAGCCTGAATGGAGAATTCACCGTAATGCACTTGAATTCGCTGATCCCTGTCCCGGAGAATGTCCTTCTAAGCCAGCGTAATGCGAGCCTTGTTTCGTTACCCACATACCTCATGTTAACGTGGTTCTATGTCTCACCACAGTTCGTTTCGGCCAACTAGGACCACGTTAAGCGTTTGTTTAGCTTGAATTTTACTGTGGATGTCTGCAGATCATGTTACAACTGGAGTTTTTGGCCCATGACTGGACCTACAGTTTAACGAACAACGGAACTTCCTAGCGTAGCTCGTATGATGAAACACAACTCTCAGAATTCGAACCCGGGACCGGAGGAGCAAACGTTCTGAAAGCAAGCGCCTTGACCACCTGTAGGTTTCATTTCTCCCAAGTGAAGCGCAGGGGGGCGGGTTGTACACTGACCTACCAGACCGCCCTTCACTTTCTGGAAGGAGACACAAATCCCACCTTAAACCAGAAACTAAATAGACTCCTCGCAGAGATAGGGAAAAACACAGTTAAAATGTACACAGACGGCTAAAAGAATTCCGAGTAAAACAGAGTAGGAGCAGCTTTCTTCTGTCCCAACACTAATCATTCAGCTCAATTCTCGCTACATGAAGAAACATCTATTTTCACAGCTGAAGCGAAAGCCATACTGGAGGCGATTAAGTATAGACAAATGATCCAAGCGGACAAAAGCATCATATTAACGTACTCCATGAGTGTCTTAAAACGGCTACATAATAACACATGGAATTATCACCTCCCAATGGCAATCTTAGAAATTAGGAAACAAATAAAAAGCAGTAAAGAACGGGGAATCACTACCTACCTGCTATGGGTTCCAGCTCACAAAGGTATAAATTACAATGAACGAGTGGATACTTTAGCAAAACAGGCCATCCTCAACGGATTTAAAGATGGTACGAACCTCCCGACGTCAGATATAATTCACACAATCAAAAAACGAGCCAAAGAAAAATGGCAAGAAGAATGGAGAACATCTCTAACCACTATGGGAGCATCCAACCAACTATTCCACCTCAACCTTGGTTTTATAAATGGATCACAAGCAGCAGGGCCCGCTCTAGCGGTATTGCCGCCCCGGACAAATAGACAAATTGCCGCCCCTTATGATTATGTAGAATTATATATTTAAAAATAATAATTAATTTGTAATCGAATAAAATATTTAATTTTAAATTTTAATAAAATCATATATTCATAAGTAAACTTATTGAATTTTGATCTAGCGGCACAAAATAGAGAAATTAATTATGAAATATCTGTACATAGCCACAAATTAACCATATTTTTACGTTTTTAAATGCTATTACAGATGGATATTATCACACAAACAATCTAAATGCCATTATTTTGAAAATAAAACGAGATGACATCAAATACGCTAAAATCACCAAAACACAACTTTTTTTCTTACTTTCAGGTTGCGAATTTTTTATTAAATCTTAAAATTTACTTCATCAGCAATTTCATACTCAATTGCCAAAATGGCTAAATCATTAAATTATCAGTTTCTTGGTTTTTGTAAATGCTTAACGTCTCCCAAATGATATTTTAAAGGTTTTAATGCCTCTATCCTCTCTATCCTACTCTCCCATCTAGTATCACTCCATCTTTTCAAAGTTAACCCTGAACATGCTTTAAAAATATTCCCCATCGAAAAGTAGATGCCAAAAAGAATAAGTATCTTTTTTGGACCATGTTGAAGAATTTAGCGGCTTCAAATGATGCTTTTGCCATTAATAACAAGATCGAGAGAATGGATACTACACGGAACATTGAATGCTCGTGAATTATATTGTTTAATTCTAAATTGCACTCCTGCTTTATTGCCCCTCATATTGGACCCGTTGTCAGTCCCTGTCCTCTGATATCCTGCAAATTTAAACACAAGTCATTAAGTTCTCCAACTATAATGTCAGACATTTGTTTTACTGTGGATCTTTCGACTGGTAAGAAGCCTTAAAAGCTTTAATTATTTTTAATTTCAACATCAGGATTAAATTTATTGGTTGAAACATATCTGATTACAAGAGTAATTTACTGTATCTTACTAAAGTCAGGAGTACAGTTTAAAATTATGGAAAAATATTTGAATTTTTTTATTTCATTAATAACATAAGGCTTTACACTTTGATGCAGCAGATCTACTATCCAGGTTTGTATATTTTCCCCAAGATATTGAGCTTTAATCTCTACTTTTTAGAGCACTCAACGGACGTGCTCTTCCATAATGGGATCGTATTCAGACAGTAACTCAACTATTTTTAAGAAATTACCGGTATTATGCTCAAACAACTTGTCGCTTGTACCTTGAAAAACCAGTCAACTTTTACCAAGCATTTTGGTAATTGCAACGATTCTTAGAAGCACCTCATTTCAATGATTTATTTCGGCCTTAATAACTCTGAGTGGCAGCATCTACAGTTTTACAACAATTTAATCTTTTTTGCCTGAATATGATTTTTCGAAATTTCATGCTCTTTTATAGTTTCGTCGAGGTGCTTCCAATTTTTAAAACCCTCCTAGAGAACTAACTAAACAACTGAAAATTTTGCAACAGAAGCAGTAAACGCAGTAGCTAATCTGGCAATATTTGCTCTCCGTTGCTGAAAATTCGTGCATAATATTTTACGCTAAAACGTCGATCTGTGTCATTGGAAGGAAATTTGTAATTATGCAATAGTTTATGCGGACCTTGCCTTACTAAAAAGCTTCTTACGGCGTCTCATAAAATTCTTGGCCACAAAGTTTTAGAACGCCTTCTGTGAGTCTCACGTTGGTGTCGGTTCCAGTTGGTTTACAAACTTCTCATTTGTTCGCTATTATTCTCTGACGATTCTATACTTCTTTTGTATCCCGATATGATATTGGATTCTAAGATTTGTTTAGGTAAACCCTGAATACAGTATTTTTTTTAACGCGCTAGATTGATTCTGCCTTTACGAATCCTTTCCCAACCTTCTTTTTTTGTACTGGTAACCAGATAGTTTTCTTTGACCGTCAGACATTTTGGAAGAGGCATGCACGTAACTCAAACAATGTACACTATAAAATAATATAAAAAGTAAATATTTATCCTTGCTCTAAATAAGCTAAAACCATAACTAAGATAAATTATTCTCAGTCGATTTAAAAAAAAATTATGCACAACGCAAAATATTTTCCATACCCTGTGAACACAAAGAAAGTCTGGTGTTACTACACAGTCAAAGCTTATTCGCCGAGGATACTATCCGTAAATTTGCTGCAAATACAGAAACCGTGTATTCAGAATGGCAATTTCTATAGGCTTAAACGGAATACGTTCCAAGTTCACAAACAAAAAAATGATGTTTTGGAGTGATTGTCGCACAATGCACTTATTAAACCAATTGACAAAGTTATTCACATTCACTAAAATAGTTAATGAATTTCTTTTTGTTGAGACGATTTACAAATGCAGCAATTAGAGTATCTGTAAACCGCGTTCGTATATATAATAAGCATCATGGATTATTATATGTTAGCAGTTAGCATTCGAAATTAAATATACTAATGGTATGTGAAGTAACTAATCGATAATCAGCAGCTGGTAATATTATTTATTTATTAATGATTGTAAGTACTGTCCCACACCCACTAAACGACAGTTTTTTCATAAGCGATCAAAGCTAGCGTATGTAATTTAACCCAACCATAACACTTACAATGCCTGTATCTAATTTGTACAACAAATCTGTGGGGCTCGGATTACGAGAAGAAATTATTATGCAAATTATTTCACTTTGATTTCCAATAACTAAGATCCATATTGATTTGGTTCATCAATTCAATAAAATAAATACTCAGCATCTCCCGCCAAGCACTATCGATTCCATGTATTAGAGCTTAGCTGCAATTGCGAAAAACACTCCTTTTCACCGCATCTAGTAACTTGTGGACAGTATAACGTCGGAATCAGTGCAGGTAGCCGAGGGCAGGTGTAACAGCCCCCTCCTACTGGGCTTCTGTTGTGTGCTTTTGTCCTTGTGCGCTAATGTCGTATATCCAACTGAAAAACAGTTTAATCATAGATGTACTTACCTTTACAAATTATGAAATCCTGAAGTAAATTTTATGAACTTCCACTTATCACTAATAACGTAATAGTAAGACTAATGATGTGGTGTAATGAAACCACTTTTGTAATCAGTAATAATAAGCAAATTGAGACAACAACGCGTTCTACTCGCATGCTAAGGCTCTATTCACACAGAAGAGACGTGGCGCGGACTTCGGGCTGAGACATGGCGCGGACGCGGCGCATTTTGAAGTTGCTTCTATGGTGGAATTCACACAGAAGCGGCGAGACAACGGCGCGCCCCGTCTCTTCGAAGTCCCTAGGGGCGCACCCAAATAGCTAAGAACTGTAAGTTTTTAACGAACGAAACAATCGGTATGTGGATTTCTTTTATTAATTGGGTATCTAACCCATTAATATTATTAATTTTTTTCTCACACTTACAGCCGAAATGGCGCCCCTAAATTTTAGCGCCCCGGGCAAATGCCCGGTTTGCCTCCCCCCCCCTAGAGCGGGCCCTGCAAGCAGACGACTAACAAAAATTATTTCCAGGCTGCGGTTCAACCACGGAAGATTCCCCAGCCACCTCTATCGACTAGGTTTGAGAGAATCTCCTCTCTGTGACTGTTCAGACCAGACTATAGGAGACACCAACCACATTATATTTTCCTGTACAAAATTTAAACGGGCCCAGGATACCATGATCAAGGAATTAGTCAACATAGGAATCCCTCTCCCTACCAACCTAATCCTATGCCTAGTTAGTGATGACAAAGCAGTATATAGCGGCCTTATTAGATTCCTAAAAAATGGAAATATAGAAATCTAAGACCTCATCATCGAAAAATAAAAATCTCAATAAGCATAAAATGAATTGTATAAACGACTACAATGATTCTGTTTTATTCCTTAAAGATTACACTACGAGTAGATAAGTATGACTTAAAATTGTCATCAGTATAATAAAAACTGTAAGTAGCCTAAGTACAACTATAATTAGCATAAGCAAAATTGTAAATAGTATAATCGAACCTGTAAATAATTAAGCATAATGAATTATCTTACAATTCACGGCTGTATGGTCATATAACCGAACGTGAACAAAAGAAAATAATAATTTAGACTCATGAATACCAATGTCGGTATTGCCTCACGTATACCTGCAAATTGACTTCAAAATGAATTGTATAAACTACTACAGCGATTCGGCTTTATACCTGAAAGACTTTAATTACGTTTAGATAAGTTCTATTTAAAATTGTAACCAATATAATCAAAATTGTAAGTAGCATAAGTATAACGATAATTAACAGATGCAATATAGTAATGAGTGTAATCAAACATCTTATTAGTTAACGATAATGAATCATGTTACAAGTGATGGCTGTATGGTTACATAACCGAATGTCAATAAATTATAAAAAATGACCGCTCTTCATACGCGTTATTGCATTATCCATATTTAATTAATTTTGTACGTACAGCAGCCGTTTCTGAGAATAATGAATAAAAAACTGTAAATTCCGAAGGGTTGAAACGAATCTTGAAGGCAGAAACATTGTGATTATTTGATTTTGATGGATAAACTGCAAACTAACTGATCAATAAGAATTCTTCTCGGGTATTTTGCCGGATACGTTCTTCTGTACACAACATTTCGGCAACAACGTCCGCTGCACAGCAGCACAGTCGGTGCTGTGTCGTCACAGTGGAAGCTTAGACACGACATCTCACCTGATGAAAGCAGCGGAGGTTGCCGAAACGTTGTGTACAGAAGAACTTATACGGCAGAATACCCGAGAAGAATTCTTGTCAGGCATACGCCAGGAAGAACTTAATTCTCACGAACTGATGAACAGTCAGCTCTAAAGATTTCTTGGCAGACTATACGTAAATATCATAGCTTTTAACGTCTGCTTTTAATGTGATCGACTAAGACAGTAAGAGCGGTGTCCTTGGTGGCTGCAGGTATAGGATGCCAGGTGGTATCCCTTACACTGACCAGGACTGGTTCAAGCACAAGGTGGGTCGCGCGCAGTCGTTTGTCAGAGCTGTCGGCCACACGCGGCAGTAGCCAAATGCTCGAGACAGCGCGTCCTGCGGGAATGCGTTAGACATCTGTTCATTCAGCTCCGATACAAATAACACATGCAGCTAACAATTTTTTTTTGTAAATCAAGGCATAACGCTGCAAACGATACTTATATTTTTAATAGATAAAAATAAACGGGTGGCAACATCATCGTGGTCTGAAGCTCGTTTATTGAAATTAATTCTCATATGATAATTCAAATAAACAAGTCAAGGAATTTAATTATTATTATAATTTTCACCTGCTGTCAGGGAGAATTTAAATTTCCTTTGAGATTAATGTGTTCGTATTTGTATGGTAAATGATAAAAACAAAAGACATAACATAAAAATGAATCCAATGCAGACAATGCTTTATGTTCACACGCTTGAGTACTATGACCAAATAATCCCAAGCGTGCACTCAAATTAAAATGGCCTCTGTAGCTCAGTAGGAAACAACAGTTAAGCTCTGAGAAACAACGTTCGCAATTTCAACGTCAGTTACTACCTAACAGTACTGTTTCTGTAACTAAGAGATTTGTTTTTGCAACAAGAAGTTTGTATTAAATAAGTCAAGTGAGACAGTTGTTCTGAAATTAGTGGTCATCTTAATTGTATAAAGTGAAATCAGGTTATCAGACCGAATCACTGTGCGTTCGATTCCTGAACAAAAAGCGATTGGGGACGCTAGGATGAGAAATATCCAACCACTAAGCTGCTTTGACGAAATGGTATAACTCACTAGCCAATAGCAGAAAAGCTGCATAGTATGTATTCAGATTACTGGTGCGAGGTACAATTAAACTAATATTACCCTGATCTTTAGCGTGTAGAAATAAAACTAGAGCATAAACGACATTTTCAGATGCTACACAACTTAAAAATAATAATTATAAGAATAAAATTAGTTTGAGATGAAATCTGAAGTTGCCATGATGATATTTAGCAGTAGGAAAATTGAGAATACATGATGATAGCTCAAGTTCGGAGGCCAACCTGCCCTCTGTGTCTAAGATGAATGTATTACACAACGATTAAAATACATAACTTTACTTCATCTTAAAAAATAATTATGTAAAAATAACAAGTAAGTAATACAGGTACTACACTAAGAAAATAATCTTTAATCTTTCAAGATAAGTACTTGGACACATGCTTCACATTTCGCTATTAAAGAAGAAGAAAAAGATAGCCCTCGGTCTCTGCGACCATTTAGCCAGCTTCAATTTATATTGTACTAAGTATTATATCAGGTTTTGTTCCTAATTTCCGGTAACCAACTACACAGACAAACACAACACTAATTGAAGCCACCCATGCCCTACGCCGGACTCGATTCGGTGACCCATACAATGCGACGCCTCACATGTCGGTTGTTATCCGTAGTCGAATAGTCTTGGTGACAGATATTACGTCACGGGCAGTATTCCAGTATTCCTGGAAATTGGCTGTACACTTAAATGTGACCGAGCTTAGTGGATGAACAGTAATACACTGGTCTCGCATTCGGGAGGAAGTGGGATCGAATCCTCATAAGGGCCTTCCAGATTTGGGTTGTCCCTGGTTTCGCCTAATCACCCAGGCGAATGCCGGAATGGTTCCTTCAAAAGGCCATCACCAAATTCCCACCAATTCCTTCTTCCCAGTCCTTTCCCGCCTCTAATGACTTCGACGTCGACACAAATTTTACAGTTGTGTCCGTGATTCTTTACATTTTCCAAGGTAATGATAGCACTGTCCGCTGGATGAATTCCCATTCCCCGACATATTCTCACATTCCCTAAACGCCTTACATTTCAATTTTGTTTTCTTTCCACTTGTCACATTTTCTAAAACGTATTCCATGCGAGCAAAGATGGCTACGAACAGAAGGACTAATTTTCCAGAACAAAAATTCAAACTTGCAGCCAGCTTACGACACTTAAAACATACCGCCTCGAAATATTGCGGCACGCGGCAATGCCAACAACGCTGAGCCTAAATGCGCCGGTTAGAGGAAGCAATTTGGCATGGATAGTCTTATATAATGCTAAGTCGTTCGTACTATGCAGTACAGTATAAATCTTCTGCCAAATGCGTTATTTAAAGATGAATATGAAATTTTGGCTGATTATATACATTCACTGCCTGACAAAAAAGTGAAGCATCCAGAAGGGAAGGAGGAAAGGAAATGATACTTTCTGGGTTGAGAGCGTATGTGGAGTTATTTTAAAGATTACAAAATCGAATCAAATTTACAAACGTCTTGGAAGTATGGGCCCACTTATCTGAATGACGTTGCGACCTCTCTGGCTTGGATGCACGCACTGATTCGGTTGAGCAGGGTATCACGAAGACGTAGTATCCTATCCTGAGGCTAGATGGCCAACAACTGTTGTAACTGGTGTTTGATGTCATAGCTACTGAAACTGGGACAGAATTGAAGTCCTGTCTTGTCCCACAAATTTTCTATCGGGGATAGATCTGGAGATCTAGCTGTCCACGGGAATATCTCAAAATAACACGGACAATTCATAGAGAAACGCGCCGTGTGTGGACAAGCATTGTCCTGTTGAAAAATGCCACCTCGATCCTGTCGCATGAAAGGTAATACATGAGGACGCACAATGTCCGTGACGTACCAGAATTAGCTGCGTGATCTGAAATTATAATTGATGGCTCCTCACACCATGACACCAGTAATAATACTGGCGTGCCTCTCCAAAACATTGGAAGAATAGCTGTGTCCACACCTGTTCAACTTTCGGTCGTCAAAGGCATGCGTCATGTTGAACGGGGGAGAGGCTCGGAAGGCATGCGTCAGGGGCATGCCCGAGATCCTCATTCCGTTCAACAAACCGGGAGGCACGGCGTATTGCAAGCGTTTCCAGCTGAAGTGGATTCTCGTGCGTCTTCGCTTGCAATATGTCGCTCTCCAACGACGAAACGCTTTCATTTTTCGAAGATTAACGTTCGTTTTCATTGTTATGGGACGACAAAAATAAAGATTATATTCATTTAAGTGACAGTACTTATAATAAATATTTAGTAGTTTTCCACATCATTTATAATTAATTCATGCTCATTTTAATTAACATTTTGCACTGGTTGATTTTTGTGAAGAGTTTTGACAATGTAGGATTGTGTGTTTTGCGAAATTATTGTACAAACATTCGGTGCAGGATGCGTAAAATTCAAAATGCAGTATACAGTACTTTCATGTAGGAAATATTTAATCTCGTTTAACGTATGGTGGGAAGGCTCAAGCTTCATCATGTACTTAATATATCAATAGGCAGATTTAAATAGCATTAAATGCCGTATTATTCAGTAAACAACATTTGTTGTAATAAGCAGTCAGATGCATTTACGTGAATTTGTGAAAGTATAAACGAATGTTGTGAATAAACAAAAATCATTTTTACAGTTGCATAATGTCTTCTAGTTAAAAGTTTCAGATTATTCTTTGGAAGGGAATGCTATCTATGTTAGTCGATGTCAGTCAGCTTATATGTTGTAAATAACTTGGCGAGATTTACGCTCGCGAAGTTATTTACATCATAACTACGGCAAAAACCACAACTTTTTTTATGATGTCAAATGCAGAGTTCGGCATAGCGCTCTAACATCGAGAGGCTTACACAATGGACAACTATTTAACTTAATCAACACCTTTTAATCTTAACTTACATATTGCTATGCTATTTTTCTCGGATCAAGAGCAATTCGTTCTAATATATTAGATAAAAGGCGGGTAGGTAATGTGCAGGTTTCTTTCTTACAGAAACTAAATTTATTGAAAGTATGTTACTCAGCTACATTTTCCAGATACATCTCCAGTTGAAAATGTTTGTTATATTATTAGAATTGAAGATGAAACTTCCTTACAAGTAGTTATCTTGCCATGGTATGCTGCCTATCGGTGACATAAAATATTCTACGAATTCATCCCGCAATTCGGAAGCTTCCAGAGAGTCTTAGAGGAATTCTCCGAAGTGGGGTGAAGCCAGTGTCTTTTGCGGTAGTTCCGCGCCAAGTTCCGGGAATAGTAGTTCCTTTGCTGGCATCTTCAATGTCCAAAGATCCCACAATCTGGCTTTATACGAAGGAAATTGTGCAGATATACGCAACATAAGACTATGTCCACAATCGTAATTTTAACTTTGAACTTAATTGGCCTTAGGAAAATTCGGAACACGGACGCAAGCAGGCCGAAAGCATTTTCAACGGTACGTCTTCGGCAGGTATTGCGTCTCTGAATTTGGTATCTCGTTTGAATGGCAGGTTTCACCATTGTTAGAAGAGTATAAAAATTTTGCTTCGATATTCGCGTTAGGTTTTTAAACAGCGCATTGTCATTGAACTGCAGTTCTTGGAAAATTTGCACATTTCGAGTTTTCAAATAATTCTTTACCCACAGTTTCCTCCGCGATTTTTTCCCCCGGGATTTCGCTAATATAAGAATGGCAGCTGTAATGCCCGCCAGACAAATTGAATCATCAATCTCGCTGCGGCTACACCGGAACACTGAGGGCATGCCTCAAGAGGCGTGAATGTGGACACTAAAGGGCATGCCTTCTGATGCGAGCCTCTAGCGCATACCTCAAGATGAACATATTGCAAGAGGAACGGGCAAGAGGAAAAGGCAAGTTGAAAGGGAAGAGGCACAAGTGTGGACATAGCTAATGGGACTTATCTCCAGCTTCTGTCGTCATGCTGTGGGAAGACAACTGGTGTTAATATAGGCAACGACTAGTAGCTATTGAGGGAACTCTGACGGCACAATAAATAGTACCTGCTAGTCAGACGTCTTTCAGACCAAACACTATAATTGTATTGTTACTGATAAGCGAACAGTCGTAGAGAGACGTTATTGGTTTGCATTTAGAAGAGATAAAAAAAAAAAACGCTTATGTATTGTTTTGTTTATAAATTTTAGTTTCCCGTTGTGATAGTAACATAACTTTCAGTTCTCCTAATTTACAACAATAATACTGAATTACTGATGTGTCATACGTTTTCTACAACCCGAAGGTTTGAAGGAGGCGTACTTGGCCAAGTTACAAGGTTGGACGCCCATTTCCCTTCACCTGTTTGTTCGTTTCAGAGTATTTGTTTGTGTGTGGATGAAACTGATGAGTGTTGTGCCTCGTTGTGTATGAAAGAAGGCACACGGTCAAATCCGCAGCTCGCCTTCCCATCCAGGCCTACTCCTGCGCCGAGCTTTACGTCCCCATCGCAAGGTCGAAGCACCGTCAACAGTAAAGTATGCTCTCAATCTATAATTAACAACGACTCGTCTGGGTATTGACGAAGTGGTAATTATGAATAGAGCAACACCACCTCTATGACATTACAGGTCAAGTTTACCCAACCTCGAACCCACTAATACTAGGCCACCGTCATGGTTCCGCAACAAGCCTAACTAACAAGAGTGGGTTTACTGTATTTGAGTTACCACCAATTTCATTACTAAAGATACCAAAAACAAGAAATCTTAAACTGAGAATAGTCAAATGTAAGGATCTATAGACTGTTGATTGAAAACTGAACAGTTTTAACACAGTTCCTGCATTTTGAATATGGCTTATCAGGCTGCCACTGGAGCATGAACAGTTGGCTACAACATGGCGCGAGAGAAACCGTAACGTGTCTAGTACTCAAGAATAGTTCAGTTTAACCACCTTAGCGTTTGAAGGATTATAAAATTTAACGCCACGAAAAAGTTATAAATCAATATTCTCAAAAATTCAGGTGGACTTGTCAATAGCAAATCACACCAAAAGATGATATAACTTAAGGATGAAATATTTTATTTGCAGTTATGATTGTAGACATACACACAGGCTCCTGTCAGAGTGACGTCTTTCGCATAAAATCAATGAAACCAGGAACCTGCAGGATCAGTTCAAGACAAACTTGTCTGTTTGTGCAATACGTACTCCGCAGTACTTGTACGGAAACCGTTCGATACCCTATCACGTCTAATTAATTTGTTCCATCAATTTTACTTATATCAAGTAGTCATATGGTTTGCATTTCTTAAGGAGACAGCGTGGAAAAAAACTACCCAAACTGTATTCTTCTCTATACAGAAATAGTCTTAGATATGATTCTTTTGAACAATTTGTTCACTGAATAAACAGAAATAAACTATAATAGTAGGTATGAATTGTCTGTGTGAGCCCACACAAAAGAATTTGATACATTGTATCATTCTATTGTTCTCCCCCTCCCACCTGTCAATCATTTTCACACCTCTATTGTTCTCCCCCTCCCACCTGTCAATCATTTTCACACCTATTGTTCTCTCCCCCCTCCCACTTGACTAACCACTTGACTTGAGGGCCACTTGACTAACCACTTGACATGAGGACCACTTGACTAACCTCAGTTACACCCCTATTGTCCTTGACCACGCCCCCTTTTCCTCCCCTCCCCCTCCCTCCCCCCCATCTCCTACACTAACCCCAGCTTCACCACCCCAGTACCAGCTATCGATTTTATTGGTCTTTTGCCAGTCCATATTCGCCTGGAGTGATTTCAGGAAAACGAGAATATGGATGCTCAGACGGGGATTCGAACCAGAGGTAACCTCAGCTTCACCACCCTAGTACCAAGCTGTCGATTCTATGGTCTTTTGCCAGTCCATATTCGCCTGGAGTGATTTTAGGAAACGAGAATATGGATGCTCAGACGGGATTCGAACCAGCGATCGTTGTTTGACGGCATTCAATGGACGGGAATAAGCAATATACTTTATATTGAGCGCTTAATAAAATGCGATTTAAACCAATGAGGTTTCTTTCTTAAGTTAGGAATTAATGTCTTTAAACATACGACGAAACACATTTCTGAAAGCTCATTTAACGTAATATTAAGCACGTCATTCTACCCCAATCACACTAAGTACGATGATAAAATTTATACAGCGTTGATTGTAATAAACTGAGCTTTCTATTTACATAAAAATACTTTAAAAAAAAACAATATTTCCGATAGCTGATAGCAATTTCGCTCGTTGAGCCAGAGGTTGCTGCCCTAAAGAGGGGTCGAGTCTAACACAATGCTCCCTTTTGTTATCGGCACTCGAATGCGTCAGCTGCACAGCCTGTAACTCAACTTCATTTCGCGTAATATTAAGCTTTTAATTTCTACTCTTGGCATAACGCGAGAAAAAAAAAGTTTATATCATGATAATTCTATGAAAATAACCTTTCCAATTAAACTTTAATATTTTTTAAAAAAACTTGTACGTCTGATAGCTGATCTTAAATTTGGGCTTCTGAGCCACGCTTTGTATTGCCGGGGGGGGAGAGAGGTTTCTATAGCGTATGTGACGTTACTGCTGGACGTTTTAATATTCAAAAAAAAAAAAAAAAATACGAGGCGGTGGGGCGGCGGGCTTGGCCACGCTGTCTACACACACACATCGCGTTAAATGCGCGGTCATAGCGTGCCAGTATGTCGTTACACATTGGACGGGGATAAGAACCAGAGCCCTCCTAGATGCGTGGTCAGAGCGTACCAGTATGGCGTTACGCATCGTCGTCATTAGAGGCGAGGAACGTTTCTACCGAGAGTGGTGGTGTAACGGTTTAGCGTTCTCGCCTCGCATTCAGGGGAGGACGGCGGTTCGAATCCCCGTCCGGGCATCCAGATTTGGGTTTTCCATGGTTTCCCAAATCACTCCAGGCAAATGCCAAAGACAAACTCGTCAAGAACACAGGCAAGATATGAATGGCAGGCCCCCGGTTCGAAATTCCGTATCGGTGGTGGATACTCATAGGCATGTAACCAGACATAGCTTACTGTGAAGTATTCAAGGTTCCGCTGCGTGGAAACGCTACTTCCGTTGTTTGCAGAGTTTAATTTTCTAAACAGCCGCTCACTCTTAGCGCGCACAATTAAAAGTGAAGTACTTTAAGCTTCTGGTTGAAACCTTACCAAAGGAGATATATTGGAGATAGGGTGGCTAGTTCCTTCCATCCTTATCTTACTTAAGGGCACCTGCAGTTTAACGTAGAAAAATTTGGGTTTTCCATGGTTTCCCAAATCACTCCAGGCAAATGCCAAGTGCTTCCTTCAAAAGACCATGGTAGAATTCCTTCCCAATCCTGGCCCCCCCCCCCATCCTTGCCCCCCATCCTTTCCCGTCTCTAAAGACCGAACGGAGCTCCGTTACCTTATTTCACATGTCTAATGTTGCTGGCTGCAACGTTGTATGACAGATCAATTTTGATACGGAGGTGGGTAAAGAACGTGT